>JARBWK010000003.1:4293810-4893810 GCA_030556195.1 Anolis apletophallus | reverse complement strand
TCCAGGGAGGGAATCCCTCAGGAAAGAGCAGGCTGTGGCTGAGGGAAAGGCCTCCCTCCCCAGGAAGGGCCTAGGCCTCTCTCTCTCTCTAGGCCTGGCCTCCAGGGAGGGAATCCCTCAGGAAAGAGGGGGCTGTGGCTGAGGGAAAGGCCTCCCTCCCCAGGAAGGGCCTAGGCCTCTCTCTCTCTCTCTGGGCCTGGCCTCCAGGGAGGGAATCCCTCAGGAAAGAGGGGGCTGTGGCTGAGGGAAAGGCCTCCCTCCCCAGGAAGGGCCTAGGCTCTCTCTCTCTCTCTCTCTCGGCCTGGCCTCCAGGGAGGGAATCCCTCAGGAAAGAGGGGGCTGTGGCTGAGGGAAAGGCCTCCCTCCCCAGGAAGGGCCTTGGCCCCTCTCTCTCTCTCTCTCTCTCTCTCTAGGCCTGGCCTCCAGGGAGGGAATCCCTCAGGAAAGAGGGGGCTGTGGCTGAGGGAAAGGCCTCCCTCCCCAGGAAGGGCCTAGGCCTCTCTCTCTATGGGCCTGGCCTCCAGGGAGGGAATCCCTCAGGAAAGAGGGGGCTGTGGCTGAGGGAAAGGCCTCCCTCCCCAGGAAGGGCCTGGGCCTCTCTCTCTCTCTCTCTAGGCCTGGCCTACAGGGAGGGAATCCCTCAGGAAAGAGCAGGCCTAGGCCTCTCTTTCTTGCCTCCCTTCCTTCCTCCCAAAATGAGTCCCAGATGGAAAGTAGAGGAGGAAGAGTAAAAGGAGGAAGAGAGACTCAGCCCAAAACCCTCACCTTCTCCTTCTTCCTTCTGTCTTTTCTTCCTCACAGAAATGGCGGTTGAGAAGGGGGCGTGGCCTGGGCGACGTCGGCGCCTCTCTGACGCAAGGGGGCGTGGCCACGGTCTGTAAAAAGGGGCGTGGCTTAGAGAAAAGGGGCGGGGCTAGATGGCCTTTGTTGCCTGCCTTGCCTCCCTCTCCCCCACATCATTACACAGAAAACAATACTTTCAGATGACTAACAGAAAATTTGTTCAAATTTTGTTGTTATTATTATTACTATTACTATATTATTTTATTTGTTTGGTTGCACACTGCATGTCACTTCTGGTGGGACTCGCACGAACACCTCAGCAAGCAAGAGTCCAAAAGTGGCAGGCTCTAAAACCCAGCACCACAATCAGTGGCTGAGCCCGGATGACAAACTCCCTCCTGGGCACACACAACAGTGGATGACCTCTCAAGCCCTAGGAATGAATGGATTGTTTATTGTACTAGCCGTAGGTCATGACATAAAATATACATAAAAGTACAACAAGGACTTTCCAAAATAAACATTAAAACCATGTTCCATATCTCGGCATTACTTTGCGAACGAAGATTCTTTAGGAAGGACCCATCCCACGCTTTTTGCAAGCGCATTGATGACTATGAAGGCCAACCTGACATAGGCAAGTCCGGTTGCAGAAAGCACAGCAGAAAGTTTCCTTGGGTGATGTTGTTTCCAAGTTGCGGTTCTTTCTGCGTTGTCGTTTCTCTTCAAGACTCGTTCGGCGTGTCTTCTCGAAAGAGGCCGCAGCATTGTGGATAGTGCGTCTCCATGCCTCCCGATGTGACGTCAGGGTGGACCATTGTTTGTGATCAATCTGGCCCAGCCTGAGATGTTGTTTCAGTGAGTCCTTATATCTCTTTTTGGGGGCGCCTCTCTTGCGTTGACCCATAGAGTAGTATTTTTGGGAGGCGGTGGTCCTCCATCCTAGAGACGTGCCCTGCCCAGCGCAGCTGTGTTCTCAATAGCATGGCCTCAATGCCTGTGATCCCTGCTTGCTCAAGGACAGCAACATTTGTCACATAGTCAGGCCAGTGTGTATTTAGGATTGTACGAAGCCAGCGCTGATGAAAGCGTCCGAGGAGTCATAAGTGTCGGCGATAGGTGCCCCATGTTTCAGACCCATAGAGGGTAATAGACAGTACGATAGCTCTGTACACACTGATTTTGGTGCTTTGCCTCAGGTGCTTGTTGCTCCAGACTCTTTTGTGAAGCCTTCCGAATGCACTATATGCCTTTGCTAATCTGTGATCTATCTCTTTATCAATCTTGGCCTCTGAAGAGATGATGCTTCCCAGGGAGGTGAACTGCTGAACGGACTTGAGCACAGATGTGCCTATGCTGATGTGGGAATAATGGTGTTCTTCCTGTGGTGCGGGCTGGTAGAGGACTTCCGTTTTCTTCAGGCTGACTTCCAGCCCAAACAGCTCTGCAGCTGTTGCAAAGCAGGATGTTAGGCGCTGCAGAGCTGCTTCTGAATGGGCGACAAGGGCAGCAAAAAGCAGTTCACGGACTAGATAGTTTAGAGTCTTAGTGTGAGCCCTCAGACGGCTTAAGTTGAACAAGCTACCATCAGTATGATAGCGTATATATATGCCGTCTTTTTGGAATAATTTGCTAACACGTCACAGATAACTGCCGACTGTTGCCATGCTGCCCTTTCTTCCAAAAGTGCTCCCAGGAGATTGTTTCGAGGGTCATTATACAATGGGCAATGTAACCGATAGTGTGTTAAATCCCCTCTTTCCCCAGAGCCACAGATGCAAAGACGTTGGGCATGAGGGATCCCTCTATATCAGACCTGGGCATTTTGCGGCCCACGAGCCACATGCGGCCCGCGGGCCGATTCTGACCGGCCCGCGGATCCTTCAGCGCCCGGGGGGAAGGGCGTCAGGGCGGGGGTGCATTTCTACAAGAGGAAGGGCTGCCGCTGCCACCGTCCCATCGCAGGCTGAGTGCCGCCGCCATTTTGCAGCAGTGGGGCCTGCATCGGCAGGCAGCCCGCCACTCCGGAGAACGATAGGAGGAGCAGCGGCTTTAGAGTGCCCGCCATCCCGGGAGGCAATCTGGGCCTGCAGCGGGAGCAGTCGGCGACCTGCGGCGGCTGCTCACCCTGGCGACCCGGAGGACGATCGAGCGAACGCCCTGACGGAAGGGCCGGCCCCTCCCATTCCGCTGATTACGCGAGGCCTGCAGGGGACGGCACCTCCCAGGGCCACCTGGGAGGGCGTTGCCACCTGGGAGGGGCGCCGCCACGCCCCGCCCCACCCCATCGCTGCGCTCCGCAGCCAGCCGCGCCGCTGGGTGGAGGCATGCTCGGAGCTAGTGCTGCCCGTGCTGCGCCACCACCGGGCGCATGCCGCCGCATGCCTCACGCCGCTGCGCAGGACGCCTCACGCAGCAGTGCGGGACGCACTCGCGCGTCGCGTGGGATGCCACCGCATGTGCAAGATGCCACCGCATGCGCGGCCACGCAGGATGCCACCGCGCGGAATGCACTCGTGCGGCCGGGCGGAACGCCACCACGCATGCGTGGCCGGCTGCATGAGGGTCCAGGGTCACACGGGGGGGCAAAATAAGGTTTGCGTACCCCGGAGAGGTAAGGCCGCCCTGCCTGCAGCATCCGATCATGTCTGCTCATCCTCTGGGGCACCTTGTCTTCTTGAATTTCATTTCATTTTACTTTAGTGCTTTTTATTATCGTTTTATAATAATTTTATTTTAATAATATAATATAATGTTATATTATATTATAATTTCAATATATTATGTCTATATAGACGCCAAGATTGATAAAGAGATAGATCACAGATTAGCAAAGGCATATAGTACATTCGGAAGGCTTCACAAAAAAGTCTGGAGCACCAAGCACCTGAGGCAAAGCACCAAAATCAGTGTGTACAGAGCTATCCTACTGTCTATTCTCCTCTATGGGTCTGAAACATGGGTCACCTATCGTCAACACCTACGACTCCTTGAACGCTTTCATCAGCGCTGTCTTTGCACAATCCTAAATATACACTGGACCGACTATGTGATGAATGTTGCTGTCCTTGAGCAAGCAGGGATCACCAGCGTTGAGGCCATGCAATTGAGAACACAGCTGCGCTGGGCAGGGCGTGTCTCTAGGATGGAGGACCACCGCCTCCCAAAGATACTACTCTATAGTGAACTCGCCACAGGTCAGCACAAGAGAGGCACCCCCAAAAAGAGATATAAGGACTCCCTGAAACAACATCCCAGACTCGGCCAGATTGCTCACCAACAATGGTCCACCCTGGCCTCACATCGGGAGGCATGGAGACGCACTATCCACAGTTCTGCGGCCTCTTTCGAGAAGACACGCCGAACAGGTCTCGAAGAGAAACAACAACGCAGAAAGAACCACAACTTGGAAACGACATCACCCAAGGAGACTTTCTGCTGTGCTTTCTGCAACTGAACTTGCCTATCTCAGATTGGCCTTTTTAGTCATCAACGCGCTTCTAAAAAGTGTGGGATGAGTCCTTCCTAAGAATCTTCGTTCGCGAAGTAATGCCGAGAGAGAATGTGTTTGTAGATCCACTTTGTCCTCTGCAGTGGACCATAGAAGGACAGACCACATACAACTCTTGGATGTTGTTCCCTGTGGGGATCACAGGGAATGCCACAGAGAGTGCAATTTGGGAGAGATGTCCCAAGTGGACGCTGCTGAGCGGCCATAGAAAGGGATAGGGTTAGGCAAAAAGTATGGCAAAAGTTTAGCTTCTTCTTTGCTCTGCTTGTGTAAAATCTTACATGATTACTCCAACAAGGCCTCGGAATAGAAAATGTGTGGAATTGAGAAAGGCATGATGTGGGCAAAATGTCAGGAGAGAATGCTTCTGGAACATGGCCACACAGCCTGGAAAACTCACAACAACCCAGTGATTCTTGTCATGAAACTATTTGACAACACAAAGTTAATACTACTCATCCTCCAGAAGTTATTTGATAGCAACTCCCATCAGCACAGCCAGTTGTGAGGAACGCTGGGAACTATAGTCCTACAACCTTCAATGGGCTGCATTAATTCCACATTCCCCAAACCTTTTGAACAGAAGCTATACAACAAGCATGGGCCAACTTTGGCCTTTCAGGTGTTTTGGACTACAACTCCCACAGTTTCTAACGTTGTGAGCGTTGAAGTCCAAAACACCTGGAGGGCCAAAGTTGGCCCATGCCTGCTATCAAGACTTGCCTATCTCAGATTGGCCTTCTTAGTCATCAATGTGCTTGTAAAAAGCGTGGGATGAATCCTTTCTAAGAATCTGCTCTGCTGGGTCCGCTTTGCCATCCTCTGGGCTGGGTCCACTGGGCCATTCCATCTTGGGATCCTTCCTCTCTTTATTTTATTTATTTATTTATTTATTATTCGGGCTTCTATGCCGCCGACTCCCTGAGGCTCGCGGCAGCTTACAGCCGAAAGGCATAATAAAAACAGGCAATAAAACAGTTAAAACAGCTAAAACAACATACAGCACAGCAGAACAATAGCACAGTAGCACAGCTCAACAATAAGCAGCCCATCGTCCCAAGACGAACCGATAGGAGGCGGGGCATGGGCAGGACCTACCCACCAAAGGCCTGCTTAAACAGGTGGGTTTTACAGGCCCGCCTGAACGGGAGCAGGTCCTTCATGGCTCGAGTTCCGGCCGGGAGGGCGTTCCACAGCGTAGGCGCTATGACAGAGAACGCCCTCCGGCGGGTAGATGTCAGTCTTGCAAGTTTGGCCGAGGGCATCTCCAAGAGATTGGAGTCCACGGACCGTAGTGATCTCAAAGGGCAGTATGGGGTGAGACGGTCCTCAGATACGCTGGCCCCAGACCGTGCAAGGCCTTAAAGGTGAGAACCAACACTTTGAAGGTGATCCGTGCTCGATAGGCAGCCAGTGCAGATCCTGCAAAACGGGTGTTATGTGGCTACCTGTTGGCGTGCCAGACAGGAGCCGGGCAGCAGTGTTCTGCACTAGCTTGAGCTTCCGGGTCACCAACAGAGGAAGGCCAACGTAGAGCACGTTGCAGTAGTCTAGCCTCGAGATGACCGTGGCTTGGATCACCGTGGCCAGGTCGTTCCGGAGAGGTAGGGGGCCAGCCTCCTTGCCTGTCGCAGATGAAAAGGCACTCTTGCTGACCGCAGAGACCTGGGCCTCCATGGTCAGCTGGGAGTCCAAGTCGACCCCCAGGCTCTTAACGGAAGACGATGGGCATAACGCCGCACCGTCCAGGCTCGGAAGCTGGACATCCACATCACCCGGGCGGCCCAGCCACAAGATCTCCGTCTTCGCCGGATTCACCCTCAACCTACTGGCTCGCAGCCATCCAGTAACGGCTTCGAAGCAGTGTTGGAAATTATCGGGGACGGATCCCGGCCTGCCCTCCATCCTCAGAATGAGCTGGGTGTCATCGGCGTACTGGTGACACTCCAGCCCATAACTCCGCACCAGCTGTGCAAGCGGCTGCATGTAGATGTTAAATAACAGAGGGGAGAGAATGGCCCCTGGGGACTCCACAAATCAGTGGGGAGCCCTCAGAGACCACCTCGCCCCTCCTCACACGCTGAGACCGCTGGTGGAGGAAGGAGGTCAGCCATTTAAGAGCTGTCCCCCTCACTCCAGCCATGGCCAGGCGGTGGGTCAAAAGATTGTGGTCGACCGTGTCAAACGCTGCCGTGAGGTCCAATAACACGAGCAGCGCAGACCCGCCTTGGTCGAGCTGGCAGCGGAGTTGGTCTGTGATGGAGACCAGGACCGTCTCTTGAGGATGTCAGCCTCTATCTTGGTTCACACCTTGTCTTCTTGAATTTCATTTTATTTTAGTGGTTTTTATTATTATTTTATAATAATTGTATTATAATAATTTTATAATACAATAAATAATATAATATAATGTTATATTATAATTTCAATATATTATAATGTTTATATATATATACTATAATATAATAATTATGATGTTAATACTAATAATATATGAATATTTCTTGATATATTAATATGTTAATATTAATGATGTGTAATATATAGTATATATATATATATATATATATATATATATATATATATAATGTAGATTAGAATGTAGTTCAGCCTTTAGGTGCGGCCCTCCATAATATTTTTTTGGCTCTCGTGTGGCCCCTTGGAAAAAATAATTACCCACCCCTGCCATAGACACACAACATATATAGGCAGACACTCAGAGGCTATATTGAACATTCCATCTTCTGGCCACCAGGGGAGCTGAAGCATTCCTTCATTCTTTGCATACTTCCAGGAGATTTTATGGCTTCATAAATCAGTTAAATTAGCCTCCCCACAAAGTGGTACCTAAATTTCCTACTTGACAGATGCAACTGTCTTTCGGATTGAATAGATTACTGCAACACGCTCTATGTGGGGCTGCCTTTGAAGATGGTTCGGAAACTTCAACTAGTTACTCGGCAGCCAGATTACTAGCTGGGGCGACATACAGGGAGCATACCACGCACCTGTTATGCCAACTCCACTGGCTGCCGGTCCATCTCCGAGCCCAATTCAAATTTCTGGTTTTGACCTATAAAGCTCTAAATGGTTCTGGTCCAGCTTCCTTGTCTGAACGCACCCACCCCTATGTCCCACATCGAAAGCTAAGATCATCCAGGGAGGCCCTGCTCCCGTCGACAGCTCAAATGCGCCCGAGGGACAGGGTGTGACTCCCCGCCTGTGGAACACACTCCCAACTGACATAAGATCGATCCCTTCTCTCTTAACTTTCTGGAAGAAAGTAAAGGCATGGCTTTGGGACCAGGCGTTTGGTCAATGGATGTAAGCAGCATCTTAAAGGGATGAACTGGATTGACATTAAGCCTGACGATGCTGGTTTATGTTTTTAATTGATGATTTTATCTAATTCTAATTACGTTTTTTAATGTTATGTACATGTTTGATTTTATTGTGATTGCTGAATTAGCCTTTAAATGGGCTCAATGTCAGCCACACTGAATTTTATCCCAGAAGACGGGATAAAAATGCAGTAAATAAAATAAAATAAAATAAATAAAAAAATTGCAAAGGTCGACAACAAGCTACACAAATTGGTCGAGAGCTAATCACAATGCACATATACAGGCAAACATTCAATGCCACTCAGAGGCAATTTAACATTCCAGCTTTTCTGGCCACCAGGGGGAGCTGTCGCTTCATTCTTTTTTTGTGTGTATTTCCTGGAGATTTTATGGCCTCGTAAATCAGTTATGTTTAGCCTCCCCACACAAAGTGGTACCTAAATTTCCTACTTGGCAGATGCAACTGCCTTTCGGGTTGCAAAGGTCGACAACAAGCTACACAAATTGGTCGAGAGCTCACCCCGACCCGGGTAAGCCTCGAACTCATGACCTTCTGGTCAGTAGAGATCTTATGCAGCTGACACCCAGCCAGCTGCGCCACATCCCTGGTGCTTTGGTTAATGCTCGATTTCTCTTGGTCACAAATTCTACCTAATGTCCTCAAGAGTCTGCTGAGTCCTATTTGTGTAGCTGATAGGAGCCCTATGAGGAGCGGCTGAAAGAGCTGGGCATGTTGAGCTTGCAGAAGAGAAGGCTGAGAGGAGACATGATGAGGGCCATGGATAAATATGTGAGGGGATGTCCTAGGGAGGAGGGAGGGAGCAAGCTTGTGTTGTGCTGCCCTGGAGACTAGGACGCAATGGAGCCACGGCTTCAAACTACAAGAAAGGAGATTCCACATGAACACGAGGAAGCACTTCCTGACTGGGAGAGCTGTTCAGCAGTGGAACTCTCTGCCCCAGAGTGTGGTGGAGTAAGGCTCCTTCTTTGGAGGTTTTTGAGCAGAGGCAGGGTGGCCATCTGTTGGGGGGGGGGGGGGGTGCTTTGAAGGCGATTTTCCTGCTTCTTGGCAGAAGGGATTTGGACTGGATGCTCCACCTCTAGGATTGTATTTTCTTTTCTATGATTCTCAAAGTGACCAGACTGCTTCCTTTGGCAAATCTGTAAGGAAATTACATTCAAAGCACATTCAAAGCACACTCGACAGATGGCCATCCAGGCTCTGCTTAAAAGCCTCCAAGAAGATGCCTCCACCACACTCCGGGGCAGAGAGTTCCACTGCAGAACAGCTCTCACATTATGGCTGTTCTGGGACCCGGGCTCTTCCTCCCCTCCCTCCCCCTCCCCCTGCTCCCCTCCCCCTCCTCACTTCCTCTCCTGCCCCTCCCCCTCCCCTCCCCCTCCTCCCCTCCCCCTCCTCTCCTGCCCCCTCCCCCTCCTCTCACTCCCCCCTCCCCCTGCTCCCTCCCCTCCTCACTTCCTCTCCTGCCCCCTCCCCCTTCCCCCCTCCCCTCCCCCCCTCCCCTCCCCCTCCCCACTTCCCTCCTGCCCCTCCCCCTCCCCCTCCCCCTTCCCCCCCCTCCTCCTCCCCCTGTTCCCTCCTCCCCCTCCTCCCTTCCTCTGCCTCCCCCCCCCCTCCCCCTCCCCCTCCCTCTGCTCCCCCTCCCTCACTTCCTCTCCTGCCCCTCCCTCACCCCCCACCCCGCCCCTCCCTCTGCTCCCCTCCCCCTCACTTCCTCTCCTGCCCCCTCCTCACCCCCTCCCTCCCCCTGCTCCCCTCCCCCTCCCTCACTCCCTCTCCTGCCCCTTTCCCTCCCCTCCCCTCCCCCTGCTCCCTCCCCCTCACTTCCTCTCCTGTCCCCTCCACTTCCCCTCCCCCTCCCCCTCCCTCCCCTCACTTCCTCTCCTGCCCCCTCCCTTCCCCTCCCCTCACCCCCACCCTCCCCTCCCTCTGCTCCCTCCCCCTTCCTCTCCTGCCCCCTCCCCTTCCCCCTTCTGTCCCTCCCCTTCCCCCTCCCCCCCTGCTCACTCCCCCTCTCCTGCCCCCCTCCCCTTCCCCCTGCTCCCCCCCCCTCACTTCCTCTCCTGCCCCCTCCACTTCCCCCTCCCCCTCCGCCCCTCCCCTCACTTCCTCTCCTCCCCCTCCCCCTCCCCCCTCCCCCTGCTCCCCTCCCCCTCCTCACTTCCTCTCCTGCCCTCCCTTCCCCCTTCTGTCCCTCCCCTTCCCCTCTGCTCACTCCCTCTCCTGCCCCCTCCCCTCCCCCCCTGCCCCCCCTCCCCCTCACTTCCTCTCCTGCCCCTCCACTTCCCCCTCCACTCCCCTCCCCCTCACTTCCTGTCCTGCCCCCTTCCCCCTCCCTCTGCTCCCCTCCCCCTCACTTCCTCTCCTGCCCCTCCCCTTCCCCCTCCCCTCACCCCCCACCCCGCCCTCCCTCTGCTCCCCTCCCCCTTCCTCTCCTGCCCCCTCCCCTTCCCCTTCTGTCCCTCCCCCTTCCCCTCCCCCTGCTCACTCCCTCTCCTGCCCCTCCCCTTCCCCCTGCTCCCTCCCCCTCACTTCCTCCTGCCCCCTCCACTTCCCCTCCCCCTCCGCTCCCCTCCCCTCACTTCCTCTCCTGCCCCCTCCCCCTCCCCCCCTGCTCCCCTCCCCTCCTCACTTCCTCTCCTGCCCCCTCCCTTCCCCCTCTGCTCACTCCCTCTCCTGCCCCCTCCCCTTCCCCCCTGCTCCCCTCCCCCTCACTTCCTCTCCTGCCCCCTCCACTTCCCCCTCCACTCCCCCCTCACTTCCTGTCCTGCCCCTTCCCCCTCCTCCCCCTGCCCCTCCCCTCACTTCCCTCTCCTGCCCCCTCCCCTCCTCTCACTCCCGCCCTCCCCTCTGCTGCCCCTTCCCTCCTCACTCCCTCTCCTGCCCCCTCCCCTTCCCCCTGCCTACCTCTCCTCACTCCCCTTACTCTCTCCTCCCACTCCCACCCTCCTCCCTCCCCTCTCACCCCCTCCCTTCCATCCCTCTCCTCCCCTCCCTTCCTCTCCCCCCCTCCCTTTCTCCTTCTCCTCTCCCTCCCACCCCCCTCTCCTTCCTCTCCTCAGTCCCTCTCCTTCCTCCCTCTCCCCATTCCCTCCCTCCCTCTCCCTCCCTCTCCCTTCCCTCCCCCTCCTCCTGAGGGTTCAGCCTGGGATCCATCTGAGCTTTTGAGCTGCTTGACCCTCACAGTGGACAACAGATGGCAGCACATGGCCTGCAGCCAAGAAAGCCTGGCAGCCTTTAAGAAGGAAGGAGAGAGTGCCAGGGTTGGAGGGAGGGAGCCCCAAAGGCCATTTAGCCACGCCCACTTTTCGCCAGACAGGCCCCTCCCCTTTTGCAAGCCTTGTGGCCACGCCCCCTTGGCGGCAGAGAGGCGCCGACGTCTCCTAAGCCACGCCCCCCTCGTCGCTGCCATTTCTGCGAGGGAGAAGGAGAAGGTGAGGGTTTTGGACTGAGTCTCTCTCTCTTTGTCTCTCTCTGTCTCTGTCCTCCTCCTCTGTTTTCCATCCGGGACCCATTTCGGCCTTTCCGAGGGGACAAAGGCAGGCTGAGGTGGCCCAGGAATGCCTCTCCTGCCTATTGGCCTCCTCCTTTGTGCGGCAGGCGGGCCTGGGCCACGAGGGAAGGGGAGAGGGGGGGCTTAGCCTCAGCCCCCTCTTTCCTAAGGGATTCCCTCCCTGGAGGCCAGGCCTTGAGGGAGAGAGAGAGAGAGAGAGAGGCCTAGGCCCTTCCTGGGTAGGGAGGCCTTTCCCTCAGCCACAGCCCCCTCTTTCCTGAGGGATTCCCTCCCTGGAGGCCAGGCCCAGAGAGAGAGAGAGAGAGAGGGGCCTAGGCCACAGCCACAGCCTCTTTCCTGAGGGATTCCCTCCGACAGAGAGACATCTGGGCCCTCCTGGGGTCTCCTCGCAGAGCCTGCATTCAGCTTCCCTGTGCCTTGTGTTTTGATCTTTGTTCTGCGTATTTTGATATGTCTTTTTCCTTCTGCGCCTTTTATAAAAATACAGTTTAGTGATTGTATTTTATGGATTTTTATATTGTTTACAGTGCTTTTTTAGTTCTGCTGTAACCCGCCTTGAGGCACACAGTGTTTTTCAACCTTTTTTGAGCCACGGAACATTTTTTACATTTACAAAATCCTGGGGCACACCACCAACCAAAATGACACAAAATGACACTCTAACACAGTCATACATAGAGGTAATATGTTTTAAAATGTATTTATACACTCAGTGTGAAACCTGGGCCTGTTTCGATGAACACAACATAGATATCCTGGCAGGAATGGCAGAAAGACACACACAAAGGTCTTGCTCAACAGCTGGGAGTTATAGTTCACCCGCAATCAAAGAGCATTCTGAACTCCACCAATGATGGAATGGAATCAAACTTCCCACACAAAACTCCCATAACCAAGAGAAAATACTATAAGAGTTTGGTAGGCATTGACCTTGAGTTTTGGAGTTGTAGTTCACCTATATCCAGAGAGCACTGTGGAGGGGAGGGAGGAAGACGTGGGGCGAATCTGCGCAGTAGCACCCGCACAGGTCACGTCTTCCTCCCCCCTCCCGCAGAAGCGGCAGCGTGCGCAAAGCTAGGCAAAGCAAGCAGAGCGAGGCTAGGAAGAAGGGAGCCCGAGTGGAGAAGAAAAAGTGTTCGGCAGGAGGGGAAAGAAAGAGCGTTGGAGGTTCCAATTTCCCACGGCACATCTGATGATCGCTTACGGCACTCTAGTGTGCCACGGCACACTGGTTGGGAAACACTGGGTTAGAATCTCAGTCCTTGTGATTGTGTTGTCGAAAGCTTCCATGGCCGGAATCACTGGGCTGCTGAGAGTTTTTCAGGCTGTTCCTGCAGCACTCTCTCCTGACGTTGTGCCTGTGGCCGCCCTGCCCACACCCAGGCCACATTCCCAAGCTGCCCTCCCTCACTGCCCAAGCCGAAGCCGGCCTCCCCAACTGTCCCCAAGCTGCCCTCCCTGCCCACTCCAAAAAACCAAGGCTAGAGGTGGGCCAGGAATGCCTCTCCTGCCTCCTTTGTGCAGCAGGCAGGCCTGGACCACGAAGCCGGGGGGAGGGGGGCCTTTACCTCAGCCCACTACCCACACCTAAGCCACCCTCACTGCCCAAGCCAAAGCCGGCCTTCTTGCCCACACCCAAGCCACATTCCCAAGCTGCCCCCCTGCCCACACCCAAGCTGCTCTTTTTGCCCACTCCCCAAAACCAAGGCGCCTTCCCTGCCCACAACCAAGGGACCTCCCTGCCCACTTCTTTACACCCAAGGTCCCACCCTTCACACTCCTCACACCCAGGCCCTCTCCCTGCCCACTCCCCACCCCCAAGCTGTTCTCCCTGCCCACTCCCCAAAACCAAGGCACTTAATACCCACATCTAAGCCACCCTCACTGCCCAAGCCGGCCTCCATGCTCACAACCTGTCAACCTAGGAGTTCAAAAACATGCAACTGTGAGTAGATCAGTATGTACCGCTCCGGCGGGAAGGTAACAGCACTCTCTGCAGCCATGCCAGCTACATGCACCAGGAATGTGGCACAGCTGGCTGGGAGTCAGCTGCATAAGACCTCCACTGACCAGAAGGTCATGAGTTCAAGGCCTGCCCAGGTCGGGGTGAGCTCTCGACCAATTGTGTAGCTCGTTGTCTGTCTATATATGTTGTATGTCTATGGCATTGAATGTTTGCCTGTATATGTGCGTTGTGATCCGCCCTGAGTCCCCTGCAGGGTGAGAAGGGCGGAATATAAATGAAGCAAATAAATAAAAAATAAATGAGCTAGGTGGTGTCTATGGACAACGCCGGCTTTTTGGCTTAGAAATGTAGATGAGCACCAACTCCCAGTGTCGGACAGGACTGTACTTAATGTCAGGGGAAAACCTTTACCTTAAGCTTTATTTTGTTAAAAAAAACCTCAAAGAAACAGTAAAAAATGTAGGGGGGGAAGAGAAAAAGGTAAGGCAGGGAATGTGACAGGCTATAGTGTGTAAGTTAAGGAGCCATGTTAAATAGTTCTACACCTAAGTCAATAATATTAGTAGTAACTTTATTCTTATATCCCGCCACCATCTCCTTGAAGGGACTGTGGGTGGCTTACATGGGAACTAAGTTCAGTCACACATAATTAAAATATAGCACAATAAAATACATATAACAACATAAAACGCAAACCATCAACAATCAACAACCAGTAGCCGAGCACAGTGGATATATTCAGAACTAACAGGGTGAGGCAGGGGCACATGCAATACAACTGCAAGGATAGGGCTGATAGTTGAGTGCAGGAGCCAGAAGCTAAGTTAGGGCTAGAAGGACCAAGTCAGTTTGTGCAATCCAACTTCAAGGGCAGGGCCAATAGTAAAGTGCAGGAGCCAGATATTAAATTATGACTAGGAGGGCCAAATCAACTCGTGAACCGATTAATCAAAGGCACATCGGAACATCTGACTTTTTAAGTCTTTACAGAAAGTGGACAGTGTGAACACTAATATGCAGAGTTGGAGGGCCACCACCGAGAAGGCCCTCTCCCTCGTCCCCACCAACTGCGCTTGAGACAGAGGTGGGAGCAAGAGAGGGGTCTCCACAACAGATCGTGGAGCTTGTGCTGGTTCGTAGGGGAAGATGCAATCACTAAGATAGGCTGGACCTGAACCGTTTAGGGCTTTGTAGGTGATATATTCACACTTTTTCAGCATGCGAGCTTCTCACTGAAATAAATTTCCAAATATTTTGCTTTTATGGCTCTCTGAGTACTGGGTAGGTAGATCACTTTGACTTGGTTGTTGTAACAGGGCTGTCCCGCTGCCGGCCCTGCAGGTGTTTTGGACTTTAACTCCCAGAAATCCTAGCCAGTTTACCAGCTGTTAGGATTTCTGGGATTTGAAGTCCAAAACACCTGCAGGGCCGGCAGTTGGACAGTCCTGTTAAAACAACCAAGTCAAAGTGATCTACCTACCCAGTACTCAGAGAGCCATAAAAGCAAAATATTTGGAAATTTATTTCAATGAGAGCCATAGAATATATTTTAAGACTGAATTCAACTAAATGTGAGTATAATAAGCCCCTGAATTTATTCATAATAATAATGATAATATTCATTCAGCCTTTGCTACTACTACTAATAATAATAGTAACAACAACAACAGGTTCCTAGAGTAGAAGGAGACCTCCAAGGGCCATCCAGTCCAACCTCCTTCTGCCATAAGGGAAAAACACAATCAAAGCATTCCTCACAGATGGCCATTCAGCCTCTGATAATAATAATAACAATGGGTTCATAGAATAGGAGGAGACCTCCAAGGGCCATCCAGTCCAACCTCCTTCTGCACCTGGGCGGCGTCGGGAGCCTGCGGGGCGGGACTGAGCCTTCCTCCCACCCTGCCTGCGATCTACCAGGACGCCCTATGTGATCTACCAGTAGTAATGGTAGTAATGAGCACCCCTGATCTACACCTTGAATTGGGACCGGAAACTTATTGGCAACTAGTGGAGCAGCTTTAACCGGGGAGGTGGTGTCCACTCCCTATAATTTGCGCCAGTTAGCAACCTGGCTGCCCACCCTAGTACCAATTACTTTTTCCAGGACATCTTCAAAGGCATCCCCACATAGAATGCATTGCAGTAATCCAATCTGGAGGTAACCAAGGCATGGACCACCTTGGCCAAGTCAGATTTTTATCGTATTGTCAAAGACATGTCTCCATTTCAATCTGGTTTCAGGCTTGGCTATGTAACAGAGACAGCTTTGGCCGCCTCAGGGCAAAGAACCCCAACTACACCTACAAATTGATGGGGTCAAAGCTTTCCGAGACAAACCAGGAAAGGGATCTTGGGGTTTTGGTGGACAGCTCAATGAAGATGTCAACCCAGTGCGCAGCAGCAGTGAAAAAGCAAATTCTATGCTAGGCATGATCAGAAAAGTAATCGAAAATAGGTCAGCAAATGTTGTATTACCTCTCTACAAATCGATGGTAAGGCCACATCTGGAGTACTGTGTACAATTCTGGTCTCCGCACCTTAAGAAGGATATAACGGAACTGGAAAAGGTACAGAAAAGGGCAACAAGAATGATCCAAGGGATGGAGCGGCTCCCTTATGAAACCAGGTTGCAACGCCTTGGTCTTTTCAGCCTTGAAAGACGGCGTCTAAGAGGTGACTTGATCGAAGTGTATAAAATCATGCATGGGATAGAAAAGGTGAATAAAGAACAATTATTTTCTTTGTCACAAAACACTAGGACTAGAGGGCACTCCTGAAGCTCCAAGGTAGGAAAATTAGGACTAATAAAGGGAAATATTTCTTCACCCAGAGGGCCATTGGGTTATGGAACTCACTTCCAGAAGAGGTTGTGACAGCGGTCAGCCTGAACAACTTCAAGGCAGGATTAGACAGATTCATGGATACCAAGTGTATCGGTAGTTACTGAAAAGGACATTCAAGTGCCACCTCGGAGTTGGTTGAGGTAGGCAGGATTTCCCTGGTTGTGGGGGGTTGGGAGCAGGTCAGGGTTTTGCCCTCCCTTCTGCTCGAGATCCCCGTGTACAATGGGCCACTGTGTGATACAGAATGCTGGACTAGATGGGCTGAGGTCCGATTCAGCATGGCTCTTCTTATGTTCTTATGTTCTTATGATGAATGACCTCTGCAGAGAGCTGGACAGGGGAGGGAGTCCCTGTTGGTTCTCCTGGACCTCGCAGCAGTTTTCCATTCCATTGACCATGTTATCCTTTTGGGAAGCAACAATCCAGGGGCTCTGCCCTCCCAACACGCCCGTTGCCTCAGCACTATAAGAGGGTTTCGCAAGACCAGTCGCTCTTGTAGCAATGGTGTAGTAACGGTGAGGCTGGGACCATGTTTTAATCCCACAGGTTGGGAACCACTGGTCTAGCATCTCCTTATGGCCTTCGCCCGGATAATGGAACAGTAGTGTAGTATGTATTTCATAGAAACACATTTGAATGTACTTCCATTCTCTCATTCATATATATATATATATATATATATATATATATATATATATACACACACACACACATGCACACACACACATGCACACAGACAGCATAATTAAAACACATAAACTATATATTGTGTGGAATTTTTATATTGTTTTTGTGTTTTAATTATGCTTAACCTGCCTTGAGACACAAGGAGATGCAGGAAAGAAATCAAATTATTATTCAACCAATCAATTGCCTTTATTATAGTTATCAAACCTTAGGCAGATACAGAAAAAAATATAGAGATAGAAATCACACATAAAACACAATACAGGTTATCAGATGTATGTATATTAAAATATCTGGCCTTAAAATTTATATCTCTTTAAAGCTAGTAATATTTAGAGCTGTGTAGTTTTCTACTATTTAATATACTACAGTTATAAAATTATTATTATTGTATTGTCAAATCACTGGGATGTTGTGCTGCTTATGACCAACATGTTCTAGCAGCATTTTCTCCTTTTTCTGTTTTGCCTGCATCTGTGTCTGGCATCTTCAGAGGGTCTGATGGTGGTCAAGCAAGTGGAGTGTATAATATACCTGTGGAGAATATATATATATATATATATATATATATATGTATGTGTGTATATATATATATAAAAATAAAAGTAATGTTCGTTTGTGGGATTAACATAACTCAAAAACCACTGGACAAATTGCTGCCAAATTTGGACACAATACACCTACTACCCCAAGGAGTGACCATCACTCAAAAATGGATTTTGTCATTTGGGAGTTGTACTTGCTGGGATTTATAGTTCACCTACAATCAAAAAGCATTCTGAATCCCACCAATGATGAAATTGAACCAAATGTGGCACACAGGATTCCCATGGCCAACATGGGCATTGACGTTGCGTTTGGGAGTTGTAGTTCACCTACATCCAGAGAGCACTGTGGACTCAAACAATGATGGATCTGGACCAAACTTGGCACAAATACTCAAAATGCTCAAATATGAACACAGAGTTTGGGGGTAACATTGACATTTGGGATTTGTAGTTACTGGGATTTATAGTTCACCTGCAATCAAAGCATTCTGAACCCCACCAATGACAGCCCTGACAAAGAGCCATTCAGCCATAGATAGATAGATCGATGATTCACACGCAGAAAGATATATATGATTCACACATAATAATAATAATTGTGATTAATTTGCAATATTGTTGCTAGTTTATTCTCATTGCCTGGACTTAATTTCTTCTTTCTCACACTTATTGTTCCTTTAAACCAGGGCTGTCCAACTGGCGGCCCGGGTGTGTGTGGGGGTATACGGCCCCCCAGCCCCTTCCCTGCGGCCCCCGCCCACCCTGCAAAAAAAAATATTTAAAAAAAATATATTTTTAAAAATTCAATTTCTGGGGACGGGGCTGGGTGGCATCAGGCGTGTTGCCGGCGCTGAGCCTGATGTCACCCAGCCCCGCCCGCTCCCTCCTCCTCCATCCCGCCTCTCCCCCGGCGCACCAATTGGGGACGCGGGGAGGAAGGGAAGCGGCGTGCCTAAAGAGGAGGAAGGGAAGCGCTTCCCTTCCTCCTCTTTAGGCATGCCTTCTCCGTTCTGCCTCTCCTCCCGGTGCACTGATCGGTGCGCCGGAGGGAGAGGCAGAACAGAGGAGGAGGCTGGCATGACCCTTTAGGAGGGAGGGCGAAGCCATGGAGGGCTCCCCTTGGCTTTGCCCTCCCTCCTAAAGGGTCACGCCAGCCTCAGAAGCGAAATCGCCGCTTCTGAGGCTGGCGTGACACTTTAGGAGGAGGGGCCGGGGCGGAGTGGCACGGAATGGCCCCCCATGTCATCAGTGACTGGAAGTCCGGCCCTAGGTCCAGTAGAAGTTGGACAGCACTGCTTTAAACTAGCAGTTCTCAACTGGGAGGTCGCAACCCCTAGAGGGGTCTATTGGTTATTAGTGAGGGTTTGCGCCATCGCCTCCTTAGGCTCTGCCCCCCCTCCCCAGATTGGCTGCCGGGGCCCCTCTGCCTGTTTGGATCTGAACCAAAATGAGCTCCAAAATGGTACAAAAAGCAGTACGAGGGATGGATGGGAGTGAAGGGGTCTAATACCGCCCCGCCCTCCAGCCTCAGCAGACAAAGCTCCAAAAGCAGTGCAAAAAGGCAGCGTGGGGAGCAAAGGGCTCGCTACCACCCCCTTTCCCTTCTCGCAGGCCATGGGGTACAGTGACGTGTAGCAATGGAGGATCTCCCCAGGAGGAGGATGGAGAGAAAGAAGGTGTCGATGCACAGTACCCCTTTTATTTCCAGTCCTTTTTATTTCCTCTCTGCTCCTTTTTCCCTGAAACCCTCCGGGGCAGATACCTGGCTGGGTTGCTATGAGTTTTTCGGACTGTATGGCCATGTTCCAGTAATATTCTCTCCTGGTGTTTTTTGCGGAAGAAGGGAAGAAGAATCCGGTCAGTGGTGCCTCAGTTGAGCCTCGCTTTGCTTCCTGGATGGGTCTGTTTTGAGGGTTTTTTGGGTGTGTGTGTGCAGGGTTTGGTCTGTTTTCTTTGGGACATTATCTTCCCTTCCCACAGGGTGCCACTTTTTTTGTTTTCCCACAGGGTGCAGGATTTATTTATTGTGGACCATTCCTGGCTTCCTTTTTACTTCTTTCCTTTTCCCTTTCTTCTATCACTCCCCTTTCCTCCCTTTTCCACGGCGCCCCCATCCATCCCTTTCTTTCCCCTCCCCCCCCCCCCCCCCAATCGTGCCTCATTTCCCAGGTTGCAACAATAAGGCAAATTAATTACAACAATTATGTGAATATAGGCAGAACATATTTTCAAAGTAGTTTTTATTAAGCTTTTCAAAGTTAAAAATTGACAAATACAAACATAAACAATCTCACAGAACGAACATTAAAAAAAAGGACACAGGCCCCAGAGACTTATAGTCCCGGGACTTTCCAATCATACACTAACATCCCATCTTCTTTGAAAACTCCCCTCCCTTTCCCTCAGTCATTGCTTGGCCAATGTCCTTCCTGATAATTCAGTTCATTATCGGGCTTCTTTTTTTTTTACCCAGATCTTATCCTATCTTGTTGAAACATATTATTTACAGTATCTCCGTTAACCATTCTATCTTGTCTTTTTTGAAATATTGTACGATTAATGACCAGTCTGTAGATTTAAGAACATAAAAAGAGCCATGCTGAATCGGACCTCAGCCCATCTAGTCCAGCATTCTGTATCACACAGTGGCCCACCAGTTGTACACGGGGATCTCGAGCAGAAGGGAGGGCCAAACCCTGACCTGCTCCCGACCCCCACAACCAGTACCGGGAAATCCTGCCTACCTCAACCAACTCGAGGTGGCACTTGAATGTCCTTTTCAGTAACTACCGATACACTTGGTATCCATGAATCTGTCTAATCCTGCCTTGAAGTTGTTCAGGCTGACAGCTGTCACAACCTCCTCTGGAAGTGAGTTCCATAACCCAATGACCCTCTGGGTGAAGAAATATTTCCCTTTATTAGTCCTAATTTTCCTACCTTGGAGCTTCAGGGAGTGCCCTCTAGTCCTAGTGTTTTGTGACAAAGAAAATAGTTTTTCTTTATTCACCTTTTCTATCCCATGCATGATTTTATACACTTCGATCAAGTCACCTTTTAAACGCCGTCTTTCAAGGCTGAAAAGACCAAGGCATTGCAACCTGATTTCGTAAGGGAGCTGCTCCATCCCTTGGATCATTCTTGTTGCCCTTTTCTGTACATTTTCCAGTTCCGTTATATCCTTCTTAAGGTGCGGAGACCAGAATTGTACACAGTACTCCAAATGTGGCCTTACTATCGATTTGTAGAGAGGTAATACAACATTTGCTGACCTATTTTCGATTCCCTTTCTGATCATGCCTAGCATAGAATTTGCTTTTTTCACTGCTGCAGCGCACTGGGTTGACATCTTCATTGAGTTGTCCACCAAAACCCCAAGATCCCTTTCCTGGTTTGTCTCGGAAAGCTTTGACCCCATCAATTTGTAGGTGTAGTTGGGGTTCTTTGCCCCGATGTGCATGACTTTACACTTGTTTAGGTTAAAAATGCATTTGCCACTTTGTTGCCCATTCACTCAATTTCGAGAGATCTTTCTGGAACTCTTTACAATCAGTTTCATTTTTAACTACCCTGAACAATTTAGTGTCGTCTGCAAACTTTGCTACCTCAGAATTCACTCCTACATCCAGATCATTAATGAATAAATTAAAAAGTAACGGACCCAAAACTGAACCTTGGGGTACGCCACTTCTCACCTCTTTCCACCCAGAGAAATGTCCGTTTATTACCACCCTTTGTTTCCTACAGTTTAGCCAGGTTCCAATCCAGGACAAGACCTGTCCCTGATTCCATGGCTGAAGAGCTTATTTAGGAGCCTTTGGTGAGGGACTTTGTCAAAAGCCTTTTGAAAGTCAAGGTAAACAATATCGACTGGGTCCCCTTTATCTATGTGTTTATTTACACCCTCAAAGAATTCTAACAAGTTAGTAAGACATGATTTGCCTTTGCAGAAACCATGTTGATTTTCCTTCAGCAATGCCTGTTCTTCTATGTGCCTAGTAACCATTCTTTAATAATGGTTTCCATCACTTTGCCTGGAACTGAGGTTAAACTGACTGGTCTATAATTTCCTGTATCACCTCTCATTTTTCTCTCCTTTGCGAGAGCTCTTGTTAGACAGTCCATATTAATAATGTCCATCATTTTACTTTTCCATTCTTCTGGAGGTGGGGGTCTCTTCTTCTTTCCATCTTCTTGCCAGCACTATTCTCGCCGCCGATATGCAATAAATGAACAATTTTTCTTTATTTTTTTCCATCTTAAAATCTATTAGTCCCAATAACAGGTATCTGGGTTTGAACAAAAACTTAATCTCTAATGCTTGTTGTATCTCTGAATAGATCCTTTTCCAGAATTTCTTAACTATCCCACATCCCCACCACATATGAAAAAAACTTCCAATTTCTTTTTTACATCTCCAGCACTTATTGCTGTAGTTCTTATTGTATTTTGCGATCTTACTTGGTGTGAGATACCACCTATGGAACATTTTAAAATTGTTTTCTTTCAGGTCATATGCGTACAAGTAGTTTGAATGCTTGTTCCATAGCCTTTCCCATTGTGTGAGTGGTATCTCCTGCCCCATGTTTTGGGCCCATTTTACCATGCACTCCTTTACTCTTTCTTTTTCTGTCTGTTCTTCAAGAATTTTTTCATACAGTCTAGATATTTCTTCCCCTTTCTTACATGTCAACTCAGAAGTTTTTTTCCCACTATAAAACCTTTTGCTTTGTCTTTTTTGTATATTTCCTTTATCTGCATGTACTGAAACCAGTGTATGCTTTCATCTATCTCTTTCATTTCGTTCATATCTTTCAGGACCGGGCCCCCTATTGAGGCAGAACATTGAGATTAATCAATGTTTGCACCTTCCATCCGAGACAGGGAGGACGGGGGGAGGGAGGCTGCTGCTGGCTCTGGCTGACGATCCGCGCTGCTTGGGAAGCCGGAGCCGGTGCCATTGGTGGATTAGAGTGGCTCCTGGCCCATGCGGAGGAGCTGCTCACTGCAGGGGATGGCAGTGGCTTCGCCACCTCTGCCTCCTCTTCTTCCCCTTCCTCCTCCGCGTTGTGTATGTTATTTTCAAGGCAGTGAATTGTTGCCAATGTGTGAAGCTCCTCTGAGTCCCCCTAGGGCAGTGTTTCCCAACCTTTTTTGAGCCGCGGCACACCTTTTACATTTGCAAAATCCTGGGGCACACCACCAATCAAAATGACACAAAATGACACTCTAACACAGTAATACATACAGTTAATGTGTTTTTAAAATGTATTTATACACTCAGTGTGAAACCTGGGCCTGTTTCAATGAACTCAACATAGACATCCTGGCAGGAACGGCAGAAAGACACAAACTTCCCACACAGAACTCCCATAACCAAGAGAGGATGCTATAAGAGTTTGGTGGGCATTGACCTTGAGTTTTGGAGTTGTAGTTCACTTATATCCAGAGAGCGCTGTGGACTCAAACAATGTTGGATCAGGTCCAAACTTGGCATGAATACTCAATATGCCCAAATATGAACGCAGGTGGAGTTCAGGGGAAGTAGACCTTGACATTTGGGAGTTGTAGTTGCTGGGATTTATAGTTCCCCTACAATCAAAGAGCATTCTGAACCCCACGAATAGAACTGGGCCAAACTTCCCCACACAGAACCCCAGGAAGCAAGAGGAGGTCTCTACTTGGGGAAAGGGAGGCGGGCCTTCCCAATGCATGGAAAGGGAGAGACCAAGTAGACAACTGGTGGGGAGGGGGGGTTATCGAGGTAGGTTTCTTAGGGTTTTTATACTTCAACACACTAGACTCTCCCCCCCCCTTCCTGGAGGTTCCAATTCCCCACGGCACACCTGATGATAGCTCACGGCACACTAGTGTGCCCCGGCACACTGGTTGAGAAACACTGCCCTAGGGGTTGAGAAGAGTGGGCTACAAATGTAGTAAATAATAAATAATAAAATAAGTAGCAATGAAAATAATTGTATGGTTGGGGGTCGCCACAACATGAGGAACTGTATTTAGGGGTCACAACATTAGGAAAGTTGAGAACCACTGCTTTGAACGGTTTTTTACGTTCTGTTTCCTGTCCAGTATTTAAATATTACTAGCTGTGCTAGGCCACGCATTGCTGTGCCATAGTCTGGTGGTCTGGAAAATAAAGCAATGAGAAGCAGCCAGGGTTTGTAGCTGCAAGGTTATTCAATGGTATTGATACTTGCAACAAAAGATCTCTCTAGATAGGAAGCTGCCAGGCTTTGATGCTGCAAGGGTATTCAGTGATATTCAAGCTGCCCAACAAAGGATCTCCCTAGGTAGGAAGCAAGCAGGCTTTGAAGCTGCAAGGCTGCAGTTCTAATCAAGGTGGGCAACAAAGGGAATGTCCATTGTGGTAGAAAGAACTCTTGTCTGCTTGAGGCAGGTGTGAGTGTTGCAATTGACCTCCTTATTAGCATTGAATAGCCTTGCAACTTCAAGGTCTGTCTGCTTACTGCCATGGGGAAATCCTGTATTGGGAAGTGTTTTCTGTCTGGAATTCCCATTTTGGGCCCTCCAGGTGTTTGGGACTTCAACTCCCACAATTCCTAACAGCCTCAGGCCTCTTCCTTTCCCCCCTCAGCCACTTAAGCAGGAAAAGGAAAGAGCCTGACAGTGTTAAGGATTGTGGGAGTTGAAGTCCCAAAGACTTGGATGTCCCAAGATTTCCTAGCCTGGTGTAGATGCACCCAGCTTTTCCTTCCCGCAAAAACAGAGGCCGGAGACCTTTCATGAGGAAGAGCTGCTGCCCCTCCGCCTCCTTGCCCTGGGTTTCGGATGTGGCTGGGTCCATGCCTTGGGAAGAGAGAGCAGACCCAGAGTGGCGCCCTCTCCTCCTCACCTAGATGGAGACGCAAAGGAGGCGAAGAGAGGAAACAAACTGTTAGGGATTCCTCATCTTCAGAAGAGGAAGGGGAGCAGGAAAGTGTTCAGGAATTAGAGGAGGAATTGGAATCAGAGGATGAGGTCTGGCAAGTGCCCACATGTCTGGAAAGGTGAAAGGAAACAGCAGAGACGCCATTCAGCTAGAATAGTTGCCAGAAACGCCAAAGTTATTGGGAACCGCCCTAGCAGCTCCCTCGTGGGGAACTCAGGGCTATAAAGCACAAGCAGGAGTAGTCAGCTTATGCCTTCACTCCCATCTACACCTGCTTTGAGTCTGCGTTTGAGAAACTGCCTCTAAGGATTTATTGGTCAATGCATGTTGCATCTTTGTCTGATATGAGACTGCTATTTTATTCCGGACTTTATCAGAGACTTGAGTATTGTGTCTGCATTGAGGCTTCTTGGCTTTCTTTTTCATTATACAACTGTGTGTGCTGTTCTCTTGTGTTTTGCTGAAGCAACACATTTCTATTTACTTTCAAAGTGGTATTAACACTGTTTTTGAGGGGCAAATCAGGACACAAACACAGAGCAGCCCGCCCTCCATGCACCTACGCTTACACTTGGACTTCAACTCCATCTGGGAGTTGGAGTCCAAAACACCTGGAGGGCCGAAGTTTGCCCAGGCCTGCTTTAGGCAGTATGTCCAAGGGGCAGGACAGGAATTCTGGGAAACAAAAGTCCAAACCACAGGGCTGCCACAAGCATGGCTCAATGCTGTTGGATCTGTAGTTTGGCAGGGCATCAGCCCTCCTCGGTAGAGATGGCTTCAGCAAGGCCCATAAAAGTACATCCAGGACCACATCACATTGAATTAGAAGTGGGGTGTCCGACGGTGTGTGTCCGAGCCGCAGCCTGATTCCATGGCTAGGCCTCACTCGGTGTCAGCAGGAATGGCCAGCTTGCTACGGATAGTTGGCGTGTTGTTTTTTCTTCGCATGGGGTGGGGGGGGGGGTGGGCATTTACTCATACGCTGTTACGTAATCCTGGTTTTGAGGGGTTTTAGGTTCTTTCCGGTTATTTTTTTAGGTCTTTTTGAGTGAAGGACGTACAGTACATTGGTTTAGTTGGTGTATTGTAGCCAAATTTGATATCATTTTGTTCAGTAGTTTTTTTGTTTAGTGTGTCCTACAAATGAATATTACATTTTTATATAGATAGATTTTCTTTTTAAAATATTATTTATTATTTTTCCCATATTTACCCATGTTTTTACTGGTGTACTGTATTTCTCTGTAGGTCCACTTCATCGTTGATTCCACTCGAAGAACTCTCTACATTGGAAAATTGACTATTCTAGGATTTCTATACTTTCACAAACTAGCACCTGAGGAAGACTACATAGTTGAAACCGGTCGTTGTTTATAAACTGTAAGTTTAAAAAAAGACTTAACAAACTTTGATTTGTTGTTTACAAACTTTGGGTTAAAAAAGACTTACAAACTTTGATTCATTGAATTTGTTTTGCAATGTGTGTTTCACTTAGTCCTCAATGTGGAACATGAAACTGCATGACACTGGACTCACAAACCTTATTTATTTATTCAGACTTATCAGTCGCCACTCCTGTTCGGCTCGGGGCAACTCACAACAGCAAAATCACAGCATAAAACAGAATAAAACACTAGCATAGCAATAAAATACAGAATAAGATACAGGATTAAAACAGCAATATTGAGCAATTAAAATTAGATGGCAGATTGCAGGAACGAGGGAGTGAGGCGGGGCCTCCTGAGGCCCCGCCTCGCGCTCTCTCATTCCTGCAATGCCCCGCAGAAGGCGCTCCCTTGTTTCCGCAATGCCCCACGGAAGGAGCGCCGTGCGGATGGTGCACACGCGCAGGGAAGAAGCGCCCCACCCGGCTGCGATTGACCTCATTTGGACTCATGATTGACTGGTCGATCGCGATCGACTTCGTGGGCAGCCCTGCTTTATATAATTGTATTACATTTTGGTGTAAAGTGGCCTTTTGCCCTTGTGCTTTGGAGAATCCTTGCTCTTTGTTGTTTGGTGGAGGTACAAATGTAAATGTTTTTCAACAGTGATACAACTGGAAGTTCATGTACCTTATTGAGTTGATGAGAGAATTTACCATCCAAGATTGAAAGGCTTGTCAGATTTTGTTTAATACTCTAGTAAATCTTGAAAGTGCAGTAAGGAAAGCAATAATAATAATATAAGAAGAAATCCTTTCAAGATGATAATCTTGATGAATTCTTGACCTCACTTACAGATAAGAAAGAAAAAAAAGAAGAGCCAATTATCTGTATTACAATTCAACACCCATATCATTGTTGACATGAAGGTGAAAGCATCTAAATGCCTAGAGTGTGGAAAGAGCTTCACAGATAGTTCAGGTCTACGTATACATCAAAGGACCCACACTGGGGAGAAACCCTATACGTGCCTGGAATGTGGAAAGAGCTTCACTCGGAGTTCACATCTTCATTCACATCAAAGGACCCATACTGGAGAGAAACCCTATAAATGCCTAGAATGTGGACAGAGCTTCACTTTTCATGCGAGTCTACGTTTGCATGAAAGGACCCACACTGGGGAGAAACCCTATTCATGCCTGGAATGTGGAAAGACCTTCACTCAGAGTTCACATCTACGTTCACATCAAAGGACCCATACTGGAGAGAAACCCTTTACATGCCTGGAGTGTGGACAGAGCTTCGCTGAGAGGGGATCTCTACATAAACATCAAAGGATTCACACTGGGGAGAAACCCTATACATGTCTGAAGTGTGGACAGAGCTATGCTTGGAGAGAAAGTCTACGTAGACATCAAAGGACTCACACTGGTGAGAAACCCTATACATGCCTGGAATGTGGACAGAGCTTCACTAATCTACGTTCGCATCAGAGGACCCACACTGGGGAGAAACCCTATACATGCCTGGAGTGTGGACATAGCTTCACTAATCATTCGGGTCTACGTTCGCATCAAAGGATCCACACTGGGGAGAAACCCTATACATGCTTGGAGTGTGGACATAGCTTCACTCAGAGTACACATCTACGTTCACATCAAAGAACCCACACTGGAGTGAAACCTTATACATGCCTGGAGTGTGGAAAGGCCTTCACTCGCAGTTCAGTTCTACGTATACATCAAATGACTCACACTGGGGAGAAACCCTATACATGCCTAGATTGTGGAAAGAGCTTTACTAAGAGTGCAGATCTACATAGACATGAAAGAACCCACACTGGGGAGAAACCCTATACATGCCCAGAGTGTGAAAAGAGGTTCACTTCGAGTTCAGGTCTACGGTCACATCTAAGTACTCACACTGGGGAGAAGCCCTATACATGTCCGAAGTGTGGACAGAGCTTCACTCGCAGTTCAGATCTACGTTCACATCAAAGTACTCACACTGGGGAGAAACCCTATAAATGCCCAGAATGTGGAAAGAGCTTCACGCAGAGTTCAAGTTTAAGTTTGCATAAAAAGATTCACACTGGGGACAAACCCTATACATGCCTAGAGTGTGGAAAGAGCTTTAGTCGAAGTGCAGATCTACATAAACATGAAAGAACCCACACTGGAGAGAAACCCTATACATGCCTAGAGTGTGGAAAGAGCTTCACTCAAAATGTAAGTCTACGTTCACATCAATGGATTCACATTGGTGAGAAGCCCTATATGTGCCTAGAATGTGGAAAGAGTTTCACTAATCATTCGAATCTACGTTCGCATCAAAGGACTCACACTGAGGGGAAAACCCTATACATACCTGGAATGTGGACAGAGCTTCACTCGTAATTCAAGTCTACGTTCGCATCAAAGGACTCACACTGGTGAGAAACCCTATACGTGCCTGGAGTGTGGAAATAATTTCACTAATCATTCAAATCTATGTTCGCATCAAAGGACTCACACTGGGGAGAAACGCTATATATACCTGGAGTGTGGACTGATGAACTGTAATATACATAGATGTCAAAGGACTAACACTGGGGAGAAACTCTAGAAACGCATCGAGTGTGAATGATCTCTTAGAGTTCAAATCTAAATAGATACCAAATTCACATTTGAAAGAGCTGTTGTATTTGACTCCAGAGAGGCTCTCCAAGACAAAACTTTCCAAACTTTTCATGTTGGGTACACACTTTTTAGAAATACATCCTTTCAGGACATGGTACTTCAGTTTAACTTGCAAACTGGAGGTTAAACCAACCCTTATAAGATTTTCAATGTATAGAATATAATAATAGAAATATAGACATTGTTTCTTCTGGCTTTTTAAATGATATGTTTTAATTGCTATTAGCCCCTAATTTTTATGTGTTGTCCTAAATGCTTATTTGTTAAGATGTAATTTTAGCTATGTGATGTCTAATTTTGTGCATTTATCTCACAATTATTTGATGTTCTTGTTTAACATGTTTTATTTGATGTATGTCTTTGTTTTGAACATAAGAACATAACATAAGAAGAGCCATGCTGAATCGGACCTCAGCCCATCTAGTCCAGCATGCTGTATCACACAGTGGCCCACCAGTTGTACACGGGGATCTCGAGCAGAAGGGAGGGCAAAACCCTGACCTGCTCCCGACCCCCCACAACCAGTACCCAGGGAAATCCTGCCTACCTCAACCAACTCCGAGGTGGCACTTGAATGTCCTTTTCAGTAACTACCGATACACTTGGTATCCATGAATCTGTCTAATCCTGCCTTGAAGTTGTTCAGGCTGACAGCTGTCACAACCTCTTCTGGAAGTGAGTTCCATAACCCAATGACCCTCTGGGTGAAGAAATATTTCCCTTTATTAGTCCTAATTTTCCTACCTTGGAGCTTCAGGGAGTGCCCTCTAGTCCTAGTGTTTTGTGACAAAGAAAACAGTTTTTCTTTATTCACCTTTTCTATCCCATGCATGATTTTATACACTTCGATCAAGTCACCTCTTAAACGCCGTCTTTCAAGGCTGAAAAGACCAAGGCGTTGCAACCTGGTTTCTTAAGGGAGCCGCTCCATCCCTTGGATCATTCTTGTTGCCCTTTTCTGTACCTTTTCCAGTTCCGTTATATCCTTCTTAAGGTGCGGAGACCAGAATTGTACACAGTACTCCAAATGTGGCCTTACCATCGATTTGTAGAGAGGTAATACAACATTTGCCGACCTATTTTCGATTCCCTTTCTGATCATGCCTAGCATAGAATTTGCTTTTTCACTGCTGCTGCGCACTGGGTTGACATCTTCATTGAGCTGTCCACCAAGACCCCAAGATCCCTTTCCTGGTTTGTCTCGGAAAGCTTTGACCCCATCAATTTGTAGGTGTAGTTGGGGTTCTTTGCCCCGATGTGCATGACTTTACACTTGTTTAGGTTAAAATGCATTTGCCACTTGGTTGCCCATTCACTCAATTTCAAGAGATCTTTCTGGAGCTCTTTACAATCAGTTTCATTTTTAACTACCCTGAACAATTTAGTGTCGTCTGCAAACTTTGCTACCTCAGAATTCACTCCTACATCCAGATCATTAATGAATAAATTAAAAAGTAACGGACCCAAAACTGAACCTTGGGGTACGCCACTTCTCACCTCTTTCCACCCAGAGAAATGTCCGTTTATTACCACCCTTTGTTTCCTACAGTTTAGCCAGGTTCCAATCCAGGACAAGACCTGTCCCCTGATTCCATGGCTGAAGAGCTTATTTAGGAGCCTTTGGTGAGGGACTTTGTCAAAAGCCTTTTGAAAGTCAAGGTAAACAATATCAATTGGGTCCCCTTTATCTATGTGTTTATTTACACCCTCAAAGAATTCTAACAAGTTAGTAAGACATGATTTGCCTTTGCAGAAACCATGTTGATTTTCCTTCAGCAATGCCTGTTCTTCTATGTGCTTAGTAATTTTTCTTTAATAATGGTTTCCATCACTTTGCCTGGAACTGAGGTTAGACTAACTGGCCTATAATTTTCTGGATCACCCCTGGATCCTTTCTTGAAGATCGGAGTTACATTTGCCTCCCTCCAGTCCTCGGGTACAGTGCCTGATCTTAGAGAAAGGTTATATATTTTGGCTAGAATTTCAGCAATTTCACACTTGAGTTCCTTAAGAACTCTGGGGTGGATGCCATCTGGCCCTGGTGATTTGTTGACATTTAGTTTAGTAAGGCATGTGAGAACATCTTCCTTGTTTATCTCTATCTGGTTTAATTCATTTAATTCCCTCCCTGAAAAAACTGACTCAGCTGCAGGCATATGTTGTCTGTCCTCCTGTGTGAAAACGGAGGCAAAGAAGTCATTTAGCCGCTCAGCAATCTCCTTGTCTTCGCTGATTTTCCCTTTCTGACAACATTGTCGTCGAGTGGCCCAACTGCTTTTCTAGTTGGGTTCCTGCTTCTGATGTACTTAAAGAAGTTTTTGTTGTTTTTTTAAAATATTCTTTGCTATGTGTGCCTCAAAATCTCTCTTGGCTTTCCTGACTGTTGCTTTGCATTTAGTTTGCCAGAGCTTGTGTTCCTTTCTGTTCTCCTCGGTAGGAAGAGCCTTCCATTTCTTAAATGAGTTTTTCTTCTTTCCAATCACATCTTTTACTTCATTTGTAAGCCATACTGGTGTCCTTTTGGATTTTCCATGCCTCTTTCTTTTTATTGGAATGCATTTTAGTTCGGCCTGTTTTAAGGTATTTTTAAACAGTTTCCAAGCATTTTGGAGGGATTTGATTTTTTTACTGCTCCTTTTAGTTTGTTCTTTACAGTTTTTCTCATTTTGGTGAAATTCCCTTTGTGAAAGTTTAATGTCTCTGTGTTAGTTTTCACTGACAGTTTGCTATCCAAACTTACGTTGAAGGTTATTGTGTTATGGTCACTGGTACCTATGGGCTCAGCTACAAGGACATCTTGAACGAGATCTTGTTCATTAGTTAGCACCAAGTCCAGGATCCCCTTTCCCTGGTTGGTTCCATGACCATCTGCTCAAGGGAATAATCAGCTAGCATGTCGAGGAACCTTGTCTCTTTCATGCGTAGAACAAGAATTTGGCCAATCTATTCGGGGATAGTTGAAGTCTCCCATTATGACTAATGTATTTCTTTTTTGAGGCCTGTTTAACTTCATTTTCCAGATAGCAGTCTGCCTCTGGAGTTTGGTTGGGAGGGCGATAGCAGATCCCTAATGCTAGATTAGTTTTTTGTCCTGGGACTTTTACCCACAATGTTTCTGTAGGTGAGTTTGAAATTTCTTGAAGTTCTAATTCATGAGATTCTACCTCTTCATTTATGTACAGGGCCACACCGCCACCATTTTTCCCTCTCCTGTCTTTCCTGTACAGTTTATAACCTGGAATCTTTGTGTCCCATTTGTTTTCCTCCGTCCACCAGGTTTCTGTTATGCCAATAATATCAATATTTTTTCTTTTGCCAAATATTCCAACTCCCCTATTTTTGTTCGAAGGCTTCTAGCGTTTGCGTACAGACATTTATATTTATTTCTCTGGTGCACTTTCAACTTTGGCTGTTTGTGAGAATTTGTAGAAGGCCTACCATGTCCTACCTCTCGACTACTACTATCTATCTTTTCTGTTGACTCAGCCATTTGTGTATGGATTTCATCCTTCATACTTGGCATTTCACCCTTTTGGATGGCTGTCTGTTGGGAGGTCTTTGAGTGTGCCTGCTTCCTGGCTTAAGACGGTTGGACTGGGTGCCCTTTGAGGGTCTCTTCCAGTGCAGGTGGGGGGATGGGGACAGGACCAAGATGGACCTATCATTTTTCATGTGACATGCATGTGGACTACAGCCAATACATTAGTATGTTATGGCAGTGTTTTTCAACCTTTTTTGAGCCGCGGCACATTTTTTACATTTACAAAATCCTGGGGCACACCACCAACCAAATGACACAAAATGACTAACGCAGTAATACATATAGTTAATATGTTTTAAAATGTATTTATACACTCAGTGTGAAAACTGGGCCTGTTTCGATGAACACTACATAGATATCCTGGCAGGAATGGCAGAAAGACACACACGAAGGTCTTGCTCAACAGCTGTCAGTCATGTGAAAACTTCGGCCCTCTGGGTGCTTTGGACTTCAACTCCCACCATTCCTAACAGCCTGAGGCCCTTTCCTGCTTAAGTGGCTGAGGGGGGGAAAGGAAAAGGGCCTGAGGCTGCTAGGAATGGTGGGAGTTGGAGTCCAAAACACCTGGAAGGTCCATGTTTGCCCATGCCAGCTTTCGATTCCATCGCCACATCTATCTTCAGCCTATGCTGGTTTGAATATATGTGATTATCTACGTGATTTTCTACCTTGTCGCTATGATTATGGTGCTGCTTCTTTAAATTGTCCGCAAACTAACTGTGTTATTGTGCGGATCCCGGAACTGACATTGGATAACATCGTGAGGATACACTTTTTTTTTGCATTCACTTCTGTGATTTCATCAAATTTCACAAGTTTTCCATAGAGGAGCGCTCCGTGAACTCGCTACTTCCTGGTTCGCAACTCCTCCGCTCTCTGTGGCGACCACGCCGAACTACCTTATGTAAGACTTTTGATTTTCTCCAGCGGGATTGGGTACTTTGAATGTGTTTTTTGCATATGATTATGTATGATTAATTGTGCATTTTGTACTGTGACGTAGCGGCGCTCCTTTAATAAGTAAGAGTATTGGAGGTTCCAGTTTCCCACGGCACACCTGATTATCGTTCACGGCACACGAGTGTGCCCCGGCGCACTGGTTGGGAAACACTGTGTTATGGCGCACACTTTGGAAAGCTCCCACACAAGAAGAATGACTGACCAAAATCAACAAACGATCAGAGATGGACAAAGTGACTCTGCCGATTAAAAAGAAATCTGAGCAACTTGAAGAAATATTGGGAATTCATTTTTTAAAATATAGTTTGTATTAAAGTTACCAATTTACATAAAACTGGGGAGGAAAGGGGACTGGTTGGGTTTGGGGAAGGGAAGTGTGGGGATAGGAGGGGGGAAGAGTGGGCAACAATGGGGCGTTTGGTAGATTTCCGTTCCTCTTCATTGTGAATTTGAATTTTTTTCAGTGTTTCTTGTTATTACTGTTTAATTGGTTCCAAAGAATAGATATTTCTCCGATATTCCTATTGCTTGTTTTTTTAAATTTAAATCTTCATCTTCTGTTCTTTCGTATAATTAATAAAGTCTAATTTGTTTCTTTCATAGAGTTGCCCTGTCAGTATGATAGTTATGTTAATTTATCCATGTTTATTTATTTATTATTTATTTCCACCATTTCTACCCCGCTTCTTCTCAACCCCCAAGGGGGGACTCAGAGCAGCCTAACAACGGCAACAATTCGATGCCAAAAACACAGTATACATATAATAGAAAACCAAAAACAGTCAAAATTAAAATACATTAAAAGACAGTTAGCAATTAAAGTACATTAAAATACAATTAGCATTGAAATACATCATATACATTCACATAAGTTAAAAACAGTATTCCGTCCATAATAGAAGCATTGGGTCATGTCCACCAGTTTGCTATTTCAATCCAATCTAAAGTGCTGTATCGTACTAATGTGCAAACGCTTGGTCCCATAACCAGGATTTCACTTTTTCCCTGAATGCCAGGAGGGATGGGGTTGATCGAATATCAATTGGGAGTGCGTTCCAAAGACGGGGAGCCACCACCGAGAAGGCCCTATCTCTCGTCCCCACCAACCGCATTTGAGAAGTAGGCAGGAGCGAGAGCAGGGCCTCCCGAATGATCTTAAATTACGAGGTGGGACGTAGCGGCTGATGCGTTCAGACAAGTAAGCTGGACCATAACCGTATAGAGCAGGGGTGCTCCCTCTGGAGGGAGCGCTCCGCCCTGCCTGTCTCGCCAGCAACGGAGGCTGCACAGCTTCTTCTGGACGAGAGAGAGGCAGGGCGCTCCCTTCAGAGGCCCCGCCTCGTGCTTCCTTCTTCCTGCAATGCCCCGCAGGCGAAAGAAGCCCCACAAGAGCAGAAGCCAGCAGCAGGAGCACGCAGGGTGTGCTCGCACATGGCAGGAGCGCCCCATCTGGCTGGTGAGGCCTGAAGATCACCTGGAAGAGGGCCGGAGATCTACTAGTAGCTCCCGACCTACCTAATGAGCACCCCTGGTATAGAGCTTTAAAGGTCAAATCCAGCACTTTGAATTGAGCTTGGAATTGGACAGGCACCAGTGGAGCTGACACAACAGGGGGTGGTATGCTCCCTGTATGTAGCTCCCATTAGTAGTCTGGCTGCCGCCCGCTGGACTAATTGCAGTTTCCGAACTGTCTTCACAGGCAGCCCCATGTAGAGTGCGTTGCAGTAATCTATTCGGGATGTGACCAGAGAGTGGACCACCGTAGCCAGATCAGACTTCCCAAAGTACGGGCGCAGCTGGCGCACGAGTCTTAACTGTGCAAAAGCTCCCCTGGCCACCGCAGAGACCTGGCGTTCCAGGCTCAGCGATTAGTCCAAGATCACTCCCAAGCTGCGAACCTGCGTCTTCAAGTTCACCCCAAGTAATAGGCATTTAAGAAATGCAATAGTGTAGGTCAGGGTTGCTCACGCTTTATTTATTTATTTGTCACGTTTCTATACCGCCCCTCTCAGCCCGAAGGCAACTCGGGACGGTTTACACAGGCAGTCTCTGCCCTCAATGCAGCACAGCAACAAGTCAGCATGCTTTCAGCATGTGAGCTACTTATAAAACAACCAAGTCAAAATGATCTACCTACCCATATTTTGATAGGCCCTGCTCTCGCTCCCATTGACAGCTCAAATGCGCCTGGCGGGGATGAGGGACAGGGCGTTCTCGGCGGTGGCTCCCCACTTATGGAAGACACTCCCAACTGACATAAGATCGATCTCTTCTTTCTTAACTTTCTGGAAGAAAGTAAAGGCATGGCTTTGGGACCAGGCGTTTGGTCAATGGATGTAAGGAGCACCTTAAAGGGATGAACTGGATTGACATTAAGACTGATGAGGCTAGTTTATGTTTTTAATTAATGATTTTATTTAATTCTAATTATGTTTTATTATGTTATGTACATGTTTGATTTTATTGTGATTGCTGAATTAGCCTTTAAATGGGCCCAATGTAAGCCGCCCTGAGTCCCCCTTCAGGGATTGAGAAGGACGGGATAAAAATGCAGTAAATTAAATAAATAAATAAATTCCAAAGGTCGACAACAAGCTACACAAATTGGTCGAGAGCTCACCCTGACCCGGGCAGGCTTCAAAGTCATGACCTTCTGGTCAGTAGAGATCTTATGCAGCTGACACCCAGCCAGCTGCGCCACAGTCCCAAAGTGGCTTCCAACATGTTAAAATGCAATGCAAAATCAACAACATAAAAGGGACAAATATAAAATGTTATAAGCAATCAATAATACATAAATAAGCATTTAAACTTTCAGGAGCAGCCCCACATACAGCGTGTTGCAGTAATCTAAGTGAGATGTAACCAACGCATAGACCACCATAAACCTGATCTGACTTCCCAAGGTATGGGTGCAACAGGCGCACAAGTTTTAAATGTGTGGAGACCCTCCTGGCCACAGCCGAGACCTGGGCCTCCAGGTTTAGTGATGAGTCCAGAAGGACCCCCAAGCTGCAAACCTGTGATTTCAAGGGGAGTGTTATCCCATCCAACACAGGATGCCACCCTATACCCTGATCTGCCTTAGGACTGTCCAGGAGGACCTTTGTCTTGTCTGGATGTAGTTTCAATTTGTTCTCATCCGCTCCATTACTGCTGATAGGAACTGGGAAGGATGCCAGGATGAGATGCATCTTCAGGTGCCAAGTACTTTCCCGTGGGAGACGTAGTGCTGTTGGAAACTGGTGCTCCTGAAACACCCCTGAGCAGCTTTTAAGGCACCTCAGAGGAAGCGTGCCTCCAAGACAGAAGGAAAGGGAGAGGGAAGAAAGGGCAATAGGGACACGTGGGAGTAGCATAGAAACCTGGAGGTAGTGGAGATCTCCCCCAAGGGCCATGCAGTCTGACCCCTTCTGGGCACATAGTCCAAGCCTGGCCAAGGGAGTGATACCCTTTAATAGCGGAAATAACCATTTATCCCAATAATGATAATATCTAATAACATTTGGAAAAACTTCTGTTCCTGATTCGAGAGTGTTGTTTCCTGTGTAATGGTGCCTGCATGTGGGGGAAAGGGAGGCCAGGCAGGCCCTCCTGGGGTTCCCCGCACACTCCTGAGTCCTGGAGGGACTTCCTTCCCTCCTTCCTTGGCTGGGAGCAGCAGGGCTTCCGTCTTGGGGCTCCTGGGGACCTCCAATCCAAGTCCCACCCAGGGCTGGCCCTGCTCAGCCTCCCAGGCCAGCCAGGAGCAGGTGCCTTCCATGGACTGAGGCTAGGCAGCCAGAATATACTAGTTGTGATTGTTATTATTTTTTTACTTATTTATATTTATTTACTTATTTATATCCTGCCCTTCTCACCCTGGAGGTGGCTCAGAACGGCTTACAAGTTATATGTAAATCCAATATATTATATTACTAACTTGGGGACCTGGCAGTGCCCTGGTTATTTGAGAAAGGCATTGTGTGCCAAAGTTATTTATGTGGCTCGCAGTGGTCTCAGGAAGTTAGTGAAGGTACTGCGAGCCCCAGCGTCCATGGTCCATCCTCCTCCAAACAGCACCAGAATGTATAGTGGGTCATGGGGGCTCTGTGTGCCAAGTTTGGACTTGATCAGTCATTGGATGAGGGTCGCAGTGGTCTCAGGAAGTGAGTGAAGGCCCTTCAAGTCCCATCATCCATGGTCCGTCCTCAAAACTGCACCAGGATATAGAATGGGTCATGAGGGCTCTGTGTGCCAAGTTTGATCTTGATTAGTCATTGCATGTGGATCGCAGCGGTCTCAGAAAGTTAGTGGGGGTATTTCAAGCTCCATCATCCAAGGTCTGCCCTCCAAATGGCAGTAGTATGTAGAGTGGGTCATGGGGGCTCTGTGTGCCAAGTTTGGTCTTTGTTGGGGGCCGCTGTGGTCTGTGGGAACCAAAAGGTTTGAAAGTACTACAAATCCCTTAATCCATTGTCCGTCCTCCCCCAAACCTCACCAAGTTTGGTCTTGATCAGTCATTGGATGAGGGTCGCAGCTGTCTCGGGAAGTGAGTGAAGGTACTTCAAGTCCCATCATCTATGGTCCACCCTCCTCCAAACTGCAGTAGGATGTAGAGTGCGTCATGGGGGCACTGTGTGCCAAGTTTGGTCTTTATCAGTTTTTGTTGGGGGCCACTGTGGCCTGTGGGAGCCGAAGCGTTTGAAAGTACTACAAATCCCACCATCCGTTGTCTGTCCTCACCAGGACATAAAGGGTGTCATTGGGGTTATGTGTGCGAAGTTTGGTCCAGGTCCGTCAACCAGGCTGGTCACAGTGGCCTGTGAAAGTGGCAGCAAATCGGAAAGCTGCCACAAACATACATTCCCTCTTATTAGTTTGGCATAGCACAATATTAGTACCATACATTCCCATATTGTACTAGACCACTATACTGTAATATTATTAGTAATATTACATGTGATATGAAATATATAATTATATTGTGTTATTACTATTGTATTACATTATAATGTTATCAATATTATATGTGTATACAATATATTAGCACAGCACAATATTCGTATTATATATTGCTATATTGTACTATACTGTAATATTATTAGTAATAATACATGTAGTATGAAATATATAATTATTATATTGTATTAGTATCAAATTGTATTACATTATAATATCAATATTATATGTGTATACAATATATTATATCATTAGCACAGCACAATATGCGTGTTATATATTACTATATTGTACTGTAGCAGAATTTGGAGTCCCAGAACTCCGGTGCAATACCTTTGACTCAGGCAGCGTATACGTGTGAGCGCATGGACGAAGACGACGCGTCAATCTGGCTGTGATTCAGGAAATCAGTTTATTCAATACAACAGCTGAGGGGTCTGCTCTATAGCAAAACAAGTTGCAAGAAGAACAGCACCCCCACTCTTCCGGTAAACAGGTCTTATACAGCAATGGAGGCAGTTCTTAGTCCCACCTCCCTCATGCATTTCCACTGGCTAGACATCTGTAAGCTGATCTGACATCAACCAATCAATTAAAGCATTGTGTCACCTCTCTTCTACTGGCTGACAAACATTTCGCAGTTTAATTTACACTCAATTGTCTATGCCATTCTTCATGCACAGGCTGTCCCAGAAGCGATACATTTTCTACAGCGTTCCCACCATGAGCCGGCCAAAATAGGAAATTCATCAGCTGGCCCATGAGACGTTTCCTAAGCCAATCACGAACTTGTAAACAAACACACATGGCGATTCTCTAAGCCATATACAAACAATCAGGACACAGGGTCCTTTCGAATAGACAATTAGTAAATCTGCTATAAATCTTTTCCCAAGTGGGATTACCGCAAGTAGGCAATGAAAGTCCAAAATTTCAAGGCCCGGTATAATCCCCTTCATAAGTCCCCAAACGGTATAAATCATTCTGTAATATAATAACAATATATCAGCTAATATACACAGGACAATCGGTTCCTTAGGCAACTCTATTACATAGAAATCACAGGTGTAAAGTGTTGATACAATATAGCGAGCAATGTAAAGTACATTATTAACAAATCATACATATTACATGGCAACGGAAGTCAGTCATACCTTCCATGCATAGGTAGATCCTGAATCGTGGAGACGTGGCATAAAGCAACAAGTTAAACCATAATGCTCAATTTTATGCAGTGGGAGAGGACCCACAAGTGCTCCTCATTCCCTAATCATGACATGTGAATCCCCAGGATTAGTGTAGTAATTCTGAAATACTTAGCCTTTGGTTGAGGCCCGAAGGCACCTCTGTTCGTAAGGAGAGAATGCAATGATTCTCTGCCCTATGCAGATGGGTCTCCACATTGCCATGTGGAGGTACATGTACATTTTTAAGGCCAAAAAATTTCAAATCATTGGGGCCATGTCCCATGATTTTGAAATGGGAATAGAGAGGGGAATCATCTGCTAGATTCCTAATTTTAGACCTGTGTTCACCCACTCTCAAACCCATCATCCTGTTGGTCATGCCCACATAAACACGCCCACATGGGCACACCAATCCATAAATACATCTTTCACTTTTGCAGGTGAAGAACTCACGGAACTTTATAGAGCGTGCCAACCCCTGAATATAAATTTCTTTTCTGGATATACAAAAGGGCATTGTTGACACCTCCGCATTTGTGAGTTTTGGGGTTAGACTACTCCTGGGTCGGGTGTGCCGTGGGCCTGAATGGACTAGAACATCCTTGATGTTTTGACTTCTTTTGTTGGCTATCAACGGTGGTTGGGACAGACCCGAATATCCTGGACAATGGGCCAATACCTGTTTATGATCTTCTTAAAGGCACCAGTTTTGGGGGTGAGTACCAATGGCCATATCAAACGATTCATAGGTGGTTTAATCCTTTTTTGCATCAAGGAGTCTCTGGGTATCTGTTCAGCTCTCCTGTAGGCAGTGTCGATTACCAGATCGGGATACCCTCTGTTGCGTAATTTGGAGTAAAGTAGATCCGCTTCCCTATGATAAGAGGTATTAGTGGTGGAATTCCTTTTCAACCTTAGAAACTGGGAAAACGGGAGGTTCCGCTTTAATGGGTGGCTGTGGTAACTGCTATAATGTAGCAAGGTGTTCTTGTCCGTCGGTTTGTGGAAGCACCGAACCTGTAACTTGCTCATATGTTTATATAATGTCACATCCAAAAAGTTTACGGACTCCTTGCTGTATTCAAAAGTGAATTTGATGGATTCATGCCATCGATTCATCCATTCATGCAACTTGTCTATATTAGTATCTCCGGTAACCACCATCTGCACATCATCTATAAATCTGCAGTATGATTTAATTTTGAACGGGTGGCTGATATTACAAATATTACAAGCCTTTACTGAGTGACCCCACTACCAGATACCAAAAGATCATCACCAGGATTGTCCAACAGGCAGAACTGGAGGGCATGATCCCAAATACGTTAGCCCGGTATCTGATTACCCCCACCCCGTATCCCTTTATATTATCATTTACCTAAGATTCATAAGGGCACGGCCGGTTCCTGGTCGTCCTATCATTTCTTCCTCAGGCGGTCTCCTCCAAGCTCCTGCTATATTCCTGGATTCTATCCTCCAGCCAGCAGTACAAGCCAAACCGGCGTATATCAAAGACACCACTGACTTCATAAAACGCTTAGAACATCAACTCGTGGAGGAGGAGGACATCCTGATTGTGGCTGATGTCAACGCTTTGTACACCAATCTGCCCCTTGAGGAAGCAAGGACAGTCTTACAAGACACCTTCGATTCTCTACAACGCACCACACCACACTTACCACCTACGGGTTTCCTGATGGACCTCACCGATTTTATATTCGACTATAATTACTTCAAATATAATGATGATTTCTACTTGCAGACCTGGGGCATGGCCATGGGGAGCCCCTCGGCCCACAGTAGCCAATCTCTACTGATTCTCTAAGCCAATCAAGGCTGTCTCTTATCTAAAGCACATGATGTTCTTTGAACTAACCATAGCTGTGCTTCTGTGGACCAATGGTAGCTGTACTTTTGTAAGCCAATCACAGTTGCCAATTCTCGTGCTGCTGCTTGTGCTGCTGATAACAAGCTGACTCCATTATTCTATGCCTATGTTAAGTAGCACTTTCTCCTGGCGTTTCTTCTGCAAAATCAACAATTCTACTTTAGTACTATACTGTAATATAGTACAATATAGTATAGTAATATATCATACGAATATTGCGGCCTCCTCTTTCCTGAGGGATTCCCTCCTTGGACGCCAGGCCTAGAGAGAGACCTAGGCCCTTCCTGCGGAGGAAGGCCTTTTCCTCAGTTACAGCCTACTCTTTCCTGAGGGATTCCCACCTTGGAAGCCAGGCCTAGAGAGAGACCTAGGCCCTTCCTGGGGAGGAGGCCTTTTGCCTCAGTTACAGCCTACTCTTTCATGAGGGATTTCCTCCCTGAAGACCAGACCTAGAGATTGACCTAGGCCCTTCCTGGGGAGGAGGCCTTTCCCTCAGTTACAGCCTACTCTTTCCTGAGGGATTCCCACCTTGGAAGCCAGGCCTAGAGAGAGACCCAGGCCCTTCCTGGGGAGGAGGCCTTTCCCTTTTCCCTCAGTTGCAGCCTACTCTTTCCTGAGGGATTCCCACCTTGGAAGCCAGGCCTAGAGAGAGACCTAGGCCCTTCCTGGGGAGGAGGCCTTTCCCTCAGTTACAGCCTACTCTTTCCTGAGGGATTCCCACCTTGGAAGCCAGGCCTAGAGAGAGACCTAGGCCCTTCCTGGGGAGGAGGCCTTTCCCTCAGTTACAGCCTACTCTTTCCTGAGGGATTCCCACCTTGGAAGCCAGGCCTAGAGATTGACCTAGGCCCTTCCTGGGGAGGAGGCCTTTCCCTCAGTTACAGCCTACTCTTTCCAGAGGGATTCCCACCTTGGAAGCCAGGCCTAGAGAGAGACCTAGGCCCTTCCTGGGGAGGAGGCCTTTCCCTCAGTTACAGCCTACTCTTTCCTGAGGGATTCCCACCTTGGAAGCCAGGCCTAGAGAGAGACCCAGGCCCTTCCTGGGGAGGAGGCCTTTCCCTCAGTTACAGCCTACTCTTTCCTGAGGGATTCCCACCTTGGAAGCCAGGCCTAGAGAGAGACCCAGGCCCTTCCTGGGAGGAGGCCTTTCCCTCAGTTGCAGCCTACTCTTTCCTGAGGGATTCCCACCATGGAAGCCAGGCCTAGAGAGAGACCTAGGCCCTTCCTGGGGAGGAGGCCTTTCCCTCAGTTACAGCCTACTCTTTCCTGAGGGATTCCCACCTTGGAAGCCAGGCCTAGAGAGAGACCCAGGCCCTTCCTGGGGAGGAGGCCTTTCCCCTCAGTTGCAGCCTACTCTTTCCTGAGGGATTCCCACCTTGGAAGCCAGGCCTAGAGAGAGACCTAGGCCCTTCCTGGGGGAGGAGGCCTTTCCCTCAGTTACAGCCTACTCTTTCCTGAGGGATTCCCACCTTGGAAGCCAGGCCTAGAGAGAGACCTAGGCCCTTCCTGGGGAGGAGGCCTTTCCCTCAGTTACAGCCTACTCTTTCATGAGGGATTCCCACCTTGGAAGCCAGGCCTAGAGAGAGACCCAGGCCCTTCCTGGGGAGGAGGCCTTTCCCTCAGTTGCAGCCTACTCTTTCCTGAGGGATTCCCACCTTGGAAGCCAGGCCTAGAGAGAGACCTAGGCCCTTCCTGGGGAGGAGGCCTTTCCTCAGTTACAGCCTACTCTTTCCTGAGGGATTCCCACCTTGGAAGCCAGGCCTAGAGAGAGACCTAGGCCCTTCCTGGGGAGCAGGCCTTTCCCTCAGTTACAGCCTACTCTTTCCTGAGGGATTCCCACCTTGGAAGCCAGGCCTAGAGATTGACCTAGGCCCTTCCTGGGGAGGAGGCCTTTCCCTCAGTTACAGCCTACTCTTTCCAGAGGGATTCCCACCTTGGAAGCCAGACCTAGAGAGAGACCTAGGCCCTTCCTGGGGAGGAGGCCTTTCCCTCAGTTACAGCCTACTCTTTCCAGAGGGATTCCCACCTTGGAAGCCAGACCTAGAGAGAGACCTAGGCCCTTCCTGGGGAGGAGGCCTTTCCCTCAGTTACAGCCTACTCTTTCCGGAGGGATTCCCACCTTGGAAGCCAGGCCTAGAGAGAGACACAGGCCCGACCTGGGAGGAGGCCTTTCCCTCAGTTACAGCCTACTCTTTCCTGAGGGATTCCCACCTTGGAAGCCAGGCCTAGAGAGAGACCTAGGCCCTTCCTGGGGAGGAGGCCTTTCCCTCAGTTACAGCCTACTCTTTCCTGAAAGATTCCCCCCTTGGAAGCCAGGCCTCGAGAGAGACCTAGGCCCTTCCTGGGAGGAGGCCTTCCCTCAGTTACAGCCTACTCTTTCCTGAGGGATTCCCACCTTGGAAGCCAGGCCTAGAGAGAGACCTAGGCCCTTCCTGGGGAGGAGGCCTTTCCCTCAGTTACAGCCTACTCTTTCCTGAGGGATTCCCACCTTGGAAGCCAGGCCTAGAGAGAGACCTAGGCCCTTCCTGGGGAGGAGGCCTTTCCCTCAGTTACAGCCTACTCTTTCCTGAGGGATTCCCACCTTGGAAGCCAGGCCAGAGAGAAACCCAGGCCCTTCCTGGGAGGAGGCCTTTCCCTCAGTTACAGCCTACTCTTTCCTGAGGGATTCCCACCTTGGAAGCCAGGCCTAGAGAGAGACCCAGGCCCTTCCTGGGGAGGAGGCCTTTCCCTCAGCTACAGCCTACTCTTTCCTGAGGGAATTCCTCCCTGAAGACCAGACCTAGAGTGAGGCCTAGGCCTTTCCTGGGGTGGGAGGCCTTCCCCTTAGCCACAGCCTCCTCTTTCCTGAGGGATTTCCTTCCTGGAGGCCAGGCCTAGAGAGAGGCCTAGGCTTTCCTGGGGAGGGAGGCCTTTCCCTCAGCCACAGCCTCCTCTTTCCTGGGGGATTCCCTCCCTGGAGGCCAGTCCTAGAGACAGGCCTAGGCCTTTCCTGGGGAGGATGCCTTTCCTTCAGTTACAGCCTACTTTTTCCTGAGGGAATTCCTCCCTGAAGACCAGACCTAGAGTGAGGCCTGGTGGGGTTGGGGGGATTTATTTTGTCATCTGGGAGTTGCAGCTGCTGGGATTTATAGTTCACCTACAATCAAAGAGCATTTGAACTCCCAACAGCAATGGAATTGAACTAAACTTGAGCAATAGAGATTACTGGACCTTGGAAATTGGGAGCTGCTCGCATTTTCCTTTGTGCCACAGCCATCTCCCAGGAGGCGCCTCCACACGCTACAGAGACTTGGGGGGCATTTGCAGACACAGAGGCTTTCCTTCTCCGATGGACACAACTGGCAGACACACACTCGCAAGCGTGTGACTGTCTCAGCCTGCCAGTTGGAATCCCTGGGCAGGCATTGCCTGGAAACCGCAGCGCGTGCCCCCTTCCTGTCCTCAACTCTGCCCACGGCGCAGTCCCTTATCGCCCCTTCCTTCCAAGGAACCCGTTGGGTTGGAAGGGGCAATACAGGACTGCACCGTGGGCGGAGTTGAGGAGAGGAAGGGGGCACGCCCTGCGGTTTCCAGGCAGCGCCACATAGGGTTTCCAACTGGCAGGTGCACACTCGCGCGCTTGAAAGTTGGAATCCCGCCACCGCACCCTTACAGGGCTTCAGTGCCTCCCAAATTCTCCTGATCCTCCCAACGTCCCCTTGGATCGCCTCACCGCCCACTAGGGGGTGGTACCGCCCACTTTGGGAACCACAGCCTTAGACATACAGATTCTATGCAACTATATTGGATTCACAAACAACCTACAGTTACACTGTAGGGCGGTTACATTTTTTACTCAGCATTCACATTCATATGACCATTCATTCATCCTCATGAGTACATCACCATTTCACCATTCTTACTCCGTGAAGAACATCTCTTAGGCCGGACTGCATCCTTGCAAATCGGTCTCACTTTCCCAGTACTTCCAAAATGCATTCTCTTTCCCTACGTCACTCCAAAATCCTTTCTCTTCCCTTGAGAAAAGGAGGCCAGGTGTACAGACTGCTAGATTCCTTTGCAGATTTGCCACTGCCAAATGCGCAATCTCTCTTTTGAGCATGGCACGTGAGCAGCGTCACTGTCTGTTACAATGTTTGGATTGTAATAAGGTCTCTTATATACCAATCCTATGAGCCCTCTAGTGGTGCAGCGGGTTAAATCGCTGACCAGCTGAACTTTCTGACTGAAAGGTTGGCAGTTCTAATCCAAGGAGTGGGGCGAGCTCCCGCTGTTAGACCCAGCTTCTGCCAACCTAGCAGTTCAAAAACATGCAAATGTGAGTATATCAATAGGTACTGCTTTGGTGGAAAGGTAACCAAATTCATGCCGACCACATGGCCTTGGAGGTGTTTACACCATTTCTTCGGCTTAGAAATGGAGATGACCACAAACACACTCCCACCTCCCTCAGAGTCAGACATGACTCAACTTAATAAGATCAAAACAAAGGGGTAGTGCTGGTAACACTAGCTAATTAAAGCAGAGCTAAACACAAACTATCAGTAGCATGGAAATATATATAAACAATACTTGATATAAACCTGGATATATCCCGAAATATTTCTTGAAGTTGATGGGTGAGCCTAATAAGTTAAATCAAAGTCACTCACGAAAATTCAATCCCAGTGGGATCCTTCTGTTTAAGTTCATATAAGCGTCCTCCGTGTGTGTCCTTACACCTTCTCCCAATGAAATTAAAGGCTCAGTTCTCCGTTTGTAAATCCAAAATTGGTTTTAATCCGGGTTATATCCATAAACCGCGTGTAAAGTGGGTTATCTTTGAAAAAATCATATAGCCATAACATCGATAGGTTCCACACATAAGTAATCATCCATTTTCTCTTGGTAAATATCCAAATATAGCAAATAAACAAGGTATACAAGTAAGACGCGATCTGGTCGTCCCTCTGGCGTATCACATCTCAGCCATTTTCGTGAGTGACTTTGATTTAACTTATTAGGCTCACCCATCGACTTCAAGAAATATTTCAGGATATATCCAGGTATTGTTTATATATATTTCCACGCTACTGATAGTTCGTGTGTTTAGCTCTGCTTTAATTACTTTAATGACTACACTTAATGTCAGGGGAAAATTTTACCTTTACCTTTACTTCATCTTCTGGTCCCAATTCAAGGTGCAGGTTCTTACCTAGAAAGCCCTGAACGGTTTGGGACCCGCCTTTCTAAGTGACCGCATTTCTACCTACGAGCCCAGGTGATCTCTCCAATCATCTGGAGAGGCCCTGCTCTCACTCCCACTGCCTTCACAGACGTGTTTCGTGGGGAGTCCCCTTGGGGAGAGTCCCCTTGGGGAGATGGTTGTGGGGTATAAATGAAGTTAATAAATAATAATCTATATATATATTTTTGTAATGTCAGTGCAATGTCGTATATAGACAACGAAACTAGGGCTCGCAGAACCACCAAACTCGACAACCGAATGAACCATACCACAAGGTACATACAGCGCCAAAAAACCGGACCTAAGTACCTCCCAACACCCCAAAAAACCATCCCCAAAAAACTGGCAACGAACCTCCCACCCCAGCCTCTCCGCTGCCAGCGCGAACATTTAGAACCTTCGCACATGGCAGCCAGAGCACCTTCTCCGCCTCCTCCTTTGATCAGGAAGAGTGGCGGGGGGGGGGGCGTGGAAGGAGGAGGGGCTGAGGAGCAGGACGGGAGCCGGCTCCCCTCCTCCTTCCCAGCCCCTCCCACCTCCTTCCGAGTACTCTGTTCAGCCAGGCAGGAAGGCATCATGCAAACCCTCCCAACAGATGGCCATCCAGACCTTACTTAATAATAATAATTCGCAACTCCAGAGGACTTCAACATCCCACCCACCAGAACAACCCACAATGACACAGCCATGACCCCATCAAGACCGTAAGTAACATCATTTCCAACCCTTACATACTCAGACTTTTCGCATCTCTAAATAGGGCACAGCAGCGCGTGCCGGGTACAGCTAGTATAATATAAATAACTGGCTGTACCCGCACGCGCTTGCTGTGCCCTATTTAGAGATGCGAGAAAGTCTGAGTATGTAAGGGTTGGAATTGATGTTAGTTATGGTCTTGGTGGGGTCATGGCTGTGTCGTTGTGGGTTGTTCTGGTGGGTGGGATGTTGAAGTGCTGTGGAGTTGTCGGTGTGTGTACTGCTGGCGTTCTGCATAGCTTGTGGATATACAATGTTTTTTGTCTTTCCGTCTGCTGTGTTGATGTAGAGGTTGATGCTTGTGTGGGTGGGGTACTTTGGAAGTGAGTGGAGGTACTTGAAATCCCATCATCCATGGTGTGCCCTCCTCTAAACTGCAGTTGGATGGAGTGTGGGTCATGGGGGCACTGTGTGCCAAGTTGGGTCTTTTTTTTTTTTTTTTGGAAATAAATTTTTATTGGGTTTTTTTTTTATACATGGAAAGAGGGGGAACAATCAAGAAGATAGAAAAGTAGGAAAATAGAGAGAGAGAGAGAGAGAGAAGAAAAAAAGAGACCGTCTCCACCCTTACCCAAACAGGAAGGGTCCGGATGGGGGCCCAAAAAAAGAAAAAAAAGAAAAAAAAAAACAACGTACAGTCTGACTTCCATTTCAAGCTTACTTTATACTTTCTCCGTATCTAAAATCTCATTGTTCTTTCTTTGTCGCATTTACTTCTTCAGATCTTTATTTCTTTTCTCATAGTTCTGGAATAGTTCCCAGTCTGTTTCTTTGGTTGGATTTCCCATGTGCCTCTTCAAAAAGAAAGTTAATTTGTCCATATCTTTAATGTCTCTTACTTTTATCTTCCATTCTTCTATGTCCGGCGTACCTTCTTTCCAACACCTCGCGAAGACCATTCTTGCTGCCGTCGTCATGTAGATAAACAGTTTATCTTTATTCTCTTCTAGTGTTAGTTCTAGGTCTGTAAGTCCCAAGAGGTAGTACTCTGGTTTTTTCTTAAATGTTGTCTCTAAGACTTTCTGGATTTCATTATGTATCTCTGTCCAAAATTTTGTGGCTGCTTTGCAATGCCACCACATATGGAAGAAACTTCCCTCATATTCTTTGCACTTCCAGCATTGATTTGATAGTTCTTTGTTCATTTTTGCTAACTTCACAGGGGTCATGTACCACCTGTGGAACATTTTTAACCAATTTTCCCTTAAGTCCGAGGCGTACGTATATTTCAGTTTTTTATTCCATATCTGTTCCCATTCCCTTAAGTATATCGGTCTTCTGAAATTTTCAGCCCACTTGATCATGCAATCTTTTACCTCCTCTGTTTCGGTTTCCCTTTCCAGAAGGATTTTATAAATTTTTGTTATTTCTTTTTTGTCCGTCATTAGGATCTTATCCCAACTATTCTCCGCCAAATTAAATCCCACCTTCTTATCTTTGTTATATAATTCCTTGATTTGTATGTAATTAAGCCAAGTGAGATTTTGGAAGTCTGCCTTCAATTCTTCATGGGATTTCAATTGTTCCGTATTTTTGACTAGAATGTCTTTGTATGTAGGCCAGATTGTCCAGCCGAGTAATCGCCTTTGATGGGCTTCCATCGAAGAGACCCACAGGGGTGTTTTTATATAGAGGTACCTCTTGTATTTCTGCCATGTCCTTAGCAACACAGATCTTTACGAAATGGTTGCCAAAGTTCTTTTCCTTTTTCTCCCTTTTCGTACCACATGTAGGCGTGCCAGCCTACCCTCAAGTTAAATCCCTCCAAATTGATTGTTTTTTTCTCTTCGCAAGGTCGCCCAGTCTTTCAACCACACTAAAGCACAAGCGTCATGGTAAAGCCTAAAATCTGGGAAGCCAAAGCCTCCTTTTGTTTTTTTTTATCTATCAATGTTAGATGTCTAATCCTGGGTTTCTTGCCATTCCACACAAATTTAGACAGGTCCCTATGCCATTCTTTGAATCTCCCTTGGTTTTCGGATTATTGGTAGGTTTTGAAATAGAAACAATAACTTTGGGAGTATACTCATTTTAATTAATGAAATGCGCCCCAACAGCGACAGATTTAAGTTCTTCCATTTTATCAAGTCTTTCTGAATTTTTTTCCAGGCCGTCTCGTAGTTATTTTTCAAAAGTTGTGAATTCTTCCCTGTAAGCCATATGCCCAGGTATTTTAATTTTGCTGTCAATTGTAATCCTGTTTGTTCTTGCATTTTATCCTGCTTTTCCTTATCTATATTCTTCGTTAGAATCTTTGTTTTTTTTTTTGTTCAACTTAAATCCCGCCAGTTTGCCGAATTCTTCTATTTTTTGTAACCAATTATTTATATTTTTGCATGGGTCTTCGATCAGGCCCACCACATCGTCTGCAAAGGCCCGTATTTTGTACTGGTGCTTCCCTACTTTAGATCCTATAATATTTTCGTCTTCTCTCACCGCTTTCATTAAAATTTCTAATGCCATTATAAAAATTAATGGGGACAGAGGGCACCCTTGTCTTGTCCCCTTTGAGATTTCAAACTCCTTTGTTGCTTGCCCATTTATTGTAATCTTTGCTTTCTGTGTTTCGTATATTGCATTTATGGCATTGTTAAAATTAAATCCCATGTCCAATTCTTGTAGCACCATTTTGAAAAAGTCCCAATTTAAATTATCAAAAGCCTTTTCGGCATCAACTGATAGGATTGCCCATTCTTTTTGAGGGTTTTGTTCGTAGTACTCTATCAAATTTGTTACTGTGCGTATGTTATCTTTCATGTTTCTGTTGGGGAGGAAACCAGTTTGTTCCTCCCCAATCCATTCTCTCAAGAATTCTTTTAATCTATATGATAAGATATTTGCAAATATCTTGTAGTCCGTGTTTAATAAAGAGATAGGCCTGTAGTTCCTAATATCCATTCCATCTGAGTCCTCCTTAGGAATCATCACTATTTCCGCCTGTCTCCAAGAATCCGGTATTTGTTGTGTCAACATTGCATCATTGAAGATTTTTTTCAGTAATGGGGAGATTACTTCTTTCATTGATTTATAGAAACCTGCCGTGTATCCGTCCGGACCAGGAGCTTTGTCCGGGTTTAGATTATTTATAGCTTTTTCTATCTCTTGTGTTGTTATTTCCTTATTTAGACTTTCCCTAGATACATCTTGAATTTTTTCTAATTTAAATCGACCTAGGTATTCCATTATCTTTTCCTTGGGAATTTCGTCCTTTGTATACAATTGTTTATAGTATTTTTCAAATTCTTCCATAATTTCCTTTTCTTTAGTTATTATCTTATCTTTCACCTTGATCTTTATTATTTGTCTCGCTTGTCTCTTTTTTTGAACCTGTCTCGCTAGCCATTTACCTGGCTTGTTTGCATTTTCAAATGCCTGTTGTTTCAGAAATTTTAATTGTTTAGCTTGGAATTCCAATTCTAAATGGTGTTTTTCTTGGTTCAATACTCGTATTTCTCAGGCCAGGGTTTTATTTTTTGGTTGGCGTTTTGCCTCTTTCTCCCTTTTGACTATTTGTTCTTCGATCTCTTTCATCCTTTTATTCCTCTCTTTATTATTTCTCGCATTATGTTGGATCAAATGTCCTCTTAGGACAGCTTTCAAAGCATCCCAGACTATTTGGGATTTTGTTTCCTTTATGTCATTCAATTGGATGTAGTCGCGGATTATGTTCTTATATCTGTCTGCCTCTTCCTCACTTTTAAAAAGATTTTCATTTAGTCTCCATTTACGTATCCTATTCCTCTGATTAATCACCAATTCTATGGGTGCATGGTCCGATAGGTCTCTTGGCATAATATTTATTTCATTGATTTTTGTTACTAAATTTTTGGTCCCCCATGCCATGTCTATCCTTGACCATGTTTGATGGCGGTTTGAGAAAAAGGTGTAGTCCCTCTTGTTCTCATTCTTTATCCTCCATATATCCCTCTAATTCCAATTCTTCTTTCCATTCAATAAGTTTTTTTGTGGTAGTTGGCTATTACTTAAGTTGGGCCCTTTCTTACGTTTTTTACTCTTGTCCCAGTTGTTACTCAGAACCCCATTAAAATCTCCCATTATAAGGAGCTCGTCGAATTCCACCTCCCCTACCTTCTCTCTAAGGGTCTGGATAAACTTTGTTTTTGTGCCATTAGGTGCGTATATGTTACACACTAAAATCTTCATCTCCCCCGCCTGCACCGTAATAGCCACCATTCTACCTTCTTGGTCTTTGAATGCCAATTCTGAATTTAGATTTTCTTTAACGTATAGGACTACTCCTCTTTTCTTTTTCTCATATGCCGAGTAGTATTCTTTACCTAATTTTTTGTTTCTTAAATGTGAGACGTATTTGTCCGAAATATGTGTTTCTTGCAATGCCAATATGTGATAGTTGAGACGTTTGAACTTGTTAAAAACCTTTTTGCGTTTCTGAGGAGAATTCAGACCATTTATATTGTTTGATAAACATTTTATTTGTGTTTCCGCCATCAGTCATTAATTTTATCACAGAGTCCAAAATCTATCAGTTCCTTCTGAGGGATCGCCGCTGCCATGTCCAGTTTCCCTTGTTCGTTATCCTGTCCATCCGGGTGTATTGCTGCTGCCATATCCAATTTCCCTTGTTCACTCTTGTAGCCCTCGTATTCCTCTGGGGAGTCAAATCTCGGTTTTTTCTTTATGTTTCCTTTCCTTGGTGTGTCTTCTTTTTTGGTGTCTTTGCCCGAGTCTTGTGTCAATTTTTTATAAAAGTCCTTAGCCTTTTCCTCCGTTGTCAGCCAGAGCTTCTCCTCTTTGTAGGTGACCATCAGGCCTTCTCTCCTTTCCCATCTGTATCGAATCTGTCGTTTCTTTAATTCTTCTGTCAGGAAGAAATACTTCCTTCTTTTGTTTAGAATCGATTGGGGGAACTCTTTCAGTACTACTATCTTCGTACCTTTGTACACCATCGGGTTTTGGTTTGTCTTCTTTAGTACTTCGTCCTAGTTCTTCGTTTTGTGAATTGGACGATTGTGTCTCTTGGCGTTTTATGCTGCCTCGCGTAGGCTGAGGATATCCGGAAGACCTGGTCCACTTCTTCCTCTATGTCCTGTTCTTCCTCTCCCAATGCTTTAGACAGTAGTTCAAGGACTGTTTTCAGTATGTCTTGGTTCGTCTCTTCTCGTATATTCCTGAGACGAAGTTGGTAATCCATCTCCATCTGCTGAGTTCTTTCTTGGTTTCGTTCTAGCCTCTCATTTTGTGCTTCCAGTTTCTTAATTTTCTTAATTAGATTTGACTGAATTGCCTCTGTCTTTTCTTTCCCTTCTTGTAAGCCCTTTACGTCTCCGTACAGGTGAGTTATGTCCTTTTTAATTTGTCCCACATCTTCTTTGATTTCTTTTTTCAGGCTCACCAATTCCTCCTGTGTAGCCTTATAGTATAAATCTTGCTTCTGTGTCATCTCATGAACTTCTTTCTGGACTTTGTCATTTTTTTCACTCAATTTCTGAATTTCCTTCAGAATGTCTGTCCAGATTGGTGGATTATCTAAGGCCCCTTGGGATCCTCTCCTTTGGGTACCTCGTATCTCTTTCATTTTATCCATAATACCTAAAACTGGGCTCCTCTATTCCCTACTAAATTTAATTAATTAATTACTTCCTTAGTTCATTCAATCACATAATCTTTAATCCCCAGATGGCAGTAGTCCCTTCACCTAAAGGTTAATTTGTTGATTGTAGTTCAAAATTTATAGACTTTATATGATTTGATAATTGTAAATTTACTATATCAAATTTGTAATTAATTTAATTGTACTGAGTCCATTTCCCCTCTTGTTTATTCTTTAAATATCCAATTTCTCAATTTAAACGGAGGGGATCGCTTTATTTATATGTCGATGTGCCCAAGACTCTCTGTTTCTTCTTCCTTGCTTGCTTCCCTGTCGTTGTCAAGTTCCTAGGTCTCCTTCGCTCCTTCCCGCGGCGTGGCGCTGTATTTTAATGTCCCAATTCGTCCGTTTCGGCTTGTCGCTCTATCTCGGACTTTCTCTATGGTCTCTCCGTGGTCTGTTCTTTCTTCCGGCCTCCAACTCCACCCTTTCCTTCCCGATGGTCTTCCCTTTCTTACGTCACTTCTGCCCTTCTCCTGGAGTCCTCCTGGAGTCCGCCCCTCGCCTTCTTTCCAGTCTTCCGGCCCCAAGCGCTCCCACAGTCCTCTATTCTTGCCTTCTTCCGCTCCCGCTCTCTTCACCCTCACTTTGTTTATAAAGACAAGGCTGCCAGACTAAACATCATGGCGCTCAAGGTCAGTTCCACCATTTCCTTTTTCAGGCTGTTGGGTGTTCGGGGACTTTCTTTCCTTGCTCTTTCGGGGGGGGGGCCTCAGGGGAAGGGATGGGGGTTCCGGCAGCCCGGGGGAATAATCGCTCTTTCTTCCTTCCCTTTCTTTCCCACCCGGTGACGCCTTATCTCTTTTCTATCCCTTGCTTCTTATTTTCAGTTCTTTTCCATTCCTTTCTCTTCCACTGAGGTTTATGGGTTTGCCAATCTCCTTTCCTGTTTCCTTTCTCTTACTTTTCGACTTTGGTGCTTCTCTGTCTCTTTTCTGTAGATTTTTGGTAAGCTAGAAATATATTCTTTAAGAACTTACGTTCTTTCGCCTCTTCTTCCGAGGCTTCTTTCTTCCTTTCTGATTCTTTCTCGAAGGGTGGGGGTGGCGGCGGTTTGCAGTCTTTCGTCTGCTTCTCACGGAGCGGTTCGCCTTCCCCGGAGCTACCGGACCCTCTAGATCCCCCTCCCTTGGGGGGGGGAGATCTTTGGGATCTACGGTTACTCCACGGGGTTCGCGACACCCCCTCACTCGATCCGGAGGGGGTTGGGAGCTTTCAGCTCGACCAGACCGCTCAACGTGAGTCCTCGCTCAGAGGAGCTCTCCCCTAGCGTGGCTTTCCCGTCGCCATTTCCCACCGGAAGTCCCCAAGTTGGGTCTTTATCGGTCTTGGTTCTGGGCCACAGTGGTCTGTGGGGAATGAAGGGTTTGAAAGTACTACAAATCCCATAATCCATGGAGGTACATCAAATCCCATCATCCATGGTCCATCCTCCTCCAAACTGCAGTAGAATGTAGCGTGGGTTATAGGGGCTCTGTGTGCCAAGTTAGGTCACTGTAAATTCAGGCCATATACAATGTCCCATGAGCTGAGGCCTAGTCGGGAAAATCAAGTTAATGAAGCCTTACTGTCAATTCAGAGCATAAACATTAAGTGAGGCCTAGTCAGGGAAATCAAGTTAATGAAGCACTGTGAATTTGGGGCGTGGTCTGTGATTTGTAGGGGTTTAAATTTTCTGTGGGAAGTGAATTGGGTGTTTGTGTTGGTGACTGCCCTAAGCCTTTGCCTTATCCTCCTCTGCCAGTTTATTATGGGTCGGAATGTTCATGTTGGCTGGCCAATAGAGGCGTTATGCAAATACTCCCTCACTGGCAACCAATCATGTTGTCAGAATGTAGAGGCTGGGAGATTCGTTGGCGGCCGCGGAGGATGCTGGGAAATGTAGTTTCTTTGTATTGTTGTTTTGGGGGCCTTCTAGGTTTTTTTGGGGGAAGATTCTTTGCTAAAAACCTACCTTGCCTGAGGCCTATTTCTGTTGCCAAGTTCGGTGTCTCTGCCTTGTAAGGTTTCTCTGCCTAGGACGGTCGTTCCATGACGAGACCTCCTTTATATTATAGATAATAATAGTAACAGTTTTGCTGATGTTGTTTCAGAGTTGTAAATGAATGATAGATGTCTTTTATCATCCTGAAATATCCTGGCTTCCATCTCAGTTTCCTGGCAGATATTGATTCTGAATTGGTGTTGGCAAACATAAGCAGCCTTGTGTTAACTTCCTTCGTAACACAAGGAACTTCGTAAACATTTTTTAAACTTAAAGAGTCATTGTCTTTGACGAATGGAAACACCTTGTTTTCCTCAAAAGTTCAACAGTTAATCATTTGTCACAGTTCTTAATCAATGTTAGTAGTTCAGCCATTCCAGTTCTCATTAGTAGGTTTTAATTACAGTCCAGCAAGCAGGTAGAGTGAAGACCAGAGTAAAGAGAGAGGACCAAGAAGACAGTTCCATCTTGTCTTCAGTGCCATTGGTTGGGACATTGTTTCCCAACCAGTGTGCCGTGGCACACTAGTGTGCCGTGAGCGATCATCAGGTGTGCCGTGGGAAATTGGAACCTCCAATACACTTTCTTCCCCCTCCTGCCAAACACTTTTTCTTCTACACTCAGGCTCCCTTCTTCCCAGCCTCGCTCTGCTCGCTTTTGCCTCGCTTTGCTCTGGGGCGAGTCTGTGCAGTAGCGCCCGCACGGGTCACGTCTTCCTCCCTCCCCCCTCCCCTCCTGAACACACTCACGCTACCCCCTCGGATCAAAGTGGTGGCAGAAGCGGCAGTGGAGAAGAAAAAGTAAGTGTTCAGCAGGAGGGGGAAGAAGGGGCGCGAAGGGGAAGGGGGAGGAAGAGGTCTCTGTCGAAAGCTGGCATGGGCAAACTTGGACCTTCCAGGTGTTTTGGACTCCAACTCCCACCATTCCTAGCAGCCTCGGGTCCTTTTCCCTTTTCCCCCTCAGCCACTTAAGCAGGAAAGGGCCTCAGGCTGTTAGGAATGGTGGGAGTTGAAGTGCAAAGCACCCAGAGGGCCGAAGTTTTCCCATGGCTGTTTTAGGGACCTTAAAGTGGTGAGCCTCCTTCCAACATGGTGATTCTGGATAGAAAACAAACAACAACATAACATAACATTGTTTGAGTCCACAGTGCTCTCTGGGTGTAGGTGAACTACAACTTCCAAACTCAAGGTCAATTCCCAAGCAAACCCTTTTAGTACTTTCTGTTGGTAATGAGAGTTCGATATGCCAAATTCGGTTCAATTCCATTGTTGCAAGAGTTCAGGATGCTCTTTGTTTGTGTGTTAACTATAAATCCCAGAAACTGTAACTCCCAAATGTCAAGGTCTATTTTCCCCAAGCTTCATCTGTGTTCACATTTGGGCATATTGAGTATTCATGCCAAGTTTGGTCCTGATCCAACATTGTTTCAGTCCACAGTGCTCTCTGGCTATAGGTGAACTACAACTCCAAAACTCAAGGTCAGTGCCCACCAAACTCTTATAGCATTTTCTCTTGGTTATGGGAGTTCTGTGTGGGAAGTTTGTGTCTTTCTGCCATTCCTGCCAGGATATCTATGTTGTGTTCATCGAAACAGGCCTACGCTTGACACTGAGTGTATAAATACATTGAAAAACATATTAACTATATGTATTACTGTGTTAGAGTGTCATTTTGTGTCATTTTGGATGGTGGTGTGCCCCAGGATTTTGCAAATGTAAAAAGTGTGCCGCGGCTCAAAAAAGGTTGGGAAACACTGCTCTAGGAAGTGTATATGAGATGTGGAAGGGGCATCAAAGGTCATCTAGTTCCACCCGTTTCTGCTAGGAAGGAAGACGCACAGTCCAAGCCTTCCCAAAAAATGCCCATCCAGCCTCTGTTTCACAGACCTCTCGAGAAGGAGAGTTTACCAGATTCCCAGGCAGTCTATATGAGATGTGGGACCTCAATGATCATCTAGCCTCAGGGCCGGCCTCCCCCATTAAGCGACTTACGCGGTCGCGTAGGGCGACGTTCCCGGAGAGTGGCGTGGCCACCTAGGAGGGGCGCCGCTCTGCCCGCCGCCGTGTCGCCGCAGCCAGCGGCGTGGAGGAACAGGGGGGAAGAGGGGACTCACGGGGCAGGCTCACGGACCCGAGGAGGAGCAGGAGGGGGGAGGCCACGAGGGCGGCCCCCACGGAGACGCAGCAGCAGCAGCAGCAGCGCCCGCAGAAGGGCCCGGAGCCAGAGGCGCATCTTCGTGACGTCACTTCGTCGCGCCTCTGCCGAGGAGGAAGGGGAGAAAGGCGCTGTAAGGACACCCGGAAGGAGAGACGCCGGAGGGAGGTAGCCCTGCGGAGGCGCGGCGGCCTCTTCCTCCTTCCCTCCCTCCCTCCGGCGTCTCTCCTTCCGGGCGTCCTTACAGGCGTTCCTCCCCTTCCTCCTCGGCAGAGGCGTGACGAAGTGACGTCACGAAGATGCGCCTCTGGCTCCGGGCCCTTCCGCGGGCGCTGCTGCTGCTGCTGCTGCAGCTGCGTCTCCGTGGGGGCCGCCCTCGTGGCCTCCCCCCTCCTCCTGCTCCTCCTCGGGTCCGTGAGCCCGCCACGTGAGTCCCCTCCCCCCCGTTCCTCCGCGCCGGTGCGCTCGGGAGTCTGCGCATGCGCGGGAGCCGCCGGGAGCCACCGGGGGGGGGGCGAAAGTAAAGTTCGCGTACTCCCCCCCGGAGAGCTCGGGCCGCCCCTGTCTAGCCTGGCCCCCTTCTGCCAGGGAGGAAGACACACAATCCAAGCCTTTCCAACAGATATCAATTCAGCTTCTTCTTAATGACCTTTATAAATGCAGAACCCACCAGGCTCCAAGGCAGTCTGTATTAGATTTGGAAGGGACTTCAAAGGTCAGCTAGTCTGACCCCCCCGCCCCAAATCCCTTCATGCCATGCAGGAATATACAATTTAAGCCTTCCCAACAAATGCCCACCCAGCCTCTGTTTCACAGCACTCTCAAGGTGAGGTGGAGACTCCACCAGACTCCCAGGCAGTCCATATTCGATCTGAAAAGACTTATTTATTTATTTCTTCGCATTTATCGACCCCCCCCCCTCCCCACCCGAAGGCTCGGGGAGGCTCACAACCAAACCGATCACAGCACAATAAAACAAAGCATAACATAAAACATCATAAAATACACAATCAAACATTAAAAATGATTAAAAACAGCATATAAAATTATAATAGATCGCACATTGAGCATTGCGGCACCCGAAAAGTACAGGATGGCGGAAAAACCACAAATTATCTTTTTCTTTCTTTTTTTAAAATTTGATTTTTATTCACATATATGGACAAGACATTACAGCACAATGACATTACAATACACTACAAACCATCCGCACACATTTAAACTATCCTAAAACACCCCCTACCCCACCCTTGTCGGAGGTGGAAAAATGCCACCCTGCTGACGCTGGAGACGTGGGCCTCCATCGACAACAGGGGGTCAAGGGTTACCCCTAGGCTCTTAACAGAAGACGACGGGCGAAGTGCCACGCCATCCAGGGTCGGAAGCTGGACATCCCCAGAACTCGGGCGGCCCAGCCACAGGATCTCCGTCCTAGCCGGATTCACCTTCAACCTACTGACTTGCAGCCATCCAGTAACGGCCTCAAGGCACTGATGCAAATTATCGGGTACGGATTCAGGCCTGCCCTCCATCCTCGGGATAAGCTGGGTGTCATCAGCGTACTGATGACACCCAAGCCCAAAGCTACGCACCAGCTGGGCAAGTGGTCGCATGTAGATGTTAAACAACAGAGGGGAGAGGATTGCCCCTAAGGAGAGGTGGGGAAGAAATAAAATAAAATAATGATAATAGGAAAAGGTTATCCCTTGACATTGAGTCCAGTCGTGTCCGACTCTGGGAGTTGATGCTCATCTCCATTTCAAAGCCAAAGAGCTGGCGTTGTCCATAGATGCCTCCTAGGTCATGTGGCCACTGGCAGGACTGCATGGAGCGCCATTACCTTCCCGCCAGAGCCATACCTATTCATCCACTCACATTTGCATGTTTTAGAACTACTAGGTTGGCAGAAGCCGGGCCTAACAGCAATAGCTCACACCGCTCCCCAGATTGTAACCACCTACCTTTCGGTTGGCAGGTTGAGCAGCTCAGCGGTTTAACCCAATGCGCCACCGGGGGCTCCCAATAATGTTAATATCTAATAAAATTTGGAAAACCTTCTGTTTCTGATTTAAGAGTGTTATTTCCTGTGTGGTGGTGTGGTGCTTGCAAGTGGGGGAAAGGGAGACCAGGCAGGCCCTCCTCCTGTTTCCCATCCATTTCTGAGTTCTGGAGGGATTTCCTTCCTTGGGCTGGGAGCAGCAGGGCTTCAGTATTGGGGCTCCTGAAGGGCCTCCCACCCAAGTCCCATCCAAGGCTGGCCCAGCTCAGCCTCCCAGGCCATGCAGGAGCGGGTGCCTTCAGGGGACTGAGGCCAGGCAGCCAGAATGGACTAGTGATCGTGATTTATTTATTTATTTATTTATTTATATGCTGCCCTTCTCACCCTGGAGAGCGGCTTACAAGTTATATGTAAATATAATATATTATATTATTAGCATAGCACAATATTAGTACCATACATCCCGTATTGTACTAGACCACTATACTGTAATATTACTAGTAATATGAAATATATAATTATATATTGTATTAGTATTATATTGTATTACATTATAATATTATCAATTTATGTGTATACAATATAATATATTAGCACAGCACATTAGTATTATATATTAAAATATTGTACTATACTGTAATATTATTAGTAATATTACATGTAATATGAAATATAATTATTATATTGTATTATATTGTATTACATAATATTATCAATATATGTTTACACAATATATTATTAGCACAGCACAATATTAGTATTATATATTACTATATTGTACTAGATCACTATACTGTAACGTTATTAGTAATATTACATGTTATATGAAATATATAATTATTATTAGATTACATTATAATATTATTATCAATATTATATGTGTACGCAATATATTATATTAGCACAGCACAATATTAGTATTATATATTACTATATTGTACTAGACTGTAATATTAGTATTATTACATGTTATATGAAATATATAATTGTATATTGTATTGTTATATTGCATTACATTATAATATTATTTATTTATTTATTTATTATTTGGATTTCTTGGTCGCCCCTACCAAGTGGCTCGGGGCGACTCACAACAGTTAAAAACGATTACAATCAATAAAAACATAGTAAAACACAATAAGACCATACATGTTATATGTGTATGCAATATATTATATTATTAGCACAGCTCAATATTAGTATTATATATTACTATATTGTACTGTAATATTAGTAATATTACACGTTATATGAAATATATAATTATTATATTGTATTATTATTATATTGAACTACATTATACTATTATCAATATTATATGTGTACACAATCTATATATATAAAGGAACAGTCGTCATGTGAAGACTACCTCAAACAGAGAAACCTTACAACGCAGAAACATAAAACTTGCCAACAGAAATAGGCCTCAAGCAAGGTACGTTTGTAGCAAAGAAACTTTCCCACCCAAAACCTAAAAGGCCCCCAAAACAACGAGTAAAAATAAAACTACATTTCCCAGCATCCTCCGAGGCTGCCAAAGACTCCAGCAGCCTCTACATTCTGATAACATGATTGGCTGGCAATAAGGGCGGATTTGCATAACTGCTGTACTGGCCAGCCAACATGAACATTCCGACCCATAACAAACTGTCAGATGAGTGCCAGAGCCTCCTCCAACACTTTCAAATCAGAAGGCCATGATGGAGATCAACACCATTCAAGGGGAGCTCTTCTTCCTTTCCCAAAAGATCTCCAGTGGCTTGGAATTCCACATTAATAAGAGGACCATCCAGCAACAATGGGGTTTGCCAAGGAGGGTGCTCCAGCCCTCTATATGCTGGCTCCAAGGGATGGAGGTCATCACCAAGTACCTTCTGATGCCCAGCGCTGGAAGAGCTCCTCAGATGGCCTGTCCATGAGGAAAGCCTCATCGGACATCGACCAATGGGTGCAAAAGACACAGAGCAGGACCTCTTGAAAACGAGAGGAGCAGAAAGTAAGCTAGACATGAAGATCTTGAGAAAGGTGGCTAAAAAGGATACGGAATGGATTTTTAACAGTCCCCCCCCTAAATAGGGCACAGCAACGCGTGCCGGGTACAGCTAGTATCATATATATAACTAGCTGTACCCGGCACGGGTTGCTGTGCCCTTTTTAGGAGATGTGAGAAAGTCCAATCATCCACGGTGTGCCCTCCTCTAAACTGCAGTTGGATGGAGTGTGGGTCATGGGGACATGGTGTGCCAAGTTGGGTCTTTATTGGTCTTGGTTCTGGGCCACAGTGGTCTGTGGGGAATGATGGGTTTTGAAGTACTACAAATCCCATTTTCCATGGTGGTACTTCAAGTCCCATCATGCATGGTCGGGGCTCTGTGTGCCAAGGTAGGTTACTGTAAATTCAGGCCATACACAATGTCCCATGAGCTGAGGCCTAGTTAGGAACAGCAAGTTAATGAAGCCTTACTGTCAATTCAGGCCATACACAATGTCCAATGAGCTGAGGCCTAGTTGGGAGAATCAAGTTAATGAAGCCTCACTGTCAATTCAGAGCGTAAACAGCTTCCCAGTAAGTGAGGGCTAGTTAGGAAAATCAAGTTAATGAAGTCTTACTGTCAATTTAGAGCGTAAACAGCTTCCCAGTAAGTGAGGGCTAGTTAGGAAATCAAGTTAATGAAGCCTTACTGTCAATTTTGGGCGTGGTTTTTGGGGGGGGTGTAAATTTTTCGGTTGGAAGTGATTTGGGTGTTTTTTGTTGGGGATTGGCTCAGGCCTTTTCCTTATTTTGTTTTGGCAGTTTATTAAGGATCGGAATTTTCATGTTGGCTGGCTAGTGCAGCAGTTATGCAAATCCGCCCTTATTGGCAGCCAATCATGTTGTTCAGAATGTAGAGGCTGGGTGAGTCTTTGGCTGCCCCGGAGGATGCTGGTAAATGTAGTTTTATTTTTACTCGTTGTTTTGGGGGCCTTTTAGGGTTTGGGGGGGAAAGTTTCTTTGCTACAAACGTTGGCAAGTATTGTGTTTCTGCGTTGTAAGGTTTCTTTGTTTGAGGTATACATCACATGACGTGAACCCATTTATATAATAGGTATCTGTATACCTTTATAAAACGGAATGTTTGTATGTGTGTATGCGGAGGGCGGGAGGGCAGAAGGGCGGAAGCAGCCACTTTCACAGGCCAGGGCGGATATGTGGCAGCCACTTTCACAGGCCAGGGCGGATATGTGGCAGCCACTTTACAGGCCAGGGCGGATATGTGGCAGCCACTTTCACAGGCCAGGGCGGATATGGGGCAGCCACTTTCACAGGCCAGGGCGGATATGTGGCAGCCACTTTCACAGGCCAGGGCGGATATGTGGCAGCCACTTTCACAGGCCAAGGTGGATATGTGGCAGGGGGACATGACCCACGGATTATGGGATTTGTAGTACTTTCCAACACTTTGGTTCCCACAGACCACTAAGGCCACCAAAAAGGACCAATACAGACCACACTCAGCACACACAGCCCCCATGACCCACTCTACGTCCTGGTGCAGTTCGGAGGAGGGTGGACCATGGATGATGGGACTTGAAGTGCCTCTACTCACTTCCCAAGTCCGCTGCAACCCTCATCCAATCACTGATCGAGACCAAACTTGGCACACATAACCCCCACGACTGCCTTCACGTCCTGGTGAGGTTTGGGGGAGGACTGACAATGGATGATGGGATTTGTAGTACTTTTACACCCCCCTGTTCCCACAGACCACTGTGGCCCCCAACAAACACTGATAAAGACCACACTTGGCACACAGAGCCCCAGTGATCCACTCTACATCCTACTGAAGTTTGGAGGGGGACAGAACATGGATGATGGGTCTTGCAGTACCTTCCCTCACTTTCCAAGACTGCTACAAACCTAATCCTATGATTGATCAACACCAAACTTGCCACACAGGGCCCTCATGACCCACTCTACATTCTGGTGCAGTTTGGAAGAGGGTGGACCATGGATGATGGGACTTGAAGTACCTCTACTCACTTCCCAAGTCTGCTGCGACCCTCATCAGTACCGATTGAGACCAAACTTGGCACACATAACCCCATGACTGCCTTCACGTCCTGGTGAGGTTCGGGGAGGACTGACAATGGATGATGGAATTTGTAGTATTTTCACACCCCTCTGTTCCCACAGACCACTGTGGCCCCAAAAAACACTGAGAAAGTCCACACTTGGCACACAGAGCCCCAGTGACCCAGTCCACATCCTACTGGAGGGGGGACAGAAGTTTGGAGAGGGGAGAGAACATGGATGATGGGACTTGCAGTACCTTCCCTCACTTCCCAATCCTGCTACAAACCTAATCCAATGACTGATCAACACCAAATCTGGCACACAGAGCCCTCATGACCCACTCTACAGCCTGGTGCAGTTTACTGTGAGACGGACCACGGATGATGGGACTTGAAGTACCTTCACTCACTTCCGAAAAAGAATGCATCCTCATCCATTCACCAATACAGACCAAACTTAGCACACCGCGCCCCCATGACCCAATCCACATCCTACTACACTTTGGGGGACGGGACACACAGAGATGATGGGACTTGCACTACCATCAGTAATTTCATGATACCACTGCAACTCCCAATAATGATGGATCAAGACTAAACTTGGCACACAGAGTCCCCATGACCCACTCTACATCCTGCTGCGCTTCTCAAATAACCCGGGCAGGGCCGGGTCCCCAAGCTAGTATATAATAAAGCGGAATGTTTGTTTGTATGTATGTATGTGTCCGGAGGGATATGTGGCAGCTTTCTGATTGGCTGCCACTTTCACAGGCCACAGCGACCAGCGCGGGTGATGGACCTGCACCAAACTTGGCACACACAGCCCCCATGACCCACTCTATGCCCTGGTGCACTTTGGAGGAGGGCGGACCAGGGATGATGGGACTTGAACTACCTCTACTCACTTCCCAAGTCCACTGTGACCCTCATCCAATTACTGATTGAGACCAAACTTGGCACACATAACCCCCATGACTGCCTTCACGTCCTGGTGAGGTTCGGGGGAGGACTGACAATGGATGATGGAATTTGTAGTACTTCCATACCCCTCTGTTCCCACAGACCACTGCGGCCCCCAACAAACACCGATAATGACCAAATTTTGCACACAGGGCCCCAGTGACCCCCTCTACATCCTACCGAAGTTTGGAGGAGGGCCGATCATGGATGATGGGACTTGCAGTACCTTCCCTCACTTTCCAAGACTGCTGCAAACCTAATCCAATGACTGATCAAGGCCAAACCTGGCACACAGAGCCCTCATGACCCACTCTACATCCTGGTGCAGTTTTGTATCAAACGGACCACGGATGATGGGATTTGAAGTACCTTCACTCACTTACTACAAACAATACAACCCTCATCCATTCCCCAATACAGACCAAACTTGGCACACAGAGCCCCCATGACCCAATCTACATCCTACTGCAATTTGGAGGAGGGTGGACCACAGATGATGGGACTTGCAGTACCTTCAGTAATTTCATGATACCACTGCAACTCCCAATACTGATGGATCAAGGCCAAACTGGACAGACAGACCCTCCATGGCCCACTCTACATCCTACTGCACTTTGGAGGAGGGTACACCATGGACGATGGGACTCGCAGTGCCTTCACTAACTTCCTGACACCACTGCGAGCCGCATAAATAATTGCTACAGACCAGCTAATATGTTTCTCAAATAACCCGGGCACCACCGGGTCCCCAAGCTAGTTAGTAATATATATAATATGAAATATATAATTATTATATTTTATTATTATATTGTATTACATTGTACTAATATCATATGTTTACACAATATATTATTAGCACAGCCCAATATTAGTATTATATATTACTATATTGTACTAGACCACTATACTGTATATTATTAGTAATATTACATGTAATATTAAATATATAATTATTATATTGTATTATATTGTATTACATTATACTATTATCAATATTATATGTATACACAATATATTATTAGCATAGCACAATATTAGTATTATATATTACTGTATTGTACTATACTGAAACATTATTAGTAATATTACATGTTATATGAAATATATAATTATTATATTGTATTATTACATTGGATTACATTATACTATTATTATCAATATTATATGTATACACAATATATTATTAGCATAGTACAATATTAGTATATATTACTGTATTGTACTATACTGAAACATTATTAGTAATATTACATGTTATATGAAATCTATAATTATTATTACATTACATTATAATATCAATATTATATGTGTATGCAATACATTATATTAGCACAGCACAATATTAGTATATATTGCTATATTGCACTATACTGTAAAATTATTAGTAATATTACATGTTATATGAAATATATAATTATCATTACATTACATTATATTATTATCAATATTATATGTGTATGCAATATATTATTAGCACAGCACAATATTAGTATATATTACTTTATTGCACTATACTGTAAAATTATTAGTAATATTACATGTTATATGAAATATATAATTATTATATTGTATTATTAGTAGTAGTAATTAAATTGGATTACATTATATTATTATTATCAATATTATATGTGTACACAATATATTATATTATTAGCACAGCACAATATTAGTATTTTATATTACTATATTGTACTTGACCACAATACTGTAATATTATCAGTAATATTACACGTTATATGAAATATATAATTTTTATATTGTATTATTAGTAGTATTATATTGCATTGCATTGTAATATAATGATCAAATACTATATGTGCATACAATATATTATATTATTATTAGCACAGTAGAACTATAATATATATAATATTAATATATAAACCTTAAAGTGCCAGTTTGAGTAGCAGTAAAAGTGCAACAAGTCTGGGTTGATAGGATTGAAAGGATAGGATGGATAGGATGACTGTTGTGGGGCCTGTGGCATCATCTCTCCTCTGGGTGCAGCCTGGGATCCTCTTGGCCTTTTGAGCTGCTTGATCCTCACAATGGACAACAGGTGGCAGCACAGTGTCTGCAGCCAAGAATGTCTGCCAGCCTTTAAGAAGGAAGGAGAGAAGCCCAGAGTGGGAGGGAGGGAGCCCCCAAGGCCATTTAGCCACGCCCCTTTCCCGGGCAGGCCACGCCCCTTGTGTGTGTCCCTGTGGCCACGCCCACTTTGCGGCAGAGAGGCGCTGGCGTCGCCCAGGCCACGCCCCCTCGGCCCCCGCCTGCATTTCTGTGAGGTGAGCTATTTGAACGGCGTCTCTGTTTCTCCCTCTCCTCCCTCCTGTGTTTTCCATCCGGGAACCATTTCGGCTTCTTCCTACTCGGCAAAGGCAGGCTGGGATGGGCCAGGACTTCCTCTGCTGCCTCTCGGCCTCCTTTCTGCTGCAGGCAGGCCTGACCAGGAGGCCCAAAAGCACCCAGGCCTTTCCCTCAGCCGCGGCCTCCTCTTCCCTGAGGGATTCCTTCCCTGGAGGCCAGGCCTAGAGAGAGAGATAGGCCTTTCCTAGGGAGGGAGGCCTTTCCCTCAGCCACAGCCCCCTCTTCCCTGAGGGATTCCTTCCCTGGAGGCCAGGCCTAGAGAGAGAGATAGGCCTTTCCTAGGGAGGGAGGCCTTTCCCTCAGCCACAGCCCCCTCTTTCCTTAGTGATTCTCCTGGAGGCCAGGCCTAGAGAGAGAGAGAGAGATAGGCCTTTCCTAGGTCCATCCTGATCTGTCTTTGGTGTGGGCCACAGTGCTATAAGGAAGTGAGTTAAAGTACTGCAAGTCCCACCATCCACGGTCCACCCTCCTTCAAACTGCACCAGGATGTAGAGTGGGTCTTGGGGGGGGGTCTGTGTGCCAAGTGTGGTCTTGTTCTGTCATTGTTGGGGGCTAGTCAGGAAAATCAAGTTAAGTAAGTCTTACTGTCAATTCAGGCTGAGGCCTAGTCAGGAAAATCAGCTAAAGGAAGCCTTTTTGTAAAGTACTCTCTCTGGCACCTTTGAGATTTGGGATGTTGGAATGCTGGCCAATCAGAGCCGGTTTTGCAAATTCTCCCTAAGTGGCAACCAATCATGTTTGAATGTAGAGGCTTGGATTGTTGGATGCTGGCCAATCAGAGTCCTTTATTCAAATACTCCCTGAGTGGCAACTAATCATGTCGGAATGTAGAGGTTGGGAGCCAATCACAGAGCTGTCACATAACTACATACAACTTTTCACTTACATTATATAGAGAGATAGAGATTTATATTCCACCCTTCTTACCCCGCAGGGGACGCAGGTTGGATTACAATGCACACATACATGGAAAACATTCAACACTATAGACACACAACACATATAGACAGACAGTCAGAGGCTATTTAACTTTTTTTCCTGGCTACCTGGGGAGCTGTCGCTTCACCATCCATCTGCGGCACTGATGAAGTAATTTTCCACATTCCCCGCATGCTTTTTGCTGGAGGTTTTTTAATGGCCTCGTAAATTTGTTAAGTTAGCCTCACCACACATAGGTGGTACCTATATTTCCTACTTGACAGATGCAACTGTCTTTCGGTCAACAACAAGCTACACAAAATTGGCTGGAAGCTCACTCCGACCCGGGCTGGCTTTGAACTCATGACCTTTTGGTCAGTAGTGATCTTAATGCAGCTGACACCCAGCCAGCTGCCCCACAGTCCTGGTGTTTATAGAAACATGTTTCGATTTGCATCTTTTAATAGAAATACGTTTTAAAACTTCTTGGCTCTTCCAATGTGCCTTTGGCGAGTGAATATAGAGCCCATACTTTGGTTGTCCCAACTACAATTCTGTCCTCAGGGTGCACTTTCCTCCTCCCCCCCTTAATGAAGGCCCACCCTGTTAATAATAATAATAATAATAATAATAATAATCTCCATCTCCCCAGTGGGGACTCGAGGCAGCTTACATGAGGCCAAGCCCAACAGCATATTACATAAAATAAGAAAAAACCAAAGCACAAACAACACAGTAAAATACATAAGACATATAAATACAATAAGCAAGGTAAAACCAATACAAAAATCATTCACAATAACAGTAACAATGAGCGGGCCGCATGAACAAGATAAAATACTAAAAACCCGGGGTGATAGAAGTGGAATGGAGCAGATTTTTAGTTGTCCCCTTTGTGCTCTTCCCTAAGAAACACATCCTATTTCTCTCATCCAGGGTTTTATCAATTTTATTTTAGCACATTTGACCCGCCCTGTGTTCTATCTATCTTGTTATTTTGGAACTGTTTATTTTATTTTGTTACTTCATGTGTTTATTTTGATGGTATTTTGATTCTTTGTATTTTGTTGTATCCAATGTTTAAAAGCAATGCTTTTGGATTTGGAAATATTAGCCATTTACGAGAAACATTGCCCTGGGGGCTGCCCGACTGTATTTACTCAGTCTTCGAGGAGGCTCTTTTCATGCCTTCTACCACTCCTCTTGGCGTCCTCCCAGCAACAGCAAGGGTATCCCTCTGGGCAACTAAACCAGGATCTCCCCACCCCACCCCCGAGAGGGTCTTCCTCCAGGGGCAAACCAAGAATGGGCAACTTGGAAGTCCGCAGCTGGCTGGGAGTCAGCTGCATAAGATCTCTACTGAGGTCATGGGTTCGAAGCCTGCCCGGGTCGGGGTGAGCTCTCGACCAAATTGTGTAGCTTGTTGTCGACCTTTGCAACCCGAAAGACAGTTGCATCTTTCAAGTAGGACATTTAGGTACTACTTTATGGGGAGACTAATTTAACTGATTTACAAGGCCATAAAATCTCCAGGAACTATGCAAAGAATGAAGGAATGTGACAGCTCCCCTGGTGGCCAGAAGTTGGAATATTGGATAGCATCTGACTGTATGTCTATGTGTTGTGTGTCTATGGCATTGAATGTTTGCCATGTATGTGTACATTGTAATCCTCCCTGAGTCCCCTGCGGGGTGAGAAGGGCGGAATACAAATAATATAAATAAATAAACCTGGCAAAATGGCACGGCCTAAAAGAATCCCATACCTTGTGTGACTGTGGAGCAGAACAGACAACTCCGCATCTGTATGCTTGTCCACTGTGCCCTGTCTCATGTCCAGAGGAGGAATTGTTGGAGGCTACAGACAATGCTGTTGCTGTTGCCCGTTTTTGGTCAAAATATATTTAGCCACCTGTGTGCCTTCTATTTTTAATCAGTTTTATACTTATTTATGCAATGTCTTTGATATGAAATAAAAAATAAATAATTTTGTTGTATTGTAATTTTGGGATTGGTCTAATGTTAGTTGCCCCAAGTCTCCTTTGGGGAGATTTATTTCTTTATCGTCAGGAGTGAACCAAACAGTTGTATTGCATTTTTAAAAACCCACAAATTTTGCAAACTTGGTATTTGATTAAATGTTCTTTGACTAGTAGCTGTCCACTTGGAGTGCCTCTGGTGTGGCTGTGAGGAAGGTCCTCCATTGTGCATGTGGCAGGGCTCAGGCTTCATTGTAATAGGTGGTCTGTGGTTTGCTCTTCTCCACACTTGCATGCCGGGGGCTCCAATTTGTGGCCCTATTTCTTAAAGTCGGCTCCTCATCTCGTGGTGCCAGAGCACAGTCTGCTCAGTGCCTTCCAAGTTGCCCAGTTTTCTGTGTGCCCAGGAGGGTGTCTCTCATTTGGTATCAGCCATGGATTGAGGTTCTGGGTTTGAGCCTGCCACTTTTGGACTCTCGCTTGCTGAGATGTTCTAGCGAGTGTCTCTGTAGATCTTAGAAAACTATGTATTGATTTAAGTTGTTGGCGTGATGGCCGATCCCCAAGCAGGGGATGGGCCGGAGATGTCACCGCCTTCGTCCTTTCATAATTGGATGCTACTTCCCGGCGGATGTCAGGTGGTGCAGTACTGGCTAAACAGTGTGATTTCTCCAGTGGTGTAGGGCACAGGCACCCCATGATAATGCAGCATGTCTCATTAAGAGCAACATCCACTGTTTTAGCGTGGTGAGATGTGTTCCACACTGGGCATGCATACTCAGCAGCAGAGTAGCATAGCGCAAGGGTAGATGTCTTCATTATATCTGGTTGTGATCCCCAGGTTGTGCCAGGCAAAGACCGTAATGATCCAAAAAGCTATAGACCAATCTCCTTGTTGTGTTCCCTTTGGGGAGATGGTGGCAGGGTATGAATAAAGATTTATACGACTTATTATTTATGGTTTGGTGGAAGGTATACTGCTTATCGTTTATGGATTGGTGGATACAGACGGAATATTTTAATTTGATTGATGTTGATAGTTTGTTTAATTGTTGCTGTTTTTAACTTTGCTTGTACTAATGGTTTTATATTGTTTGTTGTTTTCCAGCATCTAATTGCTGCCTTGTTAGCTGCTCTGAGTCCCCCCTTGGGGGCTGAGAAGGGTGGCGCAAAAATACTGTAAATAAATAAATAATAATAATTATTATTGTGTGTTTTCCGGTCTGTTTGGCCATGTTCCAGAAACATTCTCTCCTGATGCTTCGCCTGCATCTATGGCAGGCATCCTCAGAAGTTGTGAGGTCTCTTCAAAACTAGGAAATTGGTTGAATGTTTCAATTGGCCACCTTGATTAACATTTCATGGTGCGGCTTCTTACTAGCTTTCAACAGACCTCATAACCTCTGAGGATACCTGCCATATTTATTATTTATTTACTTTATTTATATTCCGCTCTTCTCACCCCGAAGGAGACTCAGAGCGGATTACAGTACACATACTTGCAGACAATCCCTGCAGTTCAACATATGACATATAAACATGTGACATTTATCAAAGTATAGTACAGTACATACATTTTGACATACATATATAGACAAATATATTATACGTATATAGACATAGATGCAGGCGAAACGTCAGGAGAGAATGCTTCTGGTATATGGCCAGACAGCCCGGAAAACTCACAGCAACCCAGTGATTCTGACCATGAAAGTCTTCGACAATACATAAAATAAAAGTTATTTGCCAGAAGAAATAATTGAACTTGTTATTCGCCTCTCCTTGTGTCTTGAGGTGGGTTGCAACATATGTGAAATGCATTATAAACATTATAGAAATTCTATAAATAATAATGTGGAATAATGCCCAGGGTGGGAGAAAGAACCCTTGCCTGTTTGATGCAAGTGTGGATATTGCAATTAGCCAATTATAAATTAAACATCTGTAATGTTTGCAATGTGTTTCAATTGTGCTATAACCCATCATTTTCTCTTTTTTCTGTTTCGCCTGCATCTGTGGCTGGCATCTTCAGAAGATCTGATGGTGGTCAAGCAAGTGGAGTGTATAATATACCTGTGAGATAGATAGATACACACACACACACATCATGGTTAATCTTATTTTTTAAACACAATCAAACAAAATACCACATGGCTAAATGATTTCTAAAAGTATAGGCTTTTATCTTTCCAACCTCTCACTAAAACGATTAGTTCATATCCTATTAATTTGTCAACCACTCTTTCCTTTTGCACATTGTACACTCGTGGTATCCTTGCATGTAATACATTTGTATTGTCTATCATTATTTGAAGATTTAACATTCTGTTACTTTCTCCCTCAGTTGTTCTCTAATACACCTGTAGTCTTATCACATTCCCATATACACACCGCTTTGTGTACAGCCATGCCAACTGCTGTCCTTTACCCCTTGTAAAAAACATGAAAGTTGTGCAGGAGTCCTATACCATTTTTGTAACATATTCCTTCTTCTCTTAGTACATTATATTTTTCCTTTGCTATGTTACTTATTTCCCTTAGGATATCTACCCTCTTCAATTCCCATATCCATTGTCCACACTTGAAATATTTCCTCTATTATTTATTATTTTACTTTTATAATTTGTTTGTATAGATCTTCTGCCACTTTTTTCTCATTTCTCAAACATTTCCTAATCACCTTCTCAAATGGACTGTCCCGTTCCCTAATTCTCTACCTCCGTCTGTAAATATTTTGTCTTATAGCCCACCTTTGGGTCCAATTTCCTGTTTCTATTCCGTTCTGAATTTCTTTTTGCTCTACAGGGCTTCTATCTTCTGTGTGGAAGTCCTCAACTAGCCCCCCCCCCCCACTTACAATTAATCTCAATTTACATCATTGTTGTGATTAATTTGCCATATTGTTGCCAGCTTATTCTCATTGTCTGGACTTAATTTCTTCTTTCTTTTCCCCCCACGCTTATTGTTCCTTTAAAGCTGTGGTCCCCAAAGTGGGCGCTACAGCCCCCAAGTGGGTGGTAGGAGGCTCAGGAGAATTTGGGGGGCACTGAAGCCCTGTAAGGGGGCGGTGGTGGGATTCCAACTTTCAAGCTCGCGAGTGTGCATCTGCCAGTTGGAAACCCCATGCAGGCGTTGCCTGGAAACAGCAGCGCGTGCCCCTTTCCTCTCCTCAACTCCACCCACGGCGCAGTCCTGTATTGCCCCTTCCAATCCAATGGGTCCCTTGGAAGGAAGGGGCGATAATGGACTGCGCCATGGGCGGAGTTGAGGAGAGGAAGGGGGCACGCGCTGCGGTTTCCAGGCAATGCCTGCCCAGGGATTCCAACTGGCGGGCTGAGACAGTTGCGCGCTTGCGAGTGTGCCTGCCAGTTGGTCCAGCGGAGAAGGAAAGCCTCCGCGTCTGCAAACACCCCCTGAGTCTTTGCAGCGTGTGCAGGCGTCTCCTGGGAGTTGGCTGTGGCATGAAAGAAAATTCAAGCAGCTCTCAGTTTCCAAGATCCAGTGTTCTCTATTGCTCAAGTTTAGTTCAATTCCATTGCTGTTGGGAGTTCAAAATGCTCTTTGATTGTAGGTGAACTAGAAATCCCAGCAGCTGCAACTCCCAAATGACAAAATAAATCCCCCCAACCCCACCAGTGTTCAACTTTGGGTATATTGAGTATTTGTGCCAAATTTGGTCCAGATCCAGGGTTGTTTGGGTTCAGAGTGCTCTCCAAATGTACAGTAGGTGAATTACATCTCCCCTAAATCACTGTCAATTCCTCCCAAACCCCTCCAGTATTTTCTGTTGGTCATGGGGGTTTGTGTGCCAAGTTTGGTCCTGGTCTGTCATTCATGGTGTCTCGGCTGTGGAAGTCAGAGCTGAATTGGTCAAAGGTTCTGCAAATCCCATCATCCATTGTCCATACTCCCCCAAACATATTGGTTTTGAGATTAATCACTATGCTTTAATTGTGTTCAATTTGTAACAATGAAAATACATCCTGCATATTAAATATTTGCATTAGAATTTATAAGAGTAGCAAAATTATTTATGAAGTAGCGACGAAAATATGGTTGGGGGTCACCGGAGGAACCCTATTTAGGGGTCACGGCATTAGAAAGGTTGGGAACTACTGCATTAATACATATATCTTTCTGTTTAATTGCTATTACATTTTTTAAAAAAAAATTCTAGGGGGGGCGGTGAGTAAATGTTTTCTTGGAAAGTGGGCGGTAGGCTAAAAACGTTTGGGAACCACTGCTTTAAAGCAGCAATTCTCAACCTGGGGGTCGCGAGTCCTAGAGGGGTCTATTGGTAATTAGTGAGGGGTTGCGCCACTCCCTCCTTAGGCTCTGCCCCCTCGCCTCCCTGGAATGGCTACTGGGGCCGCTCTGTTAGTTTGGATCTGAACCAAACTGAGCTGAAAAAGCGATGCAAAAAGCATTACAGGGGAAAGGAGAGAAGGGCCTGCCACTGCCCCCCCTGCCTTCCCTCAGGCCATGGGGCCACAGAGACTGGAGCAGCATGCAGTAACAGAGGGTCTCCCCAGGAGGAGGAGGGAGAGAAAGAAAGTGTTGATGCACAGTGCCCCTTTTATTTCCAAAATAGTCCTTTTTACTTCCTTTCTGATCCTCTTTCCATGACTATATGGCCATGTTCCAGTAGTCGTTATCTCCTGGCTGTTTTTTGCAGAACGGAAGCCAGTCAGTGGCACCTCAGTTGAGTCTCGTTGTGCTTCCTGAATGGGTCTGATTTGTTTTGGGCGTTTTTTGGGGGGAGGGCTGCAGGGTTTGGGCAATGTTTTCTTTGTAACATTATCCTCCTTCCTTTCCCAATATCGCCCCCCATGACAAATGCCACTTTTTGTTTCCCCCCTGTGGTGCAGGATTTATTTATTACTTGGTATTGTTCATTGTATTTTTATTTTAGCTATATTTTATTTTATGTTGTAATTGTTGGGCTTGGCCTCATGTAAGCTGCCCCGAGTCCCCTTGGGGAGATGGTGACCGGGTATAAATAAAAAAATTATATTATTATTATTATTAATGTCTCTACCAGCCAACCAGGCGTTAGAAGGAGGGAGAAAGAGGCAGGGAGGTTGCTGCTGGCTTTGCTGACCATCTGCACTGCTTGGGGAGCTGGAGGTGGTGCTATTGGTGGATTAGAGCAGCACCCTGACTATGTGGTTGAGCCACTCGCAGCAAGGGATGCCAGTTGCTTCGCCACCACTGCCTCCTCCTCCTGCACATTGTGTATGTTATGTTTAAGGTATTGAATTGTTGCTGATGTGTGAAGCTGTTCTGTGTCCCCCTAGGGGTTGAGAAGGGTGGGGTACAAATGTGGTAAATAATAAAATAAGGAGCAACAAAAACCATTTTATGGTTGGGGATCACCACAACATGAGGTGATCATTTAGGGATCACGGCATTAGAAAGGTTGAGAACCACTGCTTTAAACGGTTCCTAACATTCTGTTTCCTCTCTCCTACTCCATTCTTTACAAACTACTAGCTGTGCCAGGCCACGCGTTGCTGTGGCATAGTCTGGTGGTCTGTAAAATAAAGTAATGAGAAGCAGCCAAGGTTTGTAGCTGCAAGGCTATTCAGTGGTATTGATGCTCAGCAACAAAGGATCTCCCTAGGTAGAAAGCAGCCGGGCTTTTATGCTGCAAGGGTATTCAGTGATTTTTAAGATGGCCAACAAAGGATCCCCCTTCGTAGGAAGCAACCAGGCTTTGAAGCTGCAAGCGCAGCAGCCCTATAGTCCAGTGTTTCTCAACCTTTTTTGAGCCGCGGCACACTTTTTACATTTGCAAAATCCTGGGGCACACCACCAACCAAAATGACACAAAATGACACTCTAACACAGTAATACATATAGTTAATATATATGTATAAAGCATCCTGAACTCTTGCAACAATGGAATTGAACCAAACTTGTAATATTGAACTCTCATTACCAAGCAACCCCTTTCAGTACTTTCTGTTGGTAATGAGAGTTCAATATTACAAGTTTGGTTCAATTCCATTGTTGCAAGAGTTCAGGATGCTTTTGTTTGTGTGTTAACTATAAATCCCAAAACTGTAACTCCCAAATGACAAAATCATTTTTTTGACTGATGGTCCATCCTTGGGTTAGTGTTAATATGTTTTGTGGCCAAATTGGCAGCAATTTGTCCAGTGGTTTTTGAGTTCTGTTTATCCCACAAATGAACATTACATTTATATTTATAGAGAGAGAGAGCGCGCACAACAGCGCAGACAGAAAAGCAAACACCACAGGGAAGCATGTCGGAGAACCCTCTCCGCGGGGACTCACCCAGGGCGGACTCCGGCAGGCGGAGGCAGGCAGGCGGGCCTCCCGGGGCCACGGACAGGCAGGCGCACGGACCCAGGGGGGAAAGGCTTCCCCTTCCAGCACTGGCGCTCATCTCCTTTTCTCAGCCGAAGAGCCGGCGTTCTCTGCAGGCGCCTCCAGAGTCCCGTGGCCCCGTGTCTCTGGAGGCGGCTGCAGAGAACTCCGGCGCTTCGGCTGAGGAAAAGGAGGCGAGCCCCCGCGCCGGCAGGGGAAGCTTTCCCTCCGTGCCTGGGGCAAGGAGGGAAGGCTGGGGCTCGCCTCCTTTTCTCAGCCGAAGAGCTGGCGTTCTCTGCAGGCGCCTCCAGGAACGCCGGCTCTTCGGCTGAGAAAACGAGGCGAGCCCCAGCCTTCCCTTCCTGCTCCCACGCACGGACCCAGGAGAGGCTTCACTTTCTGGCTCTGGGGCTCGCCGGAGTCTGCACATCTCCTACCTCCTCCAATCACGAGCGCACGCCCCTCATCTCGCACGCGGCGCCGACATTCCCCTTGTGATTGGAGGAGGAAGGAGCTGTGCGCGCGCTTGCTGGCAGGGGAAAGAGGCATGATTGGCGGTGTTGCTTGCCCCCTCCTTCCCTGGCCGCCTCCTCTTCCCCCGAGGTGCCCACGTTCCCGCCTCCTCCTTCTCCAGACTCTATCCTGTGGTATGGGCTCACTTCCGGAGGAGGAGGAGAGCGTCCCCTGGCTCCTCCCCTCCTGAGCCTCCCCTGCCTCTCTAGCTCCTAGAGAGGGTCATGTTCCCCAACCGCGGTTCCACAATCAGTTGGTGTGCGCGGGAAAACCTTGGAGGGGGGAGAAAGGCGGGGGGAAGAGGTTTTTTTGCGGCACACCAGCTGATTGCTCACGGCATGCAAGTGTGCCGGGGCACAGCGGTTGAGAAAGACTGCTATAGTCTGATGAAAACAAAGATTCATTTTTGACTTTTTATTGTGTGGCTGCTTATTTTCCTGTGCTGGGAAGTACTATGACTGTTGGACTCTACCGTTGGAATACAAATCTTTTTGCCATTGGGCTAAGGAGAGTACTGTGAGTAGAGCGAGCCCGAGAGAGGCTTGGTGGACTGTTTACTGTGTTATAACTCATATCCTTCCACACTTGTGTATTGTTGCTTAGATATTTATGCTGAACGACTGACAATATTGTGTTGTACGATAACTGTGTTGAACTAAATATTGTGTTGAACTCTAGACATGGAAATGAAGTAATGGTCTATTCAACACCTATTTTTCCCTTGTGTTGTTGAGTTAGTCACCAGTAGTAGGTAGCATACTATCTTGTGTTGTTTCTGATTCTTTTCTGTCTGGAGTTCCCATTTTGGGCCCTCCAGGTGTTTTGGACCAACTCCCACAATTCCTAACAGCCTTGGGCCTCTTCCTATTCCCCCTCAGCCACTTAAGTGGAAAAGGAAAGGGCCTGTGGCTGTTAGGGATTGTGGGAGCTGAAGTCCCAAACACCTCGAGGGACCACGTTTGCCCATGCTTGGTGTAGAATAGATGCACCCTGCTTTTCCTTCCTGCAAAAACAGAGGCCAGAGCTGCTCTGCCTCTTTGACCTGGGTTTTGGGGGTGCCCTTTCCTCCTTGCCTGGAAGGAGACGCAAAGGAGGAAGAGAGGGGAACTCCATCCCCCAGAAGCCTTCGCCAGTGTGTCCAAGGGACAGGAATTCTGGGAAACAATGTCCAAACAGCAGGGCTGCCACAAACACGGCTCGATGCTGTGGGATCCTGCGATCTGTAGTTTGGCGTGGAATTAGCCTTTCTAGGCAGAGATGGCTTCAGCAAGACCACATGAAAGTTCAGCTCCCAGGACCCCATCACATTGAGTTAAAAGTGGGGCCAAACTGCATCTGTCACGAAAATTTAATGTACATATTTGAGAAATGTGAATTTTATGATGATGTTTGGGAATGAATGGAAGAATGGAAATTGTATGAGTGGAGCAATAACTAACTAACTGCTTGTTGGACTGTAATTAAAAGTTGCTAATAAGAACTGAAAAGTAAACTCTGATAAGGACTGTGACAATAGTTCTTTCAAGTTAAGGAAATGTTTGCAATATTCCTTATGTTAAGAAGGAAGTCAACACAAGCCTTGTGTTTGTCAACACCAATCAAGAAGATCAACATCTGGTCAGGAAACTGAGATGAAGCCAGGATGGAAGAAGTCTATCATTGATTTACAACTTTGGGATTACATCAGCAGAATATTCCTATAAAGGACTCAATCTAATAATGCTCAAAGTGTGGCAGACCTGAGGAGTCTGTTCCACCCGCCATGCTCTGCTCCATGGGAAGGAGAGAAATTGTGTATTTGGAGAGTGGCAGATTTCTAAGGGAGCAGTCTGGACACTTTGTGGCTTCTTTCTCAAGGGAAGAGGAAGAAGTGTGCTTTTGGTGTCTTAGATTATGTGCAGGGAGTCAGGTTCTGCTGTATGGAAAACAGAAATCTGGTCCTTGGCATTGCTATTAGGGAAAGAAGTTTTGGTATTTCAGCGTTTTGATGTTATGGCGTTATGGACGTTTTGGAAGGGCTGCAGGAAAGCAGTGTCTGGCCCAGGGGTGGGCAACCTACAGCCCGCAGCCCGGATCCGGCCCGGGAGCCGATTCTGTCCGGCCCGGGAGAAGGAGGCGGGGCCAAGAGGAAGGGGTGCCGGGGCCGCCATCCCATTGCAGGCTCTGTGGGGCCTGTGTTGGCAGACAGGCCCGGAGGAGTGGCGGCTTTGGAGTACCTGCCATTCCTGGAGGCGATCTGGGCCTGCAGCGGGAGCACTCCGTGGCCTGCGGGGGTGATCGCCGTGGCGACCCGGAAGACTTGATCGTCTTCCGGGTCGCCATGGCAATGAGCCGCCTCAGATTGCCGAGTGCTCCCCCTGCAGGCCAGGATCGCCTCCAGGGATGGCAGGCACTCCAAAGCCGCCGCTCCTCCGGCCTGTCTGCCAACACAGGCCCCACCGAGCCCGCGATCGGATGGCGGCAGTGGCACCCCTTCCTCTTGGCCCCGCAGGGCAATCAGCTGGGGAACGGCTGGGGGTGAGACCGGGCGGAGGCCTGCAGCCTCCGATGGCCTGCTGCTCTGCTCTGCTGCGGCGGCAGCAGCTGGGTCCGCTTTGTCATCCTCTGGGCTGGGGCCATTGGGCCATTCCACCTTGGGATCCTTCCTCTCTTGAGGATGTCAGCCTTCATCTTGGTTCGCACCTTGTCTTCTTGAATTTCATTTAATTGTAGTGGTTTTTATTATTTTATAATAATTTTATAATAATAATATAATAATGTAATAATATAATGTTATTTTATATCATAATTTCAATATATTATAATGTCTATATATATACTATAATATAATAATTATGATATTAATACTAATATATGAATATTTATATATTAATGATGTGTAATATATAGTATATATAGTAAATAAATAAATAAATAATGTAGATTAGAATGTAGTTCAGCCTTTAGGTGCGGCCCTCCATAATATTTTTTGGCTCTCGTGTGGCCCCTTGGAAAAAATAATTGCCCACCCCTGGCCTGGCCTAACAGGTGCTTCTCCAAGGAGGGAGAAAAGGTTATAATAATATTTGCGTGCATGAAGATGAATGCTTGTTCATGTGTGCGAATGTTGAGTGAAAATGTAATTTGATGTTTAAGTGTTGTAATCAAACCAAAATATCCAAACTGTATTAAGTTCGACAGTTAAAAGTATTGTAAGTCTGAGGGTAACGTGGCAGGCATTTTAACAAAGCCACTATCAGCAGAGAAGCATAAAAGTTTGCCATCTGGTCTAGGATTGGTAGAGGTACAAATGTCAATGTTTTTTCAACAGTGATATAACTGGAAGTTTGTGTACCTTATTGTGTTGATGAGAGAATTTACCATCCAAGATTGAAGGACTGTCAGAGTTTGTTTAATACTCTGGCAAATCTTGGATGGTGAATTGAGGCCTAGTTGAGGACTAGCAACCATTTCTAGGGTGCTGATTCACTGCCCAGCAGCAGGTAGTGGCTGATGATCTGAGGGATTAAAAGAGCATCACTTCAGATGAGTAAGAGAACAAGCAAGCTTGAGGGAGTGAGTTTGAAGTTAGGAGGATTAGTTGGAGTTTGTAGAGAGCTACGGTGTATTGTAAGTAGCCTTTGTGTAGCCTTCCTAAGTTTGGAACCAACAATTTGTGTGGTGCTTTGTGTTCCAGCAGAGATTTTCCTGTCACAACTATACAGGGGAGCTTGGATCTCACTATTAGCTGCAAGGGAAGCTTCCAGTACTCTGTTTAAGTAACATAAATCCCTGACAGTTAACTTTTGTGGCTCAATGTTCTGGAAGTCAACGGAATTTGTGGTTTCACAAGGTCTTTAGCCTTCTCTGGGAAAAAAAAAACTCCTAGCCATTCCAGAACAGCAATTCTCAAACTGTTCCATCAATCCCTCCTGCTCCCCTATCACCATAATGCAAAGGCTGGATGGCCATCTGTTGGAGGTGCTTTGTGCTTTTCTTACAAGGAAGAAGCAGGTTGGACTGGATAGCCCCTGTGGTTGCTCCATTTGTTGTTGTTGTTGTTCTAAAGCAGGGGTCGAGAACCTATGGCTCACGAGCCAGGTGTGGCTCTTTTGATGATTGCATCTGGCTCTTCCCTTCTCTCTCTCGCAAAGGCAGCAGGGACTCATACACACACAGCAGAGCCAGGGGCGCGAGGGACTGCAGCAGGAAGCAGTGCCTCTTCCACCGCTTCACGTAGCGGTTATCAACCTGGGTCGAATGGCCATTTCTGAGGGGTCGCGAGGCCACTTCCCTTGGCCCCATCCCCTCTGCTTCCTCAAAATCGCTGCCGCCTCCCTCTGCCAGCCAAACAGCCAGCCTGGGTCAGCTGTGCCTCTTCCTCCCACAGGGTGGCGGGGAATCAGGAGGAGGTGCTTGCAGGCAAAGGTGCACCTTGGGGCCGTGTCGCTTGCCACTTTCCTCAGCAGGCCTTCTCCTGCCTTCAGGACAAGTCCTTGCCTTGTCTTGAAGGCAGAAGGATGCGAGGGAGGCGGCGGGCGAAGTAGCTTTGGGGCCGCTTTGCCTGCCGCCTCCCTGGGCCCAGCCTGGCCTTCTGCCATCGGGACGGGGCCTCGCCTCGCCCCGATGGCAGAAGGCGAGGGAGGCAGTGAGCGAAGCATCTTTGGGGAACGGGGTTGTGTGTCTTGTCTTTCCTGCCTATCTCCCTCCCTCTTGCTCCTCCTCCTTTCTTCCCTTCCTCCCCAAGTGACATCTCTCCTTCCCAAGGTGCCCAGAGATGATGATCCTCCACCACTCTTTCTTTCTACCTACCTACCTACCTATCTTTCTCTGTCTGTCTGTCTCTCTGACCCCTTCCACACAGCTGTATAAAATCCCACATTATTAGCTTTGAACTGGGTTAGCTGGCAATGCAGACTCAGATAACCCTGTTCAGAGCAGGTATTGTGGATGATCTGCTTTGATATTCCGGGGGGAAAGGGTGAAGGGGCCTCCCCTTCTTCTCCTTGGAGTTTCCTCTTTGAAGCCGGAGAAAAGGTGAGCCCAGCAGGGAGAGGCTGTTTGCTTGCCAAAGTGTTTGCTGGAAAGGCTTTGACCTGTGGCACAGCCAGCAGACCTCTCCTGCCAGTGGAAAAAGGAAGAAGGCAATACACACACACAGACACTCTTTCTGTCATTGTGCCACACACACATACTCTTTCTCCTAAGGAAAGAGTCCAGGCAGGTGGCCTTCACTTGGCTTTTGAACAATGAAGCCTGACACCAAAGTGCCTCCTAATGATGTTCTTTTGCAGCCAACAGTCTTTTTAGGCCTGGAGGCTTGAGAAAAGGAGCCCAAGGCGGCAGCACATTAAGGGGAGGGGATTGACTTGGGTTTAAGTTCCCATGTGCTCCATGGAAAAGGTGTGTACAGGGTCACAGCTTCACTCAGGTGTGGGTCATTTCAAATCGTACTCTGTTTACTGCAGGCATGGGCCAACATCTTCCCTCCTTCCAGGTGTTTTGGACTTCAATTCCCAACATTCCTAACAGCTTCAGGCCCTTTCATTTTCCCCCTAGCCACTTAAGCTGGAAAGGAAAGGGAAAAGGAAAAGGAAGGGTCCTGAGGCTGTTAGGAATGGTGAGAGTTGAAGTCCAAAACACCTGGAGGGCCCAAGTTTACCCAGGCCTGATCCACATTGTAGGTTCCATGCAAGTTGACACCACTTGAGTGAGGACTCGGGTCTGTGGGGTCGTCAGAGGACCAAAGAGAGCCGATGCCTCACCAGACTTCTTTGGAGGCTTTCAAACAGAGGCTGGATGGCCATCTGTCGGGGGTGCTTCAGTCTTAAAATATATAATACTAGCTCTACCCGGCACGCGTTGCTGTGCCCTTTTTAGGAGATGCGAGAAAGTTCAATCATCCACGGTGTGCCCTCCTCTAAACTGCAGTTGGATGGAGTGTGGGTCATGGGGGCATGGTGTGCCAAGTTGGGTCTTTATTGGTCTTGGTTCTGGGCCACAGTGGTCTGTGGGGAATGATGGGTTTTGAAGTACTACAAATCCCATTTTCCATGGTGGTACTTCAAGTCCCATCATGCATGGTCGGGGCTCTGTGTGCCAAGGTAGGTTACTGTAAATTTAGGCCATACACAATGTCCCATGAGCTGAGGCCTAGTTAGGAACAGCAAGTTAATGAAGCCTTACTGTCAATTCAGGCCATACACAATGTCCAATGAGCTGAGGCCTAGTCGGGAGAATCAAGTTAATGAAGCCTTACTGTCAATTCAGAGCGTAAACAGCTTCCCAGTAAGTGATGGCTAGTTAGGGAAATCAAGTTAATGAAGCCTTACTGTCAATTTTGGGCGTGGTCTGTGATTTTTTGGGGTGTAAATTTTTGGTTGGAAGTGATTTTGGTGTTTGTGTTGGGGATTGGCACAGGCCTTTTCCTTATTCTGTTTTGGCAGTTTATTATGGATCGGAATTTTCATGTTGGCTGGCCAGTGCAGCAGTTATGCAAATCCGCCCTTATTGGCAGCCAATCATGTTGTTCAGAATGTAGAGGCTGGGTGAGTCTTTGGCTGCCCCGGAGGATGCTGGTAAATGTAGTTTTATTTTTATTCGTTGTTTTGGGGGGGGAAAGTTTCTTTGCTACAAACGTACCTTGCTTGAGGCCTATTTCTGTTGGCAAGTATTGTGTTTCTGCGTTGTATGGTTTCTTTGTTTGAGGTATACATCACATGACGTGAACCCATTTATATAATAGATATATTATACGGCTGTCACTGAAATAAATTTCCAAATATTTTGCCTTCATGGCTCTCTGGGTCAAAAAGGTTCGCGACCCCTGTTCCAAGGGGTAGGTGGATGTGCCTTGCCTGTGCTTTTCCAGCAAGACAGAAACAGTCTGGACTGAGTGGCCCACTGTTATCATGTTGCCAGGGCACTGCCAGTACACAGGCAGAGATGAACCAAAACAAACACCCAGCTTGTGTCAAACTGTTTAATTAAAACACCACTTACTTTCTGGCTGTTTTCATAGTCTAAATGTAAAACATAAAGATAGCACTCAGTCACAGAATATAAAACAAAGACTGATAGCAAACGCTGATGCAGGTTCACTTCAAATACATTGCTAGGATTGACCCTGTATGAAAAGTGTTTCTCTAGCTCTCCGTCAGCAGCTGAAAATCTGGACAAAGGACAAGAAAGAATAGGATGAAGTAGGCAAAGGTCAAAGAGTTCGACAGGGGAAAGAAGACATTGTGGATGGAGTTGCACTTGTCTATGCATCCAAGGGAGTGAATGGCCCAAAGCAGACTTTGTCCAACAGAGACTCGTTTTGTCAACATCTCAACAAGCCTCAATGGGGTTTTGAATTAGACAGGTGAGGAGTCAGGGTAATGGTTGGCTATAGAATTCCTTTGGAAAAAGACAGGAATGCTAGTGGAAGCAGGTGTCTAATTTGGGATACTCAGGAAGCAGACCTGGGACCCATTGTGGGATAGGAGGCATCCCAGTAATCTTTGTGTCCCTCAGCATTTAGCACATTCCAGTAATTCAGGGAATCTGGCGATTGACGCCCTTCAATTTTGGAAAGAACCATTCCTTTCTGCTGCATGCCTGTCTTCTGTTCCTTTATCCATATTGGTGTTCCGGGCAGTGGGGAACTCCAGCTTCCAACCCTGGACGGCGTGGCTCTATGCCCATCGTCATCAGTAAAAAGCCTTGGAGTCCACCTGGACACTCGGCTTTCTATGGAGACTCACATCTCCATGGTTAGCCGAATTGCGTTTTTCCATCTCCGCCAGGCTCGAAAGCTGGCCCCCTACTTGTCCCGTCACGACCTGGCCTCGGTGATCCAAGCGACTGTCATCTCAAGGTTAGACTACTGTAACACTCTTTACATTGGCCTGCCTTTGTCGGTGACCCGGAAACTCAAGTTGGTGCAGAATGCTGCAGCCCACCTGCTCACAGGCATGCCTGTGAGCCACCGCATTACACCTATTCTGCAGGAACTGCACTGGCTGCCTGTTGAATTCCGGATCACCTTCAAGGTGTTAGTTCTGACTTTCAAGGCCTTGTATGGTCTGGGGTTAGTGTACCTGAGGGACCGCCTTACCCCATATTGTCCCATGAGATCACTGAGATCAGAAGACCAGGACCTTCTCCTTGTCCTGAGTGCTAAAGTCTATCGCCTTACTTCGGCGAGGAGAAGGGCATTCTCCATTATTGCCCCCACACTCTGGAACTCCTTATCGCCGGAGATCAGGTCACGCCATGACCTCCTGGCTTTTCGGAAAGCCTGTAAGACCTGGCTGTTCCGGCAGGCCTTTGAAACCTGAGTTAGTCTAACTATATATGTCATTTTAAGTTTTAAATACTGTTCTTAATGTTTTAATGCCTTTTTACACTATGTACTATGTTCTGTTTGATTTGTGAGCCGCCCCGAGCCACCCTGGGAGTGGCGGCCAAGAAATCGAATAAATAAAGAAATAAACCAAGTGAAGTCAATGTGATGTTTCAGTATTAGAAAGAGTTCCTTTTTCCTCCTTCTATCATTCAATCTTTTCTCTCTTCTTTTTTTTTTCTGGATGAATTTCTTTTTTAAGAATCAGTAATCGCCTTTGCTGGTATCTGTGTATGCGCTTGAGACCCCGATGTCTACATTTCTTTGTATTTTCATTTTCAATTTGAACCATGAAAGGTGGGATATCTTGGAGGTAAAGAAGATTTCCGAGTTTCATTATTGATCTCTTGTGTTTTCTTGACCAGGGAAATGAGGATTCTATGGAGCCACCTCTCGGGTGCAGTAAGGAAACCAATAATATAAGAAGAAGAAATCCTTTCAAGATGGTGACCTTGCTGAATTCTTGACCTCATCTACAGATAAGAAAGGGGAAAAAAGAAAAGCCAATTATCTGTATTGCAATTCAACACCCATATCACTGTTGACATGAAGGAAAAAGAATCTAAATGCCTGGAGTGTGGAAAGAGCTTCACTCATAATGCACACCTACGTTCACATCAAAGGACTCACACTGGGGAGAAACCCTATACGTGCCTGGAATGTGGAAAGAGCTTCACTCAGAGTTCAAGTCTTTATTCACATCACAGGACCCACACTGGAGAGAAACCTTATACATGCCTGGAGTGTGGAAGGAGCTTCACTCACAGTTCAGGTCTACGTTCACACCAAAGAACTCACACTGGTGAGAAACCCTATATATGTCTGGAGTGTGGACAGATCTTTGCTCGGAGTGAAAGTCTACATAGACATCAAAGGACTCACACTGGTGAGAAACCCTATACATGCCTGGAATGTGGACAGAGCTTCACTGAGAGTGGAAATCTACGGTCGCATCAAAGGACTCACACTGGTGAGAAACCCTATACATGCCTGGAGTGTGGACAGAGCTTCACTAATCATGCGAGTCTACGTTTGCATGAAAGGACCCACACTGGGGAGAAACCCTATTCATGCCTGGAATGTGGAAAGACCTTCTCTCAGAGTACACATCTACGTTCACATGAAAGGGCCCACACTGGAGAGAAACCCTATACGTGCCTGGAGTGTGGAAAGACCTTCACTCAGAGTTCAGGTCTACGTATACATCAAAGGACTCACACTGGGGAGAAACCCTATACATGCCTAGATTGTGGGAAGAGCTTTACTAAGAGTGCAGATCTACAGAGACATGAAAGAACCCAAACTGGGGAGAAACCCTATACATGCCCAGAGTGTGGACAGAGCTACACTACAAGTGCAAATCTACGTTCGCATCAATGGACCCACACTGGGGAGACACCCTATACATGCCTGGAGTGTGGAAAGGGCTTTACAAAGAGTGCACATCTAGATAGACATCAAAGAATTCACACTGGGGAGAAACCCTATACATGCCTGGAATGTGGAGAGAGCTTCATTGAGAGTGGAAATCTCCGTTCGCATCTAAGGACTCACACTGGGGAGAAACCCTATACGTGCCTGGAGTGTGGACAGAGCTTCACTTGGATTTCAGGTCTACGTACACATCAAAGGACTCACACTGGGGAAAACCTGCCTGGAATGTGGAAAGAGCTTTTCTAAGTGGACCCACACAGGGGAGAAACCCTATACATGCCTGGAGTGTGGACAGAGCTTTCTAGGAGTGCAAATCTACATAGACATCAAAGGACTCACTCTGGGGAGAAACCCTGTACCTGCCTGGAATGTGAACAAAGCTTCCCTTGTAGTTCTAATTTACATTCACATCAAGGGATTCACGCTGGGGGAAAACCCTACATGTGCCTTAAATGCTGACAGAGCTTCACTTGGGGTGGAAATCTACATAGACACGGGAGAGAAACCCTATACACATCTGAAGTGTGGACAGAGCTTTGCTCAGAGTGAAAGTCTACCTAGAGCTAGACTCATAGTTCAGATCTATGTTCACATAACAGGATTCACACTGGGGAGAAACTCTATAATTGACTGGCATGTAGACAGATATCCACTCATAGTGGAAGGCTATGATTACATGAAAGGTCTCACACTGGTGAGAAACCTTATATATACCTGAAGTGTGGACAGCAATAGTCTACATCAGGGCTGCCCAGGAAGTCGATTGCGATCGACTGGTCAATCCCGGGACCGAAGGAAGTCGATCCCAGCCGGATGGGGCACTTCTAGAGGGGGCAGAGCCATACCGTGCCAAGCCCCGCCCCTCCCCCGGCTTCAGCGCTACCACAGCTTCTCCAGGCTATAGGAGGGTAGTGCCAAGCCAGTAGTGACTAGTTATGCCACCACTGGCTTGGCACTACCCTCCTCTAGCCTGGAGAAGCTGTGGTAGCGCTAAAGCCAGAGGGGGGAGGGGGCGGAGCCAGGCTGCACCAAGCCCCGCCCCTCCCCTAGCTACAGCTCTACCACAGCTTTTTCAGCCTTGAGGGTAGTGCCCAGCCAGTAGTGGCTAGCTATGCCACCACTGGCTTGGCACTACCCTTCTCTAACCTGGAGAAGCTGTGGTAGCACTAAAGCTAGAGGGGGAGGGGGCGGAGCCAGGCTGCACCAAGCCCCGCCCCTCCCCTAGCTACAGCTCTACCACAGCTTTTTCAGCCTAGAGGAGGGTAGTGCCAAGCCAGTGGTGGCTAGCTATGCCACCACTGGCTTGGCACTTGAGGGTAGTAGCCCCCCTGGCTAGCCTGGAGAAGTTGTGGTAGAGCTAAAGCCATAGGGGGTCGGAGCCAGGCTGTGCCAAGCCCCGCCCCCTCCCCCAGCTCCGCCCTGCTTCTCGGTATATCTTTCTGACTTGGTTTTATTATAAGTAGCTCGCATGCTGAAAAAGTGTGGGCACCCCTGGTCTACATAGACCTCTAAGTATTCACACTGTGCAGCAACCCTATACATGCCTGGAGTGTGGAAAGAGTACACATCTACATTGACATGAAAGGACTTGCACTGGGGAAAATCCCTATAAATACTTGAAGTGTGGACAGAAGAACGGGAATATACATAGACAACAAAGGACTCACACTGGGGAGAAACCCTAGAAATGCATAGAATGTGAAAGAGCTTCTCTGAGTTTTCAAATCTAAATGGATATCGTATTCACATTTGAGGGAGCTGTGATATTTGACCCCAGAGAAGCTCTCTAAGACAAAACTTTCCAAACTTTTCATGTTGGGTACACACATTTTAGAAATGCATCCTTTTGTGACACGATACTTCAGTTTAACTAGCAAACTAGAGGTTAAACCAACCCTTATATGGTTTTTAAAGTATATAATATAATCATAGAGATATGGAAATGGCTTTCTTCTGGCTTTTTAAATGTGATGTATTGATTGCTATTAGCCTCTAATTTTTATCTGTTGTCCTAAATGCTTATTTGTTAAGATGTAATTTTAGCTGTGTGATGTTTAATTTGGTGTATTATGTCACTATTATTTTATGTTCTTGTTTAATATGTTTTATTTCATATATGTCTTTGTTTTTTGGTTGCACTTTACAGCACTGAATGGTTGCTGTTGTTTGCTTTGAACCGCCTAGAGTCCTCGCAGAGAGATAGGGCGGGATATAAATAAAGTATTATTATTATTGTACTATAATTATGTTTCATATAACCTATGTTGTATAAACAATTCTTGTGTAGTTTCCTCTATAGTTGCTCCATGTAGTTCTTTGCAAACATCGTTATCAACAGATTTTATTTTCTTAATTAGAAACTTATTCATTTAGAGGTAATTACTGCAACTCTATCAACAAATTTTGTAAATAACAACCCTTGTGTAGTGATTAAACCTCTTGGATGTTTTAAGCAGAGGCTGTATAGCCTCCCATTGGTGCTCTGACTGTGTCTTCCTGGCTGACTGAGGGGACTGGACTGGATGCCCTTTGGGGTATCTTCAAACCCCAGTGAAATATAGACTTCCTTGGAGTCTCTACTCCTCTAGAGCAGTGTTTCCTAACCAGTGTGTCACGGAACACTAGTGTGCCGTAAGAGATCATCAGGTGTGCCGTGGGAAATTACAGTGTAGAGAGAGAGAGAGCCTAGCAGGAAACTTCAGGCAGCGGAAATGAGGCTTTCCTGGCCGAAGTAGCAATGCCAGCCAGCCTGGCTGCAGTCATGGAGAGCCCTCGGTGTCTAGAACTTTCCTCCCTCCCTCCTCTCTCTTCTTCCCTTCCCTTCCTTCCTTCCTTCCTTCACTCCCTTTGCATGCCAAGGGCTACCTGGCCGGGCTGTGGCTCTTCCTGCTTCCTGGCTCCTGGGCGCTCTTCTGCCCTCCTCCCCTCTGGCAGCAAGGAGGAAGAGAGGAAGGAGTCCGTGGGAGCTGCCCCCATCCGACCCCGTTCCTGGAGGCTTGAGGCGAGGCTTTCTGCCCTCTAGCCCCTCCGCGCCAGGGCAGGGGAGCAACCCCTCATCTCCTGGCCTCTCCTGGCTGGGCTCCGGGTTTGCTGCAGAGCAGAGGCCGGGATGCACAGCTCCACAGCCCAGCTTGGTTCCTTCCCGATCTGGCCCCAAGACGACAGCAGGGAAGCCGAAGGGATGCAGGGGGGGGAGGCACTCCTGGGTGGGGGGCTGAACACCTTCGGGAAGGAGAGCTGAGGGTGGTGACAGCTGCGAGCCTCCACCGCAGTTTGTTCCGAGGCTCGGAGCCACCCCGTGTGCTCAATTCCTATTCGTCCTGCTCAGCCGAGCCCGCGTGCACTTCAGCCACTCAGCGCAGCCCTCCCCTGCTGGACAGTGATGGGCCCCCTGCGTGTGGGCCTCCTTGGGGAGGGGGTTTGGCGGAAGCAGTGGCGTCACGAGGGGGGAGTGTGACAGTTAGTAAAATGACAGAGTGTCATTTTGTGTCATTTTGGTTGGTGGTGTGCCCCAGGATTTTGTAAATGTAAAAAATGTGCTGCGGCTCAAAAAAGGTTGAAAAACACTGCTTTAGAGGGGTTTGAACTCAGATTGGACAGCTGTCTGTTGGGAGAGCTTTGACTGTGCCTGCTTCCTGGCTGAAGGAGGTTGGACTGGATGCCCTTTGAGGGTCTCTTTCATTGCAGGCGGCGGGGTGTGTGTGTGACCATTTTTCATGAGGCATGTTATGGCATACAATTTGGAAAGTTCCCACACAAGAAGAATGACTGATTAAAATCCACATACAACTAGAGATGGACAAAGTGACTTTGCTGATTAAAAATTTATATTTATTTATTATTTGGATTTCTTGGTTGCCCCTTCCAAGTGGCTCGGGGCGACTCACAGCAGTTGAAAACGGTTACAATCAATAAAAACACGGTAAAAACACCGTAGAACCAATACATGACACACGTTAAAACATGTTGGATGTGTGCATCCACAGTTAAAACCGGCAAAGATGCCTGTCAGCTACATAAAGTCACAACCCTTGGCCAAGTCGTGGAGCCTTAGTCTTGCTCCGACCCAAAAGCCTGAATGAACAGGTGGGTTTTACAGGCCTTTCGAAAGGCCAGTAAAGTGGGCATCGCGCGGATGGCAGGAGGGAGAGCGTTCCACAGTACAGGAGCGATCACGCTAAAAGCTCTCCTCCGAGTTGTGGTCAGATGGACAGCAGCATGGCTTGGTACTGCCAAGAGGTTCAATGATTCGGATCTCAGTGGTCTTAAAGGGCTATATGGGGAGAGGCGGTCCCTAAGATACAACTTCAAGAAAGATTGGGAATTATTTATCACTTGTTCACAACAGCAACAACAGGGACAAATATCAGTAGGCAGATTTATAAATTAGAAGAGCCTTGCCAAAAGCACAAGTGTACTTACAAAGGGTTATCAAAGGGGGAAGTAGAATAAAGTCCTTAGAATTAGACCCAAGTCTGTCTGTTTATTTGTTAGTGTACTTTTTATCTACATAGGAGTGTTTTCTTGGTGTGGTTTTGTTATGATTAACTTCTCAATAACTTTAAAGCATAGGTTGTTTTTATTACAATTTTCTTGTAAGAGAACGGGTATCAGAACTTTTACAAAACAGCACTTAGATATACCGATTCTATGCAACTATATTGGATTCACAAACAACCTACAGTTACACTGGCTAAGAAACAAAGACAGGGCGGTTACATTTTTACTCAGTATTCACATTCATATGAAAATTCATTCATCCTCATGAGTACATCACCATTTCACCATTCTTACTCCATGAAGAACATATCTTAGGCCAGACTGCTTCCTTGCAAATCTGGCAACTTTTCCAATACTTCCAAAATGCATCCTCTTTCTCTACATGACTCCAAAATTGCTGCACTCCTTTCTCTTCCCTTGAGAAAAGGAGGCCAGGTGTACAGACTTATGCTTTCCATTGCAGATCTGATTGAACCTCGTTGAAACTTAATCCAGACAAGACAGAGGTACTCCTGGTCAGTCGTAAGGCCAAACAGGGCATAGGGTTACAGCCTGTGCTTGACGGGGTTATACTCCTCCTGAAGGCGCAGGTTCGCAGTTTGGGACTGATCCTGAACTCCTCGCTGAGCCTGGAGCCCCAGGTCTCGGCAGTGGCCGGGAGAGCTTTTGCACAGTTAAAGCTTTTGCGCCAGCTGCGCCCGTACCTTGGGAAGTCTGACTTGGCCATGGTAGTCCATGCTCTGGTTACATCCTGTATAGACTACTGCAACACTCTACGTGGGGTTGCCTCTGAAGACTGTTCAGAAACTGCAATTAGTCCAACGCTCGGCAGCCAGGTTACTAACAGGAGCAGGGTACAGGGAGCATACAACTCCCTTGTTGCGCCAGCTCCATTGGCTGCCAATTAGTTTCCGAGCACAATTCAAAGTGCTGGTTTTAACCTACAAAACCCTATACGGTTCCGGCCCAGTTTACTTGTCCGCACGGATTCTCACCTATGAACCAGCAAGGACATTCGGATCCTCCGGAGAGGCCCTGCTCTCAATCCTGCCATTTTCGCAAGCGCGTCTGGTGGGGACGAGTGACAGGGCCTTCTCTGTTGTGGCCCCTCTGCTGTGGAACTCCCTCCCAAGCGATGTTAGATCTGCTCCCTCCCTGTTGTCCTTCAGGAGGCGGGTGAAGACTTGGATGTGGAACAAGGCCTTTCCAGAATAAGCTGAGATTTATTTCAATCTGAAATGGGTGACTTTTTTAGACTGAGCTGAATGTGGTTTTAATGGCAATGTGGTTTTTATGTATCTCTGTTTTATGTATTTTAATATGCTGTTTTAAGATGTTTTAAATTTGTATGGCATTGAATTTTTCTGTAAGCCGGTCTGACTCCCTCCTTGGAGGTGAGAAGGTCAGGGTACAAAAATTTTAAATAAAAAAATCTGCCACTCCCAAATACACCATCTCTCTCGAGCATGGTGGGTGGGCAGTGCCGCTGTCTGTTACAATTTTTGGATTGTAATAAGGTCTCTTATGGGCTCCTGAGTTAAATCGCTGAGCTGCTGAACTTTCCTGGCAGATGTTAATTCTTCTTAATTGGTGTTGGCAAACATAACCAGCCTTGTGTTGACTTCCTTCTTAACATAAAGAACTTTTTAAACATTTTCTTAACTTTGTCTTTGATGAATGTAAACATGTTTTCCCCAAAAGTTCAACAGTTAATCATTTGTCACAGTTCTTATTAACGTCAGCAATCCAGCCATTTCAGTTCTCATTAGCAGATTTTAATTACAGTCCAGCAAGCAGGTAGTCATGGCAGGCCTTAATATTTTTGAATGGTGTCTTCATAATTATTAGCTCTCGTTCATTCTCCTTTCATATAGTTCCATTCAAACCATATATCATATTTCATCATGACAGGTTTTTTTCTGATTTATTGTTGTAGTTTGTTGTGGTGGCCACTCAGTGAGCTGTACAATTTTAGCATATACGAGGGCGGGTCAATAAGTCCGTTACTTTTTGAATGAAACACAGGTTTTTGGATAAAAAATCATTTTATTTTTCAATGTAGTCTCATTTGAGCTCTATACACTTTGTCCAACGTTACTCCAATGTTTTTATCCCTTCCAAAAAAATAAGATTTGTTGAGATCATCAAAATAGGTATTTGTTTGTGAGATGATTTCATTGTTGGAATCAAATCTCTTTCCGCTGAGGCATTTCTTCAGGTTTGGAAACAAGAAATAGTCACTCGGGGCTAAATCTGGAGAATAGGGCAGATGAGGGAGCAATTCGTATCCCAATTCATGGATTGTTGCTATGGCAACTGCACATGTGCATGAGATTCCTATGGCTTCCACAATCTCTCGCACTTTCTCCGATCGGCCAACACCATATCGTGAATTTTTTCAATTGTTTTGGGTGTAGAGACCTCAACTGGGCATCCAGAACGTTCGGCATCTTCCATGCTTGTACGGCCACAACAAAATTCAGTAAACCACTTTTTTACCATTGAAATCAATGGTGCAGAGTCCCCATAGTATTTATCAAGCTTAGCCTTGGTTTGAGTGATGGTTTTTCCCCGCATAAAATAATGCTTAATGAGCACACAAAACTCACTTTTTCCCATTTTCTCCTCAAATCAGGCGGTAGTCTGCTATCAATGGCTGTCAAACACAAACTAAATGATGCAGTCTGTTCAAATTTTGACAGGAGTCACCTGACAGATGCCTGTTGACAGGAGCAGTGTTGCCCTTTCAATTAAGAGGCGGGAAATTCAAAAAGTCGCAGACTTATTGACCTGCCCTCGTATTTCTAGCTTGGGTACCCGGCAATGCCCGGGTTATTTGAAAAGGGCATTGTTAATTTTGGGGTGTTAGGTAATATAATTTAGTTAATAACACTATTTATTAGAAAAAGGCAGTCTTTGATTTGTTTTTTAATGAATGCTCCCATTAGAAAAAAAATAATGTTGGTAAACTACAATTTCTGGAATCATGGGGTAAATTCTCCCCAAACCAGACCTGTATGCACAGCTGACCATGTTGCATCTGTGTTTGGTCCAGATCTGTCATCAGCTAGGTTCAGTGCTCACTGGATAAGGGTGAACTACAACTCCCATATGCCAAGGGACGTCACCACCAAACTGTGCCAGTATTTACAGTTGGCTACCTTGGGTCTGGGTGCCAAGTGGTCCAGGTTCATTATCAAAGTGGGTCAGAGTGCTCTACTTTGATGCAGGGTGAACTACAACTTCCATCCTGTAGAGCAGTGTTTCCCAACCAGTGTGCCACGGCACACTAGTGTGTCGTGCGCGATCATCAGGTGTACCGTGAGAAATTGGAACCTCCAGGAGGAGGGGAGGGGGGAGAGTCTAGTGTGTTGAGGTTTAAAAACCCTAAGAAACCTACCTCAATAAAGGCACAAAATTACAAGCACCCCCCCCCCCTCCCCACCCATTGTCTACTTGGTCTCTCCCTCTCCATGCATTGGCAAGGCCCACCTCCCTTTCCCCAAGTAGAGACCTCCTCTTGCCTCCTGGAGGTTCTGTGTGGGAATTTTGGCCCAGTTCTATCATTGGTGGGGTTCAGAATGCTCTTTGATTGTAGGAGAACTATAAATCCCAGCAACTACAACTCCCAAATGTCAAGGTCTATTTCCCCTGAACTCCAGCTGTGTTCATATTTGGGCATATTGAGTATTCATGCCAAGTTTGGTCCTGATCCAACATTGTTTCAGTCCACAGTGCTTTCTGGATATAGGTGAACTACAACTCCAAAACTCAAGGTCAATGCCCACCAAACTCTTATAGCATTTTCTCTTGGTTATGGGAGTTCTGTGTGGAAAGTTTGTGTCTTTCCGCCAGTTCTGCCAGGATATCTATGTTGTGTTCATCGAAACAGGCCCAGGTTTCACACTGAGTGTATAAATACATTTAAAAACATATTAACTATATGTATTACTGTGTTAGAGTGTCATTTTGGTTGGTGGTGTGCCCCAGGATTTTGCAAATGTAAAAAGTGTGCCACAGCTCATAAAAGAAGGTTGGGAAACACTGCTGTAGGACAGTGGTTCCCAAACTTTTGGCCTACCACCCCCTTCCAGAAAAAAATTTACTCACCGCACCCCTAGAAATTATTATTATTTTAATATAATAGCAATTCAACAGAAAGATATATGTATTAACGCAGTGGTTCTCAACCTTTCTAATGCCGTGAACCCTAAATAAGGTTCCTCATGTTGTGGTGACCCCCATCCATATTTTCATTGCTACTTCATAAATAATTGTGCTACTCTTATGAATTCTAATGCCAATATCTAATACACAGGATGCAGGCATGTAGCCAGGGGGGCTAAGGGGGCTTCAGCCCCCCCCCCCCGAAATTCTCAGGGTGGTCCGCGAGAAGGCCTTACTGGTACATTATTTAAACTGTTATGTTTATTCATATCATGATCTGATCACCATGCTCATTATATCCCACCTTCATGGGGTTATTGGGATAACAATACAAAAGGTTTTCTAGGGTAAACCCTCTTCCACCCAGTCTCAGCCCCCAGCAAACTCAGCCCCCCGAACCAAAATTCTGGCTACGGCCTGACAGGATGTATGTTCATTGTTACAAATTGAACATAATTAAAGCGTAGCGATTAATCACAAAAACAATATTTTTGGGGTAGTATGGACAACGGATGATGGGATTTGCAGTACCTTTGACCAGTTCAGCTCTGACTTCCACAGCTGAGACCCCATGAGTGACAGACCAAACTTGGCACACAGGACCCCCATGAACAACAGAAAATACTGGAGGGGTTTGGGAGGAATTGACAGTGATTTAGGGAAGATGTAGTTCACCTAATACTCAATATGCCCAAATTTGAACACTGGTGGAGTTTGGAGAAAATAGTCCTTCTAATTTGGGAGTTGTAGTTACTGTGATTTATAGTTCACCAGCAACAATGGAATTGAGCCAAACTTGGCACACAAACTCCCATGACCAACAGAAAATACTGGAGGGCTTTGGAAGGAATCTACAGTGATTTAGGGGAGATGTAGTTCACCTACATTTGGAGAGCACTCTGAACCCAAACAACCCTGGATCTGGACCAAATTTGGCACAAATACTCAATATACCCAAAGTTGATCACTGGTGGAATTGTGAGGGATTGATTTTGTCATTTGGGAGTTGAGGCTGCTGGATTTATAGTTCACCTATAATCAAAGAGCATTTTGAACTCCCAACAGCAATGGAATTGAACTAAACTTGAGCAATAGAGAATACTGGACCTTGGATTTGGGAGCTGCTTGCATTTTCCTTTGTGCCACGGCCATCTCCCAGGAGGAACCTGCAAACGCCGCAGCGACTCAGGGGGCGTTTGCAGATGCTGAGGCTTTTCTTTTCCGCTGGACCAACTGGCAGGCACACACTCTGAAGCGCACGACTGTCTCAGCCTGCCAGTTGGAATCCCTGTGCAGGCGCTGCCTGGAAACCGCAGCGCGCCCCCTTCCTCTCCTCCACTCCGCCCATGGCGCAGTCCGTATCGCCCCTTCCTTCCAAGGGACCCATTGGATTGGAAGGGCGATACATGTGACTGCGCTGTGGGCGAGTTGAGAAGGAAGAAGCGCGCTGCGGTTTCAGGCAGTGCCTGCGACGGGGCCCAACTGGCAGGCGCACACTGCGTGCTTGAGTTGGAATCCCGCCACCGCCCCCTTACAGGGCTTCAGTGCCCCCCAAATTCTCCTGAGCCTCCCACCGCCCCCTTGGATCACCTCACCACCTACTAGGGGGCGGTACCGCCCACTTTGGGAACCACGGCTGTAGAGTAAGTCCCCCCAAACACCTCCAGGTTGTTCAGTTGCTGATCCTCTCTGTTTGCTGTGCGATAGGAAAGGGTAAGAAAGGGTTAAGGGAGGGACAGTGGGCGGAGTCATGCAAATTCCACACAAGGAACTCTGGGATGCTTGCCTGTGGTGGAGGAAACACGTCAAATCTAGGATGAAATTGTCCCAGAATGAAAGTATTCCTTGGGTGGTGGGCTGTAGTGTTTGGGGAGGACATTGGAAGGGTTTGGGTGACATGTTCATGGCACTCGCTGTAGCATTTAAAGAAAAACGAGCTGGCTGGTGATGAAGACTAACACAAACAGCAGTGTGAAAATGCCAAATGGAATCAGACTCTATAGGCTTAGTGTTGTAGATCGAAGAAAAAACCCAAAGTATGCAAAATATGTCTCTATATTAACACATTAGTGTAAATAAACACATGGTATATCACATCAAACATACAATGATACAAAAGAAGGAGGCGCCAGGTGAAATATACTCCCAAAAGTACTTGCCCTATGGCGAATGGTTGCTGGAAAAGGTCCGCTCCCTGTGCCAAGCTGTATAGCGGCTCGGGTTCAGCGTGGGCCGATACCTGAGCAGGGAGAGGAGGCGCTGAGTGATGACACGTCACAGCGCCAGATGCGGCCGGGATACCCCAGAGGAATGAAAACATGGATGGGGAGATCCCGTGTAGTCAAGGGAATCCCGGGCGTCCTATCAATCCAGCCTGGCGGTCTCGCGTCACTGTGGTGCTCTGTATGAGCCGAAAACCATAGTAGGGAATCCCTGGGGCGGCAGCGGGAGGGTGATGGAATCACAGGCGGGTGGGTTGTATTCACAAAAACACAAAGCAGTCCGATTAAGAGCTTCAATGCTCCAAAGGGGCAGAATTACCCCAGACTGGACATGGAGGAAGAGGCGGTGTGGCTTCTTCACATGAAGGCTTGGAGGTTTAGCAGAGCCGACGGCCAGCAGATGCCATGTATTTTCCGCGGTTTTTTTTGAAACCGTTTCGGAAGCCCCATAGGCTCCTTTTTCAAGGCTCTTGTAGCTATACCAAGCAGTGGTCACTATAGATATAAATATTACAAGGAATGAATATCCACCAAGTAAATTAATTACACAAATACACAGCCAAATACAGCCAGGGCGGAAGTAAGCCCTCCCCAGTCTCATCTAACATCTCCCCCTCTGCTACGGCGCCCTCCCCCTCCTCTCATCCACCTGAGGAGGGAGATGCTAAAGAGAAGGAAGGCCAACAGCACCATCTAGGGGCCGGAGGTCGGTTACTGCCACAGAGAATAACTAGGAATGCCGGTCAAGGGCTGGTTCAATTGGTTCCCTCAGTACTCCCGAGGACATCGATGGAAGTTACCAACTCTGCACTGAGGGAACAGGACAACAAGCCCCGCTCTGGCGAGACCACCCCCCCAACCGGAGACTATCGCTAGGACTCCCACCAGGACAGCTGAAGGGTGATTTAAACTCCACAAACCACCCTCCTCCTGACATGGCAACTGCCAAGTTGGGAAGCGGTGGCTACAGATCCAGGACCTTCTGGGGGGCAAGTTTTAATAACTGGAGTAACAGAGATCTAGTGGACTCTGCCAACTTGCCCCTCAACCCTTAGACCGGCAGGGCCAAGGTCCTGCTGAGCAAGACAGGCACCCCCACCCTTTTCGGAGGGTAGGCAGGGAGCCAGACACTTAGTCGAACCGTCAAGAGGGATGGGCAGGGCGGGCAATCCGCGTGATCTCGGGCAGGGTAATAGGGACGGTAGCCGTAGGCCTTATGAGAGAGGGGGAGGAGCCGCAGGAAGGCTCGTCCTCCCTCTGACCTACGTGCTATCCCGAGTACGCAGATGGCGGGCTCCCAAATTCCTCTCCTCAACTCTGATCCCTGGCCAGCGCTAGATCCGTGCGTAACAAATCTGGGACCATCAGGGATCTCCTCCTGGAAAAGAAAGTCGATCTTGCCTGTCTCACTGAGACATGGCTGCAGGAAGAGATGACGTCATCTTGCACGAGATCGCATCCCCTGGGTTCGTGGTCAGCCATCAGACGAGGACAGAGGCGGGGAGGGTGGCTATTCTCAGCCGAGACACTATTAATTCAGGGCGATTCCGGCGGCGAACATCCCTGGGATGGGTGTGCGGGCCTGGTGTGGGATTTGGGCGAGTGTAGCCTTCCTGTCGGTGTACCGTGCACCCGGCCACCGGCAGGAAGCCTGCCTAAGCTGCTGGAGGTGGTTGCGGAGTGGGCATTGAGGTTCCCCAAACTCATTGTTATGGGGGACTTCAATGTCACGCCGACACCACCTCCTCGTCAACAACAGCCATGGACCTAGTGTCTACCATGGAGGCACTAGGACTCTCGCTCTGTAAGACTGGCCCCACTCACCATGCAGGACACACATTAGATCTGATCTTCGCCGCCGGAATTCAGGTGATCCTAGCCTCCATTACGGAGGTTCCATGGTCTGATCACAAGGTCCTGGAAGTCAGGCTGGGACTCGCCCCCTCCCGGTAAGGGTGCAGAACCTATTTTGGTTCGCCCACGGAGACGTATGGAACCCACTCGGTTCCTGAATGCTCTAAGGGATTGGGAACCCTCCAGCGACTCGGTCGATGGGCTAGTGGAGCACTGGAATACCAACCTCTCCGCGGCCCTAGGCGAGATCGCCCCAGGCGCTCTCTCCTTCCCGGATGTCGCTCGCCATGGTACACCGAGGAGTTGCGGGCGATGAAACGGAAAAAGGAGACAACTAGAGGACATGTGGCGGAGTCTCCGTGGCGAAGCATCGAAATCAGCTTATAAACAATTTAAGGAGGTTTATGAGCGAGCTATCAGGAAGCAAAAAGGTTCATTATTCTTCCCTGATAGAGTCAGCTAGTTCACGCCCAGCCCAATTATTTAGGGTAATTCGGTCACTGACAACAATCCCAACTGTCCCAAATGATAGGGGTTTGGCTCCAACGGCTGAGGCTTTTCAGAACTTCTTTGCTGACAAGATTTCGACCCTCCGCCGGGACATTCCTGCCACTCTTGATACAGTTAGTGACCTCGAGACCCCGCCGCCACTCGGTGGGCCCCCCTTCACCCGTTTTCTACCGCTGGGCGCAGCAGCTGTCGATGGGTTACTGACTGCAGCTAGACCAACTACTTGCTCCCTCGACCCGTGTCCCTCCTGGCTGGTTAGATCTTGCCGGGAGGGCCTCGTGGCCCCCTGGGCACGATCTTAAATAGCTCCCTTGAGCAAGAGTCTTCCCAGGGGTTAAAAGAGGCCATGGTGAGACCGCTGCTGAAGAAGCCGAATTTAGATCCTTGGCTCCCTCAATTACAGGCCTGTTTCCAACTTGCCTTTCCTAGGCAAGGTAATTGAGAGGGCAGCAGCGGATCAGCTGCAGCAGTTCCTAGAAGACACAGCTGGACTTGATCCCTTCCAGTCCGGCTTCCGTGTTGGGCACGGGACGGAGACCGTACTTGTCGCCATTACAGACCAACAGCGCCAGCTGGACCAGGGTGGATCAGCACTGCTTGTCCTGTTAGATCTGACAGCAGCGTTTGACACCGTAGATCATGCATTATTGACCCACCGTCTAGCCGCTTCCGGGGTTAGGGGACCGCCCTTAAATGGGTGGCCTCCTTCCTCGGGACCGGGGACAACGTGTGGAGGGGGTGGGGAGGTCTCCGGGAGACTCCCACTTGATTGTGGGGTCCCCAGGGGGGCCATCCTCTCCCCTCTATTATTCAATGTGTATATCGCGCCCCCTGGCCCAGCTGGCCCGCGACTTTGGTCTGGAGTGTCATCAATATGCGGATGACACCCAGCTTCTGCTGAGAATGGACGGCAGGTCGGACGCCGTACCCGATTGTTTCCACCGGTGCCTCGAGGCCGTGACTGGTTGGCTGCGTGCCAGCCGGCTGAAGGTGAACCCATCGAAGACGGAGATACTGTGGCCTGGTCGGCCTGGGCTGGGTGGAGTGCGGTTGCCTACCCTAGGACGGCGGCGGCTTAACCCATCGCCGTCAGTTAAAAGCTTGGGGTTGTGCTAGACTCCTCGCTGACCATGGAGGCCCTGGTCTCCGTGGTCAGCAGGACGACATTCTATCACCTCCGACAGGCTAGGCGACGGGCACCCTACCTGTCCAGGGACGACCTGGCCACGGTGATCAGCGACGGTCATCTCGAGACTAGACTACTGTAATGCCCTCTACGTTGGCCTTCCTTTGTCGACGATCCGGAAACTCAAGCTAGTGCAGAATGCCGCGGCTCGCTTGCTGGCAGGAGTGCCTGCGAGAGAGCACATTACACCTACTCTTCGGCAGCTGCACTGGCTTCCTATCAGTACCCGAATCGTCTTCAAAGTGTTGGTTTTAACCTTTAAGGCCTTGTGCGGCCTAGGGCCTGCGTACCTGAGGACCGCCTTACCCCGTATGTTCCCCGAGATCACTGCGTTCAGATGAACAGAATCTGCTGTTAATTCCATCAGTCCGCTCCTGCCACCTATCGACGACAAGACAAGGTCTTTTTCTGTGGCGGCACCAGGGCTCTGGAATGCCCTCCCGGATAGCACCGAGCCATCTCGGAACTGGGCCCATTCCGGAGGGCATGTAAAGACGGCTCTCTTCGAGCTGGCCTTTAATTAGGCGCTGGATGACAATACTCCTTGTTTGCCTCCCAATCCATGTTCTGACTATGTAACCATTTTAATGTGGCTTGTTTTATTTGTGTTTTACTGATTGTAATGGCAGCATGCCATATGTTATGTCGTGCCGCTGTGTAACTCCGATGTGATCCGCCCCGAGCCTGCTGGGAGGAGCGGAATACAAAAATGAACTATAAATAAATAAATAAATAAAATATATTTCACCTGGCGCCTCCTTCTTTTTGTATCATTGTATGTTTGATGTGATATACCATGTGTTTATTTACACTAATGTGTTAATATAGAGACATATTTTGCATACTTTGGGTGTTTTCTTCGATCTACAACACTAAGCCTATAGAGTCTGATTCCATTTGGCATTTTCACACTGCTGTTTGTATTACTCGCTGTAGCATGCAATGTTAGTGGAGGGAATGCCTTTGGAGGCTTCTCAGCACTTGGAACTATATCTTGTTTTTGGAGACCGGAGGCTGTCTGTGGAAGTGGGCACCTCCACCACATACACATTTTCCACTTTTATTATGTGTAGAGATAAAATTTGTTTCTATTTTTTTTTAATAAAAACGTGTTTGTGAAAGGGGAATTTAGACTAGAAAGGCAGATAGAGCTGGGTTTACTATATCATTTAAGGTCCTTTTGAATATTGTTTTCCACCTATATGGTGGTTGCACAGCTCTGGGTTTGATTTTGATGCTTCAGTTATTAAATATATACAGTGTTCCCTCACTTATTGCAAGGGTTACGTTCCAGGACATCCCGCAATAAGTGAAAAACCGCGATGTAGGGACGCTAAATTTATTTTAATATGTATACATTATTTTACTAGTTATACACACTATTTTAAGTCTTAATAAAATTATAATAAAGTGAAGGAAAGGAAGGAAAGGCCCTTCAAGGCTGGAGGGGGAGAGGGAGGACATCGGAGAGCGGCGGCGGCAAAACCTGCGAAACAGCAAAAATACGGTGATATATATATATATACACACACACACAAGCTTGGGGACCCGGCACTGCCCGCGTTATTTGAGAAAGGCATTTTGTGCCAAGGTTGGTCTTTATCAGTTGTTTATGTGGCTTGCAGTGGTCTCGGGAAGTGAGGGAAGGTGCTGGGAGTCCCATCGTCCATGGTCCATCCTCCTCCAAACTGCACCAGGATGTAGAGTGGGTCATGGGGATTATGTGTGCCAAATTTGGTCTAGCTCAGTTATTGGATGAGGAAACATTTATGTCTGCCTCAGGCCCTTTTCTTTCCTCTCTCTGCTGCCTAGGAGTGTTGGAATGTTGGGAGGCTGGCCAATCAGAGCCGTTTTGCAAATAATCCCACAGTGGCAACCAATCTCAATACTGCCACATATTCCTCCACACCTCCCGTCCTCCGCACCTCCCGTCCTCCGCAAACACTGACTTTTATTATATACACTAGCTTGGGGACCCGGCGGTGCACGGGTTATTTGAGAAAGGCATTGTGTGTCAAGGTTGGTTTCTATTTGATGTTTATGTGGCTTGCAGTGGTCTGAGGAACTTAGTGAAGGTACTGCGAGTCCCATTGGCCATGGTCCATCCCACTCCAAACAGCACCAGGATGTAGAGTGGGTCATGGGGGCTCTGTATTGTATTTTGTAATTGTGGCTTTGGGTGAGGGTCGCATTGTGAAGTGAGCCATTGGGCCCCTGTTTGCCAAGTTTTGTCCTGATCCGTCACTGCTGTGGGCCGCAGTGGCTGACTGCCTGAGGCCTTCCCTTTTCCCTTTGAGTCACCTTAGATAGAATGTTGGAATGTGGATGGCCAATAGGAGTCCTTTATGCAAATACCATTGCAGTGGCAGCCAATCCCCTCTGCCTGGGGCTGTAGAATGTTGTAGTTCTGAGGCTGGCCAATCAGAGCCCTTTATGCAAATAATCTCACAGTGGCAAGCAATCAAAAAGCTGCCACATATTCCTCTGCACCTCCCGCCTTCCGCACCTCCCGCCGCAAGCATTCTCTTTTATTATATACATACTGTAGATAGATAGATAGATATACTATATTTCTATACCATCCCTCTCAGCCCGAAGGCGACTTGAGGCAGTTTACATATGGCAATCAATGCCCACAATATAAAATACAATCAAAAACAAATAGTAATAAAACCATATAAAAACAATAAACAATTAGCAATTAAAACCATAAAATACAATTCTCAGCATCTAATCAGTTAAAATCATTTTCCGTCGCATTGTCTTATCATTCCGTAGGTCTCAATAAAACAATCAGTTATACTTCGTCTGCAAATGCCTGCTCGAATAGCCAGGTCTTAACTTCCTTTCGAAATGTTAGGAGGGAGGAGGCTGATCTAATGTCTTGAGGGAGGGCGTTCCATAGCTGAGGGGCCACCATTGAGAAGGCCCTGTCTCTCATCCCCACCAATTGGATCTGCGAAGAAGGCGGGACTGAGAGCAGGGCTTCTCCAGACAATCTTAAACACCTGGATGGTTCATAGGAGGAGATGCGTTTGGACAGGTAGGCTGGGCCAGAACCGCTTAGGGCCTTAAAGGCTAAACTCTATATAACAGGTGGGGACCGTGTTTAAACAAAGCCTAAAGAACACAATAGAACTGAATGGAAATAATCACTGTACAGTTAATAATCACAAACGTGTAGACTTTATATATCAAGAGTAAATATAATGACATCAATGTGGGATGTAGCATACATACAAATAAACATAAGAGTCATAACATGGCCAACACACTCTCAGGAGGAGAGAAAGAATAGTCTCTGAAACCCTGAAGTTGAGATTCAGTCCCTGAAAAGGACAAGTAAATAGGGAACGTCCCAAATGATAATGTCCACAGGGGCAGAAACAACTCAGTGGTAATGCTCACTGTAGGGTTGTAACTCACACGTGGAGGCCTCCGAGCAGTGAGAGTGGTTGGGGAGGCCGGAGCAGTCCAGTATGCCGTGCCTGTAGTAGTGAACAAACATGGAGCCGGCTGTTCGGGCAGAAAAGCCGCTGTAGAATCGCGCACTGCTCCTGGAAATCCAGGCAGGGAACAGTCGCTTATGTAAACAAACCACAAACCACAGTTCTATTGTGTTCCTTAAAGGCTAAAGCCAGCACTTTGAATTGTGCCCGGTAGCAAATTGGCAGCCAGTGGAGCTGGCGCAACAGAGGAGTTGTGCGCTTCCTGAGTGCTGCTTCTGTTAACAACCTGGCTGCTGTCCGTTGGACCAATTGAAACTTCTGAACAGTCTTCAAAGGCAGCCCCACGTAGAGAGTGTTGCAGTAATCTATATGGGATGTAACCAGATGTAAATTAATATTTTTGGAAAACCGCAAAACAGCAAGTCCCTAAAAGCGAACCACGAAGTAGCGAGGGAACATTGTACAGTGTTTTGATAATCTGTTGCTTTTGAGTATGACTTTGGGGTTGTTTTTTTTTTTGCTGCACATCTGAATCCAGCATTTTAAAGCAAAGGTTAGAAGGTTGTCTGTCAGGAGGGCTTTAACTGTGTGTCCCTGTATGGCAGAATGGGGGCGGGGTTGGCTGGCCCTTGGGGTCTTTTCCATCTCTAGGATCCTATGACTCTAAACATCGAGGGTTGAGGCTCCTTAACCTTAGGCTCCTTCTATGAAGGCTTTTAAGCAGAGACTGGATGGCCATCTGTCGGGGGTGCTTTGATTGCGATTTTCCTGCTTGTTGGCTAAGGGTTGGACTGGATGGCCCATGAGGTCTCTTCCAATTCTATTACTCTAAGATTTCCAGGTGAAAAGATGGAATCACCCGAGTCAGGTGTGACCTGGTGACACAAAACGCCTATGCACTTATGCTTCTGGAACATGGCCATACAGCCCGAAAAACTTACAAACTTACATACAGGGAGCATACCACTCCCCCTGCTGTGTCAGCTCCACTGGCTGCCTGTCCAATTCGGAGCTTAATTCAAAGTGCTGGTTTTGACCTTTAAAGCTCTATACGGTTCTGGCCCAGCTTACTTGTCCGAACGCATCAGCCGCTATGTCCCACCTCGTAATTTAAGATCATCCGGTAGAGGCCCTGCTCTAGCTCCAGCCAACTTCTCAAATGCGGTTGGTGTGGACGAGAGATAGGGCCTTCTCGTTGATGGCTCCCCGAAGGGCCGGTTCGTCCATTAGGCGGACTACGCAGGCGCGTAGGGCGACGTCACCCGGGAGGGGCGTCGTCACCTGGGAGGGGCGTCGCCACGCCGGCTCCGCTCCGCCGCCCGCGCCGCTCTGCCGCCTCGCCCGTTGCGCCGGCCAGGCCTCCGCAGCTGGCCCTGTGCCGCCCCGCCGCGCCAGCCGGGCCTTTGTTAGGCGGCCCGCCGTCCGGGCGCTCCAGCCGCACCTCCGCATGCGTGGATGCGCGGCTCCGCGCATGCGGACTGGCTCCAGAGTGCACCTCCCACTTTGGAGTCAGTGCGCATGTGCACAGATTGGCACATGCGCACTGGGCTCCCCGCGGGAGCAACTGGGCGCAAATTTTTTTTCACGTACCCCCCAGGAACAAGTATGTTCCGCCTCTGGCTCCCCATCTGTGGAACGCACTCCCTATTGATATACAATCAACCCCATCCCTCCTGGCATTCAGGAAAAAAGTGAAATGCTGGTTATGGGATCAAGCGTTTGCACATTAGTACGATACAGCACTTTAGATTGGACTGAAATGGCAAACTGGTGGACATGACCCAAAGCTTCTATTATGGACGGAATACTGTTTTTAACTTATGTGAATGTATGGCGTATTTTAATGCTAATTGTGTTTTAATGTATTTTAATGCTAACTGTATTTTAATGTATTTTAACTTTGACTGTTTTTGGGTTTTTATTATATGTATACTGTATTTTTGGCATCGAATTGTTGCCGTTGTTAGGCCACTCTGAGTCCCCCCCTAGGGGGTTGAGAAGAAGCGGGGTAGAAATGGTGGAAATAAATAAATACAACAACCCAGTGATTCCGGCCATGACAGCCTTTGACAATGCATTGCTCCATTGTTTCCTAGTCTCTGGAGCAGCAGAAACCAAGCCTTGTCCCCTCCTCAATGTGATAACGTTTCAAATGTGCAAACATGCCTCTCATGTCCCTTCTCTTAACCTTCTCTTCTCGGGGTTAAACATACCCAGTTCCCAAAGCTGCTCCTCGGGGAGGGAGCTGATCTTATATCCCTGGGGAGGGCATTCCATAGCCGAGGGGCCACCACTGAGAAAGCCCTGTCTCTCGTCCCCACCAAACGCATCTGTGAGGAAGATGGGATTGAGAGCAGGGCCTCCGCAGATGATCATCAAGTCCTAAATGGTTCATAAGGAGAGATACAGTCGGATAGGTAAGCCAGACCGGAACTGTTTAGGGCTTTATAGCTAAAGCCAGCACTATATATCTTGTAAGCTGCTCTGAGTCCCCTTCGGGGTGAGAAGGAAGTACGCAAAAGAATGAAGGAATGCGACAGCTCCCCCTGGTGGCCAGAAGCTGGAAAGTTAAATTGCCTCTGAGTGTCTGTCTATATATGTTGTGTGTCTATGGCATTGAATGTTTGACATGAATATGTCCATTGTAATCCACCCTGAGTCCCCTGCGGGGTGAAAAGGGCAAAATAAAAATGATATAAATAAATAAATAAATAAATAAAATAAGGGCGGCATAGAAATGTCATAAATAAATAACCCAAACAATTACCATCCGGTCAGCCACACGTCAATACCAGGCAAGATTCTGGAAAGGATAATTAAGGAAGTGGTCTGCAAACACTTAGAAAGGAATGTGGTCATTGCTAATAGTCAGCACAGATTTATCAAAAGTCATGACAGACTAATCTGATTTTATTTTGACATGGAGTGCCGTCACCTTCCTGTCGGAGCGGTATCTATTGATCTACCCACATTTGCATGTTGTCGAACTGCTAGGTTGGCAGAAGCTGGGGCTGACAGCTCACGCCGCTTCCCAGATTCGAACCTGCGGCCTTTTGGTCAACAAGTTCAGCAGCTCAGCGGTTTAACCCACTGCGCCACCGGGGGCTCCATGTCATAGAAATTTATTTATTTATGTACGACATTTATATCCTGCCCTTCTCACCCCGAAGGGGACTCAGAGCGGCTCACAAGTAAAACGTAAATACAATATATTATATTATTGCTATAGCACCATATTAATATTATATATTACATTGTACTATAGCATTATACTGTAATACTATTAGTAATACTTTATGTAATATATATATATATATATCTATTATATAAATGGGTTCACGTCATGTGATGTATACCTCAAACAAAGAAACCTTACAACGCAGAAACACAATACTTGCCAACAGAAATAGGCCTCAAGCAAAGGTACGTTTGTAGCAAAGAAACTCCCCAAAAACCTAAAAGGCCCCCAAACAACGAGTAAAAATAAAACTACATTTACCAGCATCCTCCGGGGCAGCCAAAGACTCACCCAGCCTCTACAATCTGAACAACATGATTGGCTGCCAATAAGGGCGGATTTGCATAACTGCTGCACTGGCCAGCCAACATGAAAATTCTGATCCATACTAAACTGCCAAAACAGAATAAGGAAAAGGCCTGAGCCAATCCCCAACACAAACACCCAAATCACTTCCAACCGACAATTTACACCCCAAAAAATCACAGACCACGCCCAAAATTGACAGTAAGGCTTCATTAACTTGATTTCCCTAACTAGCCCTCACTTACTGGGAAGCTGTTTTACGCTCTGAATTGACAGTAAGACTTCATTAACTTGATTTCCCTAACTAGCCCTCACTTACTGGGAAGCTGTTTACGCTCTGAATTGACAGTAAGGCTTCATTAACTTGATTTCCCTAACTAGCCCTCACTTACTGGGAAGCTGTTTACGCTCTAAATTGACAGTAAGGCTTCATTAACTTGATTTCCCTAACTAGCCCTCACTTACTGGGAAGCTGTTTACGCTCTGAATTGACAGTAAGACTTCATTAACTTGATTTCCCTAACTAGCCCTCACTTACTAGGAAGCTGTTTACGCTCTGAATTGACAGTAAGGCTTCATTAACTTGATTCTCCCGACTAGGCCTCACTTACTGGGAAGCTGTTTACACTCTAAATTGACAGTAAGGCTTCATTAACTTGATTCTCCCGACTAGGCCTCACTTACTGGGAAGCTGTTTACACTCTAAATTGACAGTAAGGCTTCATTAACTTGATTCTCCCAACTAGGCCTCACTTACTGGGAAGCTGTTTACGCTCTGAATTGACAGTAAGGCTTCATTAACTTGATTCTCCCGACTAGGCCTCACTTACTGGGAAGCTGTTTACACTCTAAATTGACAGTAAGGCTTCATTAACTTGATTCTCCCAACTAGGCCTCACTTACTGGGAAGCTGTTTACGCTCTGAATTGACAGTAAGGCTTCATTAACTTGATTCTCCCGACTAGGCCTCACTTACTGGGAAGCTGTTTACACTCTAAATTGACAGTAAGGCTTCATTAACTTGATTCTCCCGACTAGGCCTCAGCTCATGGGACATTGTGTATGGCCTGAATTGACAGTAAGGCTTCATTAACTTGCTGTTCCTAACTAGGCCTCAGCTCATGGGACATTGTGTATGGCCTGAATTTACAGTAACCTACCTTGGCACACAGAGCCCCGACCATGCATGATGGGACTTGAAGTACCACCATGGAAAATGGGATTTGTAGTACTTCAAAACCCATCCTTCCCCACAGACCACTGTGGCCCAGAACCAAGACCAATAAAGACCCAACTTGGCACACCATGCCCCCCATGACCCACACTCCATCCAACTGCAGTTTAGAGGAGGGCACACCGTGGATGATTGGACTTTCTCGCATCTCCTAAAAAGGGCACAGCAACGCGTGCCGGGTACAGCTAGTATTATATATTACATTGTACTATAGCATTATACTGTAATATTATTAGTAATCCTCTCCATTGGCGCCCCCTTGCAGTGGGGGAGAGGCTTGCGTACCCTAGTGAAGTTGTGAGCTATGCTGGCGGTGGCATAATAGCCGGCGGTAGGGCCTCCCATACCAGACAGGTCACAACCGAAGGGTCTGACAAAGAGTGTCAATGGGCAGGATGGGCTCTCTAGCCTTTTGGCAACCATCCTAAGAGAAGGAAAACTCTGATTTCAAACCCGGGCAGATGGTGCTCGTCTAACCCTGTAAGGTCAACCATCTAAAAGAAGGAAACTCGAACCAAAACCTACGACCTGAGGACCTCGCTGCCACCGTCCAAGCTTGCTAGGCCCCGGCAGACGAACCTTTGGTTTAAAGGTGAGGCCAGTTCTGTGCACGCTGCGCTCCACCAGAAAAATCCATTGCACAGGCTCGAAGGACACATCCAACTTCCGAAAAAGCCCTGTAGCGATAGGCGAGGGACGAAACGGTAGGTGTAAAGATGCACTGGAAGCCGCAGACCCAACCCCTGCATGCAGGCGGTTCAGGACTTTGGTCGCTCGAGACTGACCCGGGAGATGACAGTCTTGTTCGGCAGCATCCTGAACGACCAAGCAGCCTTTTTTAAGGAGAGCACTGCTTGCTCCGTATGGAGAGGGGCCTAGAAAAGGTGGCCTAAAAAGCTCATCCCCGTCTACCTGGTTGGCTAGCCGCGGCCAACGGGCATCTTCCGATGCGGTCGAACAAAGACAAAGAAACAAAGGCCAACACCTGCCTGCAAAGGTGCAAATAGACTGACACTTGCATGCTGGAACATCAGAACCATGCAAGATTCTGCAGATAGTGGACGCCCTGAGCGTCGTTCTGCTCTAATAGCCCATGAACTATCACGGCTTAACATTGACATCGCTGCTCTTAGTGAAGTTCGTCTCCATGAGGAAGGCAGCCTTAAAGAACACGGTGCCGGCTACACACTCTACTGGTCTGGCAAACCCAAAACTGAGAAACATCTTTCAGGAGTAGGCTTTATGATTAAAAACTCCATCGCCTCTAAACTCGAGACGTTGCCGACAGGTCACTCTGATCGCATTATCTCCTTACGCCTCCCACATGCTGTTCTCTTCAGTATATATGCCCCAACTATGCAAGCTGACCCTGTGGAGAAAGACAAATTCTACTCAGACCTACGCCACCTCATACAAAAAGGTCCCTGCAGAAGATAAAATCATTATCCTTGGTGATTTCAATGCCAGAGTAGGACAAAACTTTGAAGCCTGGAAAGGTGTATTAGGCAAGCACGGTGTTGGAAGCTGTAATGATAATGGGCGCCTTCTGCTAGAGTTTTGTGCAGAACAGCAGCTGACTATTACAAACACCATCTTTCAGCAGAAAGATAGCTTGAAGACCACCTGGATGCATCCCGATCCAAGCAGTGGCACCTCATTGACTATGTTTTAGTGCGCCAGAGAAACATTCGTGATGTCCGTCATACTCGAGTGATGCCCAGTGCAGAATGTCAAACAGACCATCGCCTTGTAAGATGTAAACTAAATCTACACCTTAAGCTCAAACCTAAGAGGGGTGGCATCTTAAAGAGGAGACTCCAAGTCAACAGTCTTCAACAGGCTGTTGTGAGAGACAACTTCCAGGTAAATCTGCAAGCAAAACTTGAAGTCCACCCTACAGATTCTTCTCCTACAGCGCTCTGGCAACACATCAAAAACAGTATCCTGCAGTCTGCTGAAGAATCCCTAGGATTCTCCCTTAAGAAAAACCAAGACTGGTTTGATGAAAACAACCAAGAGATCCAGGAGCTGTTGGCAAAGAAGAGAACCACTCACCAGGCATTCCTCGCCCAGCCATCTTGCCATGTAAGAAAAGCAGCCTTTCGTCTCGCATGTAGTAAACTCCAACAAAAACTCAGAGACATCCAGAACAAGTGGTGGATTGATTTATCAGAAAAGACACAACGCTGTGCAGATCTCGGTGATCACAGAGGTTTTTATGAAGCTCTCAAAGCAGTGTTTGGACCTACTTATCAGGTCCAAAGCCCTTATACAGTACAGATGGTCAAACACTAATTACTGATAAAACCTCCATCCTGAACCGATGGGCTGAACATTTTCAGGGTCTCTTTAATGCCAGCCGAGTAGTCCAAGGTTCAGCTATCCAACACATGATACAACAACCAATGAAAATGAACTGACACAGCTCCCACTCTGGAAGAGACCATTGAGGCCATACAGCAGTTGAAAATGGCAAGGCAGCCGGGATCGATGGAATCCCACCTGAAGCTTGGAAACAGGGAGGTCATGTACTGCATGCTAAATTCCACGAGCTCCTTGTGAGTTGCTGGGAAAAAGGTGAACTGCCATCAGATCTCCGAGATGCAGTTATCATCACCCTGTATAAGAAAAAGGGAACAAAATCCGATTGCTCAAACTATCGAGGTATAACACTGCTCTCCATTGCTGGAAAAATCCTTGCAAGGATACTCCTGAACAGATTAGTTCCGGCTATTGCAGAAGAACTTCTCCCTGAAAGCCAATGCGGCTTCAGAGCAAATAGGAGCACCACAGATATGGGTTTTGCCCTTAGACAACTGCAAGAGAAATGTAGAGAGCAGAACAAAGGACTCTATGTAACATTTGTCGACCTCACCAAAGCCTTCGACACTGTGAGCAGGAAAGGTCTGTGGCAGATCCTGGAACGTCTAGGATGTCCCCCCAAGTTCCTCAAAATGATTGTCCTGTTACATGAGGGCCAGCACGGTCAAGTCAGATATGGCGATGCTCTCTCGGAGCCCTTTCTCATAACTAATGGAGTGAAACAAGGCTGTGTTCTTGCACCAACCCTATTTACAATCTTCTTCAGCATGATGCTCCAAAGGGCTATGGCAGACCTACAAGAAGAAGACGGCATATATATACGCCATCGTACTGATGGTAGCTTGTTCAACTTAAGCCGCCTGAGGGCTCGCACTAAGACTCTAAACTATCTAGTCCGTGAGCTACTTTTTGCTGACGATGCTGCCCTTGTCGCCCATTCAGAAGCAGCCCTGCAGCGCCTCACATCCTGCTTTGCAACAGCTGCAGAGCTGTTTGGGCTGGAAGTCAGCCTGAAGAAAACAGAAGTCCTCTACCAGCCCTGCACCACAGGAAGAACACCACCATCCTCACGTCAGCATAGGCACATCTGTGCTTAAGTCCGTTCAGCAGTTCACCTACCTGGGAAGCATCATCTCTTCAGACGCCAAGATTGACAAAGAGATAGATCACAGATTATCAAAGGCATATAGTGCATTCGGAAGGCTTCACAAAAGAGTCTGGAGCAACAAGCACCTGAGACAAAGCACCAAAATCAGTGTGTACAGAGCTATCATACTGTCCATTCTCCTCTATGGGTCTGAAACATGGGTCACCTATCGCCAACACCTACGACTCCTCGAGCGCTTTCATCAGCGCTGTCTTCGCACAATCCTAAATATACACTGGACCGACTATGTGACGAATGTTGCTGTCCTTGAGCAAGCAGGGATCACCAGCATTGAGGCCATGCTATTGAGAACACAGCTGCGCTGGGCAGGGCACGTCTCTAGGATGGAGGACCACCGCCTCCCAAAGATACTACTCTACGGTGAACTCGCCATGGGTCAGCGCAAGAGAGGCGCCCCCCCCAAAAGAGATATAAGGACTCCCTGAAACAACATCTCAGGCTTGGCCAGATTGATCACCAACAATGGTCCACCCTGGCCTCACATCGGGAGGCATGGAGAAGCACTATCCACAATGCTGCGGCCTCTTTCGAGAAGACACGCCGAATGGGTCTCGAAGAGAAACGACAACGCAGAAAGAACCGCAACTTGGAAAAAACATCACCAAGGAGACTTTCTGCTGCGCTTTCTGCAACCGAACTTGCCAATCTGAGATAGGCCTTTTTAGTCATCAACGCTTGTAAAAAGCGGGATGAGTCCTTCCTGAATCTTCGTTCGCGAAGTAATGCCGAGAGAGAGAGATTAGTAATACTTTATGTTATATATATATATATATATATATATATATATATATACTGTATATAATTATATATTATTAGTAGTAGTAGTATATTGTATTAAATTACAGTATTACCAATATAATATTTATATACAGTATATTATATTATAAGCACAGTGCAGGAATTCATGGCAATATATGTTTTTTAAAGTGTTATCTGCTTTGAGCTTATGAAGAGGCAGAGAAGTAGTAGTAATAATAATAATAATAGCAACAACAACACTATGTAACAGAATGTGGACCAGCTTGAGTTCCTGATTGGCCTTTTGAGCTGCTTGATCCTCACAAAGGGCAAGGGAGGGCAGCACGTGGCCTGCAGCCAAGGAAGCCTGGCCGCCCTTGAGAAGGAAGGAGAGAGTGCCAGGGAGGGAGCCCCAAAGGCCATTTAGCCCCGCCCACTTTCCCCCAGACACGCCCCTCCCCTTTTGCAAGCCCTGTGGCCACGCCCCCTTTGGAGAGCAGCGCCGGCGTCACTCAGGCGCCGCCCTTTTTACGATCTAGAGGCGCTGACGTCATCATTTCTGTGAGGGAGGAAGAAGAAGAAGGAGGTGAGAGATTTGGAGTCTCTTTCCCCCCTTCCTCCTCTGGTTTCCATCCGGGACCCATTCGGGCCTCTTCCAACTACTAGACAAAGGCCTCCTTTGTGCTGCTGGCAGATCAAAAGAGAGCGGGGAGGCAGGCAGGCAGGCAGGCCTGCCTTTCCTTCAGCCACAGCCTGCTCTTTCCTGGGGGATTCCCTCCCTGGAGGCCAGGCCTGGAGAGAGAGAGAGAGAGAGAGAGAGAGGCCTAGGCCCTTCCTGGGGAGGGGGGCCTTTCCCTCAGCCACAGCCCCCTCTTTCCTGAGGGATTCCCTCCCTGGAGGCCAGGCCAAATTTGGCACAAATACTCAATGTACCCAAAATTGAATACTGGTGGGGTTGGGGGGATTGATTTTGTCACTTGGGAGTTGTAGCTGCTGGGATTTATAGTTCACCTATAATCAAAGAGCATTCTGAACTCCCAACAGCAATGGAATTGAACTAAACTTGAGCAATAGAGAAATACTGGACCTTGGAAATTGGGAGCTGCTTGCATTTTCCTTCGTGCCACGGCCATCTCCCAAGAGGCGCCTGCAAACGCCGCAGCGACTCAAGGGGCGTTTGCAGACGCGGAGGGTTTACTTCTCCGCTGGACCAACTGCCAGGCACACACTCGCAAGCGCGTGACTGTCTCAGCCTGCCAGTTGGGATTCCTGGGCAAGCGTTGCCTGGAACCCGCGGCGCGCACCCCCTTCCTCTCCTCAACTCCGCCCACGGCGCAGTCCCTTATCACCCCTTCCTTCCAAGGGACCAATTAGATTGGAGGGGCGATACAGGACTGCGCCATGGGTGGGGTTGAGGAGAGGAAGGGGGCGCGCGCTGTGGTTTCCAGGCAGCGCCTGCACGGGGTTTCCAACTGGCAAGCGCACACTTGCAGGCCCGCGAGTTGCAATCCTGCCACCGCCTCCTTACAGGGCTTCAGTGCCCCCCAAATTCTCCTGAGCCTCCCACCGCCCCCTTGGATCGCCTCACCGCCCACTAGGGGGCGGTACCGCCCACTTTGGGAACCTCGGTTTTAGAGCCTCACATTCAGCTTCCCATCCCGTTATGAGCATGAATATTAAATACTTGGAGTGCCCTGTGTTTTAATCTCTGTTCTGTGTACGTTTTTATATATCTTATCTTTTATATAAAAAATACATTTTAATATGGAGAACAAGCCCTACGAGGAGTGGCTTAAAGAGTTGGGCATATTTAGCCTGACGTAGAGAAGGCGGAGAGGAGACATGATGAGGGCCATGTATAAATATGTGAGAAAAAGTCATAGGGAGGAGGGATCAAGCTTGTTTTCTGCTGCCCTGGAGACTAGGACGCAGAACAATGGTTTCAAACTATAGAAAATTCCACCTGGATATTAGGAAGAACTTCCTGACTGTGAGAGCTGTTCAGCAGTGGAACTCTCTACCCTGCAGTGTGGTGGAGACTCCTTCAATGGAAGCTTTTAAACAGAGGCTGGATGGCCATCTGCTGGGAGTGCTTTGAACGCGATTGTCCTGCTTCTTGGCAGAATGGGATTGCCCTGGATGGTCCACGAGGTCTCATCCAACTCTGTGATTCTATAAGGTAGACAACATAGATAGAGGTATATAGAGGCTTTCCCATCTTTCGGCATCTTGGAGGCTGTGCTCAGTTCTGTGTATTTTAATGTATGTTCTGTGTAATATAATATTTCCAATGTACTCAACCTTTGCAGGAGAATAAGACTCAGCACCTTGGAGTGGCCATTTGTTGGGAAGGCTTCAGTTGTGCATTCCTGCCTGGCGAAAAGTGGTCAGACTAGATGACCTTTGAAGTCTTTTCAGATCGAATATGGACTGCCTGGGAGTCTGGTGGAGTCTCCACCTCACCCTGAGAGTGCTGTGAAACAGAGGCTAGGTGGACATTTGCTGGGAAGGCTTAAATTGTGATATTATTGAGTGAAGGGATTTGGGGGTGTCAGACTAGCTGACCTTTGAAGTCCCTTCCAAATCTAATACAGACTGCCTTGGAGCCTGGTGGGTTCTGCATTTATAGAGGTCCTTAAGCAGAAACTGAATGGCTATCTGTTGGAAAGGCATGGATTGTGTGTCTTCCTCCCTGGCAGAAGGGGGCCAGGCTAGATAAGAACATAAGAAGAGCCATGCTGAATCGGACCTCAGCCCATCTAGTCCAGCATTCTGTATCACACAGTGGCCCACCAGTTGTACACGGGGATCTCGAGCAGAAGGGAGGGCAAACCCTCACCTGCTCCCGACCCCCCCAACCAGTACCCAGGGAAATCCTGCCTACTTCAACCAACTCCGAGGTGGCACTTGAATGTCCTTTTCAGTAACTACCGATACACTTGGTATCCATGAATCTGTCTAATCCTGCCTTGAAGTTGTTCAGGCTGACAGCTGTCACAACCTCCTCTGGAAGTGAGTTCCATAACCCAATGACCCTCTGGGTGAAGAAATATTTCCCTTTATTAGTCCTAATTTTCCTACCTTGGAGCTTCAGGAGTGCCCTCTAGTCCTAGTGTTTTGTGACAAAGAAAATAATTTTCTTTATTCACCTTTTCTATCCCATGCATGATTTTATACACTTCGATCAAGTCACCTCTTAAACGCCGTCTTTCAAGGCTGAAAAGACCAGGCGTTGCAACCTGGTTTCATAAGGGAGCCGCTCCATCCCTTGGATCATTCTTGTTGCCCTTTTCTGTACCTTTTCCAGTTCCGTTATATCCTTCTTAACGTGCGGAGACCAGAATTGTACACAGTACTCCAAATGTGGCCTCACCATCGATTTGTAGAGAGGTAATACAACATTTGCTGACCTATTTTCGATTCCCTTTCTGATCATGCCAAGCATAGAATTTGCTTTTTCACTGCTGCAGCGCACTGGGTTGACATCTTCATTGAGCTGTCCACCAAGACCCCAAGATCCCTTTCCTGGTTTGTCTCGGAAAGCTTTGACCCCATCAATTGGTAGGTGTAGTTGGGGTTCTTTGCCCCGATGTGCATGACTTTACACTTGTGTAGGTTAAAATGCATTTGCCACTTTGTTGCCCATTCACTCAATTTCGAGAGATCTTTCTGGAGCTCTTTACAATCAGTTTCATTTTTAACTACCCTGAACAATTTAGTGTCGTCTGCAAACTTTGCTACCTCAGAATTCACTCCTACATCCAGATCATTAATGAATAAATTAAAAAGTAACGGACCCAAAACTGACGGACCCAAGATGATCTTTGTTCTCTTAATTATATGTTTGTATATTTTACTGTGTTATTGTTGATGTTTTTGATTTTTTAATTTATTGTAATTTGTTGTTTGGGCCTGGCCTCATGTAAGCTGCCCCGAGTCCCCATTGGGGAGATGGTGGTGGGGTATAAATAATAATAATAATAATTATTATTATTATTTGAGGTCATATCTCATATAGACTGCCTGGGAATCTGGTGAACTCTCCTTCTCGAGAGGTCTGTGAAACAGACTGGATGGCCATTTGTTGGGAAGGCTTGGACTATGCGTCTTCCTTCCTAGCAGAAACAGGTGGAACTAGATGACCTTTGAGATCCCTTGCACATCTCATATAGACTGCCTAGAGCTCCCTTTACCCAGCTGAATACAATGCCACATTATCTGCTTTGAACTGGGATATATGGCAGTGTGGACGCAGACATTCCAGTACAAAGCAGATATTGTGGGTTTTTAACATTTTATCTTTTACACGTGGCCCGCTCATTGTTACGGTGTCTGAATGATTTCATTTTGTTGCAGTATTTTATATTGTCTAGTGCAGAGTTTTTCAACTTTTTTGAGCCGCGGCACATTTTTTACATTTACAAAATCCTGGGGCACACCACCAACCAAAATGACACAAAATGACACTCTGTCATTTTATTAACTGTCACCCTCCCCCCTCGTGACACCCCTGATTCCGCCAAACCCCCCTCCCTCTGGAGGCCCGTACGCAGGGGGACCATCACCGTCCTGCAGACGAGGGCTGCACTGAGTGGCCGAAGCGCGCGGGGGCTCGGCGGGGCAGGACAAATAGGAATTGAGCACACGGGGTGGCTCCGAGCCTCGAAACAAACTGCAGCAGAGGGTCGCAGCTGTCGCCACTTCCAGCTCTCCTTCCCGAAGGGGATCGCCCCCAGGAGTGCCTCCCCCCCTCCGCATCCCTTCGGCTTCCCTGCTGTCGCCTTGGGGCCAGATTGGGAAGGAACCAAGCTGGGCTGTGGAGCTGCGCATCCTGGCCTCTGCTCTGCAGCGAACCTGGAGCCCAGCCAGGAGAGCCAGGAGATGAGGGGTTGCTCCCCTTCCCCGGCGCGGAGCGGCTAGAGGGCAGAAAGCCTCGCCTCGAGCCTCCGGGAGTGGGGTCGGACGGGGGCAGCTCCCACGGACTCCTCCTCCCTCTCCTCCTTTCTGCCGGAGGGGAGGAGGGCAGAAGAGCGCCCAGGAGCCAGGAAGCAGGTAGCCCTTAGCGCGCAGAGGGAGTGAAGGAAGGAAAGGAGAGAGAGGGGAGGGAGGGAGGAAAGTTCTGGACGCTGAGGGCTCCCTGACTGCAGCCAGGCTGGCTGGCATTGCTGCTTTGACCAGGAAAGCCTCATTTCTGCTGTCTGAAATGTCCTGCTACTCTCTCTCTCTCTCTCTCTCTCTCTCTCTCTCTCTCCTGTAATTTCCCACGGCACATCTGATGATCGCTCACAGCACACTAGTGTGCCCCGGCACACTGGTTGGGAAACACTGATCTAGTGTATTTTTAATGATTTATTTACCTCATCGTGCTGCTGTTTTGTGTTTTGTTTTGTATTATTTTTTGTAATGCACTGTTGGACTTGGCCTCATGTAAGCTGCCCCGAGTCCCTGTTGGGGAGATGGTGGCAGGGTATAAATAACGGTTTTTATTTATTTATTATTATTATTTTCTGCCTTGATATTCTGGGTCATATGGCTGTATAGAGTCTCCTTCTCTAGAGGCCTGTGAAACAGAGGAATGGTTCTTTCCACTATTAAAAGGTGTCGCTCCCTTGGCCAGGCTTGGATTGTGTGCCTTCCTCCCTGGCAGAAGGGGTCAGACTAGATGGCCTTTGGGAGGAGGTCTGCTCCACCTCCAGGTTTCTATGCTACTCCTATGTGTCCCTATTGCCTTTCCTTTCCCTTTCCCTCCTGTCTTGATAGCCATGTATAAATATGTGAGGGGAAGTCATAGGGAGGAGGGAGCAAGCTTGTTTTCTGCTTCCCTGGAGATTAGGATGAAGAACAATGGCTTCAAACTATGAGAGATTCCACCTGGACATTAGGAAGAACTTCCTGACTGTGAGAGCTGTTCAGCAGGGGAACTCTCTACCCCGAAGTGTGGTGGAGGCTCCTTCTTTGGAGGTTTTGAAACAGAGGCTGGATGGCCATCTGTCGGGGCCGCTTTGAATGCGATTGTCCTGCTTCCTGGCAGAATGTGGTTGGACTGAATGGCCCACGAGGTCTCTTCCAACTCTATGATTCTGCGATTCATTGGCCACCTTGATTAGCATGTAATGGCCTGGTGTAGTTTCAGATGTGGCGTCTTGCTGCCCAGGGGAATCCTTTCTGGAGAGGTGATTAGCAGTCCCTGATTGTCCCTGATTCGAGGCACAAGGAGAGGCGAGTAAGAAATTCCATTATTTCTTGTGGTAAATAAGTTTTATTTTGTTTTCAAAAAACAGGAAAAAGGTGACTCAAACTTGGCACATAGAGTTCCCATGACCAACAGAAAATACTGGAAGGGTTTGGTGGGCATTGACTCAATATGCCCAAACACTGGTGGAGTTTGGGGAGAATAGACTTTGACCTTTCTCGTACTTGCTGGGATTTATAGTTCTATTAAATGTCAAATTATGTTATGGTTTTACAAATTAAGCACCAAAACATCATATTTTTACAACAAATTGACAGAGAAAGCAGTTCAATATATAATAATGTATATAAGCACCGGGAATGTGGCGCAGCTGGCTGGGTGTCAGCTGCATAAGATATCTACTGACCAAAAGGTCATGAGTCCGAGGCCTGCCCGGGTCGGGGTGAGCTCTCGACCAATTGTGTAGCTCATTGTCAACCTTTGCAACCCAAAAGACAGTTGCATCTGTCAAGTAGGAAATTTAGGTACCACTTGTGTGGGGAGGCTAAATTTAACTGATTTACGAGGCCATAAATCTCCAGGAAATACACACAAAAAGAATGAAGGAATGCGACAGCTCCTCCTTGTGGCCAGAAGCTGGAATGTTAACTTGCCTCTATGTCTATCTATATATGTTGTATGTCAAATGGCATTGAATGTTTGCCTGTATATGTGCATTGTGATCCGCCCTGAGTCCCCTGCGGGGTGAGAAGGGCGGAATATAAATGATGTTAAATAAATAAATAAAAATAAAATGTTATGAAGTAATTTCTGTATTGATGAATTTAGCACAAAAACAGTCAAGGGTTCTTTCTTTCTCCCACCCTGGACTGCGTTGCATAATACAGAACGTTGGATAAGCGAAGGTTGGATAGGCAATACTCTACTGTATATCCTTTCATGCTCACAGCTTTCCCTTCTTTGGGTTGTTGTAGGTTTTTCGGGTTGTAAGGCCATGTTCTAGAAGCATTCTCTCCTGACGTTTCGCCTGCATCTGTGGCAAGCATCCTTAGAGGTTGTGAGGTTTCCCTTCTTTCTTCCCTTTTTTAAATGTTTGAGTTACTTTTTCTGTTTTATGAAAACAAAATAAAACTTATTTGCCCCCAAAATGATCCCCCCCCCCACTGTGATTGGCCAGCCTCTCAGCCAAGGGGAGGGCTGCTTCTGAGACTCCAAGCCGGGAGGGGAGAGCAGGAGTGTTTGGCGCATGGCAGCGTAGTGTATATGTACAAGCGAGAGAGAGAGAGCATGTGAGACTGGAGGGAGGCTCGTGCCGGCGAGTTCCTTCAAGGTATGGTGGTTCTGTGTGGGAAGTTTGGCCCAGTTCTATCACTGGTGGGGTTCAGGATGCTCTTTGATTGTAGGTGAACTATAACTGCCAGAGACAAGGACAATCACCCCCAAACCAGACCTGTATGCACAGTTGGCCCATGTTGGGTTTGTGTGCCAAGTGTGGGCCACATGTGACGTTGTCTGGATTCAGAGCTCTCTGGATAAAGGTGAACTACAACTTCCAGAGCCAAGGTCATTCACCCTCAAACCCCGCCTGTACGCACAGTTGGCCATGTTGGGTCAGTGTGCCAAGTTTGGTCCAGATCTGATGTCGGCTGAGTTCAGGACTCTCTGGATAAGGATGAACTACAACTCCCAGAGCCAAGGCCATTCAACCCCAAACACTGCCTGTATGCACAGTTGGGCATGTTGGGTCTGTGTGTCAAGTTTGGTGCAGATCCAAAATCAGATGGGTTCAGTGTTGTCTGGATAAGGGTGAACTACAACTCCCAACATCAAGGTCAATTCCCCAAAACCCATGCAGTATGTTCAGTTGATCATGGGGCTTCTCTGCCCATTTTTGCCCCGATCCATTGTCAGTGGACGTCACAGTTTCTCTGGATGCAGGTGAACTATAACTCCAATTAAGGTCAATTTCCCCCCAAACACCTCCAGTATGTTCTCTTGGTCATTGGGAGTCTGTACCAAGTGTGGTCTAGTTAGTTAGATAGATACGCAATCCCTCGATCAAGTAGGATAGTCTTCCAAGTCCAGTGTTCTGGTGGGTGCGTAGGTGGCTGTGGAGCCCTATTCTTGACCTGCATCTTCTCCCGCAGTGAGGGCATTCGTTTCCAGGTGGAAGGCGTTCTCGATCAGGGTTGTCTTGACGCACCTTCCTCTTAGTTTCTCTCTTTTGCCCTCCATTCGTGCCTCTTCAAATTCTGCAGCACTGCTGGTCACAGCTGACCTCCAACTGGAACACTCAAAGGCCAGGTCTTCCAAGTTCTCAGTGTTTATGCCAGAGTTTTTAAGGTTCCGTTCTTTTTTAAAAAAAAAAAAGTCTTTATTACAGTTTTCACAGATTTAAAAGAAACATATAACACATCACAGGAACGGGATAGGAAAAGGGGAGAGGGAAAGGAATGGGAACAGGGGGAATAAGGAAGGGTGGGAAGGGAAAGTTAGGGGAGGGTGTGCAAGTAAAACATGACATAGGGGAATGGAGAATAGTATAGTCATATTAGATTTTACAACTTGTGGTTAAGCTATCAATCTTCGTCCACCGCTTTTCAGATTGTCTATTTGTGCCTACAGAGAAATATACAAACATAAGATTCAATGGTCATATTGATATATTAACAGTGCTTGGTTTCTTATATATATATATATATATATATATATATATATCTATTATGTCAGATTATTGCATTTTGAATGGCAATTCATGAGTCAGCACAAGATGTATTTTCTGCAGTGTGACATGTTTGACACCAGATGGCGCTGTCTCGGGACTGATGAATGGAATCTTGAGGATTTGTCAGTTGAGAAGTGACAGTTGGGATCTGACAGTTGGGAATTGTCCGTTGAAGAGGACAGTTGGGATTAAATATCTGTGAGGAAAGGATGTTTTAGAAAGGTAGCTGTGATTGCTGTTGTTTTTCCATGCTTAGCTTGTTATTGTTAAATACAATTCAATACAAAGTTATATTTTTACCTTGTGAATTGAATGAGAGTGTCATTATTCACACGAACAGAGACTGGAGTTTATTGGGCCGATGGGGGAATTAAACTTCAATATTTCTGTTGCCTATTCCGCTGTGGCATAAATACTCGACGCCGAAAAGGTTATGGGCCCAGATCCCAGAACCCAGAACACAGAATCCAGAATTGCAGAGGCACAGAGATACTACATAACCCATAATTCATAGAAAAAGTTTTTGAATAACACTTGAAATGCAGCAGAAGTCGCTGCTTACCTCAGTGTTAGAGAAAAAAGCTGAAGTGAATTTTTGCCAGGAACATCTGTAGTGTGAAGAAAGATGGCATTATTTGGAGCACAGCATCATATATAAAAACTCAGAGGCAGCTCAAATTATTTAATATGGGCTACCAAAGTGCGAGCAGTTTTGGCAAAGGAGGAGCTGCTATCCTGCTTAACACATCGACCCGATTTCTGATGCAGAAAGGTTGAAAGATGGCAAGGCAAGGGCTACCATCATCCTGTCAGTTGACGATAGGAACCTCACATATTTAGCTCTGGAAGAAACAGCCGCTGACTGCTGGAAAAGGCTTGAAAAGCTGTATCAGCAGGCTACTGGAGGCTCAAAAGTTTTATTGAGCAGAGAACTGTTTTCACTGAAGCTTCTGTCAATGGAAGATTGTGCCAGAGAGACTCATTTGAGTAAAATGCTGAGCCTATTTAATGATTTAGCAGCAAGGGGCACCAATTTTACAGAAGATCAGAGAGGCTTAATTCTACTAAGCAGTTTGGGGCAGAGCTACAACTCATTCATTGACTCCATGCAATCTGTGAAAGAAGAGGACATCAACTTTGACTTAGTTTCGACTAGATTGGAGAACTGGGCTTGTTATAGAAGAAATGCCCAGCAACTTTCAACGGAGAAGACGGTCAACAGGGGCTTCAATACGAAGAGGAAAGAGACAATCCAGTGTGACATCATCTGCTACATTTTTAATAAAAGAGGACACAGAGCTAGACAATGTCATCAGAACATTTTTAAGAAGAGTGAATCAGCACAGAGCAAGAAAGAACAGATCAACAATTCAAGAAAAGACTCTGATTCAGGCTGTCTGTTGATGAGTTTACAATGTAACAATGATTTTATTCCTCAGGTACCCTGGATTATAGACTCTGGGAGTGCAAAGAGTTTTGTTAAGGATAGTAAATTGTTAGCAGAGAAGGAACCTTTATCTGGTTCTATGCAAAGTTGTGTGAGTCTAGCCAATGGTCAAAGGTGCAAGGTTTTAACAAAGGGAGAAGTTGAAATTGGTCAACTTAGTCTAAAGTTAGACAATGTTTATTTAGTTCCTGAGCTAGAACACAATGTTCTAGGGGTGAAACAACTTGCAGACCATGGTTTATCCATTGTGTTTGAAGGTGAGTTATGTAAAATGAGTAATAAAAATACAGGTATGTATAAGGAAGTAAAATTTCAAAATGGTTTCTATAGAATGAATGCTAGTAATAAAATGTCTACAAATAGTATTCAGAGTTTGGAAGGGAAACCTCTGCATGGTGACAGATGTCTGCACATGCTACACAGGAGGTTTGGCCACATGAACTATAATATGATTAGAAAGACTGCACAGCTAGTAGGCATTCAAATACCAGAATGCAGAAATCATTTAGAGTGTGCTGTCTGTAACAAAACAAAGTTAAAGGCTTATCCTGTTGCCAAAAGAAGTGATAGAGTAACAACTAAGTTACAGTTAGTGCACATGGATCTAGCTGGACCTTTTCCAAAGAGTATTGAGGGAATGTATTTCTACTAGTAATAGTAGATGATAGGTCTCGATTTGGCTTCGTTTACCCTCTGAAAGGTAAATTTCAGGTGTATGAAAAATTTATTGAATGGTACAATTTTGTGAAGAACCAATTTCCTGATTTGACTGTTAAACAAGTTCAATCTGATAGAGGAGGTGAATTTGTGAATGAAAGACTTAAGAATTTTTTTTAAGGATAAAGGAATTTGGCATAGGAAAACAAATCCGTGTGTATCAAAAGAAAATGGAATTGCGGAGCGTCACTTAGGTGTAATTCAAACCATGGTAAAATCAATGCTTGAGGATGCACAAATGTCCAAAGGTTTTTGGGCAGAAGCAGCTGACACTGCCAATTACGTGCTGAATAGGTTATGGACCTCAAGTGTAAATGAAATCCCATTCTATTTGTTTTATGGAAGACATCCAAAGGTGGATCATTTTCAAGTATTTGGTGCGCATGCAAATGTCTTAATTCCTATACAGCAAAGAGACAAAAGAGATCAGCATTGGGTAAAGATGCAATTTATTGGATATGAAGGTGGAGCAGGTTATAGATTCTGGAATGGCTCTTCTTCAGGGAAGAAGATCACAGTCTCCAGATCTGTAAAGTTCGAAAATAATACTCATTGGGATAGAATTCATGCGAACACTGAAGTGTTCATAACCCCAAGTGTTTCTAGAGTAAAGAATGAATCTGAAGTTGTAGAGGTATTAGATGAGGCAAATGTGGAAGAAAGCAAGGAACAATCTGAAGAAAGTAATTTTCATGATTTTTGCGCCACAAACTCTGACTTAGTGTCCAAATCTGTAACAGAGGTTGATGGACATTGTCAAGAGGAGATTAGGGATGTGGAGGAGACTAAGGATGAGATTCCTAGGAGATCCACACGTATCACTAAAGGAATTCCACCAGCCAAGTACCAAGTCATGCAAATAGGAAGTATAGAGTGGAAAGATCCTACTTCTTACGCTGAAGCATTGCGTAGACCGAAAAATGAACGTGATTGTTGGGTAAAAGCAATGAAGAAGGAATTTGATTCACTTCATTCTTTAAATGTTTTAGAACAAGCAAATGTAACCAAAGATGTAAAGGTAATTGGTTGCAAGTGGGTATTTAAAAGGAAAACACAAGTTGATGGTTCATTATTGTACAAAAGCAAGATTGGTTGCACAAGGTTTTGGTCAAATTTACAATCAAAATTATGATGAGGTATATGCTCCAACGATTAGACCTGAAACTATTAGGACTGCTTTAGGCATTGGTGTGCAAAGAAAGTATGTTATAAGGCACTTTGACATTGCCACAGCTTATTTAAACGCAGAGCTGACTGACAATGTATATATGAGAGCAATACCTGGTTTTGAAAAAGATACTCCAACTGGTGTATATCGACTACGGAAAGCATTATACGGGCTAAAGCAAGCAGCGAGATGCTGGAACCAGTGTATAGACGAAAAGTTAAAGGGTCTTGGCTTGAAAGAAGCAGTGTAGATACATGTCTATATAAGAAAGGAAAAGAGTCTAAAAGCAAACATTTGTTTTGGTGTTTGTCGATGATCTCTTAGTACTAGCACCATCCGAAGGGATGTGGAACAAGTTTTTAAGGGACTAAACTCAAGTATGACTGTAAAAGATCTTGGAGAAGTCCAGAAATATTTAGGCGTAAATGTAACTAGAACTGAAAAAGATATTTGTCTAGATCAGAAAGACAAAATTTTTTGAGTTACTTGAGAGAACAAGATTGACTCTGTGTAAAACAGTAGCAACTCCAATGGTACCAGATTTTTTAAAGCTTGATAGAGGTGAAATGTTTGTCAATCAAACATTGTATAGATCAGTAGTTGGGAGTCTCTTGTATTTGGCAAATTGGACTAGGCCTGACATCGCCTATGCCATGGCATAGCAGGAGAGTGAATGAGAAAGCAGGAGAGTGAATGAACCAACGTTGACTGATTGGCAAGCTGTAAAACGAGTGTTAAGATATTTGAAAGGAACATGTGACAAAAAGCTAAAAATTTGTCCAAAAGAAAGCGGTATGAAGGGATTTGCAGGCGCAAGTTTTGGTGACAACGAACAAAACTTGTCATATTCCGGAGTATCTAATTAGTTTTAATGGGATACAAGTGACATGGAAATCTCGTAAACAGTCACCGTTTGTTTATCCACGGCAGAAGCCGAATTTTTCTGCTTTGTCTGACTGTTGTACAGAACTAGAGTGGATAAAGGCTCTAGTAAACGAGTTCCAAAGTTTTGAAGATAAGATATCTTTATTTACTGATTCTCAATCTTGTATAGCAATATCAAATGCTGAAGGATTAAAGCAGAGAACAAAATATATTGGGATAAGGTACCAAAATGTTAGAAAGTTAGTACAGGATGGTTTTATTAATCCTGTGTATGTACAGTCAGATGATAATATGGCTGATACGTTTACAAAAGCATTGACTAATTGTAAATTAAATGTATTTTGTAAGAAGATATTGTTATTATAAGTAATGTGTGTACTTGTGTTGCTCATGAAGGAGGAGTGTCAGATTATTGCATTTTGAATGGCAATTCATGAGTCAGCACAAGATGTATTTTCTGCAGTGTGACATGTTTGACACCAGATGGCGCTATCTCGGGACTGATGAATGGAATCTTGAGGATTTGTCAGTTGAGAAGTGACAGTTGGGATCTGACAGTTGAATTGTCCGTTAAGAGGACAGTTGGGATTAAATATCTGTGAGGAAAGGATGTTTTAGAAAGGTAGCTGTGATTGCTGTTGTTTTTCCATGCTTAGCTTGTTATTGTTAAATACAATTCAATACAAAGTTATATTTTTACCTTGTGAATTGAATGAGAGTGTCATTATTCACACGAACAGAGACTGGAGTTTATTGGGCCGATGGGGAATTAAACTTCTATATTTCTGTTGCCTATTCCGCTGTGGCATAAATACTCGACGCCGAAAATATTAGCCCTTACTCTCGCGTGTACTCATGTGCGCATAATGATTATTCAATCCATTCTAATCTACTTGGTTCTTTCTAACTAATGATTCCAGTTAAGTATTAAATCGGTCTTATGTTCCCTACCAAAATAGTTCTGGACAATTGACCAGTCAATTTTTCTTATGGAGTCTTTTTCAGTCGTTTTTAACTCTTCAGTCAACCACTCCATCTGAATGGTTTCTGTCACTTTATATAACCATTCCTCTTTCCTCGGTTCACTGGCAGACTTCCAATATCTGGCATAGACCAGTTTGGCTGCGGTAGTTAGAACTAGGTATATTTGTTTTTCGTTAGTATCGAGATTTGGATCCATTATCCCTAATAGGAGTGAATCTGGCTTCCCTTCCATTGTTTTCATGAATATTTTGCTTAATTCAATATTTATTAGTTTCCAATATTTTTCGGCTTTCGGGCACAACCACCATAAGTGGAAGAAGGTTCCATTCCGAGATCCACAGTTCCAACATTCAGTTTTTGTATTTTTATAGATTTTTGCCAATTTTTCCGGGGCAAGGTACCATCTATATATGATTTTTATCCAATTTTCCTTACAGCTATAGCAGACTGAAGAGTTTATATTTTTTCCCAGATGGTTTTCCAGGTATTCCAATTAACATTGTATCCAATATTTCGAGACCATTTTTTCATATAATCTTCTGTTTTTCGCTCCTTTTGGCATAACAAACTATAGATCTTTCCTACCGAGCTTTTATCTGGCCCTAATAGAGCCCTCTCCAACTCACTGCGGTCGTCCTCGAATCCCCCTTTTTTTAATCTAGTTTAAACGTTCCCCCTATTTGATGGAAAGGAAGCCAGCCTAACTCCTTACCTTCTAATAATAGTTGTTCTTTACTTTTCAGCGTATATCTTAGCCCATTCCAGTATATCAGATCCTTATAGGTATACCATTTGGTATCATCCAATTGCCTTATTCGGAATGCCTCCACTGGTGATAACCAGGTGGGAGTTTTTGGGTGGACTTTTTTACTTTGGGCCGGGGAGATAGCACAGCGGTAGAACAAACTGTGATGCAATTGGAAGGTTGCTGGTTCAATCCCCGAGCTGGCCTGGACGACCAGCTATAATAACAATATATGAGCCTAGTCCACTGCCCACCCAAGCAGTTCAAACAACAATGGGGACCACTGTATAAATAGTGGGGAAGGGTTTTTTACAGACCTACAACGTCTGAAAGTTTCGGCTGTCCGGCGAGGTGAAATGCGGAAGTGGGAAAAACAGAAGGCTCCTGTCAATGAGGATGGAACAACAGCACCCCCTTGTGACGCAAAGACGCATAACAACAATGACATCGTAATTGGAGCAGAGACATCCTGTATGACCCTGTATGACGCACACCTGCATGTCCCTGTTACCCTGTGACGCAGCCAAGAAAGAAACCCTTCTATTGAAAAACTGCACTGTACTGTCTATGTGTAAAACTGTACTGTCTATGTGTAAAACTGTACATCTCCGACAGGGACTGTCTGTCGTATGTGCATTGTAATCCGCACTGAGTCCCCTTCGGGGTGAGAAGAGCGGAATAGAAATAAACGGTATTATTATTATTATTATTTACTATATTTATTCCAAATCCTAATCAACGGATCTCTAATATAGTGATTTTTAAAGTTCTTATCCATTAGTACTTTATTATATCCCAAGTATCCATGAAATCCGAATTTGAGATCATGGCCTTCTAAATTTAGTAATCTATTGTCCTCTAGTTTGATCCAAGCCCCAATCCAAACCAACCAGTTCGCCTCGAAATACTTTCTCAGGTCAGGCACTCCCAATCCTCCATTTGTTTTATTTTCTTGGAGAATTTTCATTCTTACTCTCGGTTTTTTACCGCTCCAAATAAATCTAGAGATGTCTCTCGACCATGTATTAAATTGGGCATCTTTTTTGATAATAGGGAGAGTTGCGAACAAGAAATTCATTTTAGGGAGGGCCATCATTTTCACCGCAGTGATTTTCCCGAGGAAAGATAGTTTCAGCTTAGACCATTTCTCAAAATCCCTTTTGATTTTCTCCCATGTGCCTTCGTAGTTATTTTTGTATAATTGGGAGTTCTTTGTTGTTATTTTTATCCCTAGGTACTTCACCTTCTTCACTGTTAATAGATCTGTTTTCTTTATTAGATCTACCCTCTCTGCCTCTGTTAAATTTAGCATCATCATCTGTGTTTTTTCTTTGTTTATTTTAAAGCCGGCCAATCTCCCGAACTCCTCAATCCTCTCCAACCATTTAGTCAGTAGTTCATTTGGGTCTTCTACGATCAGCACCAGATCATCAGTGAAAGCCTGAGTTTTTATTGTCTCTCCTTTTATCCTCAGTCCTTTTAATGTCTCTTCCTTTCTGATCCCTTCCAGTAGGGACTCCAATATCAGAATAAACAGCAGCGGAGATAGTGGACAGCCCTGCCTAACCCCTTTTTGCATCTTAATTTGTTTTGTTTTAGAACCATTTACTAATATCTTGGCTTTTTGCTCAATGTAGATTGCTTTGATTGCATTCTTTAGTTGGTGAATGCAGACTATAAAATATTCGCATCCATAATCTCAGAGAGACTAAAAAACTTTCTAAAGGAACGAATCCATAAGGATCAAAACGGCTTCTTGCCAAATAGACACTTAAAGACGAATATTCGAACTATAATAGATGTAATAGAATACTATAATAAAAATATTAATTAAAAAATAGCTCTGATTTTTTTGGATGCCGAAAAGGCGTTCGACGGGACAAATTGGGACTATTTGGAACATCTGTTAAAAGAGATGGCTATAAGGTTCCGTTCTTGAGTTTGGAGTACAGCAACTGCTTTGGGAGACGGTGGTCGGGCATTCGTACAATGTGGCCAGTCCAGTGAAGTTGATGACAAAGGACCATCGCTTCAATGCTGGTGGTCTTTGCTTCTTCCACTATGCTGACATTTGTCCGCTTGTTTTCCCAAGAGATTTGCAGGATTTTCCGGAGGCAGCGCTGATGGAATCGTAGCTGGCCTCTTCAGAGGACTTGATGGCGGTTAAGCAAGTTGGGTGTATATATACCTGTGGAATGTCCAGGGTGGGAGGAAAAAACCTAGTCTAGTGTGAAGGGTGAAGTTAGCAAGCCCTTTGGGTTGCTGTGAGTTTTCCAGGCTGTATGGCCATGTTCCAGCAGCATTCCCTCCTGATGTTGCACGCACATTTATGGCAGGTATCCTCAGAGGTTGAGAGGCAAGTGGAGTTTATATATCTGTGGATTGTCAATGGTGGGATAAATCAGTGTTTCCCAACCGCTGTGCCGCAGCACACTACTGTTCCGTGATCATCTGGTGTGCCGCGAAGATGACTCCCCCCCCTTTCTTCCCCCTCCTGCCTGCTGCTGCTTAGGGGAGGAGGAGGAGGAAGGGCCGGGCGGTGGCAGTGAAGAAGAAGGGGCTGGGGCACATCTCCGTTTCCCCAGGTCTCCCTCCGCTTGTGAGGGAGACCTGGGGAAATGGGGCACATCACAGGCCCTGGCTGCTTCCAAACCGCAGTTTGGAAACAGCCAGGGCCCGAGATTCATCTCCTCCGTTTCCTTGCGGGGAGCTTTTCTCCCGGTTCACGCGGCTCCACCAAGCCCAGCGGAGCCGCAAACCGGGAGAACGGCTCCCCGCAGGGCCCCGCCCCTCCCTCCTTCCCCTCCTCTTTGGTGCGTGTGAAACCGCTCTCGGCCTCCCTCCGGCTCCCTCTCTATTTTCCCCAAACTCCATCTGTGTTCACTTTTGGGCATATTGAGTATTCATGCCAAGTTTGGTCCTGATCCAACATTGCTTGAGTCCAGAGTGCTCTCTGGATGTAGGTGAACTACAACTCCAAAACTCAAGGTCAGTTAACTATATGTATTACTGTGTTAGTGTGTCATTTTGGTTGGTGGTGTGCCCCAGGATTTTTTAAATGTTAAAAGTGTGCCTCGGCTCAAAAAAGGTTGGGAAACACTGGGATAAATAACTCTTGTCTGGTTGCAACAAGTGTGAATGGTGATTGTTGGAGTGGCCCAGCATCCAGGTTGGTTCATCAAGTGCTCTGTTATGGCTGACTTCTCTGGTTGACTTAGTCTGCAGTGCCTTTCATGTTCCTTGATTCGTGTTTGGACAATGCTGCGTTTGGTGGTCCCTATGTAGACTTGGCCACAGCTGCATGGTATATGGTAGACTCCTGCAGAAGAGAGAGGATCCCTCTTGTCCTTTGCATTTGTTCAATTTTACTAGTGGGTCTGGAATTTTGGTGGCCCAGGAAGCAGACCTGGGACCTATTGTGGTTTAGGAGGCATCCCAGTAATCTTTGTGTCCCTCAGCATTTAGCACATTCCAGTAATTCAGGGAATCCCATTATCTGGTGATGGATGCCCTTCAATTTTGGAAAGAACCATTCCTTTCTGCCTGCATGCCTGTCTTCTGTTCCTTTAGCCATATTTGTGTTCAAACCAGTGAAGTCAATGTGATGTTCCAGTATTAGAAAGAGTTCCCCATTTCTCCTTCTATCAGTCACTCTTTCCTTCCTCTCTCCTTACTTCTTTTTTTTCTCAGTTAATTCCCTTCTTTTTTAAAGAATCAGTGATTGCTTTTCCTGGTCTCTGTGTATACGCTTTAGATACTGATGTCTGCATTTCTTTGTATTTTCATTTTCAATATGAACCACGAAATGGGGGTATATCTTGGAGGTAAAGAAAATTTCTGGCTTTCATTATTGATCTTTTTCTTCTTTCTTGACCAGGGAAATGAGGATTCAATGGAGCCGTCTCTTGGGTGCAGCAAGGAAACCAATAATACAAGAAATCCTCTCAAGATGATGATATTGTTGAATTCTTGAACCTTATATACAGATAAGAAAGAAAAAGAAGAAGAGCCAATTATCTATAATGCAATTCAACACCCATATCACTGTTGACATGAAGGAGAAAGAATCTGAATGCCTGGAGTATGACCAGAGTTTTACTCAGAGTGTGAATCTATGTTTACATCAAATGACCGACACTAGAGAGAAACCCTATACATGTCTGGAGTGTGGAAAAAGCTTTACTCAGAGTACAAATCTACATAGACATCAAAGGACTCACACTGGGGAGAAACCCTATACATGCCTGGAATGTGGACAGAGCTTCCCTTGTAGTTCAAATTTACATTCACATCAAATGACTCACACTGGGGAGAAACCCTACATGTGCTTTGAATGTGGACAGAGCTTCGCTCGGAGTGCAAACCTACACAGACATCAAAGGACTCACACTGGAGAGAAACCCTATACATGCCTAGAATGTGGAGAGAGCTTCACTGAGAGTGGAAATCTACGTTCACATCAAAGGACTCACACTGGGGAGAAACCCTATACATGCTTGGAGTGTGGGCAAAGCTTTACTAATCATTCGAGTCTACGTTCGCATCAAAGGAACCATACTGGGGAGAAACCCTATATATGCCTGGAGTGCGGAAAGTGCTTCAGTCAGAGTGCACATCTACGTGGCCATCAAAGAACCCATACTGGAGAGAAACCCTATACATGCCTGGAGTGTGGAAAGAACTTCGCCCAGAGTTCAGGTCTACGTATACATCAAAGGACTCACACTGGGGAGAAACCCTATACATGCCTGGAGTGTGGAAAGAACTTTATTAAGCGTGCAGATCTACACAGACACGAAAGGACTCACACTGGGGAGAAACCCTATACTTGCCTAGAATGTGGACAGAGCTTCCATTGTACTTCAAGTCTACATTCACATCAAAGGACTCATACTGGGGAGAAACCTTACATGTGCCTTAAATGTGGACAGACCTTCACTCGGAGTTCAAGTCTACATAGACATCAAAGGGCTCACTCTGGTGAGAAACCCTATTCGTGCCTGGAATGCGGACAGAGCTTCACTGAGAGTGGAAATTTACGTTCGCATGAAAGGATTCACACTGGGGAGAAACCCTATACATGCTTGGAGTGTGGACAGAGCTACACTACGAGTGCAAATCTACGTTCACATCAATGGAGCCACACTGGGGAGAAACCCTATACATGTCTGGAATGTGGAAAAAGCTTTACTAAGGGTGGGAATCTACATAAGCATGAAAAGACTCACACTGGGGAGAAACCCTTTACCTGCCTACATTGTGGACAGAGCTTTCCTTGTATTTCAAATTTACATTCACATCAAATGATTCACACTGGGGAGAAACCCTACATGTGCCTCGAATGTGGGCAGAGCTTCACTTGGAGTGCAAATCTACGTAGACATCAAAGGGCTCACACTGGAGAGAAACTCTAGAAATGCTTGGAGTGTGGACAGTGCTTGACTCGAAGTTCAGGTCTAGATTCACATCACAGGAATCACACTGGGGAGAAACTCTATAAATGCCTGGAGTGTAGACTCATAGTGGAAGGCTACAAGAACATCAAAGAAACCTTTTACAAGTCAGGAGTGTGGACAGAGATGTTGTCAGTTGCCGGATTTATAAATTAGAAGAGCATTGCCAAAAGCATAAGTGTACTTCCATAGTGTTATCTAAGGCAGTGTTACCCAACCAGTGTCCCATGGCACACTAGTGTGCCGTGAGCAATCATCAAGTGTGCCGTGGGAAATGGGAACCTCCAATACCCTTTCTTCCCCCTCCTGCCAAACACTTTTTCTTCTCCACTCGGGCTCCCTTCTTCCCAGCCTCGCTCTGCTTGCTTTGCCTCGCTTTGCTCTGGGGCGAGTCTGCGCAGTAGCGCCCGCACGGGTCACGTCTTCCTCCCTCCCCTCCTGAACACGCTCACGCTGCCCCCTCGAATCAAAATGGCGGCAAAAGCGGCAGTGTAGAAGAAAAAGTAAGTGTTCGGCAAGAGGGGGAAGAAAGGGCACGGAGGGGGAGGAAGAGGTCTCTGTCGAAAGCTGGCATGGACAAACTTGGACCTTCCAGATGTTTTGGACTCCAACTCCCACAATTCCTAGCAGCCTCAGGCCCTTTTCCTTTTTCCCCCTCAGCCACTTAAGCAGGAAAGGGCCTCAGGCTGTTAGGAATGGTGGGAGTTGAAGTCCAAAGCACCCAGAGGGCCGAGGTTTTTGCATGACGGTTTTAAAGACCTTAAAGTGGTAAGCCTCCTTCCAACATTGTGATTCTGGATAAAAACAGCAACAACATAACATAATATTGTTTGATTCCACAGTGCTCCCTGGGTGTACGTGAACTACAACTTCCAAACTCAAGGTCAATTCCTAAGCAAACCCATTCAGTACTTTCTGTTGGTAATGAGAGTTCAATATGCCAAGTTTGGTTCAATTCCATTGTTGCAAGAGTTCAGGATGCTCTTTGATTGTGTGTTAACTATAAATCCCAGAAACTGTAACTCCCAAATGCCAAGGTCTATTTTCCCCAAACTCCATCTGTGTTTACATTTGGGCATATTGCGTATTCATGCCAAGTTTGGTCCTGAACCAACATTGTTTCAGTCCACAGTGCTCTCTGGATATAGGTGAACTACAACTCCAAAACTCAAGGTCAATGCCCACCAAACTCTTTGGTTATGGGAGTTCTGTGTGGGAAGTTTGTGTCTTTCTGCCATTCCTGCCAGGATATCTATGTTGTGTTCATCGAAACAGGTCCAGGTTTCACCCTGAGTGTATAAATACATTTAAAAACATATTAACTATATGTATTACTGTGTTAGAGTGTCATTTTGTGTCATTTTGGTTGGTGGTGTGCCCCAGGATTTTGTAAATGTAAAAAATGTGCCGCGGCTCAAAAAAGGTTGAAAAACACTGATCTAAGGGGGAAATAGAATAATAAGGGATACAATCAACTAGGTATGAGGTTCTTAGAATTAGACCCAGATCTGTTTGTTATTGTACTTTGTATCTATATAGGTGTGTTTTCTTGGTGTGGTTTTGTTTCTGATTTATTTTTGTTGTTTGTTGTGTTGGCCACTCAGTGAGCTGTGCAATTTTATTATCTATCTATCTATCTATCTATCTATCTATCTATCTATCTATCTATTAGGCATGGTTAGGTCCACTGGGAATCTTTGGAATTTGGATCAAATTTTTGAAGCGATTTTGAAGTGATTTGGGAACCCGAAAGTATCCTTACCATTTCGAAGTCACTGTTGCCATCTTTGTTCCGACTCAGGAAGTGAATCGGTAAAGACCCAGCGTTTGGAGGCAAGCTGCAGTTTGCATTCTGGGATGCTTGCCTCCAGCCAATGAGGGGAAACCACCTTGGGAGGGGCGGGGTTTTGGCACGGCAGCCATTGCCCTTTAAAAAGGGCTGTGCATGCCTCGTGGTCTCATTGCAAGCCAGGGACGCGAACTGAAAGGGAGCTTGGATGGGAAAAGTGCCACCACTTGGGAAGGGAACAACAAGGTTAGGGATTAGAATAAATTGGGGAGAACGGCTGTTGGCAGGCCCTTTGCCTTCGAGGCTTTTTTTGTGTGTGGGGAGGGAAGAAGGGCAGTGATTTTAACTTCCAACAGACTTTGGACTTTGGAAAGCGCATTTTCTGCTAATAATTCCCTTCCTGAAGCAGTAAATAGAAGTTTTAAGACCCTTTCCTCTCCTGGGGTTTGATTTCAGTGCTTTGAAAAACAAGAAATCCCATTATATGCTAATAATTTCCATGGGAAAACACAAAAATTGGAGGCACCTTCATCTGTCTGGGATTACACGTTGGTCTTTTGGAAACTAGAAATCTCCTAATCTAATCTTTTCCCTGGGGGACAAACCCATAACAGTTTGCACACCCCTTCTTTCTCTGTCTGGGGTTACACGTTGTCCTTTAGGAAACTAGAAATCGCCTTTAATCTGCTAATAATTTCCTTGGGAAAACACACATCTCTCGGCATTACTTTGCGAACGAAGATTCTTAGGAAGGACTCATCCCACGCTTTTTACAAGTGCGTTAATGACTAAAAAGGTCAATCTGAGATAGGCAAGTTTGGTTGCAGAAAGCACAGCAGCAAGTCTCCTTGGGTGATGTTGTTTCAACGTTGCAGTTCTTTCTGTGTTGTTGTTTCTCTTCAAGACCCATTCGGCATGTCTTCTTGAAAGAGGCCAAAGCATTGTGAAGAGTGCGTCTCCATGCCTCCTGATGTGAGTCCAGGGTGGACCATTGTTGGTGATCAATCTGGCCGAGCCTGAGATGTTGTTTCAGGAGTCCTTATATCTCTTTTTGGGCGCTCTCTTCTGACCTGTGCAAGTTCACCATAGAGTAGTATCTTTGGGAGGCGGTGGTCCTCCATCCTAGAGACGTGCCCTGACCAGTGCAGCTGTGTTCTCAATAGCATGGTCTCCATGCTGGTGATCCCAAAGTAAATTAATTTAATGTTATGAGATAAATTCAATTTTCTCAGATACAGAGGGGTGTGCTCTAAACAAATATGCAAACCAGAGATAGAGTTAAATTTTCCAAGAGAATCCTGGAGTCAGCACATTTTTACTTCTTGTAATATTCCTTATTAAATTACTGAAATTACTTTAAAAATTGTCAAGACCCCAGCATCTTCTATACATGTTGAAAGTTAGTATGCTGACAGAGGATCATGTTTTCTACCACTGTGGCAAGTTTTGTCAGTAGCGGTCTAAAATTGAGGGAAAGGGAATCCCCCAAGTTTTGCCTGTCCTGTTTACAGGTTTTTGCACATTGTGCAATCGCTCCCTCTATTAATAAAGCAATTCGGAAATTTCGGAAAATTCCGAACTTTTTTCGGAAAATTTCAAAAATGACTTCAGAATCGAATCGCCAGTGCCCCCTACATCCGAAACGAGATTTGAACCATTTTTTCCTTGATCAAACAAGCCATCTATATATCCATCTGTCTGTCTGTCTATCTGTCTAAATGCTCTGTTTGTTTTTAGTGACATAACTCAAAATCCGCTGGACAAATTGCCACCAAATTTGGCCACCTACTAACCCAAGGAGTGACCATCACTCAAAAAGAAAAAAAAGGATTTTATCATTTGGGAGTTGTAGTTGCTGCGATTTATAGTTAACCTACAATCAAAGAGCATTCTGAACTCCACCAATAATGGAAATGAACCAAACGTGGCACACAGGACTCCCATAACCAACAGAAAACACTAGAAGGGTTTGGTGGGCACTGACCTTGAATTTTGGAGTTGTAGTTCACCTACATCCAGAGAGCACTGTAGACTCAAATAATGAAGGATCTAGACCAAACTTGACACAAATGCCCAACTATGAACACAGATGGAATTTGTCGAAATAGACCGTGATAATTGGGAGTTGTAGTTACTGGGATTTATAATTCATCTACAATCAAAGAGCATTCTGAACCCCACCAATTATAGAATTGGGCCAAACTTCCCACACAGAACCCCCATGACCAACAGAAGATACTATGTTGTTTTTTGGGGGGCTATATGGCCATGTGCTAGAGGCATTCTCTCCTGATGTTTTGCCTGCGTCTATGGCAAGCATCCTCAGAGGTTGTGAGGTCTGTGAGGATGCTTGCCATAGATGCAGGCGAAACATCAGGAGAGAATGCCTCTAGAACAGGGGTGCTCATTAGGTAGCTCGGGAGCTACTAGTAGATCTTTGGCCCTCTTCCAGGTGATCTTCGGGCCTCACCCGCCGGATGGGGCGCTCCTGCCATGCGTGCTCACGCGCGCTCCTGCTGCTGGCTTCTGCTCTTGCGGTGCTTCTTTCGCCTGCAGGGCATTGCAGGAAGAAGGAAGCACGAGGCGGGGCCTCTGGAGGGAGCGCCCTGCCTCTCTCTCGTCCAGGGTGGAGTGCTCCCTGTGGATGCCCCGCCTCGTGCTTTCTCCTTCCTGCAATGTCCCGCAGGCGAAGAAGCACTGTGCGGGCGGAAAACAGCAGCAGGAGCACGCGCGGCGGCGGGAGCACGCGGCGGCGGGGGCAGGTAGATCTTTTGGCCTTGGTTGCTTTAAGAGTAGCTCACATGCTGAAAAAGTGTGAGCACCCCTGCTCTAGAACATGGCCATATAGCCCCAAAAAAACCAACCCCATGTTGCTTTAAAGCTATCCAGTCCAACTCCCTTCACTAGGGCAAGAAACCATAATCAAAGCCCTCCTGACAAAGAGCCATCTAGCCATAGATATAGATAGATATGATTCATACACACATATATGTATATGACAGACATGACAGATATAGTATCATTGATTTGAAAGGGACCCCTAAGGGACAATTATCTGTTGCCTGTTCCAGAGTAGGTAAATCAGACGATCTACATCAACACTGACAAAGAAACAGCAAGAAATACTGTTTACCCACAAGCATAAAGAAATTACATATATTAGAAACCAACACTTTCTCATTACTTTATTTACCAGATCACCAGACTGGGCCACAGCAACTCCTGGCAGGGGATGGCTAGTCTATTATATAAATGGGTTAAAGGCCCCCAACACAACGAATAAAAATAAAACTACATTTCCCAGTATCCTCCGGGGCAGCCAACGACTCACCCAGCCTCTACATTCTGAACAACATGATTGGCTGCCAATAAGGGCGGATTTGCATAACTGCTGTAACCATAGCAACGCTGGCAAGAGCCATCCAAGGCTAGGATAGAATGCTGAGAGATTTCAGTTGGTGTTTGAGGGTTAAACTGCCAAAACCAAACTCTGAGGGAGCAATTCCCCAGCAAATTCCTACCCACACAACACAACACAACTTCCAATCACAACCCATCCCACCAACCTTACGGGACCCCGTACACACAACACCTACAAACACCACAAACTAAAACCATTCCTTCCTTCCACACAGACATAAACTGACCCAAAAGACAAGCCATGCCTTATAAAAATAACAGCATCGGACGACACACAACGCTACATACATCAAACAAAAAAGGGCAGAACAAACGCCAGAACAGAAACACACTGCGCAGCAGAGACACAGACAACATGTCACTGCACGACGCACAGCTGAGAACCAAATGCAAAGAACTGCACGACAAGAAGAAGCGCGCAGTCAGTAACAACAAAGACGCAGAAATGCAACACAACAGCAGCGCGCAAGGGCGCAGAAACACGACGTTGCAACACAGAAAACAAACTTCAAAAACACCACAACCAATTCCACCGCCTAGCCTTCAGATACAACGCTGCAGAAGACTACAGCATGGTGCCAGAGGCCGACATTGGCACCCTAACGCACATCTGCACACACTGCAAAGCCCTGAAATACCCAGCAGAAACAACAGGAATGTGCTGCCTAGCCGGTAAAGTCTCTCTACCACCACTTGCCACTCCTCCACAACCACTACAGACTTTGCTGAGTGGACGCACTCCAGAATCAAAACACTTCCTCCGCTATATAAGACAATACAACTCATGCTTCCAGATGACATCATTTGGAGCACACATAGAAAGTGCGCAATTCATGCCTACATGACCCCACCAAGACCGTAAGTAACATCATTTCCAACCCGTACATCTCGCATCTCCTAAATAGGGCACAGCAACGCGTGCCGGGTACAGCTAGTATTTTATAAAATGTGTTTCTCTTTTTCTTAATAGATATGTATTTGTGAAAAGAGAATTTAGAAGTGTCAAAATATTAGAGACTGTAAAGGCAGATAGAAGTGGGGTTTAATACATCATTTAAGGTCCTTTTCGATATTGTTTTCCACCTATATGTCGGTTGCATGGCTCTGGGTTTAATTTTGATGCTTCAATTATTAAATATATACAGTGTTTTGATAATATGTCGCTTTTTCGGGTATGACTTTGGTTTTTATTGCTGTACATCTGAATCCAGCATTTCAATACAGCTGCCCCACCATATTTGCAGGTGTAATTTTAATGGACGATGATGATGATGATAATAATAATAATAGTATACTTTTATTTCTTACTATCCTCTCCTCAAGGCTGGTTACAACATAGCTAACATAGCTAAATTATCTAAAATATTATAATATATAATAATAATATGTATGAAATCATTATTCTCAAAGTATCTATATAAATAAAAATGATCGGGCCCCCTGGGCACGATCATAAATAGCTCCCTTGAGCAAGGAGTCTTCCCGGGGGGACTGAAAGAGGCAATGGTGAGACCGCTGCTGAAGAAGCCGAATTTAGATCCTTCGGCTCCCTCCATTACCGGCCAGTTTCCAACCTGCCTTTCTTAGGCAAGGTGATTGAGAGGGCAGCAGCGGATCAGCTGCAGCAGTTCTTGGAAGACACAGCTGGACTTGATCCCTTCCAGTCCGGCTTCCGTATTGGGCACGGGACGGAGACCGTGCTTGTCGCCATTACAGACCAAGCGCCGCCAGCTGGACCAGGGCGGATCGGCACTGCTCGTCTTGTTAGATCTGACGGCAGCTTTCGACACTGTAGATCACGCACTGTTAACCCACCGTTTAGCCGGCTCCGGGGTCGGGGACCGCCCTTAAATGGGTGGCCTCCTTCCTCGGGACCGGGGACAACGTGTGGGAGGGGCGAGGAGGTCTCTGGGAGATTCCCACTTGACTGTGGGGTCCCCAGGGGCCATCCTCTCGCCCTAATTATTTAACGTGTACATGCGCCCCCTGGCCCAGCTTTGGTCTGGAGTGTTATCAGTACGCTGATGACACCCAGCTTCTGCTGAGAATGGACGGCAGGCCGGACACCGTACCCGATTGTTTCCATCAGTGCCTAGAGGCCGTGACTGGTTGGCTGCGGGCTAGCCGGCTGAAGGTGAACCCGTCGAAGACGGAGATCTTGTGGCCTGGTCGACCTGGGCGGGATGAGTGCCGGTTGCCTACCCTGACGGCGACGGCTTAGCCCGTCGCCTGTTGTTAAGAGCCTAGGTGTTCACCTGGACCCCTGCTGACCATGGAGACCCAGGTCTCCGCGGCCAGCAGGGCGTCATTTTTCCACCTACGACAGGCTAGGCGACTGGCGCCCTACCTTTCCAGGGACGACCTGGCCACGGTGATCCAAGCGACGGTCATCTCGAGATTAGACTACTGTAACGCCCTCTACGTTGGCCTTCCCTTGGCGACAGTTCGGAAACTCAAGCTAGTGCAGAATGCCGCTGCTCGCTTGCTGACGGGAACGTCGGTAAGGGAGCACATCACGCCATCCTCCGGCAGCTGCACTGGCTGCCTATTGAGTACCGAATTGCCTTCAAGGTGTTGGTGTTAACCTTTAAGGCTCTACACGGCCTAGGGCCTGCGTACCTGAGGGACCGCCTTGCCCCATACATTCCCCGAGATCACTACGTTCTGAGGAGTCGAATTTGCTCCTGATTCCATCGGTCCGCACCTGTCACCTGTCTGCTACCAGGCAAAGGGCTTTCTCTGTGGCGGCTCCGGTACTCTGGAACTCTCTCCCGGACGACGTCCGAGCTGCCACGGAGCTCATCTTGTTCCGCAGGGCTTGTAAGACCGCCCTGTTCAGACTGGCCTTTGGCTAGGCGAGTAAGCCGAATGTACTCATCTCCCTAATCAGCACCCTGGTTCAGGGAATGCCATGGCATGTACATAATTTTAATCTCGGGACCTATTGTATTTTGTTTTATTGTATGTTTTATGTTGCATTTTATTGTATGGCGACATGGATGTACATGCCTGCCGAATTTTATGATGTTATCCGCCCCGAGCCTGCAGGGAGGGGCGGAATACAAGATGGAACAAATAAATAAATAAATAAATAAATAAAATTTGTGGGATTAACAACTCAAAAACCACTGGGCAAATTGACACCAAATTCGGACACAATACACCTATCAGGCCAACGAGTGACCGTCACTCATGAGAACACTGAAAAACACAGTGAAAGAAACTTAAAAAGCAAAAAAGCAAAAAAAACCCCAAAACACACAAAAAACATTACAACACATGTGCAAAACTACATATATACACAAATATATACACACACATATATGCACACAAATATATGCACACACAAAACACATATACACAGACTGGGCCACAGCAATGTGTGGCAGGGGACGGCTAGTCTATAAATAAAAATTTAATGTCCATTTGTGGGGACCTCATATCTCCCAAACTTCCTCACCGATTGCTACAAAATTTGGACACAACATAGCATTCAAACTAATGAGTGTTTTAAGGTATTTACATACCTACTATAACAAGCCAGTCACACCTCAGACAGGTAAAAGCATTTCCCTTAGCAACGGCCAATCAGTCTCCTCCCCTTAGCAACCGTCATTGCAGACGGCACCTCCCCTTAGCAACAGAGCAAGTGACGGTCAAGCAGACTTCTCCCTTTAGAAAGCGGCGTGTGCCGGGCCACAAGGGACGGTTAGGCCTGTGTTATCGCCACTCAGTTCAGCTTGGCAAATTACGCAAAGTCGAGGCTCTGTGGCCCAGCCACAGAAAGGAGGGATACTGTGCTGAAAATCCTTTTCATGAGCATCAGTGGGGAGAGAGAGATACTACTACTTATTATATTATTACAACTTTATTACCTTATTATTGTATGAATTTTGCTCCTAGATTTATAAATGTCATTATTTCCTAGAGTTCCATAATAAAAACTGAAAAAGGTTTATTAAGCTGCATTTTTGTTGTTCTTGTGGGACATCCCGCACCATGTTATATTACTATTAGATTTTTACTGTATTTTTTCCCCATGTCAGGAGTGACTTGAGAAACAGCAAGTCGCTTCTGGTGTGAGAGAATTGGCCGTCTCCAAGGATGTTGCCCAGGAGACGTTACCCGGATGTTTTACCATCCCGTGGAAGGCTTCTCTTTATATATCTGTGGCCTCTTCCTGCTTGGGGGAATCCTTTGTTGGGAGGTGTTACCTGGCCCTAATTGTCTCATGTCTGGAATTCCTCCGTTTTCTGAGTAGTGTTCTTTATTTAGAGTTATTTTTTAATACTGGTAGCTGGATTTTCAATAATAGGGAGGAGGAGGCACTGGGGACGCTCCCTTTGAGGATCCTATGGCCTCTCCCAGCAGGAAAATAACATGGGGTGGACAAAGAAAGAGATCTATATCCATCGATCCGTCCATCCATCTAACTATGTTTACATTCAGAGGCCCCCAGAGGCAATCCAGTCCAACACTCTTCTACCATGCAAGAACACACCATCAAAGCCCTCCAGACAGAGGGCCGGACAGACAAAGATAAGACAGACCATACACACACACAGACATACACACAACACACATACATGCACACATGAAAGATATCAAAACTCTGGAAGAGACCCCCAAAGACAATGCAGTCCAACCCTCTTCTACCATGCAGAACGACACCAACAAAGCCCTCCAGACAGATATCCAGGCAGACATAGATTTGATAAACCCTATATATATATATATATATATACACACACACACACACACAGTATATACAGTATATATATGTGTGTGTGTGTGTATATATACACACACACACACATACATACACACACAGACAAGGTATGAGCAAAAGAATTGGAATTACATTAAAAATTAGATATGGACATACACATTTCCCTTTCAAAGCGAGTTTTGAAATACGTTGGAAAGGTGGGGGGTGGGGAATTATGAATTTGAAGCACTTACCATCCCCTCCCCCCCTCCCCCGGGGGGAAATATTCTGTAATGTTTGGATGTCTCCCAAGGTTATTTTAATTTTCACAACCATTATGCAACTTTGGTAGAGACCAGGGAACTTTAAAAATCTCATTACTTTGGTCGGCGCTGCCAGAAGGGATGCGGTGGGCTTGGTCCTTATGAAAAAAAATTGCTAGCACTTGTTTCGATTACTTGCCAGAATTGTGGTAAATAATCTGCAGACACAATTTAGTAGTGAAATAGGCCTCTAATTTTTTCATCTCTCAAATTTTTAAAATGCAGAATAGTCAGTATTTTACTCCCCATAAAGTAAAAGCTGGAGGGATTGGCTAATTTCATAGTTACCAGATTCCAAATAGTTAAAAGGATTTTTAGGTATTGCCATGTTAATTTTCTTGTTTTTTATAATGATAATATGTTTTCTCTTCATCATAAAAATGTGTCCTAAATTCACCACAAGTGTGGTTCCCCCTTCGCGACAATTAGTGGTGATTACAAACATGCCGGGGCATCGTAAAAATGTTATTATTAGAAATTGATCTTGCTTCAGCTTCTGTATGATCAGCTTTCGCAAAAGAAAAGGGAGGAGTGAAGGGGTTAATGAGCTTAACAGTGCAAAATGCTAAAATGTTAACTTAACATAAAGTGCCCCTCTTGACAAAAGAGGAACGGAAGACCGAAGGACAAGGGGAGATTTTGTGTCTTGAAGACACAAGGTGGCCTGACAATTCAATGCTTATCTATATACAAATAATATATGTTTATGTATGCTGGCGTCGCATATGTAGAGCTTATTAGTTAAATGTGCCAAGATGGCAAAATAATGAGAAAAGCATTTTTTTAAGAACCTGATTGGATAAGGAGTAAGGGCAGAGAGGTTACATAATGGGCTAGTAAAAATTGTATAAAATATAACAGAAAGATTGTAACGGGATGGGCAGCTCTTATGATGTTGTTATTATGATGTTGTTATTTGTTGCTTTGCATATTTTGTTTTATTATTATTATTTTGTACTCTGTTGTTTGGGCTTGGCCCCATGTAAGTCGTCCCGTTGGGGGAGATGGTGGTGGGTTATAAATAAAGATTATTATTATTATTATTATTATTGAAGACACACTGTTCTTTCAGCTGTTTCGTCTCCACGTGGCCACGCTGAAATAAAACATTCTTGCTTCACTCAAGGAGACTGCTTGCTTCTGTTGATTCTGTAGCCTGCTCTGGGAGACCGAGGTTTTTAGGGGTTCCCTTTCAATGTGACCCCTGTGTCCAAAGGTTTCTTACAGTTTCGCGGGAAACTTTTCCTACAAAAAGGGCTCCACAATTTCTAAAGTTTTGCCCATGCTTAGTGAGGCATTTGTGAGGGGACGTCTATGGGAGGATTGCTCAGAGTAGATGCCCATTCTTCTCCGGGTCAGGATTTATTGCGCTAGTGTTCCTCTAGCACAGGGCCGCCCACGAAGTCGATCGATCGCGAGTCCAAATGAGGTCGATCGCAGCCAGATGGAGCGCTTCTGCCCTGCGCGCGTGCGCCCTCAATGCACGCACCCTCCACGCGGTCCTTCTGCCCGCACGGCACACCTTCCGCTCGCGGGGCATTGCGGGAACGAGGAAGCGTGAGGCAAGGCCTCCGGAGGCTCCGCCTCGTGCTCCGCCCTGCCTCTCTCTTGCCGGTAGCAGAGGCTGCACGGCTGCTTCCGGACGAGAGGGAGGGAGGGCATAGCGTGAGGCGGGGCCTCTGGAGGTCCCACCTCACATTCCCTCATTCCCGCAATGCCCTGGGGGTGGAAGGTGCGGCATCCGCGGCGACAGGAGCACACATGCACGGCGGCAGATAGATCTTTTCGACTTGGTTGTTTTAAAAGTAGCTCGCATGCTGAAAAAGTGTGGGCACCCCTGCTCTAGCAGTCTTTCAGTGCCTGAAAATCTTCTCTTGGACAAAGGGCAAGAAAGAAAAGAGCAAAGTGGGCAAAGGTCAAAGAGGTTGGCAAAGGAAAAAATTCATTGTGGATGAAGCCATATTTGTGTTCAACCCAATACAATCAGTGTGATGCTCCAGTATTAGAAAGAGTTCCCATTTTGTCCTTCTGTCATTCATTCTTTTCTCCCTTCCTTCCTCCTTTCTTCTTTCTGGATTAATTCCCTTCTTTTTTTAAAGAATCAGTTATTGCCTTTGCTGGTGTCTGTGTATGTACTTGAGACCCTGATGTCTGCATTTTATTTTCAATATGAACCATGAAAGGGGGAAAATCTTGGTAGTAAAGAAGATTTCTGGCTTTGACTATTGATCATTTCTTCTTTCTTGACCAGGGAAATGAGGATCCTATGGAGCACCTCTTGGGTTCGGCAAGGAAACCAATAATATAAGAACAAGAAATCCTCTCAAGGTGATGATCTTCCTGAATTCTTGGCCTTACTTACAGATAAAAAAAGGAAAGAAAAAAAAAAGAAGAGTCAAGGATCTGCCTTGTTGTTGACATGAAGGGGAAAGCATCTAAATGCCTAGAGTGCGGAAAGAGTTTCACTCGAAGGAATTGTCTGCAGCGACATCAAAGGACTCACACTGGGGAGAAACCCTATACATGCCTAGAATGTGGGCAGAGTTTCCCTTGTAGTTCAAGTCTACGTTCACATCAAAGGACTCACACTGGGGAGAAACCCTACAAGTGCCTTAAATGTGGACAGAGCTTCACATGGAGTTCAAGTCTACATAGACATCAAAGAACTCACACTGGGGAGAAACCCTATTCATGCCTAGAATGTGGAGAGAGATTCACTAAGAGTGCAAATCTACGATCGCATCAAAGGACTCACACTGGGGAGAAACCTTATTCATGCCTGGAGTGTGGAAAGAGCTTCATTCAAGGTGCACATCTACGTTCACATCACAGGACCCACACTGGGGAGAAACCTTAGGAATGCCTGGAGTGTGGTCAGAGCTTCGCTCAGAGTGGAGATCTACGTTCACATCACAGGACCCACACTGGGGAGAAACCCTTAGGAATGCCTGGAGTGTGGTCAGAGCTTCGCTCAGAGTATTCATGCACTGGACTCACACTGGGGAGAAAGCATTCATGCCAGCACTGCCAGCACTCCAGTGTAAATCTACATACACATCACAGAACTCACACTGGGGGAAAACCCTATACCTGCCTGGAGTGTGGAAAGAGCTTCATTCAGAATTCAAGTCTATGTTCACATCAAAGGACTCACACTGGGGAGAAACCCTATACATGCCTGGAATGTGGAAAGAGCTTTACTAAGAGTGCAAATCTACGTATACATTAAAGGACTCACACTGGGGAGAAACCCTATACCTGCCTAGAATGTGGACAGAGATTCCCTTGTAGTTCAAATTTACATTCACATCAAAGGACTCACACTGGGGAGAAACCCTATACAAGCCTGAAGTGTGGAAAGTGCTTTACTAAAAGTACAAATCTACATACACATCAAAGAACTCACACTGGGGAGCTTCACTCAGAGTTCAGGTCTACGTTCGCATCAATGGACCCACACTGGGGAGAAACCCTATACATGTCTGGAGTGTGGAAAAAGCTTTACTTTATGTGAGAGGAAGTCATATATATGTTGTGTTCATCGAAACAGGCCCAGGTTTCTCACTGAGTGTATAAATACATTTAAAAACATATTAACTGTATGTATTACTGTATTAGAGTGTCATTTTGTGTCATTTTGGTTGGTGGTGTGCCCCAGGATTTTGTAAATGTAAAAAATGTGCCGCGGCTCAAAAAAGGATGAAAAACACTGGATTAAATGACTAATGTTTGTCCAAATGCAAGCGATTCCTCATGCTAGCTCTTCTATTGTCCCAAGTGGAGGAGATTAAAAATTTTGGTCTGGTGTGGATGCCAGGCCCCAGTAGTCCTTAATCCTAGATATGGATCTATTGATGGTATCTTGCCATTGGTTTCAGCCAAGGGGAATGAAAACAAAGGGCAAGGCAGATGGGACATCCAAAGCTTTCCAAAGGCAGGATGTCCCCTTGTGAGGAATGAAAAATCACCATGGGGCACGTCCTCCTGATGGCCATGGTCTGAGGTCTGAAAGCGCATGCCCAAAGGACATTTTCCCCAAATGGGCCAACTCCGAGGTTTGAGGAAACGTCCTTTGTTACTGCCCATGCAAGTGTTTTCTAAGTTTTCTAAGTCCTTCTATTTAGGAATTACTAGCCCATAAAATTCCTGAGCCTTGACATGCTGGGGTCACGAAAAGGTGGCATTTCATATTTCATATAGGGACATAGGCAAGGGGGGGATGGACATATAGGAAATACATTCATATAGGAGGGAAATAGGAAAGATATCATCTCATGTCAGCCCATCCCATCTACCAGAGTCCATTAGGAGTCATAAATAATGAGAAGAGTCCATGGGGTTTGGAAAGGAAAAGTTTCCAAAAAGTTCCTGAAAGTTCTTTAAAAGTAGGCAAAAGTTTCATAAATGTTCAAGAAAGTTCATAAGTGTGGGTTACCGGGCATTGCCATGTGGGGCCATGGGAAGAACCTTAGGTTCCCACATGGGGGAGAGATAGGGGATTATGGGATCATTCCAGCCTGGTGTTCTTGGTAAAACTATGAATTCCTTGGTTTTGAACTATCTTTTACAGAGTCCTGGGGGGTCACCTCCGATATCAGATATACATAAAGGTCATGCTCCACCTCTTGTTAAAATTAGGAAGTCCCCAAAGAAATGGAGATTCAACCCAAAGGTAGCCTTTAATGAAAAGGATAAACAGGTCATCAAACAACAGATTCAAGAATTCTTTCTAATTAACAGACAGCCACAAATCAAAGAAGAGATTTCATGGGACGCTTTTATAGCAATCATAAGGGGAACGTGTGTGTCTCATTTGAAATTGGGATCAATAGAAAACGAAAATCCACATTCAAAAAAAATGAGATCGGAGGTAGAAGATGCCTTTCAACTTTTCCATCGGTTGAAAATAAGGTAAGTTGGAAAGAGTAAAAACAACGACTGGAAGAGATAAAATCAAGGCCACAAAAAGTGTATGGGTTAAAAATTATTACCAAATTAACCTGATTAATAATTCAAAAAGAGTGGCTAAAGTCTAAAATCGAAACAAGCCAGAAGTAGAATTCTCAAACCAAAAGTTGATAGAGAACACCTGAGGTCATCAGATAATGAAATAAGGGAGATCATGGCTGTTTTTATGACAAAGAGATGGTCTTTAGCAGAAATTTACAGATCCACGGTCACAATCCAATGCAAATATTGTCTTTTTTCATTATTTTGTCCCAAATTGTTTCTTTGACTTCAAAGCCATGTAGTTTGTCTTCTTTGTAACTTTCTTTTACTTACCAATATTGGAACCAATTGATATTAGGTCTTCATTTATTTCCTCGTGTCTTTTTAGTGTGATTTCTTCTCTTTTATTAATGTCAGGAGAGTTTGGATGGTGCCTTTCTGCTCAGAAGAAGGGGGTCAGTCTAGATGCCCCTTAATGGGGTCTGTACTGTCAAGGATAAATTATGCAGAGCCAGGTTGGAGCTATAAAAGTTCTTTTATTAGTAAAGAAAACAAAAACATACTGCCGGAGCTTTCCCAGCGTGTGGCTCACACAGCACATAAATCATGGCAGACAGGAGAGTGTCCTTATCTTCAAAAGTTTACATTCCAGAGGTCGAAACATCTGGGATCTTTTGCTTTCGTCACAGACATAAACTCTCCTTCTCCAGTTAACTATAATGACCTAGCTATATTATACAGTTCAGAGAATAGATACAGAAAATAGAAAACATCCACTGAAAACATTTTAAACTCATATTTGTCATACATCTTAGCACTGACATGTACTATATCTATTCTCCACCAATTTAACACAGTTTGTACCACACAAACAAGGTTTCTGGAGTAGAACAACTACTTTCAAAGTAAAGACCATCCAATGAAACAGGAAATGACACTTTCAAACCAGGAACAGATTTTTATTATTATTTTAAAAATGTTTTTTATAAAAACTTTGAAAATTCACCAAAAATCCATGGATAAGTCACAGGTTATGAAATTTGGTGAGCTAACAGTGGTTCATGTGTTCTACCACTGTAGCAAGTTTCATCTGGTTTGGTCTAAAAATAAGGGAGGGAGAATCCTCGAAGTTTGCCCAGTGCTGTCTTTCCCTACTGCATATGCGCGTCTGCATTAACAAATCGATTTGGAAGTTTTGGAAAGTTTCAAAAACGTTTTAATGAAAAGTTCAGAAGTGACTTTAAAATTGAACAACCAGCACCTCCTACTTCCAAACTGAGTTTAGAACCATTTTTTATTTTTAAAAAATCAACAAAGCCTAGTAATCATCTGTCACCCTCTAGCCCCTGGCTCAAGACCTTCCTTGATAAACCACGCAAGCAGCTGAGGTACAACAAGTTTATTTAGAATATAGTTTATAGGAAAGAAGTTGGAAGCAATACTATAGTGCAAATATATATAGCAGCAAATCTCAGGAACAAAGCATTGAGTAAATAGTCCCGTGGTAATCAGGATTCAAGCTGGATGCAATCAGGAATAAAGCTGGGTTCAAAAGTAAGGAAAGTCTTTCAGGAACAAAACAGGAACGTAGCAAGGTAGCAAGGCTTTGCCCCGATGTGCCAGATCCTCTATAGGCAGGCAAGAGCTTAGCAGGCCCGGCGGCCTCCTTCAGAGAACCATAGTCCTGAATGCGTCGTTGGCACGAGATACGGCTTCAAGCCAACTCAGCACGGATATACTGTCCAGACCCTTTGATCTAGCGACGTAGGCCTGCGTCGAGTGTCAAAGTGGGCATGATGGATGGCAGCTGTTGTTTAAGCTACCTCAGCTCCTCGAGAATGTAAACCTCATTAGCGTCTCCAGATGCAAAGGGGAGTCAGGCCTGTCTCTGGTCTGGGCCTCCCGGCTTATTGGGCAGGCTTGCTTTGGTAACCTTGACCAGTTCATGCTGCATTCTTGGTGCCAGGCTCTCACGAGAAAGACAGGCAGGCCAGGCCAGGCCTTCATGAGGGAGACGAGCTGGCCTGGAAGGGATCTTAAAGCCATCATGGCTACAGTATTGTTCATGGGAAACTGAGGCCTGTGGGGCTTGGGGCCTGACATCATCTATGGCAGTGTTTCCCAGCCAGTGTGCCGCAGCACACTAGTGTGCCGTGAACGATAATCAGATGTGCCGTGGGAAATTGGCACTCTTCCCCCTCCTAGCAGCTTTTTCTCCCTCTTTCAGCACTGGGAGGAGGGAGGCAGCGAAAGAGGCCACACAGATCTATGAAACGTATAGAGTCTATACGTTTCATAGATCTGTGTGGCCTCTTTCGCTGTCTCCCTCCGCAAAAGCAGAGTACTGGGCGGAAGTGATTGAGTCGGCGTTTTCACGTTGCCTTGGATTTCTCGCGAGAACAGCCAAAGCCGAGAAAAAATCCCCCCTCCCCCCAAGGAACTGTTTATAGCAGCTTCATGACATCCATAGTTAACTGGAAGCAAGTTTCACTCAGGGTGAAATTTCACAAGGGTCTGGAGAACAAGTCCTATGAGGAGCGGCTTGAAGAGCTGGGCATGTTTAGCCTGGAGAAGAGAAGGCTGAGAGAAGACATGATAGCCATGTATACATATGTGAGAGGAAGTCATATATGTTGTGTTCATCGAAACAGGCCCAGGTTTCACACTGAGTGTATAAATACATTTAAAAACATATTAACTATATATATATTACTGTGTTAGAGTGTCATTTTGTGTCATTTTGCTTGGTGGTGTGCCCCAGGATTTTGAAAATGTAAAAAATATGCCACGGCTCAAAAAAGGTTGAAAAACACTGATCTATGGAATAATATAAGCCAGTGCTGTCCAACTTCTACGGGCCCAAGGGCCGGAATTCCGGTCACTGATCACCTGGGGGGCCGAAGGGTCTGCCTCCGCCCCGGCTCCGCCCCCCCCCAGCTCCAGCCCCCCCCCCCGGCTCCCATTTACTTACAATTGACCTTGAGTTGTGTAGTTGTAGTTCACCTCCATCCAGAGAGCACCGTGGACTCAAATAATGATGGATCTGGACCAAACTTGGCATGAATACTCAATATACCCAAATGGGAACACTGGTGGATTTGAGGGAATGTTTCCTAATACCTTTGAGTTATTTGAGTCCACACTCAAATTGGGACACACCAAAAAAAACCCAAACACCTCAATGCCGTTGCAGGGCTTGATGGGGCCTCCTTTCCCAGAAGTGGGTGGAGGAGGCCCAAAGAGCCCCCTCCCTCCCTGAAGGGAAAACAAGCCACGGGGCAGGCGCAAAAGGAAGCCACGTTGCGCCCTGCACGCGGGGGAAGGCAGCACAACAACGGGGAGGGGGCATGGAGGAGGGGAAGGAAGCATCACCAAGGAAACCACCGCTGAGGGACCCTTCCCTCCCCCACTCACCCACTGTCTCGCTTTCACTCGAGCCAGGCCCTTACCCATACTGCGGGAGCCCCGCCACAGGGCCAAAGCGCCAACACCACCATCATCCCCGAAGAGCCCCGCTGGAGCCGAGGCCAAGCTCAGGCTGGGCGCAGCGGCTCTCCCATCTGCGGGGCGGGAAGCGAGGGCCCTCCACAGGAAGAGGACGGAGCCAGGAGGGGCTTTCCTGCCTCACTCCCTCCTCCCTCTCTCTGAGGGAATGGGGCTGGCCTGGAAGCAGCCGCGAGGGGGGAGGAGCGGCGCCCAGGCCAGCTGCAAATCCGCGGGACCCGAGATTTCGGCAGCTATCGCGAGACTTGCCCAGCCACAGACGGGATTTCGACCTCCCTCGAAATCCCGTCTGTGGCTGGTGTAGTCTCGCGATGCTTGCCTAAACCCGGAAGTAGGTATTTTATTATTTTATTATTTTATTTTTTATTTGTATTTTATTTAAAAATTTAGGGGGCCGCAGGGAAGGGGCTCAGGGTCCGTGTATGGCCCCCAGGCCGCCTGTTGGACAGCCTTGATATAAGCAAACGAATTAACTCATGGGGAATTAAACTTTGGGATATAACCACGAGGTTAAAAAATTATAAGATGAAAATTTTGCCCAAAATCTTACATTTGCTCCAAACTCTTCCATTGAATATTTCTAACAATTTGCTTAGAAAGTGGGATAACTCTATCAAAAATGGGTAGTGGGAGAAAACAAAAATAGAATTTCCAACTTTTTATTTTACGGTAAACAAGAAATGGGTGGGCAGAGGGGCCCTTCTTTGGGAATATACTATGAAGGAAGTCGATTAGCTTTTATTAAAATTCAATTATTATTATTAAAATTCAAACTGGAAGGGTCAAAAAGATGAGTGCAAATAAAAAGGGGAGCTAACATTTGGAAAAAGGGGACATGTATGGGAGCAAGAACAGACAAAAAAGACTTGGAGAACTTAAAGGTTGGCCCTGCTTATCAGTGTTGTTAATTTGGGGAGAAATGGCAAAATAAATTATAAATAAATAAAATTGACCCTTTCCCATTACAAACCTTGGGAAAGAAGGACAAGACATTCAGGAACCTAATAAAGTCCCTGAAAGAGAACTGTATTAAAAGGTAGGGGATCTCGTGAAACCCAATAGAGTGTTGCTACTAGAAGTTTGCAACAGGCTTTTTCTAAGTAACAGGGAGGATCAGAACTTTTTCTGTTACAGCTGCCACAAGTTAATTGGGTGTGTTATCTGCTTCAGCATATAACAAAGCACTAGATTTGCAAGCTTTGAGCTTAGTTTGATGACTCGTTTGAGCTGTTGCTGGGAGTGGTTACGCAGCGTCCTGAAGCTGATGCTGTTTGGAGTGCTAAGGAAACTGCTTGTTTATGGCAAGATAAGGACATTCTACTGATAACTAAGTAGAGAGACTGTATTACTTTTGCTATGTGTTTGCATATCATCGTGTAAAGAAGAAGACTTACCGGAGATATTGTTTGTTGTATATTGGTGAAAACAATTTTTCTGTTTTGCTTTGTGTTTTTGATCTACAGTGAATAGAACTATATTTTTGTTTCTACTTAAAGCAACAGACTCATGCGTATTTTTTGAGTTTTTAATCACACTGAGAGTAAAAGGGGCTGAGGCATTCTGCAGGCTGCTAACACTATTCTGACAATAACAAAAAGGGGCAAGATAAAAGATAAAGGTGGGTAAGGGAACTAGATGTGTGGTTAGTCCTGACTAGTAGAGCTCAGGCCATGAAAAGAAGAAGCCGCACTAGACCAAATAATCAAAAGGAAAGTAGAAAAAGAGAAAAGGAATTATTGGGTATTGAACAAATAATTAATCGTACAACACAAAAGCCACCCTTATAGAGAGTTGGAAACCAGGAAAAAAAACCTCTAACGAGAAATGAATCAGGTCTTGGATCAACAATATTCAGAAAATTAAACATTAGGATCAAAGAAACCTAATGGAAAATAATATCCAAATGGTACAACATCCCCCTTCAATTAGCACATATAAGTATTTCCAACCAAGGGTTGCTGTGAGGTTTCCGGGCTGTATGGCCACGTTTCAGAAGCATTCTCTCCTGAAGTTTCGTCTGCATCTGTGGCAGGCATCCTCAGAGGTTGTGCGGTCTTTTGGAAACTAGTGCTACACCACTAAAATTAAATTCCAATGAGGCATCCTACTCAGCAAGAATGTCATTGTTTACGTTAAAATTACCAATGTAATGCTATGTAGTCCACATTCTGTTTACATCCCGAATAGATTACTGCAACACGCTCTACATGGGGCTGCCTTTGAAGACAGTTCAGAAACTTCAGCTAGTACAATGGGTGGAGGCCAGATTACTAACTGGGGCGAGATACAGGAAACATACCACCCCCCTGTTATGTCAGCTCCACTGGCTTCTGGTCCATCTCCGAGCCCAATTCAAAGTGCTGGTTTGACCTATAAAGCTCTAAACCAGACCTGGGCAATTGCCGGCCCTCCGGGTGTTTTGGACTTCAAATCCCAGAAATCCTAACAGCTGGTAAACTGGCTAGGATTTCTGGGAGTTGAAGTCCAAAACACCTGGAGGGCTGGCAATTGCCCAGGTCTGCTCTAAACGGTTCTGGCCCAGCTTACTTGTCCGAATGCATCCACCCCTATGTCCCATCTCGAAATCTAATATCATCCGGGGAGGCCCTGCTCTTGCTCCCGTCAACAGTTCAAATGCGCCTGGCGGGGACGAGCAATAGGGCCTTCTCGGCGGTGGCCCCCCGCCTATGGGACACACTCCCAAGTGAGATAAGATCGGCAACCTCCCTCCTGGTTTTTCGAAAGCATGGTTCTGGGACCAGGTTTTGGTCAATAGATGTAAGTAGCACCTTAAAGGGACGTATTGCAATGATGAAACGACTAATGAGACTAGTTTACTGTTTTAATGTTGGCTTATGTATGGTTTTTAATTACGTATTGTTTTAATTGTGATACGTTAATTTGTGATTATATTATTGTAATTGCTTGTAATAGCCTCTTAACGGGGCACAATGTAACGGGGGGGGGGGGGGTTGAGAAGTGACGGGACAGAAATGCGGTAAATAAATAAATAAATAAATAAATGTGTTGAACCTCCTGCCACACTTGCCTGAATTCCCTGCCATCCAACCCCATTCTGCCACAAAGGTAGACACAATCAAAGCACACCTAGCAGAGGGCCACCCTGCCTCCAAAAGAGGAGACGGACACAATTCTAGGGAGTTGATATTCCACTAGAGTTGGAAGGGACCCCTAAAGTCCATCCAATCTGATCCCATTCTGCCTTGAAGGAGGGCACCGTCCGAGCCTTCCTGGGAGATGGCCACCTCTGTTGAAGAATGCCCAGAGAAGGAGGTTGCTCCATACTAAAAGGCAGTCAATATTCCACTAGAGTAGGAAGGGAGCCCCAAAGATCATCCAGGCCAATCTCAGGTAGGAAATTGAGATGCCGCTTATGCGGGGAAGCTAATTTATGATGCCATAAAAATCTCCTGCAAGCATGCAAAGAATGAGGAAGTGCTTCATCAGTGTCACAAATGGATGGTGAAGCAACAGCTCCCCTGGTGGCCAGAACATTTATTTATTTACAGCAGTGTTTCCCAACCAGTGTGCCGTGGCGCACTAGTGTGCGGTGAGCGATCATCAGGTGTGCCGTGGGAAATGGGAACCTCCAATACCCTTTCTTCCCCCTCCTGCCGAACACTTTTTCTTCTCCACTCGGGCTCCCTTCTTCCCAGCCTCGCTCTGCTCGCTTTGCCTCGCTTTGCTCTGGGGCGAGTCTGCGCAGTAGCGCCCGCATGGGTCACGTCTTCCTCCCCCTCCCCTCCTGAACACGCTCACGCTGCCCACTCGGATCAAAATGGCGGCCGAAGCGGAAGTGTAGAAGAAAAAGTAAGTGTTGGGCAGGAGGGGGAATAAAGGGCGCGAAGGGGGAGGAAGAGGTCTCTGTCGAAAGCTGGCATGGGCAAACTTGGACCTTCCAGGTGTTTTGGACTCCAACTCCCACCATTCCTAGCAGCCTCAGGCCCTTTTTCTTTTCCCCTCAGCCACTTACGCAGGAAAGGGCCTCAGGTTGTTAGGAATGGTGGGAGTTGAAGTCCAAAGCACCCAGAGGGCCAGAGTTTCCCCATGCCTGTTTTAGGGACCTTAAAGTGGTGAGCCTCCTTCCAACATTGTGATTCTGGATAGAAAACAAGCAACAACAGAACATAACATTGTTTGAGTCCACAGTGCTCTCTGGGTGTAGGTGAACTACAACTTCCAAACTCAAGGTCAATTCCCAAGCAAACCCTTTCAGTTGGTAATGAGAGTTCAATATGCCAGGTTTGGTTCAATTCCGTTGTTGCAAGAGTTCAGGATGCTTTTGATTGTGTGTTAACTATAAATCCCAGAAACTGTAACTCCCAAATGTCAAGGTCTATTTTCCCCAAACTCCATCTGTGTTCACATTTGAACATATTGAGTATTCACGCCAAGTTTGGTCCTGATCCAGTATTGTTTGAGTCCACAGTGCTCTCTGGATATAGGTGAACTGCAACTCCAAAACTCAAGGTCAATGCCCACCAAACTCTTATAGTATTTTCTCTTGGTTATGGGAGTTCTGTGTGGGAAGTTTGTGTCTTTCTGCCGTTCCTGCCAGGATATCTATGTTGTGTTCATCGAAACAGGCCCAGATTTCACACTGAGTATATAAATACATTTAAAAACATATTAACTATATGTATGACTGTGTGAGAGTGTCATTTTGTGTCATTTTGGTAGGTGGTGTGCGTCAGGATTTTGTAAATGTAAAAAATATGCCGCGGCTCAGAAAAGGTTGAAAAACCCTGTTTTACAGTATTTATATTCCGCCCTTCTCACCCCGCAGGGGACTCAGGGCGGATTACAATGTACATATACATGGCAAACATTCAATGCCATAGACACACAACATATATAGACAGACACTCGGAGGCTATTTAACACTCCAGCTTCTGGCCACCGAGGGAGCTGTTGCTTCCTCATTCTTTGCATACTTCCTGGAGATTTTTATGGCCTCGTAAATCAGTTAATTTAGCCTCCCCACAAAGTGGTACCTTAATTTCCTACTTGACAGATGCAACTGTCTTTCGGGTTGCAAAGGTCGACAACAGGCTACACGATAGGTCGAGAGCCCACCTTGACCTGGGCAGGCCTCGAACTCATGACCTTCTGGTCAGTAGAGATCTTATGCAGCTGACACCCAGACAACTGCACTACATTATTATTATTAACAATAATTGGTAGGGTTGCCACATAAATAAGGGACAGGTACCTAAAAACAGGGAATTTTTCACAAAAATAAGGGACACTTCATAAAAACTTGAAAATCATCAATTGATTTTCAAGTTTTTAATGAAGTGTGTGTTATTTTGGTGGGAAAAAATCCCTATTTTTAAGTACCTGTCCTTTATTCTTTTATCAAAAAGTGGCAACCCTTATTATGTAGGTTATGTAGATAATTATGTAATTATTGTATGCTCCTGATACAATAACTAAAATTGTATCGTAATACTACTTGCATTGCTATGGCTCAATTCTATGGGATCCTGAGAGCGGACATGCAGCAAGCCTAGGCTGTTAGGAATTGTGGGAGTTGAAGTCCAAAATACCTGGAAGGAGGGCCCAAGTTGGCCCAGGCCTGAATTGAGCTCACACTGAGGGTCCCTAAAGTGCTATTTCCAAAGCAGCCACCAGGGGGTGGCGGTCTTCTCGTCCTGCACCAAGGTCTTGCAGACTTTCCCAAAACTTCCAAAACTTTCTATTTAAAGGGATCTTTTTTCACTCTCCTTCCAAAACTGCAGAACAACCCTGGGGGGCTCATTCCCTCCTTCTTTCCTTGCACTGCAGCTGCCTCCTGCCCTGCATGGTTCATCCCAGACTCTTCCTTTGGGGATCTGGAGGACAGCAAAGTGACTTTTTCCTGCCTGGAGCTCCATTCCCTATTATTGCAATGCAAGGATCCTCTGCCTAGTTGGACTTTCCCTTCTTTTTGGCTTAGAAGAAAGTCAACCAAGGGGGAAAAAACCCTCTAATTTGGATTTTTTTTTAATGCATTTTTAAATTTTTGTTTTGCTTCTTGGAGGATGCTGTGTAGTCAACAAGTCTAAAGAGAGCTGGGCCACTCAACCTGCCTTCAGGTGAGTAACATTTAAGTTACAACCTTGGATGTATCAATAGTCAATAGAGTTGGGTTTAGGTTGCTTATGCCAGTGTTTCTCAACCAGTGTGCCGTGGCACACTAGTGTGCCGTGGGAAATTGAGAGTTCAATATGTCAAGTTTGGTTCAATTCCTTTGTTGCAAGAGTTCAGGATGCTCTTTGGTTGTGTGTTAACTATAAATCCCAGAAACTAACTCCCAAATGTCAAGGTCTATTTTCCACAAACTCCATCTGTGTTCACATTTGGGCATATTGAGTATTCATGCCAAGTTTGGTCCTGATCCAACATTGTTTGAGTCCACAGTGCTCTCTGGATATAGGTGAACTACAACTCCAAAACTCAAGGTCAAGGCCCACCAAACTCTTATAGTATTTTCTCTTGGTTATGGGAGTTCTGTGTGGGAAGTTTGATTCCATTCCATCATTGGTGGAGTTCAGAATGCTCTTTGATTGCGGGTGAACTATAACTCCCAGCTGTTGAGCAAGACCTTCGTGTGTGTCTTTCTGCCATTCCTTTCAATACACGACAAAGTAATCACAAATGCAACTTCTATACACACTGCTAAACCACAATGTTTAAAGGGGCAGTATCAAAGGAATACCAAACATAGCATATGTAGGTAAAAACCACTATATTGTGTGTCAATATTGACACACAATATAGTGGTTTTTACCTACATATGCTATGTTTGGTATTCCTTTGATACTGCCCCTTTAAACATTGTGGTTTCTGCCATTCCTGCCAGGATATCTAAGTTGTGTTCATCGAAACAGGCCCAGGTGTCACACTGAGTGTATAAATACATTAAAAAACATATTAACTATATGTATGACTGTGTTAGAGTGTCATTTTGTGTCATTTTGGTTGGTGGTGTGCCCCAGGATTTCGTAAATGTAAAAAATGTGCCGCGGCTCAAAAAAGGTTGGGAAACACTGGCTTATGTAATCCTTGTGGGGAGAAGGGCGGGATAGATATGTATGTAAATAATAATAATAATAATAGATTGAGTTACAAAGCTGCTGGATATGATTGAGGAGAAGGGCGAGATAGAAATGTATGTAAATAATAACAATAATAATAATAATAGATTGAGTCACACAGCTGGTAGATATGATCCTGATTCTAAGTCAGTGTTTCTCAGCCTTCCTAATGCTATGACCCCTTAATACAGTTCCTCATGTTGTGGTGACCCCCAACCATAACATTATTTTTGTTGTTACTTCACAACTGTAATTTTGCTCCTGTTATGAATCGCAATGTAAATCTCGGATCTGCAGGGTGTATTTTCATTCACTGGACCAAAGTTGGCACAAATACCTGATATACCCACATTTGAATACTGGTGGGGTTTGGGGACGATAGACTTTGACACTTGGGAGTTGTAGTTGCTGGGATTTATAGTTCACCTACAATCAAAGAGCATTCTGAACTCCACCAATGATGGAATTGAGTCAAACTTGGCACACAGAACTCCCATTCACAACAGAAAATATTGTGTTTTCTGCTGGTCTTTGGATACTGGTGGGTTTGGGGGGGGGGTTGGTTTTGTTATTTGGGAGTTGTAGTTGCTGGGATTTATAGTTCACCTACAATCAAAGAGAATTCTGAACTTCACCAATGATGGAATTGAACCAAACTTGGCGCACAGAACTCCCATGAACAACAGAAAATACTGGAAGGGTTTGGTGGCCATTGACCTTGAGTTTCGGAGTTGTAGTTCACCTACATCCAGAGAGCACTGTGGACTCAAACAATGATGGATCCGGACCAAACTTGGCACAAATACTCCCTATGCCCAAATGTGAACACTGGTGGAGTTTGGGGAGAATAGCCCTTCCCATTTGGAAGTTGTCGTTGCTGGGATTTATAGTTCACTTACAATCAAAGAGCATTCTGAACTGCACCAATGATGGAATTGAACCAAACTTGGCACACAGAACTCCCATTAACAACAGAAAATATTGTGTTTTCTGCTGGTCTTTGGATACTGGTGGGTTTGTGGGGGGGTTGATTTTGTTATTTGGGAGTTGTAGTTGCTGGGATTTATAGTTCACCTACAATCAAAGAGCATTCTGAACTCCACCAATGATGGAATTGAACCAAACTTGGCGCACAGAACTCCCATGACCAACAGAAAATATTGGAAGTGTTTGGTGGGCATTGACCTTGAGTTTGGGAGTTGTAGTTCACCTATATCCAAAGAGCACTGTGGACTCAAACAGTGAGGGATCTGGAACAAACTTGGCAGGGATACTCAATATGCCCAAATGTAAACACTGCTGGAGTTCAGGGGAAATAGACCTTGACATTTGGGAATTGTAGTTGCTGGGATTGATAGTTCACCTGCAATCAAAGAACATTCTGAACCGCACCAATGATAGAATTGGGTCAAATTTCCCACACGGAACCCCCATGACCAACAGAAATGGTCTGATGGTCTTTGGTGACCCCTCTGACACCATCTTACGACCCCCAGGGGTCCTGACCCCCCGGGTTGAGAAACGCTGCCCTGAAATGACCTTAAGCTTTCCCCAGTCTCAGGGCCACACCTGCAGCTGGGTTGCAACTCCCTTTAGCTCGAGTTTTCATGGCAGATAGCACTATGTAACACATTTTTCGTTCCTGGGTTATAAATGTCACTTCCTAATTGGTTTTGCCATAAAAACATGGAAAAGGTTTATTAAGCTGCCAAACTTTGTTTTTGCAATCCCGCAGCACATTTTGCTCCAGTATTTCAATGAGTATCTCACAGTCTCTCATCCAATTCAACATAGTTTGTGGCAGCCACAAAAACGAAGATTCTGGAATATAACAACTAATTTTCAAACAAGGGTTGCATAATTAAACAGGAAATAACACTTTCAAACCAGGAACAGAACATTTTTTTCCCCAAATTGTGTTACATAGTGCAGTGTTTTTCAACCTTTTTTGAGCCACGGCACATTTATTACATTTCCAAAATCCTGGGGCACACCACCAACCAAAATGACACAAAATGACACTCTAACACAGTAATACATATAGTTAATATGTTTTTTAATGTATTTATACACTCAGTGTGAAACCTGGGCCTGTTTCGATGAACACAACATAGATATCCTGGCAGGAATGGCAGAAAGACACACACAAAGGTCTTGCTCAACAGCTGGGAGTTATAGTTCACCCGCAATCAAAGAGCATTCTGAACTCCACCAATGATGGAATGGAATCAAACTTCCCACACAGAACTCCCATAACCAAGAGAAAATACTATAAGAGTTTGGTGGGCCTTGACCTTGAGTTTTGGAGTTGTAGTTCACCTATATCCAGAGAGCACTGTGGATTCAAATAATGTTGGATCAGGACCAAACTTGGCATGAATACTCAATATGCCCAAATGTGAACACAGATGGAGTTTTTAGGGCTATATGACCATGTTCTAGAAGCATTATCTCACAACCTCTGAGGATGCCTGCCATAGATGCAGGCGAAACGTCAGGAGATAATGCCCAAAAAACCTACAACAACCCAGTGATTCCGGCCATGGGAGCCTTCAACAATAGCCAGTAGGCTGCTGGGGGAGGGCCCAAGTTGACCCAACATTGCTGTTTGATCCAAAAAAAATTGGTTCAAAACTTGTTCCAGATGTAGGGGGCGCTGGCACTTTGAATCTGAATGACTTCCGAAATTTTCCGGAAAATTTTCGGAATTACACAAATTAATTCCAAAATTTCGGAATGGCTTCGTTAATGGCCGACATGCATATTTAACCCAGTTTGGAAGTGGATGCCTTCCCTCTGCGTCGGGAAGACATCCGCTTCCAAACTAGGTTAAACACCCAGTTTGGAGGCGGATGTCCTTCCCTCTGCGTCAGAACTGGGGCGACAGCCATGTTTAACCAGGAATGTGGCACAGCTGGCTGGGTGTCGGCTGCATAAGATCTCTACTGACCAAAAGGTCATGAGTTCGAGGCCTGCCCGGGTCGAGGTGGGCTCTCAACCTATTGTGTAGCCTGTTGTCGACCTTTGCAACCCGAAAGACAGTTGCATCTGTCAAGTAGGAAATTAAGGTACCACTTTGTGGGGAGGCTAATTTAACTGATTTACGAGGCCGTAAAAATCTCCAGGAAGTATGCAAAGAATGAGGAAGCAACAGCTCCCCTGGTGGCCAGATGTTAAATTGCCTCTGTCTGTCTTGTGTTTTTGTGTGTCTCAATGTAATGTGTACATTGTAATCCACCCTGAGTCCCCTGCGGGGTGAGAAGGACGGAATAGAAATGAAGTAAATAAATAAATAGTAAATAAAATACTTTAGATGCGGCTGTCGCCCCAGTTCTGACGTGGATTGAAGACATCCCAGGGGCGGGAATCTAATTGGCAAATCAAAATGGCAAATTCACTTCCGTGTTGCTTACATTGCTTCAAAACCACTTCAAAAGTGAATTTAATCCGAATTAATTCCGATTTTAGGAACACTCCGACAAACCTACCCAGGCCTAGTATATAACTTGGCAGCCCATTTATTCTTCCCTGCCTTCCACCCACAGGGCAAGAGATGGAGAACCACGGCATGTACCTGCACACCTTCAACGAGAGGGAGAATGGATCCATCTTGGAAGAGCCCTTCGATGAGAAAAACCTCTCGAAGATGAACCTCTGCAATGAAGGTGAGTCTGAAACCTGGAAGAGACCCTTTGGCTTGCAGGGGGTTCAACTTGGGCAGGCGAGTTATAGAGTCCTTATAGGCGTCGGGGACGAAGGTTAGTAGTGTAGAGCAGTGTTTCCCAACCTTTTTTGAGCCGTGGCACACTTTTAACATTAAAAAAATCCGGGGGCACACCACCAACCAAAATGGCACAAAATGACACTCTAACACAGTAAAAAAACGTCTGGGGGTTGGTGGCCTGCTGGGAGCAGCTGCTGGGTGTGCCAAAGCCGGGAGGGGGCGGAGCCAGGCTGTGCCATGCCCCGCCCCCTGCCCCCAGCTTCACCTCTCCCAGCAGCTGCTCCAGCCTTGAGGGGGCAGTGCCAAGCCAGCGGTGGCAGAGCCAGCACAATGCTGGCTTGGCACTGTCACCTCAAGGCTGGGGGAGGGGCGAGCCAGGCCAGGCCAGCTGCTCAGCTCTCCCACAGGTTCTCCAGCCTTGAGGGGGCAGTGCCAAGCCAGCGGTGGCAGAGCCAGCACAATGCTGGCTTGGCACGTCACCTCAAGGCTGGAGCAGGCTGCCGGCCGGGAGAGCGAGGCTGCGCCATGCCCCGCCCCCTCCCACCAGCTTCAGCTCTCCTACAGAGGAGGAGCATGAGCGGTGGACGGGCTTCAGTGGGCGGGTCTCCTCCGTGCGGCTTCAGCGAGTGAGGGGCGAGAGTCATGGTGGGAGTCATGGCGGATTGGAGGCTGGCTGGGGAAATGGTCGAAGGAGGCGGCGCCCCGGCCCCTTCTTCATTTTCTTTGCCACTGCCCGGCCCTTCCTCCTCCTCCCCCAAGCAGCAGGAGTTCGGCAGGACGGGGGAAAAGGGGGGCAGAGAGCTTTTCTCGCGGCACAGCAGGAGGTCTGTCACGGCACACTAGTGTGCCACGGCACACTGGTTGAGAAAGACTAGTGTAGAGAATCATGGAATCATAGAGTTGGAAGTAGGCCTGGTTGATCCAAAAAAAAAAAGAGGTTCAAAACTTGTTCCGGATGTAGGGGGCGCTAGCACTTCAAATCTGAATGACTTCCGAAATTTTCCGAAAAAAATCGGAATTTTCCGAATTAATACCGAAACTTTGGAATGCCTTAGTTAATGGCAGACATGCATGTTTAAGGCGCCATATTATCACCTATGCTGTTCAATATCTATGTCCGTCCTCTCGCTGGACTAGTCCGGAGCTTTGGGCTGGAATGTTACTAGTATGCCGACGACACTCAGCTCCTCCTAAAGTTGGAACCTGGAGCAACCTCGGTGCCTGACAACTTTGCCCAGTGCCTGGGAGCAGTGACGAGATGGCTGCGGGCCCACAAACTGAAGGTAAATCCAGCAAAGACTGAAATTCTATGGCCGGGCCGCCCATCAGAACTAGTCAATCCACTGCCACCCTTCGAAGGGGAACCGCTGACTCCATCTTCCACTGTGAAGAGCCTAAAATGAACTCTAAAATGACGATGGAGGCCCAGATCGCCTCCACGAGCAAAGGGCCTTCTTCCACCTACGTCAAGCGAGGCAACTGGCGCCTATCTACCAACGAGGCGCTGGCCACGGTGATTCATGCCACGGTTACATCAAGGCTGGACTATTGCAACGCTTTATACGTGGGTCTACCTTGGTCAGTAACTCGCAAGCTCCAGATTGTACAGAACGCTGCCGCCAGGCTCCTCACGAAAACACCTATGTGGTGTCACATAACGCCATCCTTACAGCATTTACACCGGCTGCCGATCGAGTACAGAGTCCTTTATAAGGCCCTGACACTTAAGGCCTTGCGGGGCCAGGGTCCTACATACCTAAAAGACCGTCTGATACCATCTACCCATCCGAGAGCACCACGGCCAGCCTACGAGAACCGGGTCTGAGAGAGGCTCATTTGGAGTCCACGAGACAGAGATCTTTTTCCGTTGTGGCCCCTGTCCTGTGGAACTCTCTGCCGCCAGACCTAAGAGCCATCTTCGACCTGCCTTCATTTCTGGCGGCACTTAAGACATGGCTATTTAGAAGAGCATATGCATAAGTGACAATCAGTGACCTGGAACCTGTCTATTCCCAGATTTTAACATTTTAATATTTTAATATTTTAGTATTTTAGTATTGTAGACACCTAGCTGTGTAAGTCGCCCGGAGCACATTTGTGGAGGGCGACTCATAAATAATAAAATTTGTTAGTTAGTTAGTTTAACCCAGTTTGGATGGGAATGCCTTCCCTCCGCGTCAGAACCGGGGCAACAGCCAGCTGCATCGAAACTGGGTTAAACATGGCTGTGGCCCCAGTTCTGATGCGGAGGGAAGACATCCCCATCCAAACTGCTGCATCCAAACTGCTGTCGACCTTTGCAGCCCAAAAGACAGTTGCATCTGTCAAGTAGGTGATAAAGATACGTGGGGAGGCAAATTTTGATTGAATTATGATGCCATTAAAAGAACTCCAGGAAACGCTAAGGAATGCGGAAGGAACAACAAGGGACGCTGAGAGATGAGGAGTGCGTCAGCTCCCCCTGGTGGCCAGAGTTTGCCTCTGTTTGTTTACTGTGTGTACTGTGTACTGTGTATGTGGAAAACGGCAGGGATTGTCTGCTAAGTATGTGTACCTGTAATCAGCTCCGAGTCCCCTTCGGGGTGAGAAGAGCGGAATATAAATAAAGTAAATAAAATAAATAAATAAACGTAACGCCCGCGATAAGTGAGGGAACACTGTACATGGCCCTCATCATGTCTCCTCTCAGCCTTCTTTTCTTCAGGCTAAACATGCCCAGCTCTTTAAGCCGCTCCTCATAGGGCTTGTTCTCCAGACGCTTGATCCTTTGCGTCACCCTCCTCTGGGCACATTCCAGCTTAGAGTCAACATATCCCTTCAATTGCGTTGCCAAGAATTAGACACAGTGTGATTCCAGGTGTGGTCTGATCAAGGCGGAAGAGGGGGAGCAGGGCTTCCCTGGATCTAGGCACGAGACTCCTATTAAAGTGGGCCAAAATCCCATTGGCTTTTTTAGCCTCCGCATCGCATTGTTGGCTCATGTTCACCTTCCTGTCCATCAGAACTCCAATATCTTTTCCCCACGTACTGCTATTTATTTATTTTTATTTATTTACAGTATGTATATTTCGCCCTTCTCAGCCCGCAGGGACTCGGGGCGGATTACAATGTACACATACATGGCAAACATTCAATGCCATAGACACACAACACATATAGACAGACAGTCAGAGGCTATTTAACATTCCAACTTCTGGCCACCAGGGGAGCTGTCGCTTCATCGTCCCCCATTCTGTATCTCTGCGGCGGGACTGTGGCGCAGCTGGTTGGGAGTCAGCTGCATTAAGATCACTACTGACCGAAAGGTCATGAATTCGGAGTGAGCTCCCAACCAAAATTGTGTAGCTTGTTGTCGACCTTTGCAGCCCAAAAGACAGTTGCATCTGTCATGTAGGAAATTTAGGTACCACTTTGCGGGGAGGCTAATTTAACTGATTTACGAGGCCATAAAAACCTCCAGGAAGTATGCAAAGAATGAGGAAGCGACAGTTCTCCTGGTGGCCAGAAGCTGGAATTTTAAATAGCCTCTGAGTGTCTGTCTATAGATGTTGTGTGTCTATGGCAGTGTTTCCCAACCTTTTTTGAGCCGCGGCACACTTTTAACATTAAAAAAATCCCAGGGCACACCACCAACCAAAATGACACAAAATGACACTGTAACATAGTAAAGAATGGCTGGGGATGGTGACCTGCTGGGAGCAGCTGCTGGGAGTGCGAAGCCGGGAGGAGCCAGGCCATGCCCGCCCGCCCCTCCCCGGCTTCAGTTCTCCCACAGCTTCACCAGCCTTGAGGAGGCAGTGCCAAGCCAGCATTGTGTTGGCTCTGCCACCGCTGGTTTGGCACTTCCCCCTCAAGGCTGGCAAAGCTGTGGGAGCGCTGAAGCTGGGGGGGCGGGCCAGGCCGCTTCATGCCCCGCCCCTCTCCCGGCTTCAGCACTCCACAGCCGCCAGCCTTGAGGGGCAGTGCCAAGCCAGCATTGTGTTGGCTCTGCCACCGCTGGTTTGGCATTGCCCCCTCAAGGCTGGCAAAGCTGTGGGAGTGCTGAAGCTGGGGAGGGGGCTAGAGCCAGGCCGCTTCATGCCCGCCCCTCTCCCGGCTTCGCCAGCCTTGAGGGGGCAGTGCCAAGCCATCATTGTGCTGGCTCTGCCACCGCTGGCTTGGCACTGCCCCTCAAGGCTGGCAAAGCTGTGGGAGTGCTGAAGCCGGGGGGAGGGGGCAGAGCCAGGCTGTGTCATCCCCCCCCCCGGCTTCAGCTCTGTCACAGAGGAGGAGCATGAGCGGTGGATGGGCTTCAGTAGGCGGGGCTCCTCCTCCGTGCGGCTTCAACAAGCAAGGGGCAGGAGTCATGGTGGGAATCATGGCGGATTGGAGGCTGGTTGGGGAAACGGCCGAAGGAGGCGGCGCCCGGCCCTTTCTCCTCCTCTCCCAAGCAGCAGGAGTTTGGCAGGAGGGGGGGGAGGAAGGGGGGCAGAGAGCTTTTCTCGCGGCACACCTGATGATCGCTCACGGCACACTAGTGTGCCACGGCACACTGGTTGAGAAACACTGGTCTATGGCATTGAATTTTTGCCATTTATATGTACATTGTAATCAGCCCTGAGTTCCCTGCGGGGTCAGAAGGGCGGAATATAAATACTGTAAATAAATACTGTAAATAAATAAATAAATAAATGTTAATATAGGTTGCCTTTCCCTTATCCAAAATGTTTTGGATCCCTGATATTTTATTTTTCATGCCTGGGAGTGGAGTCTCCTTCTCTTGAGGTTTTAAGCAGAGGGGATGGCCATCTTTCGGGAGGGCTTGGATGGTGTCTTCCTGGCAGGGAGAAGGATGTTGGACACGATGGCCTTGTGGTCCCTTTCCAACCATAGGATTCTATGGGAGGAAATCCCAACCAACCAGGGATCCTGCAGAGAATCAACCGTGGCTTGGGATTCAGAAGTGCGGATTGGGGGATGTGATCAATTCATTGATCGCAGTGCAATCTTGTTGATGTAAGTCAAACCCGTACCCCCTGCTCTCCCCAAGTGAGGTCTTTCCCCCCAAATTTAGCCCAGCTGTCGAAATCTTCCTAAGGAAGGGAGTGTCCGAGTTTGAGAAACCATCGCCGACTTCCTTCATGTTCCTCAAGGGTCTTATACAACGTCCACCAAAAAAATAAGAGAGAAAACTGTCCTCATTACGAAACTTTTTTATTTCCATCTGTTTGGCCGGCAACACCGTGTCGAAGATTGCAAATTGGCCATAAAAACGTAGAGATAATTCGTTGCACATTGACCCGCAGGCTGCAAGCGTTAGAGGTCAGTGTTTCGCTGACCCTCAGAGAAACCCTCTGTGTTTTCTACAGGGATTTTGTTTTCTTTTTTGCAAAAGGATGAATGATGTCAGCGACGTTTCTTTTATGGCTTGATAATCCGGCTCCACGGTTTCACGGATAATTAAACTGCTTGGGCTTTGCTTGTACCCAGGGCCCCGGCCCGTCGTCCTTAACCCTTTGGAGAGAGAAAACATGTTCTGTTTCTGGTTTGAAAGTGTTATTTCCCTTTGTTATTTAACATCTATATGCGACCACTCGCTCCGCTGGTTCGAAGTTTCGGGCTGGAATGCTATCAGTACGCTGATGACACCCAGCTCGTTCTGAGGATGGAAGGCCACCCTGACTCCGTACCCAGGCCCGGATTAACACTTTTTTGCACCCTAGGCCACACTTTGAAATTACGCTCCCTTTAAGCCAACCTCCCGCCACCTCCAAGGTCCCCATTCCCACTGGCTGGAAAGCTCCGCTGTGCTCTGAAGGTCTCCTCGGGAGTCGGGAGGCTTGGGGAGAGCGCAGCAGGTGCAAACTCGCTCCAAAGGCGCGCACGAGAGAGAGAGAGAGAGAGAGCACACGTGCGAGAGAGAGGGCGCATTAGAGAGCGAGAGAGAGAAAGCAAGAGAGAGCAAGAGAGTGAGAGAGAGAGCACGTGCGAGAGAGAGAGAGCGCGTAAGAGAGTGAAAGAGAGAGAGAGTGAGAGAGAGAGCGCACGTGCGAGAGAGAGAGAGCGCATAAGAGAGTGAAAGAGAGCAAGAGAGAGGGAGCAAGAGAGAGTGAGAGAGCGCACAAGAGAGCGAGAGAGAAAGAGAGAGAGCGAATGAGAGAGAGAGCGCGCGCACGTGCGAGAGAGAGGGCGCGTAAGAGCGAGAGAGAGAGAGTGAGAGAGAAAGCAAGAGAGAGAGGGTGAGAGAGCGCACGTGCAAGAGAGAGAGAGCGCATAAGAGAGTGAAGGAGAGCAAGAGAGAGGGAGCAAGAGAGAGTGAGAAGAGAGAGAGAGAGAGAGAGAGAGAGAGAGCGTGCGCACGTGCGAGAGAGAGGGCGCATAAGAGCGAGAGAGAAAGAGTGAGAGAGAAAGCAAGAGAGACAGGGTGAGAGAGCGCACGTGCGAGAGAGGGAGAGCGCATAAGAGAGTGAAAGAGAGCAAGAGAGAGGGAGCAAGAGAGAGTGAGAGAGCGCACAAGAGAGCGAGAGAGAAAGAGAGAGAGCGAATGAGAGAGAGAGAGCGCGCACGTGCGAGAGAGAGGGCGCGTAAGAGAGCAAGAGAGAGAGAGAGAGAAAGCAAGAGAGAGAGGGTGAGAGAGCGCACGTGCGTGAGAGAGAGAGCGCATAAGAGAGTGAGAGAGAGAGAGAGCAAGAGAGAGCAAGAGAGAGAGAGAGAGAGCAAGAGAGAGAGGGTGAGAGAGCGCACGTGCGAGAGAGAGAGCGCATAAGAGAGTGAAAGAGAGAGAGAGAGCAAGAGAGAGCAAGAGAGAGAAAGCAAGAGAGAGAGGGTGAGAGAGCGCACGTGCGAGAGAGAGAGAGCGCATAAGAGAGTGAAAGAGAGAGAGAGAGCAGAGAGAGAGCAAGAGAGAGAGCAAGAGAGAGAGGGTGAGAGAGCGCACGTGCGAGAGAGAGAGAGCGCATAAGAGAGTGAAAAGAGAGCAAGAGAGAGAGAGCAAGAGAGAGAGCAAGAGAGAGCGAGAGAGAAAGAGAGAGCGAATGAGAGAGAGAGCGCAAGACGTGAGAGAGAGAGGCGTAAGAGAGCAAAGAGAGAAGAGAGAGAAAGCAAGAGAGAGAGGGTGAGAATGACGAGAGAGAGAGAGAGCGCATAAGAGAGTGAAAAGAGAGCAGAGCAAGAGAGAGCAAGAGAGCAAGAGAGAGAGCGCACAAGAGAGAGAGACGAGAGAGACGTGCGAGAGAGAGAGCGCATAAGAGAGTGAAAGAGAGAGAGAGCAAGAGAGAGCAAGAGAGAGAAAGCAAGAGAGAGAGGGTGAGAGAGCGCACGTGCGAGAGAGAGAGAGCGCATAAGAGAGTGAAAGAGAGAGCAAGAGAGAGAGCAAGAGAGAGAGAGCAAGAGAGAGTGAGAGAGCACGAGAAAGAGAGAAAGAGAGAGAGCGCGTGCGAGAGAGTGCGAGCGAACGAGAGCGAGCGTGCACGAGAGAGAGCGAGAGAGAGAGAGAGACGGAGGGGATGGTGCAGAGACTTTGTCAGGAGAAGGAGCGAGGAGGGGCATGAGAAAGGGGGAAAGAGGGGCGCAGATCAGTTTTTTTTAGTCCGTGATCTGCGGGGGGGCCCCCCTCGGCTTGTGCCCCTAGGCCATGGCCTCGTTGGCCTTATGGGTAATCCGGGCATGTCCGTACCCGCAAACTTCCATCAGTGCCTTGAAGCTGTTACTGGATGGCTGCGTGCCAGCAGGTTGAGGGTGAATCCAGCAAAGACGGAGATCTTGTGGTTGGGTCGTGCGGACAGTGGGGCAATCCGCTGCTGCCATCCCATCACGGGCTCTGGGGCCTGCGTCAGCAGATAACCCGCCGCTCCGGAGAACAATCGGAGGAACGGCGGCTTTGGAGTGCCTGCCATCTCAGGAGCACAGGACAGCACTTTAGTAGTTTTAATGGAAAGTTGGTGAATAGGGCTCAATGCTTTTATGGATGGAACACTGTTTTTAACATAGGTGAATGCATAGGATGTGTGAATATAATTGTATTTTAATGTATTTTAGTGTCGAATGCTGAAGGGTTTTATATTGTGTTTTATACTGCAATTGTGATGTAGGCATCAAATTATGCCTTTTGGAAGCCGCTCTGAGTCCCCCCTCGGGGGTTGAGAAGAGCGGGGTAAAATGCCATAAATAAATAAACTAAATCCAGCTGCCTACCCTGGATGGCGAGGCACTATGCCCGTCACCTTTAGTTAAGAGTCTAGGAGTCCTCTTGGACCTTTTGTTGGCAATGGAGGCTCAGGCCCCCGCGGCCAGCAGAACCGCGTTTTTCCATCTGCGGCAGGCGCCCTTTCTGACCAGAGACAACCTGGCCACGGTGATCCAAGCCACGGTCATCTCAAGGCTAGACTACTGTAACACTCTTTATTGTGTATAATTTTTTTATTTTGTGTATAATGTTTTTATTGGTTTTTGACATACAGAAAAAGAAACAACATCCATACAACAACCATAACAAACAAGTGCACCGTGAAAATGCCCCTTCCACCCTCACAAGCATCCACACCCCTCCACCCCTTCTGAGGGTTCCATCACTATTCTTCTTTTCCTTCAAGCCTTTTGGACAGTTTACATTACAAATTAAACAGTAGATCCAACTTATTACTCGTGTCTTGATCTCGGGATCTCCAAACGATATATTGTCTTACCCGGTCCCATCGCCCCAACAGTTCCTGCAATTTATTCTCATCCAACTCATTAACCCTGATCTCCATAATTTCAAATTGAATGTGTTCTACCAGGTATCGCAGCCAGTTCTTGATTGTCCATTTGGAGGAGTCCTTCCAGCCTAGAACTATGACAGACTGTGCGCTTTCAATCATGGCTTCCTTGATTCCTCCATATTCGCCCAAGTCACTCTTTTTCACCAATATCGCAACCTCCTTCGTAATTGCCCAATTTATATTCAGTGCCTTATTAATTTCCCCTTGTACCTCTTTCCAGAATTTCTGAACTACTACACATTCCCAGATCAGGTGCATATATACCCCTTTCACTTGGCACCCGTGCCAACATCGGCTACTCACATTTTGAAAGAAGTGTGCCAATTGGGCCGGAGTCCGATACCACTTATGCAGGAGTTTCCTTCTCATTTCCCTCACTCTTGTATTTTTATTTTTGCAATATTTCCCATTGTCCTTTCCATCTCTAATTCTGATACTTGTACTTCCCTCTCCCACAATTTGGTTAATTCTTGTACAAGGCTTTCCCCTGACACTACTAACAGCTTATATATCTTTCCCACCTGAGCCCTTTTCCCTTCCTTCCTTTCCCTGACCAACTTCTCAAAAGCAGTGTCCTCTCTTTGCATTGCCTCTCTAACCTCCCTCTGCATAAGAAATTCACATACTGCCCAGATTTGCAGCCACCACCTTTGTCCCAACCAGTTCTCTAATCTGTCTCTCCTAATTCTGCCCCCTTCATCCACTAATTGCTCCAGTCTTGTGACCCCCTTCCCTCTCAATTCCCTTATTACTCTGCTTAGATTTTCCTCCTTTTTAGGGTTTTAGGTAACACTCTTTACATCGGCTTACCCTTGTCCGTGATCCGGAAACTTAAGCTCGTCCAGAATGCTGCTGCTCGACTTCTCACAGGGGCTCCAGTGAGATGTCATATAATACGTATCTTGCAGCAGCTTCACTGGTTACCGATAGAGCACCGGATCACCTTCAAGGTGATGGTACTAACGTATCTGAAGGACCGTCTTACCCCCTACCAGCCCCGGAGATCACTTCGTTCTGAGGACTTGAACCTGCTGGAGGTTCCCAGTCTCAAAAACATTCGTTTAGCATCGACTAGACCAGACCTGGGCAACCTACAGCCCGCGGGCCAGATGCGGCCCGGCAGCCGATTCTGTCCAGCCCAGGGAGAAGAGCATTGGGGGCAGGGCCAAGAGGAAGGGGTGCCGCTGCTGCCATCCCATCACGGGCTCTGGGGCCTGCATCGGCAGACAACCCGCCGCTCCGGAGAACAATCGGAGGAACGGCGGCTTTGGAGTGCCTGCCATCTCAGGAGGCGATCCGGGCCTGCAGCGGGAGCAGTCGGCGACCTGCCGCGGCTGATCGCCCTGGCGACCTGGAAGACTTGATCGTCTTCTGGAGCGCCAGGGCGATTAGCCGCCTCAGGTCGCCGACTGCTCCCTCTGCAGGCCCGGATTGCCTCCCGGGATGGCAGGCACTCCATGGCAGGGAGATCAGCTGGGGAACGGCTGGGGCGAGAGCCGGCAGAGGCCTGCAGCATCTGATCGTCCTCTGCTCTGCTCTGCTGCGGCGGCTGGGTCCTCTTTGTCATCCTCTGGGGTGGGTCCATTGGGTCATTCCATCTTGGGATCCTTCCTCTCTTGCGGATGTCAGCCTTCATCTTGGTTCACACCTTGTCTTCTTGAATTTCATTTTATTTTATTTTAGTGGTTTTTATTATTATTATTTAATAATAATAATAATGTTACAATAATAATATAATAATATAATAAATAATATAGTATAATGTTATATTATATTATAATTTGAATATATTATAATGTCTATATATATATACTATAATAATTATGATATTAATACTAATAATATATGAATATTACTTGATATATTAATATGTTAATATTAATGATGTGTAATATATAATAAATATAGTAAGTAAATAAATAAATAAAGTAGATTAGAATGTAGTTCAGCCTTTAGGTGTGGCCCTCCATATAATTATTTTGCTCTCGTGTGGCCCCTTGGAAAAAATAATTGCCCACCCCTGGACTAGACGCAGAGCCTTTTCCGCTGTGGCCCCATCATTATGGAATGCCTTGCCAGTCGAAGTTCATGCCCTGCAGGATCTCTTGCCCTTCTGCAGGGCCTGCAAAACCCACTGATTCCGGCTGGCATTTGAATGTGGTTTTTAACTCTTTAAAATATTGTTTGACTGTTTAATTGTATTCGGGAGTTATATGACTATGTTGTGATATTGTTGTGTTGTAAGCCCCTCCGAGCCCTCGAGGAGTGGCAGCATATAAGACCGAATAATAAATAAATAAATAAATAAATAAATAGTTGTGCAGTACGGTAGAGTCTCGCTTAGAATCTCTAAATCCTAGACCTCGTGGGCCATCTCACGGTTAGACTACTGCAATGCCCTCTACATTGGCCTTCCTTTGTCTGTGATCCGGAAACTTAAGCTAGTTCAAAATGCTGCAGCTCGACTGCTCGCTGGAGTAATAAAATAAAGAAATAAAATAAATAAATGAAGGACTCAATGTTACAAGTGGAGGGTGAAGCGGCACCTCCCCCTGTGGCCGGAATTGAGCATACCGTCATGAAGCCAGAAAAGCTGGAATGTTAAATAGCCTCTGAGTGTCTGTCTATAGATGTTGTATGTCTAAATGGCATTGAATCTTTGCCATATATATGTGCATTGTAATCCGCTCTGAGTCCCCTACGGGGTGAGAAGGGCAGATTATAAATACTGTAAAATAAATAAATTTCTGATGGCCTTAGGAACCCCTTGGGCAGCAACAGCAACCTCTGTTGGTAATCCGGAGACTCAAGCTGGTGCAGAACACTGCAGCGCGACTCCTGGCAGGGGTCCCACATCACGCCAATCCTGCGCGAACTGCACTGGCTCCCAATTGAATGCCGGATTGCCTTCAAAGTGTTAGTCCTGACTTTTAAGGCCTTACATGGTCTGGGGCCAGTGTACCTGCGGGACCGCCTTGTCCCATACCATCCCACCAGATCACTGCGCTCCGAAGAGCTAAACCTCCTGGTCATCCCAAATGTGAGGACCTACCATCTGTCCGCAACCCGCCGCCGGGCTTTCTCTGTTGCAGCCCCTACCATGTGGAACGCACTGCCCGCCGGCATCCGTGCCACCCAGGGCCTCCTCCCGTTCAGGAGAGCAGTTAAGACATTGCTGTTCCAACAAGCCTTCGGGGTTAGCTAAACTTTAGCTCACACCGCCTAGCTGTCAGCCCACTGCGACTCCATTTGTTGCTTCAACTGTTCTAATTGTAATTCCATCTTAATGGTATTACTGTGGTTTATGAGTTATCTGACAATTGTATTTTACGAACTGTTGTAAATGGCCCTGAGCCGTTGGGGGCGACAGACAAATGCGAAATAATAAATAAATAAATAATAATAAACTACAACTCCCAAATGACAAAATCAATCCCCACAACCCACCAGTATTTAAATTTGGGCTTATCAGGTATTTCATAGAACCATAGATTCATTGAGTTGGAAGAGACCTCATGGGCCATTCAGTCCAACCCAATTCTGCAAAGATGCAGGGAAATCGCGTTCAAAGCACCACACATTTGTGCCAAATTTGGTCCAGATCCATAGTTGTTTGGGTTCACAGTGCTCTCTGGAGGTAGCTGAACTACGTCTCCCCTAAATCACTGCCAATTCCTTCCAAATCCCTCCAGTGTTTTCTATTGGTCATGGGGGTTCTGTGTGGGTATTCTATCATTGGTGGGGTTCAAGGGGTTCTTTGATTGCAGGTGAACTATAAATCCCAGTGACTACAACTCCCAAATGTCAAGGTCTATTTCCCTCAAACTCCACCAGTGTTCACATTTGGGCATGTTGAGTATTTCTGCCAAGTTTGGTCCAGATCCATCATTGTTTGGATTTGCTCCCTGTTGTTCCCGCACTCTTCAATCAGGAAAACCTCATCCTGTTCCAGAGGAATATTATGGGCTGTTTCAGCCTCTTGGCCATATTGAGTTGGCCATATTGAGCTTTGGGTTGCCAGAGCGGCACCATGGATGGGGGCCAGAGCCTTTTCCTGGGGGGTGGGGTGGGCGAGTATGTAAACATCCAGGTAATAACCTGAGACCACCTCTCCAATACATTAGGGCTGGGTCCAAGTGTTGCCTCCACTCAGCAATCGAACCAGATGCTGTTGGACCCAAACAGGCAACAGACGCTAAGTTGGCCGAGGAGTCGAAAGCCCCTCGGTTGCCAAATGAAGTGTGAAGCCGTCCCTGGAGAGCTTTGCCCGAAGGAAGCCAAGAGAGCAGCTGCAGGAATGAATTGCCTGAGAAATACCCATCTCCAGGCCCGGATCAACACCTTTTTGCGCCCTAGGCCACACTTTGGAATTACGCCCCCTTTAAGCCAACCTCTACCGCACCCCCCAAACATCACTCAGACCCACACTAAAAATAAATCATATCATACAACTTACCTCAAATTCACTCAGGTAGCCCAATACATCTCGGTTGATCAGTAATATCCAAATAAATCAACAACAACCCGTGCCAATCAGCACAGGTGTATCCGCGAGGCTTGCGGGGCGCCTGGGCCGGACTCACCTGCAGCAGCGCTATGCTCGGACCCACGCGCACCGTCACGCACCGGCTGTTCGGGGGCAGCACCGAGATAGACCCTGTGGATGAGCTGCCGTCAACAACTGACATCTTCCCTCCCTCGCCGCCGCCGCCTCTCAGCTACGCGCCCCGCCCACAGCCCTCCTCCGCTGCCGCTCTTGCAGCCTCAGTGAAACCGAATGGCTGCGGCGAGGGGGCGTGGCTATGAGACAGCCAGGCCACCCCGCCTCACGACGCCCAGCGCTTCCTTCGCACGGGAGAGCAAGAAGAAACACACACTCGCAATGGCTGCAGCTACGCCGTGGAACGAATGCGGCCTGGCAGCTCTTTATCCCCTACAGCTCTGTGCAGTGGCACGCTGGGAGTTGTGGTTTTAGCAGGCCTTGCTGAAGAGAGCTGGTGCCTCACCAAAGCACAACTGCCAGGAGGTCATAGCATGATGCCGTGGCCCCTCCAGTGGTGCCAAGCCACGCTATTTCTACAGCGGAGAGGTGTGTGTGTGTGTGTGTGTGTGTGTGTGTGTTCTACAGTGTACCTCAGGGGTGCCCACACTTTTTCAGCATGCGAGCTACTTTTAACCAACCAAGTCGAAAAGATCTACCTACCTTCCGCGTATGCGCTCCTGCCGCCACACGCGTGCTTCTGTGCTCTTGCTGCCGCGCACGCGCTCATGTGTTGCTGCCACCGCGCGTGCTCCTGTGTTGCTGCCGTTGTGCGCACGCACTCCTGCACTCCTGCACTCCTGCTCCTTTTGCCCGCGCGGCGCTCCTTCCGGGCAATATTGCGGGAATGAGGAAGCGCCTTCCGCGGGGCGTTGCGGGAACCCTGCCTCTCTCTTGCCGGCAGCTTCCCCGCCTCATGCTCCCTCTGGAGGCCCCGCCCTGCCTCTCTCTTGTGATGCAAAGGGAGTAGACAGAGAAGGGTTTCTTGGAAGATATTCAAGGTTTAATGTTCGCTCAAAGATTCTCAAGTTTTAGAAGAGTAAGTGGAATGTATGCTGTTGTAAATCACAGGTCACAACATTGCCATAGCAGTCCCGGGAATGAGGTAAATCACGTATCCAAACTTGCGGGACAGGCGGAAAGGAGATGGGCAAGGAACCCTGCCTCTCTCTCTCGCCCGGCAGCAAACCCGCCTCATGCTCCCTCTGGAGGTTCAATATAATATTCAAATTCTAATCATCGCCCTGCCTCTCTCTTGTGATGCCACCGCGCGTGCGCTCCTGCGCTCCTTCTCCTTTTGCCCACGCGGTGCTCCTTCCGCAGGGCATTGCGGGAACGAGGGAGCACGAGGCAGGGCCTCCGGAGGGTGCGCAAGGCGGGGAAGCTGCCGGCAAGAGAGAGGCAGGGTTCCCGCAATGCCACGCAGAAGGCGCTCCCTCGTTCCCGCGGGCAGAAGGAGCGCGGGAGCGCATGCGCGGTGGTAGGAGCACGCGCGTGGCAGCAGGACGAGAGAGAGGCTGCGATCGACCTCATTTGGACTCGCGATCAACTCCGTGGGCAGCCCTGGTGTACCTTATATTGGGTATAATATTATTTTTAAAGTTGACGTTGCCTTGGTTGGTATGTTTGTATATTCATGTTGTAAGGCGAACCTTGGCTCAAGAGCTCCCTGTTTGGAAACCTTTGATTGGCAAAATGTTTATGAGACATTGCTCGTGCCAGAGCCTTTCTTTTTAGACACAAAATATACCCTTTGTTTCGTGTCCGCTCTTGTTTTGGGGGAAAGAAGGAGGGAGAGAAGCCCTTCTTCTCACTTGGAGTCTTTTTGCTTTGGCTGCGGAGCCCATTCTGATAACAAGGAGTTCTTGACGTCCTCAAAAGCCAAACTGATACCAGCCGGGTTGGATGGAGGACTTGACTTCCTCCAGGCAGCGGAGAAAGAAAGAAAAGCGTCTTTGTCCACACAATGAATACTTGGGAGTGACTTATCTTCATTTGGATAAGAATTCACACTTCTTTATTTACTTGTTCTTAGCTGTCTGTGAATGGCTGACCACACGAATGAGAGACCTTTGAGTGAGTCTCCTTCTGTGGAGCTTTTTGAGCAGAGCCCAGATTTATTATTTTATTTATTTACGTCCTTTTTACCCCGCTCTTCTCACCCCCGCAGCGGGACTCAAAGCGGCTAACATGGCAACGATTCGATGCCATAGTAAAATACAGTATAATAAAAAGATAAAAACATACACATCTCTCTCTCGGCATTACTTCGCGAACGAAGATTCAGGAAGGACTCATCCCATGCTTTTTACAAGCGCGTTGATGACTAAAAAGGCCAATCTGAGATAGGCAAGTTTGGTTGCAGAAAGCACAGCAGAAAGTCTCCTTGGGTGATGTTTTTTCCAAGTTGCTGTTCTTTCTGCATTGTCGTTTCTCTTCGAGACCCATTCGGCGTGTCTTCTCGAAAGAGGCCGCAGCATTGTGGATAGTGCGCCTCCATGCCTCCCGATGTGAGGCCAGGGTGGACCATTGTTGGTGATCAATCTGGCCGAGCCTGAGATGTTGTTTCAGGGAGTCCTTATATCTCTTTTGGGGGGTGCCTCTCTTGCGCTGACCCATGGCGAGTTCACCATAGAGTAGTATCTTTGGGCGGTGGTCCTCCATCCTAGAGACGTGCCCTGCCCAGCGCAGCTGTGTTCTCAATAGCATGGCCTCAATGCTGGTGATCCCTGCATGCTCAAGGACAGCAACATTTGTCACATAGTCGGTCCAGTATATATTTAGGATTGTGCGAAGACAGCGCTGATGAAAGCGCTCGAGGAGTCGTAGGTGTTGGCGATAGGTGACCCATGTTTCAGACCCATAGAGGAGAATGGACAGTATGATAGCTCTGTACACACTGATTTTGGTGCTTTGTCTCAGGTGCTTGTTGCTCCAGACTCTTTTGTGAAGCCTTCCGAATGCACTATATGCCTTTGATAATCTGTGATCTATCTCTTTGTCAATCTTGGCGTCTGAAGAGATGATGCTTCCCAAGTAGGTGAACTGCTGAACGGACTTAAGCACAGATGTGCCTATGCTGACGTGAGGATGATGGTGTTCTTCCTGTGGTGCAGGCTGGTAGAGGACTTCTGTTTTCTTCAGGCTGACTTCCAGCCCAAACAGCTCTGCAGCTGTTGCAAAGCAGGATGTGAGGCGCTGCAGGGCTGCTTCTGAATGGGCGACAAGGGCAGCATCGTCAGCAAAAAGCAGCTCACGGACTAGATAGTTTAGAGTCTTAGTGCGAGCCCTCAGACGGCTTAAGTTGAACAAGCTACCATCAGTATGATAGCGTATATATATGTCGTCTTCTTCTTGTAGGTCTGCCGTAGCCCTTTGGAGCATCATGCTGAAGAAGATTGTAAATAGGGTTGGTGCAAGAACACAACCTTGTTTCACTCCATTAGTTATGAGAAAGGGCTCCGAGAGAGCATCACCATATCTGACTTGACCGTGCTGACCCTCATGTAACAGGACAATCATTTTGAGGAACTTGGGGGGACATCCTAGACGTTCCAGGATCTGCCACAGACCTTTTCTGCTCACAGTGTAGAATGCTTTGGTGACGTCGACCAATGTTACATAGAGTCCTTTGTTCTGCTCTCTACATTTCTCTTGCAGTTGTCTAAGGGCAAAAACCATATCTGTGGTGCTCCTATTAGCTCTGTAGCCGCATTGGCTTTCCGGGAGAAGTTCTTCTGCAATAGCCGGAACAACATTAGTTACAACATTATCTACACCAGTGTTTCCCAACCCTTTTTGAGCCACGGCACACTTTTTTACATTTCCAAAATCCGGGGGCACACCACCAACCAAAATGACACTCTAACACAGTAATACATACTGTATAGGTAATAAGAATTTACCTTGAGTTTTTGAGTTGTAGTTTATCTACATCCAGAGAGCACTCGGGACAGGCGAAGCCGGCAGGAAGGAAGGTGCCGTGGTGGTGGGCAGGGAGCCAGAGGGAGGCCGAGAGTGGTTTCCAGCACACCGGGGAGGAGGGGGAGGAGAGAGGGGCAGGGCCCTGGCCCTGCAGGGAGCCGTTCTCCCAGTTTGCAGCTCTCCTGGGCTTGGCGGAGCCACGAACCAGGAGACAGGCTCCCCGCATAGAACAGACCCTGCCTGCGAGCCGGGTTTGGCTGGGTCACGTCTCCCGCCGATCTCAGCAGAAGACGCGACCCAGCCAAACTCGCCTCAGTCATGATGATGAGTGCCTTCTGTGGGGCATTCCGGATGACCGCCTTCCGCAGGGCATTGCGGGAACAAGGGAGCACAAGGTGGGGCCTCCGGAGGCCCCACCTCACACTCCGCCCTGCCTCTCTCTTGCCGGCAGCGGAGGCTGCACGGTTGCTTCAGGATGAGAGAGAGGTAGAGCGGAGCACGAGGTGGGGCCTCCAGAGGTCCTGCCTCGCGCTCCCTCGTTCCTGCAATGCCCCGCGGAAGGAGCGCGCGCAGGACGAAAGGAGCCCGCGTGCGGAAGGTAGATCTTTTTGACTTGGTTGTTCCGACTGTGGCATTCCCGTAGGCCTTGGGAATACATCCGAATATCGGAATACATCCGATTAAATTCCGATAACATCGCTGTAAAAATCGGAAGTGATTCACATCCGAAACCAAAGCAAAATCAACATCTGAAACGACCTCCGATACGCATTTTTGTGTTCGAAAGCAGGCGTACTATCTAGTTCTCTTCATAGATCATCCACCAAGGCTGCCAAGGCTGCCTCTGTCCCAGAGCCAGGCATGAAACCAGACTGAGATGGATCCAGATAATTGGCTTCATCCAGGAACCCTTGGAGTTGTGTGGCCACCACCTCCAGTAGTCTCTGGAAGGCTGCCATTGGTTCTGTTCAGCCAGAATAGTAGGGTTTGAGTTGAGATACAAGGCTTGCGGTTGGGATGCCTGACTTAAAAAGGTCCTTCAACCTTTCCCTAACCTCAGAGCCACAAGTCCCATTGGGTTGCAGTTCCCATTATCCCCGATCTGTATGGGAGATAATCGGAAATGATGGGAGTTGTCATTCAATTACATCCAGGGACCCAAATGTGGTAAAAATTAAAGAGCACTATATAAAATATATATGTACTTGATCCTCTGTATCAGAGGTCGGGAACCTTTTTGACTCAGAGAGCCATGAAAGCAAAATATTTGGAAATTTATTTCAGTGAGAGCCATAGAATATATATGATATATTTTAAGACTGAATTCAACTAAATGTGAGCCTATACGTACATACTATGAAAAAAGGATTCCCCGGCAGAATGACGGGACACTTCAGACCTGGCTCTGCAAAAGGCACGCTCAGGACTCTGGGAAGGAAGAGAAGACGGAAGGAAGGGGGGAAGGAAGAAAGAAAGACAGAGGAAACAAAGGCGGGAGGGGGAGAGGAAGAAAGAAAAGAACGAACTATGGAAAAGGAAGAAAAGAAAAGCAGGAGAGAGACAAGGAGGGGGGAAAAGAAGGAAATGGGGGAAAATAAAGGAAAGGGAGTGAGGAAAAAGTAAAATAATGTAGAGAAAAGAAGAAAAGAAAGAAGGGGGAGAGAGGGAAGTGAAAAGAAAGGAAGAAGAAGGAAAGGAAGACTCAGGAAAAAGAATAGAAGAGGAAGGAAGGAAGAAGGAAGGAAGGAAGGAAGAAGGGAGAGGGAGAATGGAGGAAAGAAGGAAGGGGAGAGAAGGAGGGGAAAGGAAGGAGAGAAGGAGAAGGAATGGTGAAGGGGAGAAAGGAAGGAAGAGGAAGGAAGAGGGAGAATGGACGAAATAAGAGAGGGGAAAGGGAGGGAAAAGGAAGGAGAGAATGAAAGAATGGGATAATGGAAGAGGGAGGGAGGAAATAAGGTAGGGAGAGAGAGGGGGAAATGAATAAAAGAAAAGAGGGGAAGAGAAAGGAAGAGGAAGGAAGGAAGGAAGGAGGGTGCGAGGCCCCAAGAGCAGCGAGAGATGAAGAAAAGGCAGCGATGGCGCGGAAGCAGCAGCCGCAGCGCATTTGCGTCACTCCTCCCCGCTGCATGCTGGGAAACTGAAGCCCGGGCTGCTCTGGAGAGCCAGAGGCAATCATGAAAAGAGCCACATCCGGCTCCCGAGCCATAGGTTCCCGACCCCTGCTCTGTATTCACGAAGACAACCATAAGGTTGATGAGGCCCATGATGAAAATCAGTTCTAAATGCACTGACGGGTTTTGTAGTTATGTGAGTTTTACTGTATTAGGATGGGTTCAATATTAATTTAAACATAGAAACCACAAACAAACTCTAGCTTCTCTTCTTTTTTATTGCAGGTCTTGATAGGAAGAGGAAACCTTCAGGTACCTGCAGCCAGCTTGGGTCTGTGGCTGCCCTGAAATATGCTGTGGTTGGACTATATCTCTTGGTCTTCCTGATCCTTGTCGGTGTTTTCATACTTGCAGGTAAGGTATCCAGGATATAGCCAAGGAATGGGATGGTGGTCAGGAGAAATTGGGGGTCCCTTTCTCTCTATTTTTAGAGCCAAAATGAGCTGCAAGGGAATGGGAGCAAAATAGTTGAATCTTTCTTTCTTGGATGCGGAGGATGAGGCCTCTTTGATTTTTCTTAGATGCAGACAATGCTTTTGACAATTTTAATTGGGAATTTAGGTTTGCAGTAATAGGGAAAAAATAACATGGGACAAAAGATTAAGACTTGGATAAACAATTTTAATATCCTATTGTAATGTTCATCGGTTGCAGGTTTCACATTGTGATTTGTATTGTGCTAGTGTTGAAAGTAAATAGTAATATAAAGAATGTATTTGAGTCTCATTCGATGTACACAAGTGGAGAATAATAATAATAATCAACAATATACAAAGTTATAATACATGAAGAATTATTGGGAAAATAGAACAGTGTTTCCCAACCACTGTTCCACGGCACACTACTGTTCTGTGATGGATCATATGGTGTGCCGGAGAAAACGTCTCTTCCCGCCCCCTTTCTCCCCCTCCTGCCGAACTCCTGCTGCTGCTGCTTGGGGGAGGAGGAGGAGGACGACGAAGGGGCGGGTGGCAGCAAAGAAAAAGAAGGGGCTGGGGTGCCTCCTCCTTGGGCCGTTTCCCCTCTACGCGTCAGCCAGCCAGCCCATCCCAGCTGCCAGGGAGGGCCTGGGCTCCTTGGGGAGTCTCGGAAGAAAGGCTCCCCGCAGGGCCCAGGCCTGTCTGGGAGCTGAGCTTCCCAGGCAGGGGCTGTCTGCGGGCGTCTTCCACCGGGCTCCAGCGGTGGTGGAGCGAACTAGAGAAAGGCTCCCAGGGAGGGCCTGGGCACCTCAGGGAGCCTTTCTCCTGGTTCATGTCTTCTGCCGAGCCTGCCGGGGACGCGAGCCGGCCAAGCCTGGTTCCCAGGCAGGGCCTGTTCCTTGCGGGCAGCCTTTCTCCCGGTTCGTGGCTCCACCAAGTGTGGTGGAGCCGCAAACCGGAAGAACAACTCCCTGCAGGGCCCAGACCCTGCCTGGGAGCTGAGTTTGGCCGTCTCATCTCATGTCTTCTGCCGAGCCTGCCGGGGACGCGAGCCGGCCAAGCCTGGCTCCCAGGCAGGGCCTGTTCCTTGTGGGGAGCCTTTCTCCCAGTTCGTGGCTCCACCAAGCGCGGCGGAGCCACAAACCAGGAGAATGGGTCCCCACAGGGCCCCGCCCCTCCCTCCTCCCCCTCCTCCCCAGTGCACGCAAAACCGCTCTCGGCCTTCCTCCGGCTCCCTCCCCCCCCCCACTGCCTTCCTGCCTGCTTCGCCGGCCCCGAGATGCCTGCCCAGGCTGCCTTGCTGGCCCCCGAGGTGCTGCGCAGGTGGTGAGTGAGGCTCCTGCTCCTGTAACTCCCAAATGTCAAGGTCTATTTTCCCCAGACTCCATCTGTGTTCACATTTGGGCATATTGAGTATTCATGCCAAGTTTGGTCCTGATCCAACATTGTTTGAGTCCACAGTGCTCTCTGGATGTAGGTGAACTACAACTCCGAAACTCAAGGTCAATTAACTATATGTATTACTGTGTTAGAGTGTCATTTTGTGTCATTTTGGTTGGTGGTGTGCCCCCGGATTTTGTAAATGTAAAAAGTGTGCCGCAGCTCAAAAAAGGTTGAGAAACACTGAAATAGAAAAAGGAAGAAGGCAAGAGAGGTGATGATGAGGTTTTCTAAGAACCTAAGGTTTGCCCATGCCTGGAGGGAGGCAGAGAAGAAGAGAAAGAATTAGGCAGAAATTGGATTCGTCGTTCTCTTTCTTGATGTGAGGATGCTCTCTTCGGTAATATTTTGTCATTGTGGTGTTTGCATTTCCATGAAAATGGTGAAGGTTACACACATGCAAGAAATATTTTGGAAAACATGCAACCCTATGGATTGTGTGGTGCCTCCAAAGTCATTAGGAATTACATACCCACTCTGTGTTTTATTCCAAGCTTTAAAATAATTATCCAACGTGCTCAAAAGTGTAATTGTGATTTGGGGGAAAAGGTAAAGGTAAAAGTTTCCCCCTGACATTAAGTCCAGTCATGTCCTACTATGAGGATTGGTGCTCATCTCCATTTCTAGGCTGAAGATCCGGCATTGTCCATAGACACCTCCAAAGTCATGTGGCCTTGTCTCATAGTATGTACGTATATACTCACATTTAGTTGAATTCAGTCTTAAAATGTATTATATATATTATATGGCTCTCATTGAAATAAATTTCCAAATATTTTGCTTTCATGGCTCTCTGAGTCAAAAAGGTTCCCGACCCCTGATCTAAGTCATTAATCAAGATCCGGAACAGGACCAGGACCAGGCCCGGAACCCTGCTGACGGTACTCCGCTCGTCACTTCTTTCCAGGGAAGGCCCAAGTTTGCCCAGTCAGCACTGCCTCATTTCTTTAGGAGGGACAGTTAAATGTTGTCTTTGCTCACACCAGAGTTTTCCTGGCTCTTTCCCCCTTTATTTGCAGCCTTTCCCCTTTATTTGGATCCATTTCGCCCCCTTTCCCACATTGGCAAACACCACCACCCAGAACGTTTTTGGGTGTAGCCCCAGGAAGACGAGGCTGCCATGCCAAAAGCTCCTATGAGTCATGTTTGGACCTAAGGAGGTGGTGTGAAGCCCAATCCTCCACATTACGAGCCTAGAGAGGGTTAGTGGGTGGCCACGAATGGTTCCCCCGAGGAGGGCTTTGGCCTCTGGCTACGGGTTTGTGGGTTGGGAGGATGCCAGCGTCCGAAAGGCTCCAGGCCCAGATACTTTGGAACCATTCGTTGCCCAGGCACTGAGACTGAGGATGCATCTGCTACAGTGTAGAACAGTTTGGTCTGATGATAAATTTCGATTACTACAGGCCTCTATCTAGATACACTCTTAATGCAGCATAGAAACACATTGTCCTGGTACAAAAGAAGTTCCCTATGGGTAATTTGCAGGGCTACAGACCAGTGGCACTCACATGAAGTGGTCTGTAGGTATATCGTTTCTTGTCTTCCACGCATATTGGACAAACATCAGTTTGCATATACAGTGTTCCCTCACTTATAGCAAGTGTTACGTTCCAGGACCACCTGCGAAAAGTGAAGACCCAAGACGTAGGGATGCAGGAGCCTGGAAGAGGCAGCCAGGCTCCTGCACCCATTGGCACCATTGCCCCCAAAGATTTTCGGACCTTGAGCAGCAAAGCACCAGGACCTACAACTGAGCGCACCACATGCCTGGTGCCCAACTGTAGGCTCTGCCAGACCCTGCCAGCTGGATCTACGGCAGGGGTGGGTAATTATTTTTTCCAAGGGGCCACATGAGAGCCAAAAAATATTATGGAGGGCCGCACCTAAAGGCTGAACTACATTCTAATCTACATTATTTATTTATTTATTTACTATATTTACTATATATTACACATCATTAATATTAACATATTAATACATCAAGAAATATTCATATATTATTAGTATTAATATCATAATTATTATATTATAGTATATATATATATATATAGACATTATAATATATTGAAATTATAATATAATATAACATTATATTATATTATTTATTATATTATTATAAAATTATTATTATAAAATAATAATAAAAACCACTAAAATAAAATGAAATTCAAGAAGACAAGGTGTGAACCAAGATAAAGGCTGACATCCTCAAGAGAGGAAGGATCCCAAGATGTAATGGACCAATGGACCCAGCCCAGAGGATAACAAAGCAGACCCAGCCGCCACCGCAGCAGAGCAAAGCAGAACAGCAGATGATCGGAGGCTGCCGGCCTCCACCCGCCTCGCCCCCAGCCATTCCCCAGCTGATCGCCCTTCCATGGAGTGCCTGCCATCTCGGCTTTGGAGTGCCTGCCATCCTGGGAGGCGATCTGGGCCTGCAGTGGGAGTAGTCGGCGAGCTGCAGCGAGTGATCGCCCTGGCGAAACGAGAGAGGATCAAGTCTTCCGGGTCGCCAGGGCGATCAGCCGCCGCAGGTCGCCGACTGCTCCCGCTGCAGGCCCGGATCGCCTCCCGGGTGGCAGGCACTCCAAAGCCGCCGCTCCTCTGATTGTTCTCCGGAGTGGTGGGCTGTCTGCCGACACAGGCCTCACAGCCCGCGATGGGATGGCGGTAGCAGCGCCCCTTCCTCTTGGCCCCGCCCCTGACGCCCTTCTCCCTGGGCCGGACAGAATCAGCTGCCGGGCTGGATCCGGCCCGCGGGCCATAGGTTGTCCAGGTCTGGCCTACGGGCATGCTGTAGGTCCTGCTAACCAGGGCCTACATTCGACCGGGCCCAGTGCTTGGTGCTTGACTGTAGGCCTTGTAAGCTGGGCCTATGAGTACTCGTATCAAGCTCTCAGCTGTAGGCCCTGCCAGACAGGGCCTATGGTCGGTGAACCGAAAATCAGTCAAAAAAACGCCTACCATTCCACCCCTTTTTTGTTTCACTGATGTTTCCGTTCCCGAGGGGGTTGTACCATTCCATGCTATCTGAATGAACAGAATGATACGAAAACACAAAATAAACAAATGAAATTGTTACCCGGACCATGACTAATGGAGATGCACTTTTTGTGTTCCCTAAACTAGTGAATATTAGGGCTGTTTGATCAAAAACAAAATTGTTCAAAACTCATTCCAGATGTAGGGGGAGCGCTGGTGCTTCGATTCTGAATGATTTCCGAAATTTTCTGGAAAATTTTTGGAATTTTCCAATTTAATTCGTTTATGGCGGACATGCATGTTTAACCCAGTTTGGATGGGGATGTCTTCCCTCCGCATCAGAACTGGGGATGTCTTCCCCAGTTCTGACACAGAGGGAAGGACATCTGCCTCCAAACTGGGTTAAACAGCCAATGAGGGGAAAGCACCTTGGGAGGGGCGGGAATCTAATTCCGATTCCTTTCCGAAAATGGCGGTGGTGGCTTCGACATGGCAAATTCACGTCTAGGTTGCTTACATCGCCTCGAAACTGCTTCAAAAGTGAATTTAATCCGAATTCATTTCAATTTTACGAGCATTCCGACAAACCTACCCAGGAATATGTAGTGATCGTGAAAATGCATGCCATTCCCACCATTTTCCCTGCTCTATTCCTAATCTCTTTGAGTCTGTGTGTGTGTGTGTGTGTGTGTCTATATCTATTCCCCTTCCTTCCTTCCCAGCCCTATACCCCAGAATATCAAGGCAGAAAACCCCACATTATCTGTGTGTGGACTCGGATATTCAAAGCAGATATTGTGGGATATAGGGCTGTGTGGAAGGGCCCTCACCCTTTTTCCTCCCCTCTTCCTATTCTTTGTGTGGGTCTGTACATTCCCCATCCTTCCTTCCTCCTCACCCTTTTCCTTGCCCCCTTCTTCCTATTCTCTTCCCCTTCCTCCCTTCTCACCCCCTCCCCTCTTCCTATTCTCTTTGTGTGTGTGTGTGTGTGTGTGTGTGTGTGTATATATGTATATGTGTGTGTGTGTATCAGGTCTAGGCTAATTTCGGGAGCAAGGGCCCGGGGGTTGGGCTAGGTGCCCTCTGTCTGGCAGGCTCCTCTGGCCGCTCAGTCTTGCTCCCGGCCCCCAGGTAAGGACGCCCACGTGGCCTCCTCCCTCGCCCTACGTGCACCGGCGGCAGCAGTGGCAACAGAGGGAGGAGACGCGTGGGGGGCAAGGGAGACGGGAAAGGCGGGCGCCTCTGCCCCCTTCTCTCTTGCCCTGCACAAGGCATCCTCGGGGGGGGGGGCAGGGTGCGCAGGGTGAGGCAGGGAGAAGGGAAAGGCACGCACCTCTGCCTCCTCTCTCGCCCTGCGCGAGCCTTCCTCCCACCCTGCCGGCACTCCTGGGGGCGTGGCACCAGGCCCTGGATGCGCCCTTTGGCCACGTGGTGCCCCAAGGCGGCCGCTTAATTTGCCTCCACTAAGATCCGCCCCTGTCTCCACTGTAGAGTTATTGAAGTTTGATATCACTACAACTGCCTTGGTTCAATGCATTGGAATCATGGGTGTTGGAGTTCTACAAAGGTCTTTTCTGCCAAGGAAAATTTCAAGATTCCTTCACATTGAGCATGGCAGTGAAAATGATGTCAAGCTACATTCATTCTACAGTGTAGATGCGCCCTTGGTCAGAAGGCGCAATGTGAAACTTTTCTGCCTTGGCTTCCCTTCTGCACCAGATAGCTCTGCATGGCTGATGCACTTAATAATTCAAACTGGATTTGTGTTTGTATTTTAAGCCGGTGACTAAAGCCTCATTGCCATGGAGGAATTTGGGTGGAGTGAGTACAGTAATGCTCCCTTTGGGATGACACGCATTGTGTGCATGAAGGAATCAAGCCGACGAGGACCGCGTTTCTTGCTCGGGGTCCTCCAAAGGCCTAGGAGTTTTGACAAATGCCTAATTTTTTAATTTCTGCAACATCTGATGGCGATCAGAGGGATTTTCTTTCCAAGGAGGGGCTGCTGGAACGTCAAGTTCTTGTTTATTTCCTTCTCCCCAAAGAGAAATGGGTCAAGGCTGTCCTGGTGGAACGGGGATGAAACAATATACAAAAACATCCACCCACCCACCCAAGCCGTTTTCCTTTTTTTGTCTTCGAGATGAAATTGCACAATGTAATTGGAAAAAAACCCCCCTAGAGATTGAGCTGAGCTGGTGATGAATCAGTTGCTAAATAAATGACACAGACCTTATTTTGGCTTGCAGTGTCAAATCAGAAAAGCAAAGGAGCAAAACTATATACAATCCTGATTCAACCTGCTGCTCTCTAGATACGAGGGCGGATCAATAAGTCCCTGACCTTTTGAATGAAACACAGGTTTTTGGATAAAAAATCATTTTGTTTTTCAACGTAGTCTCCTTTGAGCTCTATACACTTTGCCCAACGTTTCTCTTATTTTTTTATCCCTTCCGAAAAATAAGATTTGTCGAGGTCATGAAAATAGGTATTTGTTTGTGAGATGATTTCATTGTTGGAGTCAAATCTCTTTCCCCCCGAGCCATTTCTTCAGGTTTGGAAACAAGAAATAGTCACTCGGGGCTAAATCCGGAGAATAGGGCGGATGAGGGAGCAATTAGTATTCCAATTCATGGATTGTTGCCATGGCAACTGCACCCTTGCATTGTCCTGGTACAAAAGAACTTTTTTTCTTGGTCAAATGCAGTCATTTCCCCCCCCCCAAATCCTCATTAAATCGACCCAATAAGTTGGCATAATATTCGCCATTGATTGTTTTACACTTTTGAAAGTAGTCAATGTCGATTATACCGCGTGCACCCCAAAAAACGGTCGCTATGACTTTATTGGCTGACAAACCCACCTTGGCCTTCTTTGATGCCAATTCACCCTGAAAATCCCCTGTTTTGACTGCTGTTTGGTCTCATGTGTGTTGTGGTGGATCCACGTTTCATCCACGGTTCTGAAACGGCGCAAAAACTCATCCATATTGCGGTTGAACAACGCCAAACACTCCTGCGAAATTGTCACACGATTGCGTTTGTGGTCGATTGTGAGCAAACGCGGCACCCATCTTGTGGAAAGCTTTCTCATACCCAAGTGATCATTTAAAATTGAAACCACTGAGCCATGTGAGATGCCTGTGGCTTCCACAATCTCTCACACTTTCAATCTCCAATCAGCCAACACCATATCGTGAATTTTTTCAATTGTTTCGGGTGTAGAGACCTCAACTGGGCATCCAGAACATCCGGCATCTTCCGTGCTTGGATGGCTACACCAAAATTCAGTAAACCACTTTTTACCATTAAAATTGATGGTGCAGAGTTCCCATAGTATTTATCAAGCTTAGCCTTGGTTTGAGTGATGGTTTTCCCCCGCAAAAAATAATGCTTAATGAGCACAGGAAATTCACTTTTTTCCATTTTCTCCTCAAATCACGCGATAGTCTGCTATCAAAGGCTGTCAAACACAAATTAAATGACGCAGCTTGTTCAAATTTTGACAGGAGTCAACTGACAGGTGCCTGTTGACAGGAGCAGTGTTGCCCTTTCAGTTAAGAGGCGGGAAATTCAAAAAGTCATAGACCTATTGACTCGCCCTCGTATGTTGGATGAGCAGAAAATGGGAGCGTTGCCATATGGGCGCATCTGGGTTTGTGTCCACATTGTATGTTATAGCAGTTCAATTCTAACGTTTAGCAGCCGTGACACCTTGTCCTATGTCATCCTGAGATTTATAGTTTGGAAAGAATGGAGATTCCATCTGAACATTAGGAAGAACTTCCTGACTGCGAGAGCTGTTCAGCAGTGGAACTCTCTGCCCCGGAGTGGGGTGGAAGGCTCCTTCTTTGGAGGCTTTTAAACAGAGGCTGGATGGCCATCTGTTGAGGGTTTTTCTGTTGCTTTCCTGCCTAGCAGAATGGGGTTGGGCTGGATGGCCTTTGGAGGCCAGTGCTACAACTCCTTAGCATTGAGCCATGGCAGTTCAAGTGGCGTCAATCTGCATTCATTCAGAAGTGTAGACATCACTTTTGTGGGTTTTCTGAATTCTGTGTCTCCTTGAGCTTAACCTACCACTGCTTGAAATCCCCTCCTTGTGCCCCTTTCTTGGGAGAAAAAAGTATGTAAGAATATCTATCTATCTATCTTAATAAAATCAAGAAAAGCCTGACGTCTCAGTCTGGAGTGGTTGGATTTGTTTACCTCCAGGGATGTTTACACACGACTGTGATAAATTCCTCACTCTTTCTCATCCCAGCGGGTGAGCTGTTGCAAAAGTGATGTCTCTCTTTCTCTCTCTTTTCTTTGGCAATGTCTCCGCTGCACAAACAGGATGTTGAGGATACAATGTCTCCAGGGGTGGTTTGAGTGTCGGATGAGATGTGCATGGACACCAGGCACGGGCAAACTTAGGCCCTGCAGGTGTTTTATTATTTATTTATTTATTTATTTATTTATTTATTTATTTATTCCTTCTTGTATTCCGCTCCTCCCTGCAGGCTCGGGGCGGATAACATCATAAAAACTCGGCTGACATGTAACATCCATGTCGCCGTACAATAAAACAGCATAAAATACAACATTAAAAACAACATTGGTCCCGGAATAAAAATTATGTCATGCCATAGCATTCCCTGAACCAGGGTGCTGATTAGAAGATGAGTACATTCGGCTTATTCGCCTAGCCGAAGGCCAGTCTGAACAGGGCGGTCTTACAGGCCCTGCGGAACGGAATAAGCTCCGTGGCGGCTCGAACATCATCTGGGAGAGAGTTCCAGAGTACCGGAGCCGCCACAGAAAAGGCCCTTTGCCTGGTCACGGACAGGTGACAGGTGCGGACCGATGGAATCAGGAGCAAGTTGGACTCCTCTGAGCGTAGTGATCTCGGGGGTATATATGGGGCAAGGCGGTCCCTCAGGTACGCAGGCCCTAGGCCGTGTAAAGCCTTAAAGGTTAACACCAACACCTTGAAGGCAATTCGGTACTCGACAGGCAGCCAGTGCAGCTGCCGAAGAATGGGCGTAATATGCTCCCTTACCGACGTTCCCCGTCAGCAAGCGAGCAGCGGCATTCTGCACTAGCTTGAGTTTCCGAACTGTCGCCAAGGGAAGGCCAACATAGAGGGCGTTACAGTAGTCTAGTCTCGAGATGACCGTCGCTTGGATCACCGTGGCCAGGTCATCCCTGGAAAGGTAGGGAGCCAGTCGCCTAGCCTGTCGTAGGTGAAAGAATGACGCCCTGCTGGCCGCGGCGACCTGGGTCTCCATGGCCAGCAGGGGGTCCAACTGAACACCTAAGCTCTTAACAACAATTACTAGCTTGGGGACCCGGCGGTGCCTGGGTTATTTGAGAAAAGTATTCGTTCGTCAGTTGCAATTATTTATGTGGCTTGCAGTGGTGTCAGGAAGTTAGTGAAGGCACTGCGAGTCCCATCGTCCATGGTGTACCCTCATCCAAAGTGCAGCAGGATGTAGAGTGGGTCATGGAGGCTCTGTGTGCCAGGTTTGGTGTTGATCAGTCATAGGATTAGGTTTGCAGCAGTCTTGGAAAGAGAGAGAAGGTACTGCAAGTCCCATCATCCATGGTCTGCCCTCCTGCAAAGTGCAGCAGGACGTAGAGTGTGTCATGGGGGCTCTGTGTGCCAAGTTTGGTCTTGCTCCATCATTATTGGGAGTTGCAGCGGTATCATGAAATAACTGAAGGTACTGCAAGTCCCACCATCTGTGGTCCGCCCTCCTCGAAATTTCAGTAGGATGTCGGTTGGGTCATGGGGGCTCTGTGTGCCAAGTGTGGTCTGTATTGGTGTATGGATGAGGGTTGCATTGTTTTTAGGAAGTGAGTGAAGGTACTTCAAGTCCCATCGTCCGTTGTCCGTCTCACACAAAACTGCACCAGGATGTAGAGTGGGTCATGAGGGCTCTGTGTGCCAGGTTTGGTCTTGATCAGTCATTGGATTAGATTTGCAGCAGTTTTGGAAAGTGAGGGAAGGTACTGCAAGGCCCATCATCCATGGTCTGCCCTCCTCCAAACTGCAGTAGGATGTAGAGTGGGTCACTGGGGCTCTGCATACCAAATGTGGTCTTTATCAGTGTTTTTGGGGGGCCGGAGTGGTCTGTGGGAACAGAGGGGTGTGGAAGTACTACAAATCCCATCATCCATTGTCAGTCCTCCCCCGAACTTCACCAGGATGTGAAGGGAGTCATGTGGGTTATGTGTGCCAAGTGTGGTCTAGATCAGTAATTGGATGAGGGTCGCAGCGGACTTGGGAAGTGAGTAGAGGTACTTCAAGTCCCATAATCCATGGTCTTGCCTCCTCCAAACTGCACTAGACATAGAGTGGGTAATGGGGGCTGTGTGTGCCAAGTGTGGTCTGTATTGGTCCTTTTAGGTGGCCACAGTGGTCTGTGGGAACCACAGTGTTTGAAAGTACTACAAATCCCATAATCCATGGTCCATCTCCCCCAAACTGCACCAGGATGTAAAGGGGGTCAGGGGGGTTATGTGTACCAAGTTTGGTGCAGGTCCATCACCCGCACCGGCTGCTGTGGCCTGTGAAAGTGGCAGCCAATCAGAACACTGCCACATACATACGTACCCACAAACAAACATACAAACATACAAACATTCCGCTTTATTATATATAGAGATTTACAGTATTTATATTCCGCCCTTCTCACCCTGCAGGGAACTCAGGGCACATATACATGGCAAACATTCAATGCCATTAGACATACAACATCTATAGACAGACACAGAGGCAATTTAACATTCCAGCTTTCCGGCTTCATGAGGGTATGCTCGATTCCGGCCACAGAGGGAGCTGCAACTTCACCGTCCACTTGTGACACCGAGTCGTTCGGTGGAGCACTTCCTCATTCTTCTGCACGCTGCTGGAATGTTTTGTGGTGTCGTAAATCAGTTAAATTAGCCTCCCCGCATAAGCGGTACCTAAATTTCCTACTTGACAAATGCAAATGCATTCAAAGCACCATCTGCCGGGGGTGTTTTGAATGCAATTTTCCTGCTTTTTGGCAGGGGGTTGGACTGGATGGCCAACTCTATGATTCTATGATTCTATTATTCTAACTATCTTTTGGGATGTATAGGTCAACAGCAAGCTAGACTATTCATGGTCGGGAGCTCACTCTGACCCGGGCTGGCTTTGAACTCAAGATCTCTTGGTCAATAGCTGGCTACTAACTAGCTGCGCCACAGCCCAGACTGCAACTCCCACAATTCCTAACAGCCGGAAGGCTGTATCATTGAAGGCTTTCATGGCTGGAATCACTGGGCTGTTGTATGTTTTCCGGGCTGTATGGCCATGTTCCAGAAGCATTCTCTCCTGACGTTTCACCTGCATCTTTGGCAGGCATCCTCAGAAGTTGTGACGTCTCTTGGAAACGAGGCAAATGGGGTTTATATATCTGTAGAATAATGTCCAGGGTGGGAGAAAGAACTCTTGTCTGTTGGAGGTAGGTGTGAATGTTTCACCTGGCCATCTTGATTAGCATTTAATGGCCTAGCAGTTACAAGGTGTGGCTTCTTACTACCTGGGGCAATCCTTTGTTGAGAGGTGATTAGCTGTCCCTGATGGTTTCTTGTCTGCAGTTCCCCTGTTTTTGAGTGTCGTTCTTTATTTACTGTTATGATTTTAGAGTTTTTAAAATACTGGTAGCCAGATTTTGTTCATTTTTGGTTTCGGACGCAGAACTGAATTTGAGAAAGAACATTAGGCCTGGGCAATAATGGTTGTAAAGTACTTAAAGTTCTGGTGGTGAACACTAGGAGGCGCTGGTGCCTTGCTTCTACAGTGTTGCTAAAGTTCTGGTGGTGAACACCAGGTGGTGGTGGTGCCTTGCTTCTACAGTGTTGCTAAAGTTCTGGTGGTGAAAACAAGGTAGCGCTGGTGCCTTGCTTCTACAGTGTTGCTAAAGTTCTGGTGGTGAACACTAGGTGGCGCTGGTGCCTTGCTTCTACAGTGTTGCTAAAGTTCTGGTGGTGAACACTAGATGGCGGGGGTGCCTTGCTTCTACAGTGTTGCTAAAGTTCTCTAGTGGTGGCTTCTACAGTGTTGCTAAAGTTCTGGTGGTGAACACTAGGTGGCGCTTGCTAGCTTCTACAGTGTTGCTAAAGTTCTGGTGGTGAACACTAGGTGGTGCTGGTGCTTTGCTTCTACAGTGTTGCTAAAGTTCTGGTGGTGAACACTAGGTGGCGCTGGTGCCTTGCCTCTATAGTGTTGCTAAAGTTCTGGTGGTGGTGCTGGAAACTACAGTGTGGTTCGCTGGTGCCTTGCTTCTACAGTGTTGCTAAAGTTCTGGTGGTGAAAACTAGGTGGCGCTGGTGCCTTGCTTCTACAGTGTTGCTAAAGTTCTGGTGGTGAAAACTAGGTGGCGCTGGTGCCTTGCTTCTACAGTGTTGCTAAAGTTCTGGTGGTGAACACTAGGTGGGGCTGGTGCCTTGCTTCTACAGTGTTGCTAAAGTTCTGGTGGTGAACACTAGGTGGCGCTGGTGCTTTGCTTCTACAGTGTTGCTAAAGTTCTGGTGGTGAAAACTAGGTGGCGCTGGTGCCTTGCTTCTACAGTGTTGCTAAAGTTCTGGTGGTGAAAACTAGGTGGCGCTGGTGCCTTGCTTCTACAGTGTTGCTAAAGTTCTGGTGGTGAACACTAGGTGGTGGTGGTGCCTTGCTTCTACAGTGTTGCCAAAGTTCTGGTGGTGAACACTAGGTGGTGGTGGTGCCTTGCTTCTACAGTGTTGCTAAAGTTCTGGTGGTGAACACTAGGTGGCGCTGGTGCCTTGCTTCTACAGTGTTGCTAAAGTTCTGGTGGTGAACACTAGGTGGCGCTGGTGCTTTGCTTCTACAGTGTTGCTAAAGTTCTGGTGGTGAACACTAGGTGGCGCTGGGGCTTTGCTTCTACAGTGTTGCTAAAGTTCTGGTGGCGAACACTAGGTGGCAATGGTGCTTTGCTTCAACAGTGTTGCTAAAGTTCTGGTGGTGAACACTAGGTGGCGCTGGTGCCTTGCTCCTACAGTGTTGCTAAAGTTCTGGTGGTGAACACTAGGTGGCGCTGGTGCCTTGCTCCTACAGTGTTGATAAAGTTCTGGTGGTGAACACTAGGTGGCGCTGGTGCTTTGCTTCTGCAGTGTTGCTAAAGTTCTGGTGGTGAACACTAGGTGGCGCTGGTGCCTTGCTTCTACAGTGTTGCTAAAGTTCTGGTGGTGAACACTAGGTGGCGCTGGTGCCTTGCTTCTACAGTGTTGCTAAAGTTCTGGTGGTGAACACTAGGTGGCGCTGGTGCCTTGCTTCTACAGTGTTGCTAAAGTTCTGGTGGTGAACACTAGGTGGCAATGGTGCTTTGCTTCAACAGTGTTGCTAAAGTTCTGGTGGTGAACATTTCAGAACTTTAACAAAACTTTCAAACTTTCGTTATAAATGGCAGTTCCTAATTGGTTCTGTCTTAAAAATCGCCAATAATGAAATAATAAAGGAAGTTTCGAAAGTTTTGTTAGAGTTCTGAAATGTTCACCACCTGAACTTTAGCAACACTGTAGAAGCAAAGCACCAGCGCCCCCTAGTGTTCACCACCAGAACCTTAGTTTTGTAAGTACTTTAGGATAATTTAGAACCATGATTGCCCAGGCCTAAAGAACATGAGGTTGCCTGGCATAGATGCAGGCGAAATGTCAGGAGAGAATGCTTCTGGAACATGTCTATATAGCCCGAAAAACATACAACAACCCAGCCAGTAGGCTGTTAGAAACTGTGGGAGTTGCAGTCCAAAATACCTGGAAGGCCCAAGTTTGCCCATGCCTGGTGTAAATGCAGCTCTCATCCGGTGCTCAAACCACTTAAATGCAGAACAGTTTGCAAGTGGCGCAGATAAAGAGCCTTGCTTCGTGTCAGGAAAAATGTTATTTTTCAATCGGTTTATTTAACTTCCCCATCCAGCCTTACATTCAACCTCAATAGAGGGCCATAACCAAACAAACCCTCTGCTTTCCTCAAAATCCAGTGTAATAAAAGCCCATCCTTCTGATGATTTCTTTGCCGCCGCCGCTTTCATGTGTGTTTCCCTTGGCCTCCCTCAATGTACTTTGGACGATCCGCAAAGGCCCCGGGATCCTGTTCCATTTCCTCCTGGGTCCAAAATTGCTTTTAAAGAAACCGACGTAAATGAGACGCGAAGCTCGAGAGTGGGGTCGGATATTTTAAAAGTCACCTGTCAACACCACTTGGCGACCATGACATGATGCCGTGGGTGTTGTGTGGTTTTGTTTTGTTTCTTTCTTTTTTTGCTTTCTGCCGCAGAACCGAAATTGAGAAAGAACATGTGGGCAATCGGAGGGTTTCCAGAATTTCGGAAAGGGAATGTGACACTGATCTGGGGAATAAAGTTGTCACATTCGTTGATTTCTGGGGCGAAGCCTGAGAATAAAAAGAAGACTGAGGAGACATGATTGCCAAGCTTAAATATCGGAAAGTCTGTCATAAGGAAAAGGGAGCAATGATTTGTTTTCTGCTATGCTGGTTAGTGACCGTAAAAAAGTTTTGTTGTTGTTGTTTTCTGCTGTCGTGGAAACTAGGACTCAAGGGAGCCATGGGTTCAAATGACAAGAAAGGAGATTCCAGCTAAATATGATTGGGAAGAACTTCTTGGCCACCGGGAGAGCTCTTCAACAGATGTTTGCACTACAGATACCCCGTTTCCCTGAAAATAAGGCATCCTCTGAAAATAAGACCTAGTAGAGGTTTTGCTAAATTGCTAAATATAAGACCTTCCCTGAAAGTAAGACCTAGCAAAGTTTTTGTTTGGAAGCATGCCCACCGAACAGAATAACAGAGCTTTACTTACTTACATACTTAGGCGATCCCTCGTAGCGCGAGGATGATTGTCTTCCAGATGTGGTGTCTTGGCGGTGGGTCCTTAGGTGGCTGTGGAGCCCTATTCTTGACCCACATATTCTGCTGCAGTGAGGACATCAGTTTCCAGACAGAAGGCGGTCCCGGTCCAGGTTGGCTTGATGTGCCTTCCTCTTGGCATATTTCTACCTTTCCCCCTCCATTCATGCCTCTTCGAATTCTGCAGCACTGCTGGTCACAGCTGACCTCCAACTAGAGCACTCAAGGGCCAGGGCTTCCCAGTTCTCGATGTCTATGCTACAGTTTGTAAGGTTGGCTTTGAGCCCATCTTTGAATCTCTTTTCCTGTCCGCCAACATTATGTTTCCCATTATTGAATTCGGAGTAGAGTATCGGCTTTGGGAGACGGTGACTGGGCATTCGGACAATGTGGCTAGTCCAGCAGGATTGATGGTGGAAAAGTATCGCTTCACTGCTGGTGATCTTTGCTTCTTCCAGCACGCTGATATTTGTCAGCTAAATATAAGGCCTTCCCTGAAAGTAAGACCTAGCAAAGTTTTTGTTTGGAAGCATGGCCGCTGAACAGAACACCAGAGCATGCAGCTGTGATTCTTTCTATCCCGTCACCGTTGTCCTGTACTTTCGCAGTCCGTTGCAGAGCAACTGCATGCAGGACATGAAGACCGTCACCTGCTGCCAACCCCGATGTTCACTTTCATGGCCGTCACATGTAAATGTGCAGGTAATGCATCAGGATGCCCGTCACCTGCTGCCATACCGTACGCTGTCCTTGCTGTGCTGTACGAGTGTGCTGTGGTGAGCTGCCACTGGTGGCCAGAAGCTGTGCAAGTGTGCCTTCAATTCTTCTTCATGGAAAAACAAGACATCCCCTGAAAATAAGACCTAGCACATCTTTGGGAGCCAAAGTTAATATAAGGCACTGCCATATTTTCGGGGAGACAGGGTAAGATGTGTGTAGTGTGCATATTCGTTCATGTCTTTTTCAAACTATAGTCCAGTCCCCAAATAGTTGGAGGAACAATGAATTGCCCCTCGGCTTGAACAGTTTGCGGATGCTTGAATTAAATGGAAAAGAAGAGCGGTGGAGTCAGATCTCATGTTCAATTTAAACATAACCTGGAGCCCAAGCTTCCAACCTCCCTGAATTAATCATAATTATAATAATTATTGTAGTCTAGGTGTAATTATAATAATTATTGTCGTCTAGGTGTAATTATAATAATTATTGTAGTTTAGGTGTAATGCTTGGATGTTTCTGTAACTAGTCTGGCTGCGGTGTTTTGAACCTGCTGGAGTTTCCGAACGTGGTACAAAGGTAGCCCAATGTGAAGCACCTTGCAGAAGTCCAACCTTGGGGTGACCAGTGCGTGCACTACCATCTTCAGGTCCTCCAAATCTAGGAAGAGGTGCAGCTGGCATATCAGCCGAAACTGGTCATAAGCACCTGCTTTTTGCACCTCCCTGGGCTGATATTTGGAGAGACGGATCTAGAGGCGCGTCTCCTAAGCTGTGGGCACCATCTTTCAGGGGGGAGTACTGGTTGACCCATCTCCACCCCCACAATAAGACCCTTGACGGCAAGCTCCTCTGATTTGTTTGGGTTCAGTTTCAATGTGTTTTTCTCAGAACCGGACGAAGGTAATAAAAAGTAGTAAGCAAACATTATTTTGGCGCCCTCTGGCTTTCCAGCCTGGTGGAGATTGCCCATGCGCACAGCCAGCTAGTTCCGTGCATGCGCACTATGCGGGGCCGAAAGGGAGCAGCGTTTTGGAAGCGGCCAGAGGCGGAGCGCCTCCGGCTGCAAAAAGCTCCCCCCCCGGCAACGGCGCATGCATGAAACTAGCTGGCTCCTGCGCATGCGCTATTGCCGCAGGGCGGGCCTGGCTGCCCAGAGCTGCTGGTTGCCCTGCAACGTGGGGCCGGGGGGAGGGGCTTTTTGCAGCCAGGGGCACGCTCCGCCTCTGGCCGCCTCCATAGTGCTCAGTGTGCTGAACTTGGCGGCCGTGGATGGATGCGCCCCTGGCTACATGGTGCCGGTAACCGACTGCTTCCCTTCGCTTACTGTTAAATACGCCTCTGGTTTTTCTTCATCCAGCCCTTTAATTCAGAGGAGACACACTATCCTTAGCTAGAGCTGTTTTGTGTGTGACCTCAGAGACTCCGTGGGCCACACCAAAGCCTTGTGAGGGCCTTATCCGGCCCCCTGGCCACATGTTGTGCAGGCCTGACCAACACCACCAGCTTAATGCAATTTAATAATAATAATAATACACTTTATTTATATTTCACCCTTCTCCCCTAAGGCAGTGTTTCCTAACCAGTGTGCTGTGGCACACTAGTGTGCCGTGAGCGATCATCAGATGTGCCGTGGGAAATTGGAACCTCCAATACCTTTTCTTCAACTACAAATTCCAAACTCAAGGTCAATTCCCAAGCAAACCCTTTCAGTACTTTCTGTTGGTAATGAGAGTTCAATATGCCAGGTTTGGTTCAATTCCGTTGTTGCAAGAGTTCAGGATACTCTTTGATTGTGTGTTAACTATAAATCCCAGAAACTGTAACTCCCAAATGTCAAGGTCTATTTTCCCCAAACTCCATCTGTGTTCACATTTGGGCATATTGAGTATTCATGCCAAGTTTGGTCCTGATCCAACATTGTTTGAGTCCACAGTGCTCTCTGGGTTTAGGTGAACTACAACTCCAAAACCCAAGGTCAATACCCACCAAACTCTTATAGTATTTTCTCTTGGTTATGGTAGTTCTGTGTGGGAAGTTTGATTCCATTCCATCATTGGTGGAGTTCAGAATGCTCTTTGATTGCGGGCGAACTATAACTCCCAGCTGTTGAGCAAGACCTTTGTGTGTGTCTTTCTGCCATTCCTGCCAGGATATTTATGTTGTGTTCATCGAAACAGGCCCAGGTTTCACACTGAGTGTATAAATACATTTAAAAACATATTAACTATATGTATTACTGTGTTAGAGTGCCATTTTGTGTCATTTTGGTTGGTGGCGTGCCCCAAGATTTTGTAAACGTAAAAAATGTGCCGCAGCTCAAAGAAGGTTGAAAAACACTGCCCTAAGGGACGTGGAGCGGATTACAGTGTTTTACATACATAGGCAGACAATGTCTTTACAATCATATACAATGAGACACAAAAACACAAACAAAGGGAGAGGCGGTGCTTCAGCTCTGCTTTTGGGGAGTTGCTCTCCTCCCTTGTTCAAGCCGAGAAGCCTGCACTGTCCTCTCCTGGCTGTGTGGCTGGCAAGACTGCTTGGAATGCTAAGGCAAAGGAACACAAAATGCAAAACAATATAGTCGCTTAATCCTTAATCAATTCTTTAGTAGCGTCAATGATTCATGCCCCTACAACGCACTCAAACGGCTCCACTTCTCGTCGTTACTTTGAATATTGGGATTAAACCCTAGAACTGTTATGGACTATGATTTGACCCTCCTGGTCCTTCTATCCTATTGATTTGTACCTGTTCGTGAGTACGATTGTACAATAACTGACTGTTGATAGTATGAATCATTGACGCTACTAAAGAATTGATTAAGGATTAAGCGACTATATTGTTTTGCATTTTGTGTTCCTTTGCCTTAGCGTTATATGGTCACAGCAGCTACCTTTGCCTTATTAAGACTGCTTGGAATGTCTCTGCCTTTTCCCTCTGAAGTAGTATCTATTTATCTCAGTGGTTCCCAACCTTCCTAATGCTGTGACCCATGTTGTGGTGACCCCCCGACCATAACAATATCTTCGTTGCTACCTCATCACTGTAATTTGGCTACTGTTATAAATCATAATGCAAATATCTGAGGTGCAGGATGTATTTTCATTCACTGGACTAAATTTGTCACAAAAAATCCAATACGCCCAAATCTGAATAATGGTGTATTGATTTTGTCATTTGGGAGTTGTAGTTGCTGGGATTTATAGTTCACCTACAACCAAAGAGCATTTTGAACTCCACTAACAAAGGAATTGAACCAAACTTGGCACACAGGACTCCCACGACCAACAGAAAATACTGGAAGGGTTTGGTATGCATTGATCTTGATTTTGGGAGTTGTAGTTCACCTACACCCAGGGAGCACTGTGGAATCAAACAATGATGGAACTGAACCAAACTTGGCACATATGCTCAATATGCCCAAATGTGAACACTGGTGGAGTTTGAGGGAAATAGACCTTGACATTTGGTTACATCCTGGTATTTAGATTCAGTTGCAATGCTCAAAGAGCTGCCTTTGAAGACTGATCGGATCCGCGGTTCAGAGGAACGCAGTTTCGGCCTCCCCGGGACGCTGTAAGAGCATCCCGGGCGAGCTGGCAGTGATCTGCGGCTCGGGAAAGGAAAAGTTCATGCTTGGAGTGAGTCGGAAACAGTAAAGGACACAATGTATCTCTATAAAGGGAAAAGTTACAATTAAATGATACTTTATTGGGGGATTTGTTATAATGTTAGGGTCTGGGGAAGAAAGCAAAGTAAAGAAAGGCTTGTTGGTTGAAGCTGCTGCTGTCGCCAGACTCCCAACGATGCTGGCCAAGTGGGGCATCCAGGAACTACGGAACTCCCTGCTGCAGGTCAGATTAACTTGAATGCAGGGGGTCCTTGGTTGTTCACGATCATAAGGGTTCCTAAGACCATCAGAAATATATTTTCTCTGGTAGTCTTTGGTGACCCCTCTGAAATCCCCTCGCGATCCCTCCAGGAGTCCCGACCCCCAGATTGAGAATCTTTGATTTATCTACTCACACATTAGATGTTTTCAAATTGCTAAATTGTCAGGAACTGGAGCTGACAAACGGGAGCTCACCCCGTCTTTGCACATTGAACTGCCGTCCCTTAGGTCAGCAGTTCAGCTAACTTTCAGGTCAGCAGTTTACTTACTTACTTTATTTCTATTCCACCCTTCTCACCCCGCAGGGGACTCAGGGCGGATTACAAGGTACACATTACATTTAGACACACAAACCACAAGACAGACAGTGGCAATTGAACATCTGGCTACTTGAGCAGATGCACTCCTTCAGTTCTCAGCGTGTTTTCTGGAGGTCTTTTTATGACCTCGTAAATCAGTTAAATTTAGCCTCCCCACTAAGCGGTACCTTAATTTCCTACTTGACAGATGCAACTGTCTTTTGGGTTGCAAAGGTCGACAACAGGCATTTTCGTTGCTACTTCATAACTGTAATTTTGCTATTGTTATAAATTGTAAGGTATATATCTGATATGCAGGATGTATTTCATTCACTGGACCAAATTGGGCACAAATACCAGATATTTCAATCCTGGTGGGGGTGGGGGAGGGACAGATTTTGTAATTTGGGAGTTGTAGATGCTGGGATTTATAGTTCACCTATAATCAAAGAGAATTCCGAACTCCAGCCAAAGATGGAATTGACAAGCAAACTTGGCACACAGGACTCCAGTGTGGATGAAAATACTACTGGAATGAGATGTGGGCTGACAGTTATAGGCCTTTGTTTACATCCAGAGGTGTTGAAATGGACTCAAACAATGTTGGATCTGGACCAAACTTGGCACAAATATTCCATTTCTTTGCGCAAGAAATTTGGCCAGAACCCTTGCAAAACAATACACTTAAGCTGAAAGGCTTTTAATGAAGATTTCACTCCCGCCGGGTCCCAGCGGGGGATCGAGTGACCCAAAAGAATGCACTGTTTGGTAGACGCTTCGTAAACATTCGTTCGGATTGTTGGCTGGAGAGTTTCAATTATTTGCATTTGAAATTAAAATAATTTAAATAAAGCCGTCTCACCCACCCACAACAAATCCTGCAATCTTATTTATATGATCTTGGATTTCACCGCACCTGGAAGCAAAAGGTTTCTAAACTGCTTAACTCTCTCGGCATTACTTCGCGAATGAAGTTTCTTAGGAAAGACTCATCCCACGCTTTTTACAAGCACGTTGATGACTAAAAAGGCCAATCTGAGATAGGCAAGTTCAGTTGCAGAAAGCACAGAAGTCTCTTTAGGTGATGTTGTTTCCAAGATGCGGTTCTTTCTGCTTTGTTGTTTCTCTTATATATATATATATGAGAGATCTATCTCTATCTATATATGTCTGCACCTATGTATATAGGAGCCCCCAATGGTGCAATGGGTTAAACCGTTGTGCTGGTAGGACTGAAGACGGACAGGTCAGAAGTTCGAATCCAGGGAGAGCGCAAATGAGCTCCTTCTGTCAGCTCCAGCTCCCCACATGGGGCATGAGAGAAGCCTAACAACAATAGTTCAACACAAAATATGCATATCAAAGGTTCATTTTATATTCAAAACATCATATAACAGTGACAATCATATTCTATAACTATAAGCATCCATCACAATACCGTGTCAGGGTACAGCTAGGACAACACAATGTCTGTAAGGAGTAAATCTCACTGAGTCCAGTCGTTGCACCTTGGGGTAAATCGTCCAAAGCTCAATGCGAGCATAACACAGGTAAAAGGGATGCGTGGAGGTAATCCAAAACCATAGACCGCAATGAATCCAAGGCTCCTGGAAATGAAAGTAAAGCAAGCCGACGGAAGAATATCCACAGCGGCCCCGAATATTCAGCGGAATTCAGCGGCCCCGATTGTGTGTGGATATTCTTCCGTCGGCTTGCTTTACTTTCATTTCCAGGAGCCTTGGATTGACTGGCTCCGGTTCATTGCGGTCTATGGTTTTGGATTACCTCCACGCATCCCCTTTTACCTGTGTTATGCTCGCATTGAGCTTTGGACGATTTACCCCAAGGTGCAACGACTGGACTCAGTGAGATTTACCCTTACAGACATTGTGTTGTCCTAGCTGTACCCTGGACACGGTATTGTGATGGATGCTTATAGTTATAGAATATGATTGTCACTGTTATATGATTGTTGTTAGTATTATCTAACCTTGACTCAGTTTGAAGGAAGCATGAGAGAAGCCTCCCATAGGATGGTAAAACATCAAAACATCTGGGAAATGTTCCCTGGACAATGTCCTTGCCGATGGCCAGTTATCTCATACCAGAAGCGACTTGCAGTTTCTCAAGTCACCCCTGAAACAAACAAAAAACCCCACCTATGTGTATGTATGTGCTCGAAGATAGAAATATGCCGTGATGTTGTGGCGACCCCCAACCATAACATTATTTTCGTTGCTACTTCATAACTGTAATTTTGCTACTGTTATAAATTGTAACATATATATCTGATATGCAGGATGTATTTTCATTCACTAGACCAAATTGGTCACAAATACCAGATTATATCTTTCAATCCTAGTGGGGGTGGGGGAGGGACTGATTTTGTCATTTGGGAGTTGTAGTTGCTGGGATTTATAGTTCACCTATAATCAAAGAGAATTCCGAACTCCACCAAAGATGGAATTGAAGCAAACTTGGCACACAGGACTCCCGCGACCAACAGAAAATTCTGGAAGAGTTTAATGGGCAGTGACCTTGAGTTTGGGAGTTGTAGTTCACCTACACCCAGAGGGCGGTGTGGACTCAAACAATGATGGATCCGGACCAAACTTGGCACAAATACTCCATATGCCCAAATGTAAACACTGGTGGAGTTTGGGGAAAATAGCCCTTCACATTTGGGAGTTGTAGTTGCTGGGATTTATAGTTCTCCTACAATCAAAAAGCATTCTGAACCCCACCAAGGATAAAATTGGGCCAAACTTCCCACACAGAACTCCCATGACCAACAGAAAACACTGTGTTTTCTGATGCTGTTTGGCAACCCCTCTGACGACCCCACCCAGAGGTCCCAAACCCCAGGTTGAGAAATGCTGATGTATATACATATACACACGCGCGCACTATGCATGTATTGAGCCTCTTTTCTTTGCCGAGAGTGGCCGATCTCCAGCGTCCTTTCTGCCTCCTTCCCCGATTCCCTTTTTTTCCATAACCGGCGCATGACCCCCGTAATTGACTCAGCTTTTCCCGTCTTCCTGCGGTGTCGCAAATGGAATAATTTGATCCTGCTTGTCATTAAAAGCTGCGCTGTTTGGATGACTTGCCTTGTTAAATTTTGCACCCAGCTGTTAGGAAAAACGGTACAAAACATAAAGGTTTTCTTACAAAAAGAAAAGAAAATGTTCTTCTGAGTTCAAGCTGGAGTTTGTGTGTTATTGTTTATATTCGAATTATATTAATTGCACTATTTTATTTGCTATGTTGCTTTGTTGTTTACTGATGTGTTGTTGGGCTTGGCCTCATGTAATCCGCCCCGAGTCCCCTTGGGGAAATGGTGGTGGGGTATAAATAAAGTTTTTTATTATGATTATGATTATGATTATGATTATGATTATGATTATTATTATTCTCTCTCTCGGCGTTACTTCGCGAATGAAGATTCTTAGGAAGGACTCCTCCCACACTTTTTACAAGCGCGTTGATGACTAAAAGGGCCAATCTGAGATAGGCAAGTCCGGTTGCAGAAAGCACAGCGGAAAGTCTCCTTGGGTGATGTTGTTTCCAAGTTGTGGTTCCTTCTGCGTTGTCGTTTCTCTTCGAGACCCGTTCGGCATGTCTTCTCAAAAGAGGCCGCAGCATTGTGGATAGTGCGTCTCCATGCCTCCTGATGTGCAGCCAGGGTGGACCATTGTTGGTGATCAATCTGGCCAAGCCTGAGGTGTTGTTTCAGGGAGTCCTTATATCTCTTTTTGGGGGCGCCTCTCTTGCGCTGACGTGTGGCGAGTTCACCATAGAGTAGTATCTTTGGGAGGCGGTGGTCCTCCATCCTAGAGACGTGCCCTGCCCAGCGCAGCTGTGTTCTCAATAACATGGCCTCAATGCTGGAGATCCCTGCTGGGTCAAAGACAGAAACATTCGTCACATAGTCGGTCCAGTGTACATTTAGGATTGTGCGAAGACAGTGCTGATGAAAGCATTCGAGGAGTCATAGATGTTGGTGATAGGTGACCCATGTTTCAGACCCATATACGGTAGGAGAATAGAGAGTACGATAGCTCTGTACACACTGATTTTGTTGCTTTGCCTCAGGTGCTTGTTGCTCCAGACTCTTTTGTGAAGCCTTCCAAATGCACTCTATGCCTTTGCTAATCTGTGATCGATCTCTTGATCAATCTTGGTGTCTGAAGAGATGATGCTTCCCAGGTAGGTGAACTGCTGGATGGATTTAAGCACAGATGTGCCTACGCTGACGTGGGGATGATGGTGTTCTTCCTGTGGTGCGGGGTGGTAGAGGACTTCCGTTTGCTTCAGGCTGACATCCTGCCCAAACAGCTTTGCAACTGCTAAGCAGGATGTGAGGCGCTGCAGGGCTGCTTCTGAATGGGCAACAAGGGCAGCAGCATCAGCAAAAAGCAGCTCACGGACTAGATAGTTTAGAGTCTTAGTGCGAGCCCTCAGACAGCTTAAGTTGAACAAGCTGCCATCGGTACGATAGCGTATATATATGCCGTCTTCTTCTTTGAGGTCTGCCGTAGTCCTTTGGAGCATCATGCTGAAGAAGATTGTAAATAGGGTTGGTGCAAGAACACAACCTTGTTTCACTCCATTAGTTATTAGAAAGGGCTCCGAGAGAGCATCGCCGTATCTGACTTGACCGCACTGGCACTCATATAATTATAATATTAATATTTATTATTATTATTATTATTGTGAGTTGCCATTGCATCACATCATGTGCTGAATGAAAGCCCCTCTTAGCCGGGCCTTGGGGTGCATTGGGAAACTACAGCTTCCCAGGACTGCATAGTATTGAGCCATGGCATCCATAGATGAACCCTGAGCTGTTATTGGAGTTTGTCCGTGCCTTACTTCGTTGGACTGTTGTTGTCGATTGTATTGTTTGGGATGATGGTTATTTATAAACAACTTTTGGACAACTTTCTACAGTCCTTTGGATAGGAGACCCATGTTTAAATATTGGAAAAGAGGTCACATTGTGGAAAAAGCAAGGTTTATTTATTTATTTATTTGTTTGTTTGTTTACAGTATTTACCGTATTTTTCGCACCATAAGACGCAGTTTTTTTCCTCCCAAAGTAGGAGGAAAAATCAGCTGCGTCTTATGGAGCGAAGAGGGAGGGGGAGGCGATAGAAAGCCTTTCCCTTGGCCGCCTCCTCCTCGGTCCCGCCTCCTCCTCCGCCTCCTCTGCCTCCGTCACCGCCCGCCGCCCCCCGCCTCCGCCGCTTACCGCCGCTTACCGCCGCTTACCGCCGCTTTCCGCCGCTTTCCGCCGCCTCCGCCGCTTACCGCCGCTTTCCGTCGCTTACCGCTGCTTTCCGCCGCTTTCCGCCGCTTTCCACCGCTTTCCGCCGCTTTCCGCCGCTTTCCGCCGCTTTCCGCCGCCTCCACCGCTTTCCGCCGCTTTCCGCCACTTTCCGCCGCTTTCCGCCGCCTCCGCCACTTACCGCCGCCTCCCTCGCCGCCGCCGCGCATGCGCAGCAGGTCCCAAGCGCGTCTGGCGCGTCTGACGTCTGACGCAGGTGCGCCAGGCGTGCCTGCGTCAGCGCGCCAGCGTCAGACACGTCAGGCGCGCTTGGGACCTACTGCGCATGCAGCGGCGCGAGGGAGGCGGCGAAAGGCGGAAAGCGGCGGAAAGCGGCGGAAAGCGGCGGAGGCGGCGGAAAGCGGCGGAGGCGGCGGTAAGCGGCGGAGGTGGCGGGGGGGCGGGCGGCGGGCGGTGACGGAGGCAGAGGAGGCGGAGGAGGAGGCGGGACCGAGGAGGAGGTGGGACCGAGGAGGAGGCGGCCAAGGGAAAGGCTTAGGGATGGCGGAGGGCGCCGAGGAGGGTCCAGAAGAAAATTGGAAAAAAATATTTTGGGCCAAAAAGTGGGCCCCGGCGCTTGAAGCACTTTTTGGCCCAAAATATTTTTTTCCAATTTTCTTCTTCTAAAATCTAGGTGCGTCTTATCATCCGGTGTGCCTTATGGTGCGAAAAATACGGTATATTCCGCCCTTCTCGCCCCACAGAGGACTCAGGGCGGATTACAGTGTACACATACATGGAAAACATTCAATGCCATAGACACACTACACATATAGACAGACAGTCAGAGGCTATTTAACATTCCAACTTCTGGCCACCAGGGGAGCTGTCACTTCCTCATTCTTTGCAGACTTCCTGGAAATTTTTATGGCCTCATAAATCAGTTCAATTAGCCTCCCCACAAAGTGGTACCTTAATTTCTTACTTGACAGATGCAACTGTCTTTCGAGCTGCAAAGGTCGACAACAAGCTACACAACTTTGGTCGCGAGCTCACTCCGACATGGACTGGCTTCGAACTCATGACCTTTCGGTCAGTAGTGATCTTAATGCAGCTGACTCCCAGCCAGCTGTGCCACAGTCCCAGTCCTTTATTTATCCCATAAATAAAGGAAGGCTTGGATTGTGTCTTCCTGCATGACGGAAGGGAGTCCAGTGAAATCTCCTTCTCTGGGTTTTTTAGATGGATGGCCATCTGTCAGGAGGGCTTTGCGTCATGTTCCTACGAATGGGCCAGGCGTTTCCCTTCACCGCAAAACAAATACGTCCTTCTTGGAACCGGAGGCACAGGTTGGGCTCTGGACCCCACAACCCAAGTCGACAGCGGTTGGGTGATGATCTCATCTGTTTATGCCAGCAACATGGAAAAGATGAAAGCAAGAGTACTTGGCTGCGGGATGACGGAGCAGAAAGGAGAACACGGCAAGGGTTGTGTGTACGCCTGCGTGTGTCATTGCTGTCTGGACTCCAAAGTGGAGAGGAACGTACATTGGTTTGCAAACCTCTTCAGCCAACATCAGGCATTGAAGTAAAACAAAGGGTGAAGCTCGGAGGAAGTAGGGCTCTTCTATATAGCCAAGGAGGAATGTCACAAGAACCTTAAGTACAAAGAGCTATAGTGTAGGTCAGGCCTGGGCAAACTTGGGCCCTCCATATACTCAAGTATAAGTTGACCCGAATATAAGCCAAGGCACCCAATTTTACCACAAAAAACCGAGAAAGTGTATTGACTCGAGTATAAGCCGAGGGTGGGAAATGCAGCCACTACGGGTAAATTTCAAAATAAAAATAGATATAAAATTACATTAATTGAGACATCAGGAGGTTAGATGTTTTTTTAAATATTTACATCAAACTGAAGTTTAAAATAAGACTCCCCAACTCTAATTAAACCATTATGCTAACCTTCTTCAATGTAAATGTGCTTAAGTATCCTTCCAATAATAATAAAGAGAGGAAAATCATAAATGTTATAATAATAATAATAGAGTAAAATAAAGGAAACATTATAATAACAGTAATAATGGTCATCTCGCTTCGAATAGCGAGGTTAGGCTCCTGACTATCACCATATTGATAAGGACAACGAAATATTCATTCATGGAGGCTTTGATAAAGCTCCGTCCGGGAGCGAAATGGATTATAAGTGGCCCGACTATTCGTGGTATTGCCATCCCGTCGGCCTCTTGCTAATCACCTCACCTTTGGAATAAACAGCATTCTCCTTTCTGTCTTATTGAATTGGGATATTTTGCCTACCGGCTGACTAGGGACTCTTATATGGTATCATCCAGGACTACTTGTGGACCTCTTTTGGATTCTTTACACACGACCTTGGACTAATTAGGATTTAATCCGAATTATCCATCAATTGGACATTGTATCTGCTTGTATATGGTTTCGTGTGAATCCCTATCGCCATCGATGGGTATAGTATGTACTGCTGGTCCTTTATGATTATAATATTCAATATAAAATATATTTTTATATTGAATATTGCCTTTGTGTAGTACTTGTACGTTTACGCAACCCATGCTCCACTTTGCTTTGTGAGAGCCGTTCAGCAGTGGAACTCCCTGTCCCGGAGTGTGGTGGTGGCTTCTTCTTTGGAGGCTATTAAACAGAGGCTGGGTGGCCATCTGTTGGGGGTGCTTTGAATGCCATTTTCCTGCTTCTTGGCAGAATGGGATTGGACTGGATGGCTCACGAGGTCTCTTCAAACTCTATGATTCTATGAACGGCATTCATTCAACAGTGCCAATGCACCCTTAGTTCTGGATCCCTGCACTGACAATGGGTTCGACTAGATGACCTTTGGGCCTTTGGGCTCCCAACACTGTGAATCTGTGAAATCTGTGTACTGAGAGAGGAGAACCGGGAGCGAAGCCCGGTCACCTCCCATGAGATTAGATGGTGTACCTCTATGCCAAAGCGGAGAGGGAACTTTTCAAGAAACCCAAACACCCCTCCCTCTGCTTGCTTGTCTTTTGACAACCTTGTTCCTTTCTCTCTCTCTCTCTTTCCACTCTCACACTTTCCGCTCTTCCTGGCCCAATGTGCCTGGCTGTGGAAGAAACAAGGTTGGATTAAGAGGCACGGAATCATCAACACAACAGCCAAGAACGGGACACTTGATGAAGAACATCAAAATAATTGCACAGGCTGATTGGATCAGCGCCACCGCTGGACAGTCTTTATTCATCCCCCCCCCCCCAATGTACAGGGTTATCTGGTATTGTGAGGACTATGGCATCACAAAGAGTTGGAAGGGAATCCCAAGGGACATCTAGTCCAACCCCATTCTGCCATGTAGGAAGGCGCAATCCAATCCCTCCTGACAGATGGCCATCCAGCCTCTGTTTAATTATTTATTTATTTATCTTTATTTATTTACAGTATTTATATTCCGCCCTTCCACAGGGGACTCGGGGTGGATTACAATGTACATATACATGGCAAACATTCAATGCCATAGACACACAACATATATAGGCAGACACTCAGAGGCTAATTAACATTCCAGCTTCTGGCCACCAGGGGAGCTGCCGCTTCCTCATTCTTTGCATATTTCCTGGAGATTTTATGGCCTTGTACATTAGTTAAATTAGCCTCCCCACAAAGTGGTACTTAAATTTTCTACTTCACAGATGCAACTGTCTTTTGGGCTGCAAAGGTTGACTGCAAGCTACACAATTTTGGTCGGGAGCTCACTCCGACCCGGGCTGGCTTCGAACTCATGAGGAAGTCCTTTGGCCACGTCATGAGAAGACAGGAAAGCTTGGAGAAGACCATGATGCTGGAGAAAATGGAAGTGAAAAGGAAGAGGACTGGAGGGAGGCAAATGTAACTCCGATCTTCAAGAAAGGATCCAGGGGTGATCCAGGAAATTATAGGCCAGTTAGTCTAACCTCAGTTCCAGGCAAAGTGATGGAAACCATTATTAAAGAAAAAATTACTAAGCACATAGAAGAACAGGCATTGCTGAAGGAAAATCAACATGGTTTCTGCAAAGGCAAATCATGTCTTACTAACTTGTTAGAATTCTTTGAGGGTGTAAATAAACACATAGATAAAGGGACCCAGTCGATATAGTTTACCTTGACTTTCAAAAGGCTTTTGACAAAGTCCCTCACCAAAGGCTCCTAAATAAGCTCTCCAGCCATGGAATCAGGGGACAGGTCTTGTCCTGGATTGGAACCTGGCTAAACTGTAGGAAACAAAGGGTGGTAATAAACGGACACTTCTCTGGATGGAAAGAGGTGAGAAGTGGCGTACCCCAAGGTTCAGTTTTGGGTCCGTTACTTTTTAATTTATTCATTAATGATCTGGATGTAGGAGTGAATTCTGAGGTAGCAAAGTTTGCAGACGACACTAAATTGTTCAGGGTAGTTAAAAATGAAACTGATTGTAAAGAGCTCCAGAAAGATCTCTCGAAATTGAGTGAATGGGCAACAAAGTGGCAAATGCATTTTAACCTAAACAAGTGTAAAGTCATGCACATCGGGCAAAGAACCCCAAATACACTTATCAACTGATGGGATCAAAGCTTTCTGAGACAAACCAGGAAAGGGATCTTGGGGTTTTGGTGGACAGCTCAATGAAGATGTCAACCCAGTGCGCAGCAGCAGTGAAAAAAAAGCAAATTCTATGCTTGGCATGATCAGGAAGGGAATCGAAAATAGGTCAGCAAATGTTGTATTGCCTCTCTACAAATCTATGGTGAGGCCACATCTGGAGTACTGTGTACAATTCTGGTCTCCGCACCTTAAGAAGGATATAACGGAACTGGAAAGGTACAGAAAAGGGCAACAAGAATGATCCAAGGGATGGAGCAGCTCCTTATGAAATCAGGTTGCAACGCCTTGGTCTTTCAGCCTCGAATGACGGCGTTTAGAGGTGACTTGATCGAAGTGTATAAAATCATGCATGGGATAGAAAAGGTGAATAAAGAAAAAATATTTTCTCTGTCACACAACACTAGGACTAGGGGGCACTCCCTAAAGCTCCAAGGTAGGAAAGTTAGGACTAATAAAGGGAAATATTTCTTCACCCAGAGGGTCATTGGGTTATGGAACTCACTTCCAGAGGAGGTTGTGACAGCTGTCAGCCTGGACAGCTTCAAGAAAGGATTAGACAGATTCATGGATACCAAGGGAATCAGTAGTTACTGAAATGGACATCCAAGTGCCACCCCTGTGTTGATGGAGGCAGGCAGGATTTCCCCGGGTACTGGTTGTGGGGGTCGGGAGCAGGTGAGGGTTTGCCCTCCTTTCTGCTAGAGATCCCCGTGTACAACTGGTGGGCCACTGTGTGACACAGAATGCTGGACTAGATGGGCTGAGGCCCGATTCAGCATGGCTCTTCTTATGTTCTTATGTTCTTATGTAAGAGGGGCCGACCAAGGGCAAGATGGATGGATGGGATCCTTGAAGTGACTGGCTTGACTCCAAAGGAGACCCATGGGGGTGGTGACGGCCGACAGGGAGCTCTGGCCTGGGCTGATCCAGGAGGTCACGAAGAGTCGGAAGCGACAACAAGGCATCCTACGTCTCTGCATTTCATTTCACTGCCATTCTTATGAAGCTGTGTGTGGGTCTCTCTCTCTCTCTCTCTCTCTCTCTCTCTCTCTCTCTCTCTTTTTCTCCTGGACATTTTGTTCTATTCACTTGTTTATTTTTAAAATCCTTTCCTCTTCCCAAGTCATTGCTCCTCTCCCTTGGCCCGTCTTGCCTTTCCAATTGGACCTTACGCTTGGCAACCAGATTATATTCTTGGACGGATTCGAATCAAGCCTGAGACCCGAATCTCCATATTTGCATGAATTGGATCAAACCCAAAGATCAGGAACATGGTATGCACCCACTCTTTTGTTTCCCCTTCACTTCCTTTTTGGGCAAACGGGACCTCCTGGACCTGATTGCTCTTTTGAGGCACCCCGGCCTTTATTGTGGAACCGCGGTATTTCGTTAGGGGAAAATAAGAGGGACTTGTTAATAGGCACATTCTTGGCAGAAAATGGGATTCTGATATTGGAGAAACCCGGGGGGATGGAAAGCAGAATAGCCGCAAAATTCTTCATTAGGGAACTATTACTTGGGAAGAAACAGGAAACCCGCTTTGGGACAGAAAACATGTTCTGTTTATTCAGAATAGAGCAACGAATGATTCTCTGGATCCATGCAACTGGTGCTCATGGCTTCACGGACCCAGATCCGAGAAAATTATGTTTTCCTTAGGCTTTCTCCTCCAATGCAATTTCCCGATATAGTCGTAGTGGAAGGACTAAGACAGTGCTTCTCAACCTTCCGAATGCCGCGACCTCTTAATACAGTTCCTCATGTTGTGGTGACCCCAAACCAGAACATTATTTTCGTTGCTATTTCGTTGCAGTAATTTTGCTCCTGTTATTAATCGTCATGTAAATACCCAATATCCAGGATGTATTTTCATTCGCTGGACCAAAATTTGGCACAAATATCCGATACGCCCAAATTGAGAGTTGTAGTTGCTGGGATTACTCAGGCTGCCCCGAGTCTCCCATCAGGGGGAGAAGGAAGGGCGAGGTAGAAATAAAGGAAATTAAAAAAAAATATTTATAGTTCACCTACAATCAGAAAGAATTCTGAACTCCGCCAACCATGACACTGAACCAAACTCGGCACACAGAACTCCCATGACTAACAGAAAATACTGGAAAGGTTTAGTGGGCATTGACCTTGAGTTTAGGAGTTGTAGTTCACCTACATCCAGAAAGCACTGTGGACTCAAACACTGATGGATCTGGACCACAAATCCTCAATATGCCCAACTGTGAACACTGGTAGAGTTTGGGGAAAATAGACCTTGACATTTAGGAGTTGTAGTTGCTGAGATTTATAGTTCACCTCCAATCAAAGAGCATTCTAAACTCCATCAATGATGGAATTGAACCAAACTTGGCACACAGAGCTCTCGTGACCAAGAGAAAATACTGAAAGGGTTTGGTGGGCATTGACCTTGAGTTTTGGAGTTGTAGTTCACCTATACCCAGAAACCACTATAGATGCAAATAATGATAGATCTGGGCCAAACTTGGCAAGAATACTCAATATGCCCAAATTTGAACACTGGTGGAGTTTGGAGGGAAAATAGTCCATGCTCTGGTTACATCCCGTATAGATTACTGCAACGCTCTCTACGCGGGGCTGCCTTTGAAGACTGTTCGGAAGCTTCAACGGGTCCAACGGACTGCAGCCAGGTTGATAACAGGAGTGGCACTCAGGGAGCGCACAACACCTCTGTTGCGCCAGCTCCACTGGCTACTAGTTTGCTACCGAGCACAATTCAAGGTGCTGGCTTTAGCCTTTAAAGCCCTAAATCAGTGTTTCTCAACCTGGGGGTCGGGACCCCTGGAGGGGTCACGAGGGAGTGTCAGAGGGGTCACCAAAGACCATCAGAAAACACAGCATTTTCTGTTGATCATGGGGTGTGTGTGTGTGGGAAGTTTGGCCCAATTCTATCTTTGGTGAAGTTCAGAAGGCTATTTGATTGTAGGTGAACTATAAATCCCAGCAACTACAATTTCCAAATGTCAAGTCTATTTTCCCCAAATTCCACCAGCGTTCACATTTGGGCATATTCATGCCAAGTTTGGTCTAAATCCATTGTTTTGAGTTGACAGTGCTCTCGGGATGTAGGTGAACTACAACTCCAAAACTTAAGGTCAATGCCCACCAAACTCTTCCAGCTGGTCATGGGAATTCTGTGTCCCAAGTTTGGTTCAATTCCACCATTGGTGGGGTTCAGAATGCTCTTTGATTGTAGGTGAACTATAAATCCCAGCGACTACAACTCCAAAATGACAACATCAATCTCTCCCTCCAATCCCACCAGTATTCAAATTTGGGCGTATTGGGTATATGTGCCAAATTTGGTCCAGTGAATGAAAATACATCCTGCATATCAGATATTTACATTATGCTTCGTAACAATAGCAAAATCACCGTTTTGAAGTAGCAATGAAATAATATGATTGGGGGTCACTACAACATGAGGAGCTGTATTAAGGGGGCACAGCATTAGGAAGGTTGAGAACCACTGCCCTAAATGGTTCTGGTCCAACTGACATGTCTGAACACATCTCTCCCTATGAACCATCGAGATGTTTAAGATCATCCGGAGAGGCCCTGTTCTTGGTCCCGCCTGCTTCGCAGGTGTGATTGGTGGGGACGAGAGACAGGGCCTTTTCAGTGGTGGCTCCTCGGCTTTGGAACGCCCTTCCTAGTGACATCAGATCAGCCCCCTCCCTCATGACATTTCACAAGAAGGTCAAGACCTGGCTGTTTGACCAGGCATTTGCAGATGTAGTATGATGATTAAATTGAGACCTAAGGAATAACGACGACGCAACGGAAATCGACTTTAATGAGACGCTGAGATTTGTGTTTTAATTTTAATCGCTAATTTGTGTCCTATATGGCTGTGATAGTAATTGTTGATGTATTTATCTTTGGGCAGTCCTTGCAATGTGTACACCGCCTCGAATCGTCTTGGGGCTAAGAGGGGCGGTATAGAAGTAGAGTAAATAATAAATAAATAAATAAATAGACCTTGACATTTGGGAGTTGTAGTTGCTGAGGTTTATAGTTCACCTACAATCAAAGAGCATTGTGAACCCCACCGATAGAATCGGGACAAACTTCCCACACAGAACCCCCATGACCAACAGAAAATACTACTGTATGTTTTCTGATGGTCTTTGGCAACCTCTCTGACATGCCCTCACGACACCTGCCCCCCTCCCCAGGGGTCCCGACACTGGCCTACGAAATGCCTAGAAAGGACTAGATCAGGCCTGGGCAAACTTGGGGCCCTCCAGGTGTTTTGGACTTCAACTCCTACAATTCCTAACAGCCGGTATATGTTTTGTTTCATCTTATGTAAAAGTGGCATCAAATTGCAACTCCAGGGGTTCTTGGTAGACACTGATTATCTTGATCCGGCACAGTCTGGCTTTAGGCCGGGACATGGTACTGAAACAGCCTTGGTCGCCTTGGTAGATGATCTACGCTGGGAACTCGACAGGGGAGTGTGTCCCTGTTGGTTCTGCTGGACCTCTCAGCGGCTTTCGATACCGTTGACCACGGTATCCTTCTGGGTCGCCTTGCAGACATGGGGCTCTGCAGTGGGGCTCTGCAGTGGCTCCAATCCTTCCTGGAAGGTCGTACCCAGAAGGTGTCATTGGGTGACACCTGTTCGGCTCCACAGCCGTTGTCCTGTGGAGTCCCTCAGGGTTCAGTTCTGTCCCCGATGTTATTCAACATCTACATGAAACCGCTGGGAGAGATCATTCGTAGTTTCGGAGTAAGGCGTTATCTGTACGCAGATGACGTCCAGATCTGTCACTCCTTCCCACCTGTCACCAAGGAGGCTGTCCAGACCTTGAACCGGTGCCTGGCCGCTGTGTTGGACTGGATGAGGGCTAGCAAATTGAAACTAAACCCAGACAAGACAGAGGTCCTCCTGGTCAGTCGCAAGGCCGAACAGGGCATAGGGTTACAGCCTGTGTTGGATGGGGTTACACTCCCCCTGAAGACGCAGGTTCGCAGCTTGGGAGTGATCCTGGATTCACCGCTGAGCGTGGAACCCCAGGTCTCAGCGGTGGCCTGGGGAGCTGTTACACAGTTAAGACTCGTGCGCCAGCTGCGCCCGTACCTTGGGAAGTCTGATCTGGCTACGGTCGTCCACGCTCTGGTCACATCCCGAATAGATTACTGCAACACACTCTACGTGGGGCTGCCTTTGAAGACAGTTCGAAATTGCAATTAGTCCAGTGGGCGGCAGCCAGATTGCTAACTGGAGCTACATACAGGAGCATACCCCCCCTGTTGTGTCAGCTCCACTGGCTGCCTGTCCAATTCCGGGCTCAATTCAAAGTTCTGGTTTTGACCTTTAAAGCTCTATACGGTTCTGGCCCAGCTTACTTGTCCGAACGCATCAGCCGCTACGTCCCACCTCGCAATCTAAGATCATCCGGGGAGGCCCTGCTCTTGCTCCCACCTACGTCTCAGATGAGGCTGGTGGGGACGAGGGATAGGGCCTTCTCGGTGGTGGCTCCCGCCTGTGGAATGCGCTTCCTATTGATGTACAATCCACCACATCCTCCTGGCCTTCAGGAAAAAGTAAAATCCTGGCTGTGGGACCAGGCATTCGTACACCAGCACAAGGCAGCATTTTAGATTGGTTTTAATGAAAGTGGGTGATTATGGCCAATGTTTTTATGGACTGAACATTGTTTTAATCCAGAGTGAATGTGTATGGTGCTAATGTAGTTGTATTTTAATGTATTTTAATTGTTGAAGGGATTTGGGGTTTTATATTGTTATTATGTGGGCATCGAATTGTGCCGTACTGTAAGCCGCTCTGAGTCCCCCCTTGGGGGTTGAGAAGAGCGGGGTAAAATCCCGAAATAAATAAATAAATAAATAAATTTTGTGTAAGCCGCCCTGAGTGCCCTGTGAGGTTGAGAAGGACGGGATACAAATGAAGTAAACATATATTAAATCAGTGTTTTTCAACCTTTTTTGAGCCGCGGCACATTTTTGACATTTCCAAAATCCTGGGGCACACCACCAACCAAAATGACACAAAATGACACTATGCAAATAGATTGGGGCTGTATTACAAACAGACAGATTGGATAAACGCAACACCACAATATAATGAATTGCACAGATATTTTATCACTATCAAAAGGACACAATGGTCTAGTGTATCAGAAATCAAAATTATAAGTTCATTCTGAACATAATAGCATGTTTCATACAAGGGGCAATGCCCTATCTATTTCATAGTAAACATAGAAAGCATAAACAGCATATACGAGCTGCTGACTCACACAGGAGTGAGCAGAGACGCCGCAGCTGGGAGGGAAAGCTCCTGCGTCATCAAGGACGGACACAAAACCCGGAAGCCACCCCAGGCGCGATACAAATCATAGTTATAACATTCATAAAGTGCCAAAAAACAATAATAAGATGCACAAATGTTAGCGATAACTGGGAGGCTTGCAAAGCGGTCAACGAATGGTTATATTCTGCGCCTTCGTTTCTCCCCAAAAGGGGCTTCTTCAGGACCGTGGGCGTGGCCAATACGGAGATTCTGGAGGGCGTCCCGCAGCAGAAGCACCGCATAATGCTGGCGATATCAGCGGATATCGGGCTCAAAAGCTGATATCGCCAGCATTATGCGGTGCTTCTGCTTCCATTTGTGATGTGTTGCTTCTGCTGCGGGACGCCCTCCAGAATCTCCGTATTGGCCACTGCTGCCTCCTTGCTTGGTAGAAGGAAGTTGGATTAGATCAGTGTTTCCCAACCTTTTTTGAGCCGCAGCACATTTTTTACATTTACAAAATCCTGGGGCACACAACCAACCAAAATGACACTCTAACACAGGAATACATGTAGTTAATATGTTTTTAAATGTATTATACGCTCACTTAGTGTGAAACCTGGGCCTGTTTCGATTCACACAACATAGAAATCCTGGCAGGAATGACAGAAAGAGACACACGAAGGTCTTGCTCAACAGCTGTCAGTCTCTCTCTGTGTTCTTATGCATCAATAAGGAAGGAAGGAAGGAAGGAAGGAAGGAAGGAAGGAAGGAAGGAAGGAAGGAAGGAAGGAAGGGAAGAGAGAAGGAAGAATGGAACCAAAGAGCAAAGAAAGGGAGGAAAGAAACAGGTAGAGAAGGAAGAAAGAAAAAGGGAAAGAAGAAGGAAAGAAAAAGAGAAGGAAGGAAGGTTCAGTTTTGGGTCCGTTACTTTTTAATTTATTCATTAATGACCTGGATGTAGGAGTAAATTCTGAGGTAGCAAAGTTTGCAGACGACACTAAATTGTTCAGGGTAGTTAAAAATGAAACTGATTGTAAAGAGCTCCAGAAAGATCTCTCGAAATTGAGTGAATGGGCAACAAAGTGCAAATGCATTTTAACCTAAACAAGTGTAAAGTCATGCACATCGGGCAAAGAACCCCAACTACACCTACAAATTGATGGGGTCAAAGCTTCGAGACAAACCAGGAAAGGGATCTTGGGGTTATGGTGGACAGCTCAATGAAGATGTAAACCCAGTGCGCAGCAGCAGTAAAAAAAGCAAATTCTATGCTTGGCATGATCAGGAAGGGAATCGAAAATAGGTCGTCAAATGTCGTATTGCCTCTCTACAAATCTATGGTGAGGCCACATTTGGAGTACTGTGTACAATTCTGGTCACCGCACCTTAAGAAGGATATAACGGAACTGGAAAAGGTACAGAAAAGGGCAACAAGAATGATCCAAGGGATGGAGCAGCTCCCTTATGAAACCAGGTTGCAACGCCTTGGTCTTTTCAGCCTTGAAAGACGGCGTTTAAGAGGTGACTTGATCGAAGTGTATAAAATCATGCATGGGATAGAAAAGGTGAATAGAGAAAAATATTTTCTCTGTCACACAACACTAGGACTAGAGGGCACTCCCTGAAGCTCCAAGGTAGGAAAGTTAGGACTAATAAAGGGAAATATTTCTTCTCCCAGAGGGCCATTGGGTTATGGAACTCACTTCCAGAGGAGGTTGTGACAGCGGTCAGCCTGGACAGCTTCAAGGCAGAATTAGACAGATTCATGGACACCAAGGGAATCAGTAGCTACTGAAATGGACATCCAAGTGCCACCTCTGTGTTGAAGGAGGCAGGCAGGATTTCCCGGTACTGGTTGTGGGGGGTCGGGAGCAGGTGAGGGTTCTGCCCTCCTTTCTGCTAGAGATCCCTGTGTACAACTAGTGGGCCACTGTGTGACACAGAATGCTGGACTAGATGGGCTGAGGCCCGATTCAGCATGGCTCTTCTTATGTTCTTATGTTCTTATGAAGGAAAAAGGGAGGGAAGGAGAGAAAGAGGGAGGGAAGGTTGGCCACAGCAACGCATGGCGGGTACAACTAATTTATACAGTGTGTGTGTGTGTGTGTGTGTTTATTTATTTATTTATTTATTTTTTATTTATTCATTTATTTATTTATATACTAGCTGTACCCGGTACGCGTTGCTGTGCCCTATTTTGATGATGCGTGGAAGTCTGAGTATGTAAGTTGTTGTTGGGGTCATGGCTTTGTTGTTGTGGGTTATTTTGGTGGGTGGGATGTTGGAGTCCTGTGGAGTTGTTGTTGTGTGGTGTTGCTGGCGTTCTGCATAGCTTGTGGATATGCAATGTTTTTTGTCTTTCCGTCTGCTGTGTTGATGTAGAGGTTGATGCGTGTGTGGGTGGGGTACTTTGGAAGTGAGTGGAGGTACTTGAAATCCCATTATCCATGATTTGTCCTCCTCTAATCTGCAGTCGGATGGAGTGTGGGTCATGGGGTGCATTGTTTGCCAAGTTTGGTCTTTATCGGTCTTGGTTCTTGGACACAGTGGTCTGTGGGGAATGATGGGTTTTGAAGTACTACAAATCCCATTATTCATGGAGGTACTGTACTTCAAGTCCCATAATCCATGGTCCACCCTCCTCCAAACTGTAGTATAATGTAGCATGGGTCATAGGGGCTCTGTATGCCAAGGTAGGTTACAGGCCATACACAGTGTCCCATGATCTGAGGCCTAGTCAAGAACAGCAAGTTAATGAAGCCTTACTGTCAATTCAGGCCATACACAATGTTCAATGAGCTGAGGGCTAGTCGGGTGAATCAAGTTAATGAAGCCTTACTGCAATTCAGAGCGTAAACAGCATTCCATTAAGTGAGGCCTAGTCAGGGAAATTAAATTAATGAAGCCTTACTGTCAATTTTGGGCGTGGTCTGTGATTTGTAGGGGTGTAAATTTTGTGCCTCAGCCCTTTGCCTTATCCTCCTTTGACAGTTTATTATGGGTCGGAATGTTCATGTTGGCTGGCCAGTACAGGAGTTATACAAATCCGCCCTTATTGGCAGCCAATCATGTTGTCAGAATGTAGAGGCTGGGAGAGTCGTTGGCAGCCCCGGAGGATGCTGGGAAATGTAGTTTTTTACTGTTTTGGGGGTCTTTTAGGTTTTGGGGGAAAGTTTCTTTGCTACAAACGTACCTTGTCTGAGGCCTATTTCTGTTGGCAAGTTTGGTGTCTCTGCGTTGTAAGGTTTCTCTGTTTGGGATGGTCTTTCCATGACGACTCTTCCTTTATATATATAGATGAGAGAGAGAGAATGGTGGGAGTTGTAGGCCAAAACACCTGGAGGGAGGGCCCAGGTTGGCCCATGCCTGCCTTAAGTGAGCAAACCCTGTTAGTTTTCAACCCCTGCTTAAAGGTGACTCAACCCTGTGTCCCGAACACCCCTTGACCCGTCTTGGCTGAGTGCGAGGGAATCACGGGAGTGGTAGCTTGACACCATCCTGAGCCTCCCCAAACTACAAATCCCAGGATTCCCCAGGTTTGAGCCCTGGAAGACCAAAGGGTGCCTCACTGCATGAATGCTATGGTGTAGATCTGCCCCCAGGCAGCCGGGGATCACGGGGAAGTCCCATCCCAGGATCTTCTCTCTCTCCGCACGGCTCTTTCTGCCTGACGCAGTCCCCGCCTTTCGGCTCAAACCCTTCCAATGCCGAGGAAGGAGCGGAGGGGAGGAGGAAGCCCATGAAGGCAAGTGGTGAGTAGAGGCTGTGTTTGCGGGACTCAGGCAAGGGATCGAGCCCCGGCTAGGGCTTCCCGGTAGGACAGGAGGTCTCTCTCTCTCTCTCTCCTATCTCCAATTTCCCATGGCACACCTGATGATCGCTCACGGCACACTAGTGTGCCATGGCACACTGGTTAGGAAACACTGTATTAAATTTTGAAATACAACAATAGGATCGAGGTCTGTATGGAACGGCTACACTTGTTTAGTTCTGCTTATGCAACTGTGAACGGCACACGGATGTTTTGCAAGAGCCAAAAAAATGTTCTGTTGCATATGTTTGCAAACAAACATGGTTGGTTGGAAACCCCCAACAATCCCAGCCAGCTGTTTCGGGAGGAATCCAAAATCAATCTCTTTAGAAAGGAACATTTTCAAGCACTGGGGAAAATAAAAAAACGATTAACAGGTTGAGTCTCTCTTATTCAAAATGCTTTGGACCAGAAGTGTTCGGGATTTTGGAATGTTCAGTGTTCTAAGCCAAAGAGCCGGCGTTGTCCTTAGACACCTCCAAGGTCATGTGGCTGGCATGACTGCCTTCCCACCGGAGCGGTACCTATAGATCTACTAACATTTGCATGTTTTTGAACTGCTAGGTTGGCAGAAGCTGGGGCTGACAGCAGGAGCTCACACCACTCCCTGGATATGAACCTCCAACCTTTCAGTCAGCAAGTTCAGCGTCTCAGTGCTTTAACTCAGTGTTTCCCAACCGGTGTGCCGTGACACACTAGCGTGCCGTGAGCGATCATCTGGGGTGTCGTGGGAAAACCTCCACTATACGCTTTCTTCCCCCTCCTGCCGAACTCCTGCTGCTGCTGGGGGGGGGGGGGGGGGAGGAAGGGCCAGGCAGTGGCAAAGAAGAAGGGGATGGGGCGCCGTCTCCTTCGGGCTTTTCCCCTCCGCGCGCGCCAGCCTCCAATCGAGGGAGGGAGGGGGAAGGGTGAGGTTACTCGGGCCCCGCCCCCTTCCCAGCGGTCACCAATTAAGGAGGAGGAAAGGCCGGCAGAGAGGCTGAGGTGAGCGGAGGGAGGGTCGGAAAGGAGTGTAGCATCCCCCTCCCCGTGAGGAAGAGACCCGCCCATCATTATTTGAGTCCACAGTGCTCTCTGGATGTAGGTGAACTACAACTCCCAAACGTCAAGGTCTATTTCCCCCATACTCCATGTGTGTTCATAGTTGGGCATATTGAATATTCATGCCAAGTGTGGTCCAGATCCATCATTATTTGAGTCCACAGTGCTCTCTGGGTGTAGGTGAACTACAACTTCCAAACTCAAGGTCAATTCCCAAGCAAACCCTTTCAGTACTTTCTGTTGGTAATGAGAGTTCAATATGCCAAGTTTGGTTCAATTCCATTGTTGCAAGAGTTCAGGATGCTCTTTGATTGTGTGTTAACTATAAATCCCAGAAACTGTAACTCCCAAATGTCAAGGTCTATTTTCCCCAAACTCCATCTGTGTTCACATTTGGGCATATGGAGTATTCATGCCAGGTTTGGTCCTGATCCAACATTGTTTGAGTCCACAATGCTCTCTAGGTATAGGTGAACTACAACTCCAAAACCCAAGGTCAATACCCACCAAACTCTTATAGTATTTTCTCTTGGTTATGGGAGTTCTGTGCGGGAAGTTTGATTCCATTCCATCATTGGTGGAGTTCAGAATGATCTTTGATTGCGGGAGAACTATAACTCCCAGCAACTACAACTCCCAAATGACAAAATCAATTTTTTGACTGATGGTCCCTCCTTGGGTTAGTATTAGTATATTTTGTGCCAGGATATCTATGTTGTGTTCATCGAAACAGGCCCAGGTTTCACACTGAGTGTATAAATACATTTAAACGTTCATATTTGGGCATATTGAGTATTCATGCCAAGTTTGGTCCTGATCCAACATTGTTTGAGTCCACAGTGCTCTCTGGATATAGGTGAACTACAACTCCAAAACTCAAGATCAATACCCACTAAACTCTTATAGTATTTTCTCTTGGTTATGGGAGTGTGTGATATCCATGTTGTGTTCATCGAAACAGGCCCAGGTTTCACACTGAGTGTATAAATACATTTAAAAACATATTAACTACATGTATTACTGTGTTAGAGTGTCATTTTGTGTCATTTTGGTTGGTGGTGTGCCCCAGGATTTTGGAAATGTAAAAAGTGTGCCGCGGCTCAAAAAAGGTTGGGAAACACTGCATTAATCCACTGCGCCACCGGGCAGTGTAGATGCTTCCAAATCACTCGGGCTGCATGTACCGTCGAATGTATGCAGTTTGACACCATGTTGATTGTCATGACGCAGTGCTATGGAATCCTGGGAGATGTAGTTCCACAAGTCCATTCACCTTCTCTGGCAAAGAGTGCCACGTGCGTGTTTGCACATGCACGCCAATTCTCCATGTGCACCTTTGGATATGTGTGGATTTGTGCTAAACATCCTCCCCACCCCCCAATTTGAACCAAATGTGGCCTATTAATATCCCCAGCTTTCCCCGCCCTATAAACAAAGAGTCCAGGCCAGGCAGAGTTTAATAATATTTTTGGTAATTACTCTTTTATGGTTGTTATTATGATGATGATACGGGCTGGGTTTGGCTTTCTCCCAGGCGCACTCTGAGCTCGAACTCCGGCACGGGCAGTAAAAATGTTCAAAACCTTAGAATTTGAAAAAGGGAGAGAAGTGGGGGAAGAGGAATTGCAACCACGTACGTCCCTTTTGCATCTGGTGCTTTACTGTGCCCAGTTTTGTTATGCGGGGGCAGGAATTCGGAATTGGCGAAAGTTGTGTTTGCACCATCTGGATTAAATTGGGAGTTGGTTCTGGATGGAGAGAGATAGACGACCCCCCCCGTGTCCACGCCTCTCCATTGTACTCCATGATTCTTAGAATCAGTCCCCTTTTGCTCCTGGTTGTAAATTGCTAAATAATACACATTATATCCGTTGCCCGGCAGCAAAACGTGCACTTCCCAGTTTGCAACGTTGCATCTTGCAAAACCTCCCATCTTAATCATTGGGGGATTGGCTTACATTTTGTTTGTCTCACTTTGAAACCGGCTTGGAAGCGAAGGCCGATCTGGTTGATCCGCTTTGGGTTTTAGTCCGAACTTTTAGAGATGCACCCCCAGCCATGCAATCCAGGGAATGGTCAGGGAGCTCTCCATGGTGCTGGGCCCTGCTTCTCTGTAAAGAGAATGAATGGTCCTGCTGAAATAATGCCACCTGAACTGCCGCGGCTGAATGCGATGGAATCCCGGGAGTTGTAGTTTGGCAAGGTCTTTAGCCTTTCTATAACTGCAGAAAAGAAAGTGTGCATCTACTCTGTAGAATTCATGCTGTCTGACGCCATTTGAACTGCCGTGGCGTAGTGCGATGGAATCCTGGGAGTTGTAGTTTGCAATGCAGTAGTGCCCAGGGAGTTGTACTTTGACAAGGTCTTTAGCCATTTTGTCTACTTTGTAGAAATAATGCCATTTGATGCCATTTGAACTGCTATGGTTCAATGCGATGGAATCCCGGGATCTGTAGTTTGACAAGGTCTTTAACCTTTCTATAACAACAGAAAAGAGTGTGCATCTACTCTGAAGAATTAATGCTGTTTGACTCCCTTTGGACTGTCATGGCTCAATGTGATGGTATCCTGGGAGTCGTAGTTTTCAATGCAATGGTATCCCGAGAGTTGTAGTTTGACAAGGCCTTTAGTCATTCTATAACAACAGAAAAGAATATGTGCATCTACTCTGAAGAATTAATGCTCTTTGACTCCCTTTGAACTGCCATGGCTCAATGTGATGGTATCCTGGGAGTTGTAGTTCAACAATGTCTTTAACCTTTCTAGAACTACAGAAAAGGAAGAGTGTATCTACTCTGTTGAATTAATGCTGTCTAACGCCATTTGAACTGCCATGGCGTAGTGCAATGGAATCCTGGGAGTTGTAGTTTGCAATGCAATAGTGCCTAGGGAGTTGTAGTTTGACAAGGTCTTTAGCCATTCTGTCTACTTTGTAGAAATAATGCCATTTGAACTGCTATGGCTCAATGCGATGGAATCCCGGGATCTGTAGTTTGACAAGGTCTTTAACCTTTTTAGAACTACAGAAAAGGAAGAGTGCATCTACTCTGTTGAATTAATGCTGTTTGACTCCCTTTGGACTGTCATGGCTCAATGTGATGGTATCCTGAGAGTTGTAGTTTTCAATGCAATGGTATCCCGAGAGTTGTAGTTTGACAAGGACTTTAATCATTCTATAACAACAGAAAAGAATGTGCATCTGCGCCGAAGAATTAATGCTGTTTGACTGCCTTTGAACTGCCATGGCTCAATGTGATGTTATCCTGGGAGTCGTAGTTCAACAAGGTCTTTAACCTTTTTAGAACTACAGAAAAGGAAGAGTGCATCTACTCTGTTGAATTAATGCTGTTTAACTCCCTTTGAACTGCCATGGCTCAATGTGATGGTATCCTGGGAGTTGTAGTTTTCAATGCAATGGTATCCCGAGAGTTGTAGTTTGACAAGGTCTTTAGTCATTCTATAACGACAGAAAAGAATGTGCATCTGCGCTGAAGAATTAATGCTGTTTGACTGCCTTTGAACTGCCATGGCTCAATGTGATGTTATCCTGGGAGTCATAGTTTTCAATGCAATGGTATCCTGGGAGTTGTAGTTTGACAAGGCCTTTAACCTTTCTAGAACTACAGAAAAGGAAGAGTGCATCTACTCTGTTGAATTAATGATGTTTGACTCCCTTTGGACTGTCATGGCTCAATGTGATGGTATCCTGGGAGTCGTAGTTTGCAATGCAAAGGTTTCCTGGGAGTTGTAGTTTGATAAGGTCTTTAGTCATTCTATAACAACAGAAAAGGATGTGTGCATCTATTCTGAAGAATTAATGCTGTTTGGCTCCCTTTGATATGCCATGGCTCGGTATGATTGTATCCTGGGAGTTGTAGTTCAACAAGGTCTTTAACCTTTCTAGAACTACAGAAAAGGAAGAGTGCATCTACTCTGTTGAATTAATTCTGTTTGACTCCCTTTGAACTGCCGTGGCTCAGTATGATTGTATCCTGGGAGATGTAGTTCGACAAGATCATTAGCCTTTGTCTATAACGACAGAAAAGAAAGAGTAGAATTAATGCCATTTGACGCCATTTGAACTTCCATGACTCAATGCGATGGTGTCCTGGGAGAAAAGTCTTTGGCCTTTCTATAACTACAGGAAAAAAATTGTGCAGCTGTCCAATGTCGAAATGTGCAGCCGACAACTGCGTAGTACGTACCAATTCAGGCCAAACCAGGTTGGACAACAATAGACGCACAATATATTTTTACGCCGGCAAGTCCCGATTTGCTGCTTCTTAATCGCTTGTTTACACTTTACCTAAAATAAGAACAAGAAGGTGACACTTGTGTTTAGCTAATTGTTACGTGTGCAGGAAAGGGTGGAGGACGGTGGTCAAAATGCACCAGAGTAGGTCGGAACCGGATGGCTTTTCTGGTGTGGGTGGCATTTGAATATCCTACCCAAAGCCAGAAAAAGAAACTTTCTTTCTCCTTCCACTTTCCAAATCCAGTTTTGTTTAGTGCATATTTTTTATTGTCGTTCTTTCGAAGAAATGACAATCTATATAAATAAAAATGTAATGAAGACACAGGTTCGCAGTTTGGGAGTGATCCTGGACTCATCGCTGAGCCTGGAGCCCCAGGTGCGCCAGCTATGCCTGTACTCTGGGAAGTCTGACTTGGCCACAGTAGTCCACGCTCTGGTTACATCCTGTATAGATTACTGCAATGCTCTTTACGTGGGACTGCCTTTGAAGACTTTTCGGAAGCTTCAATTGGTCCAACGGGTGGCAGCCAGGTTATTAACAGGAGCGGCACTCAGGGAGCGCACAACTCCTCTGTTGCGCCAGCTCCACTGGCTGCCAGTTTGCTACCGGGCACAATTCAAAGTGTTGGCTTTAGCCTTTAAAGCCAGAAAAACAGTAGGCAACACCGTAGTGTAAGAACTGAAAATACTATTCAGGTATATCAATGAAAACAGTAAACTATGCTATATCAAATAGTTATCTATTAGCGATATATGAGTCAATACATTTACAACCACAATGGGATATATAGGAAGGGGGTACAAGTGGAATCACCACTATGCAAGTACAACAAAATACAGTCAAGAGACTAACAATTCATTTTATGCATCATCTTGACTGTATTTTGTTGTACTTGCATAGTGGTGATTCCACTTGTACCCCCTTCCTATATATCCCATTGTGGTTGTAAATGTATTGACTCATATATCGCTAATAGATAACTATTTGATATAGCATAGTTTACTGTTTTCATTGATATACCTGAATAGTATTTTCAGTTTTAGCCTTTAAAGCCCTAAACGGTTCTGGCCCAGCTTACCTGTCCGAACACATCTCTTCCTATGAACCATCTAGGTGTTTAAGATCATCCGGAGAGGCCCTGTTCTCTGTCCCACCTCCTTCGCAGATCCGATTGGCGGGGACGAGAGACAGGGCCTTTTCAGCAGTGGCCCCTCTGTAGGTGAACTGCTGAAAAGACTTAAGCACAGATTTGCCTATGCTGACATGGGGATGATGGTGTTCTTCCTGTGGTGCGGGCTGGTAGAGGACTTCCGTTTTCTTCAGGCTGACTTCCAGCCCAAGCAACTCTGCAGCTGTTGCAAAGCAGGATGTGAGGCACTGCAGGGCTGCTTCTGAATGGGCGACAAGGGCAGCCTCGTCAGCAAAAAGCAGCTCGCGGACTAGATAGTTTAGAGTCTTAGTGCGAGCCCTCAGATGGCTTAAGTTGAACAAGCTGCCATCAGTACGATAGCGTATATATATGCCGTCTTCTTCACAGGCAAGGGGAAAGCATATGTTATATTATTAATTGTTTCGATTGTATTTTATCCTGTGGGCATTGCTTGCCATATGTTAACTGCCTCGAGTTGCCTTCGGGTCGAGAGGGGCGGTATATAAATATAGTAAATAATAAATAAATCATGTTTGTTTGTGGGATTAACATAACTCAAAAACCACTGGAGGAATTGACACCAAATTTGCACACAACACACCGGGAAGGCCATCTCTTGGGAGGGCTTGTGTTATGGCAGAAAGGGGTGGACTAGATGGCCTTTGGCGATCCCTTCCAACTGTAGAGGAATGTAGGCTGCCTGGGAGTCTAGTAGAACCCCCTTCTCTGGAGGTTTTCAAAAAGAAGTTGGACGGCCATTTGTTGGGAGGGCTTGGGTTATGGACTGGATGGCCTTTGGGGATCCCTTACCTGTGATTTGAGACTTCTCCTTCTCTCCTTCCCAGTCTCCAGGCCCCAGAGCTCCCCGGAAGACCTCAAAGCCCTGATGGGGAATGTCAACCAGCTGAACCAAACCTTCCGGGAGCTCCAGCTGAGGATGCTGCAGCAGCCCTTGAAGGTGGACTTCATGGACCACGTCTGGCGCCTCCAGGACCTGCTCCAGAACCACTCCGACTCCCTCCTGAGCGTGAGCGGCTCCCTCCAGAAGCTGGGCGGGGAGCTGGGGAGCTTGCGGGCCCAGGCGGCCCAGGCGGATAAGGCCATCACCGGCCTGCGGGACAGCCTGACGCAACAGGGGGACCTGGCCCAGGCGGAGGCCTACCGGCTCTCGGTGGAAGGCAACAGCAGCCGCCTCCTCCTGCGCCACCACCAGCTCCTCCTGGCCGAGATGGCCTCCCGCATGGAGGGCTTGCGAGACCAGCTGACTGACTTGGGCAGCGAAGTGGGCGGCCTGAACCGGACCCTGTCCTACGACGTGGGCATCCACCACACTCGCATCCAGGACCTGCAGGTAAGCCATCGGTAGGGGTCTCATGCCTGGATTGAGGGATCTAGGAGTCATCTCTCTCTCTCTCTTTATCTATATATATAAAGGAGACACGGTCGTGCATTGACGATCATAGACAACTAAACCATGCCATGCAGAAGCACTAAACTAGCCAGCCCATAGAACCATAACCCCTCGGTACCAACTAGGCCCAAAAACCAGACCCTAGGTACCTCCCAACACCCCAAAAACCAGCCCCAAAAATCCGCCAGGGGAATTCCCATCCCGGCCTCTTCGCTGCCAGCGAACGCAGAGAACGTTCGCGCATGGCAGCCAACACTCACCCTCGCCTCCTCCTCCTCAGGAACAGCAGCGGGGGCGCCGTGGATGGAGGGAAGGGTCCGGGCTACGGAGAAATCGAGCCGGCTTCTCCTTAGCCCCTCCTCCTCCCTCCCTCCATCCACGGCACAGCCGCCTTTTCCGGGACAGCGGGGGCCGTGCCGTGGATGCAGCAAGGGGGGGGGGCTAAGGAGAAGCCGAGCCGGCTTCTCCTTAGCCCCTCCTCCTCCCTCCCTCCATCCATGGCACGGCCGCCGCTTTTCCGGGACAGCGGGGGCCGTGCCGTGGAAGCAGCAAGGGGCTAAGGAGAAGCCGAGCCGGCTTCTCCTTAGCCCCTCTCCCTCCCTCCATCCACGGCACGGCCGCCGCTTCCGGGACAGCGGGGGCCGTGCCGTGGATGCAGCAGGGGGCTAAGGAGAAGCCGAGCCGGCTTCTCCTTAGCCCCTCCTCCCTCCCTCCATCACGCCACGGCCGCCGCTGTCCCGGGACAGTGGGGGCCGTGCCGTGATGCAGCAAGGGGGCTAAGGAGAAGCCGAGCCGGCTTCTCCTTAGCCCCTCCTCCCTCCCTCCATCACGCCACGGCCGCCGCTGTCCCGGGACAGTGGGGGCCGTGCCGTGGATGCAGCAAGGGGGGGGGGCTAAGGAGAAGCCGAGCCGGCTTCTCCTTAGCCCCTCCTCCTCCCTCCCTCCATCCACGCCACGGCCGCCGCTGTCCCGGGACAGTGGGGGCCGTGCCGTGGATGCAGCAGGGGGGGGGCTAAGGAGCAGCCGAGCCGGCTTCTCCTTAGCCTCCTCCTCCCTCCCTCCATCCACGCCACGGCCGCCGCTGTCCCGGGACAGTGGGGGCCGTGCCGTGATGCAGCAGGGGCTGGGAGAAGCCGAGCCGGCTTCTCCTTAGCCCCTCCTCCTCCTCCCTCCATCCACGCCACGGCCGCCGCTGTCCCGGAACAGTGGGGGCCGTGCCGTGATGCAGCAGGGGGCTAAGGAGAAGCCGAGCCGGCTTCTCCTTAGCCCTCCTCCTCCCTCCCTCCATCCACGCCACGGCCGCCGCTGTCCCGGGACAGTGGGGGCCGTGCCGTGATGCAGCAGGGGGCTGGGAGAAGCCGAGCCGGCTTCTCCTTAGCCCCTCCTCCTCCCTCCCTCCATCCACGCCACGGCCACCGCTTTTCCGGGACAGTGGGGGCCGTGCCGTGGATGCAGCAGGGGGGCTGGGAGAAGCCGAGCCGGCTTCTCCTTAGCCCCTCCTCCTCCCTCCCTCCAGTCCAGGAGACACACAGAGACTTCAGGGGTCCCCAGATGTTTTGGCCTTCAACTCCCAGAAACCCCAGCCAGTTTACCAGCTGCTAAGAATTCTGGGAGTTGTAGGCCAAAACACCTGGGGACCCCTAGGTTGAGAACCACTGAGCTAGACAGACAGAAAGAGAGAGAGAGATAGGGAGATTGATACAGAGAGAGAGAGACAGAAAAACACAGACAGAGGCACACAGAGAAAGAAATAGACAGACAGACAGAGGGAAAGAAACAGAGACAGAGTGAGAGACAGAAAGAGACAAATAAATAGACAAAGGCAGAGATACATACAGATAGAGAGACAGATCGATAGACAGACAGACAGACAGATACAGAGAAAGGTAGAGATACACAGAGAGCGAGACATAGAAAGAGAGATAGACAAACACAGACAGACAGAGATAGAAAGACAAAGAAAAACAGAAAGAGATAGATAGAGATAGATAGACAGAGAATGGCATATGGCACAACAACGTGTGCCGGGCTCAGCTAGTCTACCTATATAATAAAAGTCAGTGTTTGCGGCGGGAGGTGCAGCTTTCTGATTGGCTCCCACTGTGGGATTATTTGCATAAAGGACTCTGATTGGCCAGCCTCAGAACTCCAACATTCTAAGGCACCAGATAGAGGGGGATTGGTTGCCACTGAGGGAGTATTTGCATAAAGGACTCTGATTGGCCAGCATCCAAGAATCCAAGCCTCTTCATTCAAACAACATGATTGGTTGCCACTGAGGGAGAATTTGCAAAACCGGCTCTGATTGGCCAGCTTCTAGATTCAAACATTCTACGGTGACGCAGAGGGAAAAGGAAAGACCTCAGGCACTCAGTCACTGCGGCCCACAGCAATGATGGATCAGGACCAAACTTGGCACACAGAGGCCCAATGGCCCACTTCACAACCTGGTGTGGTTTAGAGCAGGATGGGCCACGAATGATGGGATTTGCAGTACTTTCACCTGATTCACTTCCCAAACAATGACCCACTCTCCATCCTACTGCAGTTTAGAGGAGGGCGGACCATGGATGGTGGGACTTGAGGTCCCTCTACTCATTCCCCATGACTGCAGCAGCCCCCAACAAAGACTGATAAAGACCATACTTGATACACAAAGCCCCCATGATCCGCTCTACATTCTACTGCAGTATGGAGGAGGGTGGACCATGGATGATGGGACTTGAAGTACCTCCACTCACTTCTTGAGTGTGCTGCGACCCTCATCCAATGACTGTTCAAGACCAAACTTCGCACACATAACCCCAATTATCCCCTTAACATCATGGAGAGGTTTAAGGGAGGTGGACCACGGATTATGGGATTTGTAGTACTTTCAAATGCTTTTGTTCCAACAGACCACTGTGGCCCCCAACAAAGAACAATAAAGACCTAACTTGCCACACAGAGCCCCTATGACCCATTCTACATTCTACTGCAGTTTGGAGGAGGGTGGACCATGGATGATGGGACTTGAAGTACCAAAGACCAACCTTGGCACACAATGCCTTTCTCAAATAGCCGGGTCCCCAAGCTAGTCTATAGAAATAAAAATATAATGTTCGTTTGTGGGATTAACATAACTCAAAAAGCATTGGAAGAATTGACACCAAATTTGGACACAATACAACTGCCGGGCCAACGAGTCTTCCAAAGGGAGAGCCTCATAGCCAGATCCAGTAGCTTTTCAGAAGCCAGTCATTTGGAAGAAGGTGCTAAGAGAAGCTAGAAAGCAGAACGCATTGCATGTTTAGAAGTTGGTGCTAGAAATGGAATAATCCTGCCGCCACAGGTGTATGGAAGGCAAGGAAGACACCGAAGGAAGGCAGAAAGTGAACAAGACACAAAAATTCCAGGTTATAAACTGTATAGGAAAGACAGGAGAGGGAAAAACGGCGGCGGTGTGGCCCTGTACATAAATGAAGAGCTAGAATCTCATGAATTAGAACTTCAAGAAAATTCAAACTCACCTACAGAAACATTGTGGGTAAAAATCCCAGGACAAAAAACTAATCTAGCATTAGGGATCTGCTATCGCCCTCCCAACCAAACTCCAGAGGCAGACTGCTATCTGGAAAATGAAATTAAACAGGCCTCAAAAAGCAATAAATTAGTCATAATGGGGGACTTCAACTATCCCCGAATAGATTGGCCAAATTCTTGTTCTACGCATGAAAGAGAGACAAGGTTCCTCGACATGCTAGCCGATTATTCCCTTGAGCAGATGGTCATGGAACCAACCAGGGAAAGGGGATCCTGGACTTGGTGCTAACTAATGAACAAGATCTTGTTCAAGATGTCCTTGTAACTGAGCCCATAGGTACCAGTGACCACAACACAATAACCTTCAACTTAAGTTTGGATAGCAAACTGTCAGTGAAAACTAACACAGAGACCTTAAATTTTCACAAAGGGAATTTCACCAAAATGAGAAAAATAGTAAAGAACAAACTAAAAGGAACAGTAAATAAAATCAAATCCCTCCAAAATGCTTGGAAACTGTTTAAAAATACTTTAAAACAAGCCGAACTAAAATGCATTCCTAAAATAAGAAAGAGGCCGGGAAAGTCCAAAAGGACATCAGTATGGCTTACAAATGAAGTAAAAGATGTGATTGGAAAGAAGAAAAACTCATTTAAGAAATGGAAGGCTCTTCCTACTGAGGAGAACAGAAAGGAACACAAGCTCTGGCAAACTAAATGCAAAGCAACCGTCAGGAAAGCCAAGAGAGATTTTGAGGCACATATAGCTAAGAATATTTAAAAATAGCAAAAACTTCTTTAAGTACATCAGAGTAGAAACCCAACTAGAAAAGCAGTTGGGCCACTTGACAAAAATGGTAAGAAAGGGACAATAAGTGAAGACAAGGAGATTGCTGAGCGGCTAAACGACTTCTTTGCCTCCGTTTTTACACAGGAGGACAGACAACATATGCCTGTAGCTGAGTCAGTTTTTTCAGGGAGGGAATTAAATGAATTAAACCAGATAGAGATAAACAAGGAAGATGTTCTCACATGCCTTACTAAACTAAATGTCAACAAATCACCAGGGCCAGATGGCATCCACCCCAGAGTTCTTAAGGAACTCAAGTGTGAAATTGCTGAAATTCTGGCCAAAATATATAACCTTTCTCTAAGATCAGGCACTGTACCCGAGGACTGGAGGGAGGCAAATGTAACTCCGATCTTCAAGAAAGGATCCAGGGGTGATCCAGGAAATTATAGGCCAGTTAGTCTAACCTCAGTTCCAGGCAAAGTGATGGAAACCATTATTAAAGAAAAAAATTACGAAGCACATAGAAGAACAGGCATTGCTGAAGGAAAATCAACATGGTTTCTGCAAAGGCAAATCATGTCTTACTAACTTGATAGAATTCTTTGAGGGTGTAAATAAACACATAGATAAAGGGGACCCAGTCGATATTGTTTACCTTGACTTTCAAAAGGCTTTTGACAAAGTCCCTCACCAAAGGCTCCTAAATAAGCTCTTCAGCCATGGAATCAGAGGACAGGTCTTGTCCTGGATTGGAACCTGGCTAAACTGTAGGAAACAAAGGGTGGTAATAAACGGACATTTCTCTGGGTGGAAAGAGGTGAGAAGTGGCGTACCCCAAGGTTCAGTTTTGGGTCCGTTACTTTTTAATTTATTCATTAATGACCTGGATGTAGGAGTGAATTCTGAGGTAGCAAAGTTTGCAGACGACACTAAATTGTTCAGGGTAGTTAAAAATGAAACTGATTGTAAAGAGCTCCAGAAAGATCTCTCGAAATTGAGTGAATGGGCAACAAAGTGGCAAATGCATTTTAACCTAAACAAGTGTAAAGTCATGCACATCGGGGCAAAGAACCCCAAATACACCTACAAATTGATGGGGTCAAAGCTTTCCGAGACAAACCAGGAAAGGGATCTTGGGGTCTTGGTGGACAGCTCAATGAAGATGTCAACCCAGTGCGCAGCAGCAGCGAAAAAAAAAGCAAATTCTATGCTTGGCATGATCAGGAAGGGAATCGAAAATAGGTCGTCAAATGTTGTATTGCCTCTCTACAAATCTATGGTAAGGCCACATTTGGAGTACTGTGTACAATTCTGGTCTCCGCACCTTAAGAAGGATATAACGGAACTGGAAAAGGTACAAAGAAGGGCAACAAAAATGATCCAAGGGATGGAGCAGCTCCCTTATGAAATCAGGTTGCAACGCCTTGGTCTTTTCAGCCTTGAAAGACGGCGTTTAAGAGGTGACTTGATCGAAGTGTATAAAATCATGCATGGGATAGAAAAGGTGAATAAAGAAAAATATTTTCTCTGTCACCCAACACTAGGACTAGGGGGCACTCCCTAAAGCTCCAAGGTAGGAAAGTTAGGACTAATAAAGGGAAATATTTCTTCACCCAGAGGGCCATTGGGTTATGGAACTCACTTCCAGAGGAGGTTGTGACAGCGGTCAGCCTGGACAGCTTCAAGGCAGGATTAGACAGATTCATGGATACCAAGGGAATCAGTAGTTACTGAAATGGACATCCAAGTGCCACCTCTGTGTTGATGGAGGCAGGCAGGATTTTCCCCGGGTACTGGTTGTGGGGGGTCGGGAGCAGGTGAGGGTTTTGCCCTCCTTTCTGCTAGAGATCCCTGTGTACAACTAGTGGGCCACTGTGTGACACAGAATGCAGGACTAGATGGGCTGAGGCCCGATTCAGCATGGCTCTTCTTATGTTCTTATGTTCTTATGTTCTTACGGTTGAGCCGCGCCTTCAACTTTCCCTACAAATCTTAGTTGTTAGTCCCAGGAGGAGTTCGAATTTTGACTTTTTATTGCCTTACTAAATTAAATTCCATGTTAACTGTTCACCTGTGTAAATCCAAATCCATTCCTGGCGATATTAGAGCCCCTTCAGGAATTAGCTCATGGGACAGAACAGTCATGAATAGGAATATAGTATTTAGAAGTCTTGGTAAAATACAAGCTGAACATTAGGCCTGGGTAGGTTCGTCGGAATGCTTGTAAAATCGGAAGGAATTCGGATTAAATTCACTTTTGAAGCAGTTTCGTGGCAATGTAAGCAACCCGGAAGTGAATTTGCCATTCATCAACTGCTCACTTGAGCTTGGGGTCTTTCCAGATAATTTAAAAGAAGCTTTAGTCCGTCCGTTATTGAAGCAACCAAACCTGGATCCTGCGATTTTGTCCAACTATCGCCCTGTCTCCAATCTTCCATTCCTGGGCAAGGTGATTGAGCGAGCTGCGCTGAGACAACTGCAACAGTTTCTGGTCGATACCGCCGGCCTGGATCCTTTTCAGTCCAGCTTTCGCCCGGGCCATGGGACAGAGAGAGTTCTGGTGTCTATTACTGATGCACTTCGTTGTCAGCTTGATAGAGGGGGGTCGGCACTCCTGATACTCCTGGATCTTACAGCTGCATTCGACACTGTCGACCATGATTTGCTGATCCATCGACTCGCCATGGCGGGAGTTCGTGGTCGGGCCCTCAGTTGGTTTGACACATTTCTTCCAGGCTGGTCTCAATGTGTCGAGTACCTAGCTCGAACCTCTGACAGATCTGCCCTCTCATGTGGGGTGCCTCAGGGAGCAATTCTCTCTCCCCTCCTCTTCAACGTCTACGTGAGACCTCTTGCCAGCCTCCTGCGGAGCTTTGGTCTGGAGTGCCACCAATATGCAGATGACACCCAGCTGCTTTTACGGCTGGAGCCTGGAGTCACCTCAATACCAGACAATTTCACCTTATGTCTTGAGGCTGTATCGAGATGGCTGTGTGACAGTAGGTTGAAGGTGAATCCTACTAAGGCTGAGATTTTGTGGCCTGGCCGCCCGCCTGGAGTGGCGACCTCCCTGCCCAACTTCGATGGTGCCCCCCTTCATCCATCTTCCACTGTTAAGCGCTTGGATGTCGTCCTGGATTCACAGTTGACTATGGAGGCCCAGATCGCTTATGTTAGTAAGCAGGCCTTTTTCCATCTCCGGCAGGCGAGACAGCGGACACCTTACCTTTCAGAGGAAGCTTTGGCTACAATCATCCATGCAATGGTTACATCTAGACTTGATTATTGTAATGCCTTGTATGTTGGTGTTTAACCCAGTTTGGATGTGGATGTGCTTCCCTCCGCGTTAGACCTGGGGCGAGACGCGGAGGGCAGCACATCCGCGTCCAAACTGGGTGTTTAACCAGTACTGTTTCTTTCCTACTGCACATGCGTGTCTGCCATTAACAAAGCCATTCTGAAATTTCTGAAAATTTCATAAAATTTCCGCAATTTTTTCGGAAAATTTCAGAAATAATTTAGATTCGAACCGCCAGCGCCTCCTACATCCGCAACAAGTTTTGAACCATTTTTTCCCTTGACCAAACAGGCCTACTGAACATGGAGTCTCCTCCTCTGGAGGTTTTAAAGTAGAGGCTGCATGGCCATCTGTCGGGAGGGCTCGGATTGTGCCTCCCTGCCTGGCAGAAAGGGGAGTGGACTGGAGGGCCAACGAGTCTTCCAAAGGGAGAGCCTCATAGCCAGATCCAGTAGCTTTTCAGAAGCCAGACATTTGGAAGAAAGTGCTAAGAGAAGCTAGGAAGCAGAACACATTGCATGTTTAGAAGTTGGTGCTAGAAATGGGATCTTTTCCAACTCTGTGGTTCTGTGTTCTAGGTCCTGATCAGCAATGCGACTGAAGATGCGCGGCAGATGCGCCGGGTCCACATCGCCATGGAGCACCAGCTGAAGCATGAGTTGGCCATCCTGAACAACGTCACTGAAGACCTGCGGCTTAAGGACTGGGAGCACTCCATCGCCTTAAGGGACATCTCAGTGATACGAGGTAATGGGATTGCAGCAAACGTATTATAGGATCATCAGCATACAGTATATATGGTGATGTGAACTGGTTGAGCTCCATTGAAGGTACATCTACAGGGCAGTGTTAATGCTGTTTGATGTTAGTTGATGCCATGGCTCCAGACTATGTGGTAGGCCTGGGCAATCATGGTTCTAAATGGTTCTAAAGTACTTACAAAACTACAGTTCTGGTGGTGAACACTAGGTGGCGTTGGTGCTTTGCTTCTACAATGTTGCTAAAGTTCTGGTGGTGAACATTTCAGAACTCTAACAAAACTTTCAACATTTCGTTATAAATGGCAGTTCCTGACTAATTCTGTCTTTAAAATAGCCAATAATGAAATAATAATGAAGTTTTGAAAGTTTTGTTAGAGTTCTGAAATGTTCACCACCAGAACTTTAGCAACACTGTAGAAGCAAAGCACCAGCGCCACCTAGTGTTCACCACCAGAACTTTAGCAACACTGTAGAAGCAAAGCACCAGCGCCACCTAGTGTTCACCACCAGAACTTTAGCAACACTGTAGAAGCAAAGCACCAGCGCCACCTAGTGTTCACCACCAGAACTTTAGCAACACTGTAGAAGCAAAGCACCAGCGCCACCTAGTGTTCACCACCAGGACTTTAGCAACACTGTAGAAGCAAAGCACCAGCGCCACCTAGTGTTCACCACCAGAACTTTAGCAACACTGTAGAAGCAAAGCACCAGCACCACCTAGTGTTCACCACCAGAACTTTAGCAACACTGTAGAAGCAAAGCACCAGCGCCACCTAGTGTTCACCACCAGAACTTTAGCAACACTGTAGAAGCAAAGCACCAGCGCCACCTAGTGTTCACCACCAGAACTTTAGCAACACTGTAGAAGCAAAGCACCAGCGCCACCTAGTGTTCACCACCAGAACTTTAGCAACACTGTAGAAGCAAAGCACCAGCGCCACCTAGTGTTCACCACCAGAACTTTAGCAACACTGTAGAAGCAAAGCACCAGCGCCACCTAGTGTTCACCACCAGAACTTTAGCAACCCTGTAGAAGCAAAGCACCAGTGCCACCTAGTGTTCACCACCAGAACTTTAGCAACACTGTAGAAGCAAAGCACCAGCGCCACCTAGTGTTCACCACCAGAACTTTAGCAACACTGTAGAAGCAAAGCACCAGCGCCACCGAGTGTTCACCACCAGAACTTTTGTTTTGTAAGTACTTTAGAACCATTTAGAACCATGTTTGGAAGTTAATTTTGGAGTAAAAATCATATGTGTATGATTTATGCAAAAAATGTAAACAAATTACAAATCCCATGATTCCAAAGCATGGAGCCATGGCAGCATTGCTGTCTACAGTGGAGATACACCATTACATTCAATGAAAAGCTAAAAAAAAAAAAGAAAATATATATATATTTATACGACATTTTTAAAAAATGAAAATAGATGATTCTCAATCATTTATGGCTTTCAAAAAGCTATTGAATAAATAAAGCAGTTTGAAAGACATCTAAAGTTCATTTTAAATATAAATAACCAAAAGCACATTACCTTGAATATCCCTACACACACACACACACACACACACATACATACACACGCTAGTTTAAGTAGCCAGTGAGGTCTCGGTTAGGGTATTTTCGTAATTAAAAATATTGAAATAATTATTGTTTATTTTTGGATGCTTTGGTTAGCAATGGTCCCGTTTAAAATACACGTGGCTCTCCGGGCATAATATACACAGGGGTTTTCGGATGTGGGTGGACTACAACTCCCAGTATCCAGGGGCAATCCCGCACACTCCCCATTATTTAAAGTTGGACATGGTTTGGTCCAGATCCATCGTCAGTGGAGTTCAAAGTGTTCTCTGGATGTGGGTGGACTACAAATCCCATCATCATTTCCCAATCCCACCCCCCAGTACTTAAAGTTGGTCATGATGAATATGGATGCCACTTTTGGTCCAGACTTGGTGTTGGTAGCATTCACAGTTCTCTCTGGATGTGTGGTGAACTACAACTCCCACAATCCCAGATAAATTCCCCTCCTTCCAACTTCGCCAGAGTTGGTCATGATGGGTATTTCTGCCAAATTTGGTCCAGATCCATTATTAGTGGGGTTCTCAGTGCTCTTCGCATATAGGTGAACTACAAATCCCATCACCCCTGTCATTGCCCCCCCCCCAAATCCACCAGTCCTTAAAATTGGTTAGGCGTGTGTGTCTGTGTGCCAAGTTTGATCCAGATCCATTTTTGGTGGGGTTCTCTTTATGCGCTTTGCATATAAATGAACTACAACTCCCATTATCCTCTGTCATTGCCCCCCAAAACCCACCAGTCCTTAATATTGGTTGTGGGTGTGTGTCTTTGTGCCAAGTTTGGTACAGATCCATTGTTGGTGGGCTTCTCAGAGTTCCTTAAATATAGGTGAACCGCAACTCCCATCATCCTCTGTCTTTGTCCTTAAAATTAGTTGGGGTATGTGTTTATGTGCCAAGGTTGGTCCAGATCCAGGAATGTGGCGCAGCCAGCTGGGTGTCAGCTGCATAAGATCTCTACTGACCAGAAGGTCATGAGTTCGAGGCCTGCCCGGGTCGGGGTGAGCTCTTGACCAATTGTGTAGCTCATTGTTGGCCTTTGCAACCCGAAAGACAGTTGCATCTGTCAAGTAGGACATTTAGGTACCACTTGTATGGGGAGGCTAAATTTAACTGATTTACGAGGCCATAAAATCTTCAGGAAATACCCACAAAAAAGAATGAAGGAATGCGACAGCTCCCCCTGGTGGCCAGAAGCTGGAATGTGAAATTGCCTCTATGTCTGTCTATATATGCTGTATGTCAAAAGGCATTGAATGTTTGCCTGTACATGTGCATTGTGATACGCCCTGAGTCCTCTGCGGGGTGAAGAGGGCGGAATATAAATGATGTAAATAAATAATAAACAAAATAATAATTGTCGATGGGCTTCAGAGTGCTCTTTGATTATGGGTGAAGTATAACTCCCCAACATTGTGTGTCAATTCCCCCCATACATTACCATTCATAGTCTTTGTTGTCTACCTTCTAGGGCCTCCTGGACCGAAAGGAGAGCAAGGCAATGAAGGGATGGAGGGCGAACCTGGACTCCCAGGCTTACCTGGACTGCAAGGTAAGTGGACTGTGGTAGAAAGCAAGGATTGGGAAGCGTTTGCTCTGATGGGATGGTGGAGATTAGAAACAGGCTTTGAAAGGGATCTCGGCATCTTATGGACCACAAGCTGAATATGAGCCAAGAGTGTGATGCAGCAGCTCAAAAGACCAATGCAAAAGGCTGCATCCATAGGAGGATCGAGGATAGATTGAGGGAAACCCTCGTCCCACTTTATTCCGACCTCACCTGGAATGATATTGTGCCCGGTTCTGGGCAACACAGTCAGGGTTTACTAATAGGTACCCCATGAGATGCCGTAACACGGGTAAACAGAGAAATTTTCGTTTGGCCCGAAACCAATGGGACCCAACTTAGTGATTAATCTGTCTAGTCATGTGTTGTCAGATAAAGAATTGGATATATTGAACAAGGGTCTGTTGTTTGTTTACACACCACACTTCAGATACTGTAATTAAGAAGGACTTGGCACATTTATTTAGAGCCTTACGATTGAAAGAATACTTTTTTTGATAAAACATCTACACAAAACTACCAAGACACTAATTCCCGTATATATGTGAAGAGTACTTTCACTCCCCACATTAATTTGCACAATTTAAGAACTTTTGAAACTGTAGTTACACGTGAGGTTCTTAAAATTGACCATACAAAAGACATACACCATGCCAATTTGACTAATGAGGAAATTAACATTCTTAAATCCCTGGGCAATCATAAAGATATAGTTTTCAAGCTGGCAGACAAGGGAGGGGGCGTGGTCTGCCTTAATCGGGCAGACTATGTATCCGAGGTTTTGAGGCAGCTTAACAACACAGTCTACTATAAAAAAAACTGAGTGGTGACCCTACTAAAAAAATACCTTAAAATAATAACAGATTTAGTCAACGATGCCATTGAAATGGGGTACATAGACGAACATGCATCTAAATTCCTCGTAAATAACCATCCTCGTATTTTTCAATTTTATCTTCTCCCGAAGATACATAAAAGAGGCTTTCCGCCCCCCAGGCACCCCATTTTGTCAGCTTCGGGCAGCCCATTGGAACCCTTGTCTGTATATGTTGATACTATCCTTCAGCCCTTTGTCAAACTAATTCCGTCTTATTTACGTGATACATCAGATTTCATACACAAGATCAAACAGACAGATTTGTATTGACCCTAGAGACATATTAGCATCAGCATTGAGGTGGGAACATCTGACTTGCATGACAAACAAAGACTTGGACGTCCTGTGGCAGCACCACTGAGTTTCACAAGCAAAAGGTTGACAAATTGATTCAAGACGATTGTTGTATCATTCAGAGAGAAATTTCAAGCATAATCGGCATTTCACAACAATGTGTGGGTCACATTATTGTTTTGCTTGGCTATCGGAAGTTCTGTGCACGGTGGGTTGCAGAAACAGTATCGACTTTCTCCGTGACAGCTTCGGAAAACTTGTTCATTGTTGGCAGAAATGTATCCAATTGTCTGGTGATTATCTGGAAAAGTGAATAGTGGTTGTTAAATAGCACATTCTTAGGATTATTTCTGCATTTGATTTATTAAAATATTCCCATCCAAACTCAAGTAACGAAGGTGGAGGCATTACTTTTCATTTAACCCTCGTACAGTATGATCAGTTGCACCAACTCACATGATGTCCTTTTCTGAGATATGGTTTTATGGTCCTGTGTTCATATGAGAGACCTTATTTCGGTAGCCAAGAAGCAAATCAGCCTGCCTCTCTCTGCTTCTCTCTTCTTCTCTCTGTGCACGTGCATAGCTCAAGCCTGAACAAAAATGTAACGGTACCCCAAATTCCCAGGCTCAGCCTGCTCCCCCCGGGCATTGCCCAACCTATCAGCTTCATGCATCGTATTTTACAATTGACACACACACGTTAACTGATTCCTTACATGCTCCAATAGGGTTGATTTCAAAAATCTTTTTTTGCTAAAATCTGTCATAAGTGTTTTGCCTGAGTTGGAAAGCAGATTTATTTGCAGTATTTACAAATCTGGCCAGAAGTCAGACGTTGAAGGACTCTCTGGGAGGCATGTGATAACTACCCCAAAAAGCCATCTGTAAAAACAGATATAAATATAAGTTTATTGCAGCAATCTGGGTAAAACCGCATTAAGAAATAAATGGCCGTGACTGGGATACAAACGTGATCTAATAGCTGTTGTCTATGGAAAAACCCAGGAGAAAAGTCAAATCTGGATTTGGCTGGTAGAAAACCTTCCTGGCAGCTGGATATATATTTGTTTCCAGATCTGTTCATCATTATAGTTTATTGTTTCGATAGGGTGGCATTTCCTTTTTGTTTTTAAAAGGCAATTTTAAGACAGACTTTTCCAGTCTTGATTTTGCCATTGGCCTCCCAAGGACAGCTTAGATAATATTTCTTATTGAAGAATGATGCAAGTATGTCAGTGGGATTTTAATAATTATAACTATAATTCTAACTATTTATTTCTAATAGTTCCATGTTTAACGCTATCTTCGTGTTTGTATAGGTTTTGAATTGTGTATTCTATTGGTTTTAGTGTTGTTAGAGATTATAATAACAATAACAATATTTGACTCACTGTCACATACAGTAGTTGGATCATCAAATGTCTAGATGTCATCGGGGTTTGTGAAAATATTAGCAAGTTCACTGAAAGTGCAATGAAACAATGGAAAACTGAGTTGGTTGTGGGCAACGAAATCTATGGAATTGTTAACATCAAGAGAGGAATATTCCACGGCGAATCACTGTCACCACTGTTGCTCATAATTGCAATTATCCCACTGTCAGTAATTCTACAGAAAACAAACCTAGGCTACCAAACAGCAAGAAATAATAATAAAAATAATAATAGAAATCAAAGGTGTTACACTGTCGGCCTCTAATGTTTTGGATTTTCAAACATTTTTGAAATAGTAATAATAATAATAATAATAATAATATCACACAGTCCTGGACGCTTGGGAATTGTTTGACTTGTAATTTTTTGATACAAAATCCAGCATATAGATCTCATTTGCTGTGACATACTGTGGTTGTGTGTCAGGAAGATAATAATAATAATAATATCAGAATGCAAAGGTATTACACTCTTAGACACTCATGGGGACACTTAGGAGCATTTTGGCTCCCCATCTAATCTGTCAGTCATTGCCATCAATCATGGTTTCCAGGTACTTCCAAAACATGAGGTGTTTGAGGCGCCAATCTATTATATAAATGGGTTCACGTCATGTGATGTATACCTCAAACAAAGAAACCTTACAACGCAGAAACACAATACTTGCCAACAGAAATAGGCCTCAAGCAAGGTACGTTTGTAGCAAAGAAACTTTCCCCCAAAACCTAAAAGGCCCCACAACAACGAGTAACAATAAAACTACATTTACCAGCATCCTCCGGGGCAGCCAAAGACTCACCCAGCCTCTACATTCTGAAGAACATGATTGGCTGCCAATAAGGGCAGATTTGCATAACTGCTGCACTGGCCAGCCAACATGAAAATTCCGATCCATAATAAACTGCCAATCCCCAACACAAACACCCAAATCACTTCCAACCGAAAAATCACAGACCACGCCCAAAATTGACAGTAAGGCTTCATTAACTTGATTTCCCTAACTAGCCCTCACTTACTGGGAAGCTGTTTACGCTCTAAATTGACAGTAAGACTTCATTAACTTGATTTCCCTAACTAGCCCTCACTTACTGGGAAGCTGTTTACGCTCTGAATTGACAGTAAGGCTTCATTAACTTGATTCTCCCGACTAGGCCTCAGCTCATTGGACATTGTGTATGGCCTGAATTGACAGTAAGGCTTCATTAACTTGCTGTTCCTAACTAGGCCTCAGCTCATGGGACATTGTGTATGGCCTGAATTTACAGTAACCTACCTTGGCACACAGAGCCCCGACCATGCATGATGGGACTTGAAGTACCACCATGGAAAATGGGATTTGTAGTACTTCAAAACCCATCATTCCCCACAGACCACTGTGGCCCAGAACCAAGACCAATAAAGACCCAACATGACCCACACTCCATCCAACTGCAGTTTAGAGGAGGGCACACCGTGGATGATTGGACTTTCTCGCATCTCCTAAAAAGGGCACAGCAACGCGTGCCGGGTACAGCTAGTGTCTGTATATTTCCTCATATTCTTCCCACCTTCTGTTTGCAGGTATCCCTGGGGAGAGAGGGCCCGTCGGACCCCGAGGACCCAAAGGAGACAGAGGGGACCTGGGGCCCCGAGGCATGCCAGGCCCCCGAGGAATCTCAGGTAACGTCGGCTTATTCTTCGCCTTCTAAAACCAATCTAAGGTGCTGCGATTCCGAAAGCAGTCCAGGAAATGAAGAAATGCATTGGGGATTTGAGCTGGATCTCTGTAGGAAATGAAGTCTCCCCTTGGGCTCGGGAAAGGGCTCCAAATGGGATGGATTCCCCGATTAGTCTTCAGATGGATCCCGGCCTCTTGGCATCCGCTGCCCTTGTGCAATATAATAATCCATAGGCAGGATGTGAGCTCATTCACAATATCTCCTTTTCCCTTGGCCAGGAATTGAAAGAAAGATAATAAATCCATTTCCTCCAATTTCTCAACTGGGCGCTGGCTTTGAAGCTTAATGTGATGAGTGCACCTAGACCAGGCGTGGGCCAACTTCGGCCCTCCAGGCGTTTTGGACTTCAACTCCCACAATTCCTAACAGCCGGTAGGCTGTTAGGAATTGTGAGAGTTGAAGTCCAAAACACCTGGAGGGCCGAAGTTGGTCCACGCCTGATCTACACAGTGGAATTACCTTATCTACTCGAGTATAAGCCAACCTGAATATAAGCCGAAGCACCTAAGTTTAGTACAAAAACTGGGAAAATGTATTGACTCGAGTATAAGCCGATGGTGGGAAATGCAGAAGCTACTGGTCAATTCCAAAATAAAAATAGATATCAATAAAATTACATTAATTGAGGCATCTGTAGGTTAAATGTTTTTGAATATTTACATAAAACTGTAATTTAAGACTGTCCAACTCTGATTAAGCCATTATTCTAGCCTCCTTCGATGTAAATGTGCTTACGTATCCTTCCAATAATAATAAAAGGGAGCAAAATAATAAATGTAATAATAATAATAAATAGAGTAAAACAATAAATGTAATAATAATAATAGAGTAAATTAATAAACGTGATAAAAATAATAGAGCAAATAATGTAAATGTAATAATATCAATAATAATAGGGTGAAGTAACAAATGTATGTATGTATGTATGTATGTATGTATATATTTACTTTATTTATATTCCGCTCTTCTCACCCCGAAGGGGACTCAGAGCGGATTACAGGTACACATACTTAGCAGACAATCTCTGCCATTTTCCACTTACACACATATAGATGAACAGAGGCAAACTCTGGCCACCAGGGGGAGCTGATGTACTCCTCATCTCTCAGCGTTCCCAGCGTCCCTTGTGGTTCCTTCCGCATTCCTCAGCGTTCCTGGAGTTCTTTAATGGCCTCATAATTAAGTCAAAATTTGCCTCCCCACTTAATGTGGTACCTTTATCTCCTACTTGACAGATGCAACTGTCTTTCGGGCTGCAAATAAGCTGTATAAATGTATTAGCTGACCCGCCACGCGTTGCTGTGGCCAACCTTCCCTCCCTTTTTCTCTCCTTCCCTCCCTCTTTCCTTCCTTCCCTCTTTTTCTTTTCCTTCTTCTTTCCCTTTTTTCTTTCTTCCTTCTCTACCTGTTTCTTTCCTCCCTTTCTTTGCTCTTTGGTTCCATTCTTCCTTCTCTCTTCCCTTCCCTTCCTTCCTTCCTTCCTTCCTTCCTTCCTTCCTTCCTTCCTTCCTTCCTTCCTTATTGATGCATAAGAACACAGAGAGAGACTGACAGCTGTTGAGCAAGACCTTCGTGTGTCTCTTTCTGTCATTCCTGCCAGGATTTCTATGTTGTGTTCATCGAAACAGGCCCAGGTTTCACACTAAGTGAGCGTATAGTACATTTAAAAACATATTAACTATATGTATAAGGCTGGGGAATCCTGGGATTTGTAGTTTGGGGAAGCTCAGGATGGTGTCAAACTACCACTCCCGTAATTCCCTCGCTTTCAGCCAAGGCGGGTCAAGGGGTGTTCGGGACACAGGGTTGAGTCACCTTTAAGCAGGGGCTGAAAACTAACAGGGTTTGCTCACTTAAGGCAGGCGTGGGCCAACTTGGACCCTCCCTCCAGGTGTTTTGGCCTACAACTCCCACCATTCTCTCTCTCATACTCTCTCACACACACAGTATAAATTAGCTGTACCCGCCACGCGTTGCTGTGGCCAACCTTCCCTCCCTCTCTTTCCTTCCTTCCCTCTTTTTCTTTTCCTTCTTCTTTCCCTTTTTCTTTCTTCCTTCTCTACCTGTTTCTTTCCTCCCTTTCTTTGCTCTTTGGTTCCATTCTTCCTTCTCTCTTCCCTTCCTGCCTGCCTGCCTGCCTGCCTGCCTGCCTGCCTGCCTGCCTGCCTGCCTGCCTGCCTGCCTGCCTGCCTGCCTGCCTGCCTGCCTGCCTGCCTGCCTGCCTGCCTGCCTGCCTGCCTGCCTGCCTGCCTGCCTGCCTGCCTGCCTGCCTGCCTGCCTGCCTCCCCTGCCTGCCTGCCTGCCTGCCTGCCTGCCTGCCTGCCTGCCTGCCTGCCTGCCTGCCTGCCTGCCTGCCTGCCTGCCTGCCTGCCTGCCTGCCTGCCTGCCTGCCCGCCTGCCCGCCTGCCTGCCTGCCTTCCTGCCTGCCTGCCCGCCCGCCCGCCCTGCCTGCCTGCCCTGCCTGCCTGCCCGCCTGCCTGCCTGCCTGCCTGCCTGCCTGCCTGCCTGCCTGCCTGCCTGCCTGCCTGCCTGCCTGCCTGCCTGCCTGCCTGCCTGCCTGCCTGCCTGCCTGCCTGCCTGCCTGCCTGCCTGCCTGCATAAGAACACAGAGAGGGACTGGCAGCTGTTGAGCAAGACCTTCATGTGTGTCTTTCTTCCATTCCTGCCAGGATATCTATGTTGTGTTCATCGAAACAGGCCCAGGTTTCACACTGAGTGTATAAATACATTAAAAAACATATTAACTACATGTATTACTGTGTTAGAGTGTCATTTTGTGTCATTTTGGTTGGTGGTGTGCCCCAGGATTTTGTAAATGTAAAAAATGTGCTGCGGCTCAAAAAAGGTTGGGAAACACTGATCTAATCCAACTTCCTTCTACCAAGCAGGGAGGCACCACCAAAGCCCTCCTAACAGATGGCCATCCAGCCTCTGCTGAGATGTCTCCAAAGACTGGACTCCCGGGCAGTCTATATTTGGCATCCCCAAATGCAATCTAGTCCAGACTTTTCTGCTATATAGAAGGGCATAATAAAAGCCCTCCCAGCAGATGGCCTTCCAGCCTCTGCTTGGACATCTCCGTAGACAGAGACTCCACTATACAGACTATATTCTATTAGATTATAAGGGACCCCCAAATGCCATTCAGTCCATCCCCTTCTGCTATATAGGAAGGCACAATACAAGCCCTCCCGGCAGATGGCCATCCAACCTCTGCTTGGACAACTCCATAGACAGAGACTCCACTATACAGTCTATATTCCAATAGATTTGGAAGGGAACCCCAGAGGCCATCCAGTCCAGCCCCTTCTTCTATATAGGAAGGCACCATCCAATCCTTGCCGCCTTCTTCCCAGGTGAGGGGAAGTTTCCAAACACAATGAAAGCATGCATTTGCAACCAGGAAGAGCGCATGAAACATACAGAACAGCAATGTTTGCAAGGAATCAAATGCTTTTCTTAGGGTTTAATAAGGAAAAGGTTGGAAGGAGGTGTTTTGGGAAGGCCTTGGCTCTTTCTCCTCCTCTACTTAAGCCTGGGAAAAGGAGGGCCATCTGTTTCGGCTCGGTTCCCAGCTCTTAAGGCCATATTCCCAGCATAATATTTCCTTAGCGGCCCCCGACGGAGCCATTACGGACTTGGAACAGCTGGGTGGATTCATTATATAAGTGTGCATATATATGTGTGTGTAGATATCTCTCTCTATTTACTATATCTCTTTATTTACTATGTAACCTGCCACTGCTCCATAACGTTTCAAGGGCCTCATAAGAGGAGTTATAATTTCCGATGGATCTTCTAGCAATCACCGCATCCTCTGCAAAAAGCTCTCAATATGATAACATTCTTCTTTTAAAAAAATATTTAATAGTAATCTTTTAAAAATCTTTAATCTCTTCTTTTTTCGTTGCCTTATTTCTCTGAATCATGCTTCCAAAGTCAGGCGCCTCCTCCGTATCCGAACAGGACCAAAGCTGCTTACTTTTCACTATGTTTTCCCAAATACTCAGTAATATCAATTACATAGAATCACAGATTTGGAGGCGACCCAGGGGCCATTCAGTCCGACCCTCGTCTCTCTGCCAAAAAGAAAGACACAATCAAAGCCCTCCCGACAGATGGCCACCCAGCTTCCGTTACAAACCCTAACTATCATATCTTATACTATTTTGTGATTGCGTATGAATATATATAGATATGTGCATTTATATATGTGTGTGTGTGTCTTTATGTGTATATATATATGTATGTGTAAATATATGTCTATATGTATGTATATGAATATGTATGTATGTGTTTATGTGTGTGTGAAAGTATGAATGTGTGTATATATACATTTATATGTGTGTATGAATACGTGTGTGTATGTTTATGTGTATATATGTGTATGTGTAAATATATGTCTATATGTATATAAATATATATGTGTGTATATATGTGTTTATGTGTGTGTGAAAGTATGAATGTATGTATATATACATTTATGTGTGTATATGTGTGTATGAATGTGTGCGTGTATGTTTGTGTGTATATATGTGTTGTATGTGTGTGAATATATGTTTATGTATGTATGTGTGCGAGATAATATGTGTATATGTTTGAATATTAATGTGTATATATTATTATTATTATTAATTATAATTATTAATTATAATATTATTATTATTAATAATAATAATATTGTATATGTTTGAATATTAATGTGTATATATGTCTTACGTTTATGCATGTATATATAAATGTATGTCAATACATGTTTATATGTATATATATTTAATGTGTGTGTATATGTGTGTGTGCATGAATGTATGTATATGTTTATATATGTGTGCTTATGTGTGCATATATGTGTATGAATATATATGTGTGTGTATATATGTATATGTGTGTATGAATATATGTATATGTATAATATGTGTGAATATATGTGTACATTTGTGTATGTTTATGTATGTGTGTATATATATATATAAATGTGTGTGAATATGTTTATGTGTATATATATTTATGTATGTGTGTGTGTGAATATGAATTTGTGTGCATATATATATGTGTATGTTTATGCGTGTATTTATGTGTGTGTGTGTGCGTATACATGGAGCAAGTGTTTGTGTGAGGGTGTATATATGTTAGTGTATATACCTTTAATAATAGTCAACATAAAACAAGATTCTTAATAGCCAAAATAAAATAATATTATTATCTTACAAATCAAAATGGAAAGGAAAGACTTTCAGGACCTATGTGGTGTCCCCATGCACTTCGTTATTACAATTTATGGGTGTGTCTGTATATAAATAAACGTTAACATAGCAATGGATATCATAATAATATTATCCCCAATATTTGTATTTTTGTTTTTCAGGCTCAAAGGGAGAGAAAGGTGACAAAGGAGACCAAGGAGGAGAAACAGGTAAAGGTGGATTCAACAATTGAAAGCCCAATTGGGTATTTTGTAAGGCTAAACATTAGAAGTAGCTGTTGTTTGTTTTTTGGTTTTATGAGTGGACCTGTTCAAAAAGGCATAAGGATGTGGGTGAACTACAACTTCCATCATCCTGGGCCAATGCCACCAAAAACTTGCTCGTCCTTTAAGTTGGTCATGTTGGGTATGAGTGCTAAGTTTGCTCCAGATCTATTGTCAGTGTGGTTCAGAGTGCACTTTGCACATGGATGAATTATAACTCCCATCATCCTCTGACAGTGCCCCCAAAACCTGCCAGTCCTTAAAGTTGGTCATTGTGGTTCTGTGTGCCAAGTTTGGTTCAGATTCTTTATTGGTGGGATTCACAGTGCTCCCTGGATGTGGGTGAACTACAATTCCCATGGTCCTGAGTCAATGCTTCCCCAAACCTGCCAGTCCTTAAAAGTTGGTCATGTTAGTTATGTGTGCCAAGTCTGGTCCAGATCCATCATTGGTGAGGTTCACAGTGCACTTCGCATGTGGATGAACTACAACTCCCATCATCCTCTGTCAGTGCTTCCCAAAACCTGCCAGTCCATCAAGTTGGTCAAGTTGGGTATGTGTGTCAAGTTTGGTCCAGAACCATTGTCAGTGGGGTTCACAGTGCACTTCACATATGGGTGAACTACAACTCCCATCACCCAATATCAGTGGCCCCCAAACTCTCCAGTCCTTACAGTTGGTCATGTTGGGTCTGTGTGCCAAGTTTGGTCCAGATGCATAGTTGGTGGGATTCACAGTACTCTCAAGATGTTGGTGAACTACAATTCCCATGGTCCTGAGTCAATGCTTCCCCAAACCTGCCAGTCCTTAAAAGTTGGTCATGTTAGTTATGTGTGCCAAGTCTGGTCCAGATCCATCATTGGTGAGGTTCACAGTGCACTTCGCATGTGGATGAACTACAACTCCCATCATCCTCTGTCAGTGCTTCCCAAAACCTGCCAGTCCATCAAGTTGGTCAAGTTGGGTATGTGTGTCAAGTTTGGTCCAGAACCATTGTCAGTGGGGTTCACAGTGCACTTCACATATGGGTGAACTACAACTCCCATCACCCAATATCAGTGGCCCCCAAACTCTCCAGTCCTTAAAGTTGGTCATGTTGGGTCTGTGTGCCAAGTTTGGACCAGAACCATCGTCAATGAGGTTCACAGTGCTCTTCACATATGGGTGAACTACAATTCTCATCATCTAATATAACCCCCAAAGAAAAACCAAACCCCTGGGAGTCCTTAAAGTTGGTCCTGTTGGGTCTGTGTGTCAAGTTTGGTCCAGAACCATTGTCAGTGGGGTTCTCAGTGCACTTCACATATGGGTGAACTACAACTCCCATCATCCAATCTCAGTGGCCCCCAAACTCTCCAGTCCTTAAACTTGGTCATGTTGGGTCTGTGTGCCAAGTTTGGTCCAGATGCATAGTTGGTGGGATTCACAGTACTCTCAAGATGTTGGTGAACTACAACTGGTTTTTTTCATGCCCTAACATCCTCCAACTCTGATTCCATGACTCTAGCTGCCCATTGCAATGTTGCTTCATGCCCAGTGCATAGCCCCCTAAGACTCCTAGATCCCCTTCACATGGATTGTTTACAAGCCAGGTGTCAGCCATCTTACATCTTCATTTCTTATTGTGTAGCACAGGGGTGCCCACACTTTTTCATCATGCGAGCTACTATATGAACATCAAGTTGAAAAGATCACCTGTTGTGCATGTGATAGATAAATCTATCTATCTATCTATCTATCTATCTAATAAAAGTCGGTGTTTGCGGCGGTGCGGCGGTGCGGCGGCGCAGAGGGCGGAATATGTGCCAGCGTTTCGATTGGTTGCCACTGTTGGATTATTTGCATAAAGGACACTGATTGGCCAGCCTCAGAACTCCGACACTCTAAGGCACCAGATTATTTGCATAAAGGACTGATTGGCCAGCTTCAGAACTCCAACCCTCTAAGGCACCAGACAGAGGGCATTGGTTGCCACTGAGAGACAATTTGCATAAAGGACTCTGATTGGCCAGCAAAACAGAATGCACCTGCATGCTTGAGTTAGCCAAATGACAAGTTTTTTCGGTTGGAAAAGGAATGTTCATTTTCTGGGAGGTGCGAAGGTGCCAAGGACTAAGCGACAGCGTTTCGATAGGTTGCCACTATGGGATTATTTGCATAAAGGACTCTGATTGGACAGCCTCAGAATTTCAACATTCTATGGCCCCAGACAGAGGGGATTGGTTGCCACTGAAATGGTATTTGCATAAAGGACTCCGATTGGCCATCCACATTCCAACATTCTAAGGTGACACAGTGAAAAAAGGAAAGGCCTCAGGCAGTCAGACACTGCAGCCCACAGCAGTGACGTATCAGGACCAAACTTGCCCACTTCGCAACGCAACCCTCACCCAATGACCTCAAACCAAAATTAGCACACAGAGCCCCTTTGACCCACTTTACACCCTGGTGCTGTTTCAAGGAGGATGGAGTACAGATGATGGGACTTGAAATACCTTCACTCACCTTTTGACACTGCTGCAACCCTCATCCAAAGAATGATCAAGACCAAATGCGTCACACAGAGACCTACTCTGCATCCTGGTGCTGTTTGGAGGGGGAAGGACCATGGCCGATGGGACTTGCAGTATCTTCACTAAGTTCCTGAGACCACTGTGAGCCACATTGACGCCTGATAAGGAACAACCTTGGCACACAATGCCTTTATAAAATAACCCGGGCACCGCCGGGTCCCCAAGCTAGTAAATAATAAACGTGCCTGCGAGGCCGTTGAGAGCAAGAGTAGGATCTCTTCAGATGATCAGATCGCCTGGGTTCGTAAACAGAAATGCTGTCACGTAGGTAGGCGGCCCCCAAACCATTCAGGGCTTTGTAGGTAAGAACCTGCACCTTGAATTGGGACTAGAAGATGAATGGCAGCCAATGGAGCTCCTTAAACAGGGGGGTTGGCCGCTTCCTATAAGTCGCTCCGGTTAGCAATCTGGCTGCCGGCCGTTGAACCAATTGAAACTTCCGGGCCGTTTTCAAGGGCAGCCCCCTGTAAAGTGCATTACAGTAATCCAGTCTGGAGGTGTCTAAGGCAGTGTTTCCCAACCTTTTTTGAGCCGCGGCACACTTTTTACATTTGCAAAATCCTGGGGCACACCACCAACCAAAATGACACAAAATGACACTCTAATACAGTAACACATATAGTTAATATGTTTTTAAATGTATTTATACACTCAGTGTGAAACCTGGGCCTGTTTCGGTGAACACAACATGGATATCACACACTCCCATAACCAAGAGAAAATACTATAAGAGTTTGGTGGGTATTGATCTTGAGTTTTGGAGTTGTAGTTCACCTATATCCAGAGAGCATTGTGGACTCAAACAATGTTGGATCAGGACCAAACTTGGCATGAATACTCAATATGCCCAAATATGAACGCAGATGGAGTTCAGGGGAAATAGACCTTGACATTTGAGAGTTGTAGTTGCTGGGATTTATAGTTTCCCTACAATCAAATAGCATTCTGAACCCCACCAATGATAGAACTGGGCCAAACTTCCCACACAGAACCCCCAGGAGGCAAGAGGAGGTCTCTACTTGGTGAAAGGGAGGCGGGCCTTCCCAATGCATGGAGAGGGAGAGACTAAGTAGACAATGGGTGGGGAGGGGGGGGGGTGTTAGTAATTTTGTGCCTTTATCGAGGTAGGTTTCTTAGGGTTTTTATACTTCAACACACTAGACTCCCCCCCCCCCCCTTTGGAGGTTCCAATTTCCCACGGCACACCTGATGATCGCTCACGGCACACTAGTGTGCCCCGGCACACTGATTGAGAAACACTGGTCTAAGGCATGGACTACCGTGGCCAGATCCGGCTTCAAGAGGTACGGTCGCAGCTCGCACACGAGTTTTAATTATGCGAAGACCCTCCCAACCACCGCAGACGTCTGTGCTTCCAACGTTAGCGACGAGTCTAGGGGGACACCCAAGCTGTGGACCTGTGACTTAAAGGGGAGTGCAGCCCCACCAAGCACAGGTTGCCACCCTATACCCCGATCTGGCTTATGATCAACCAAGAGGACCTCTGTCTTGTCAGGACTGATCTTTTTGCAAAGGCATTGGACTAGATGACCTTTGGGGTGCCTTCTGAAATCCAGGAACGGGCCAGCACACACACTCCATCTGTCTTATCTAAGGCATGCTGCAAGCTCTACCTGTTAGCCCCCATCTATGGGTGAAAAGAATGAAAAATGAGTTTGTTTCTTCTGCTCAGGAGGGTATAAATCTTCCCCTTCCCAGGGACACATGGTCCCCATTAAGCCAGGCGATGATATCTTTGTGCAGCTGCAGCAACGAAGGAGAGAGCTTGTTTGGCTTAAGGAGGCCTGTTTATTTCTTTTCTTGGTAGATATTCCTATTTTTCGGGACAGGATGGATGGGGGAGGCAAGAGTCTTAGTAATAATAATAATCAACAAATACAGAGCAGAACAAAAGCAATCCAGATCTCTTGTGCAAAAGAAGAATTAGCAACACAAATACACAAGCACAACCTTGGCTTTGACCCTTAAGACCTCATGAAGGATGATATGGGGGGAGTATGCGATACTATAGACCAGGGGTCGGGAACCTTTTGGACTCAGAGAGCCATGAAAGCAAAATATTTGGAAATTTATTTCAGTGAGAGCCATATAATATATATCAGGGCTGTCCAACGGGCGGCCCGGGGGCCGTATACGGCCCCCCAGCCCCTTCCCTACGGGTCCCTAAGCTTTTTAATAAAAAATGAAAAATGAAAAATAAAATAAATAATAAAAATTAAAAAAATACCTACTTCCGGGTTCGGAGCAAGTATCGCGCGAATACGCAAACCACACGGATTTCACTGTCAACGCGAGATCACGCCGGCGTTGACAGCGAAATCCCGTGTGGATTGCGTATTCTCGCGATACTCTTCGGCTACTCTACTACTGGATCGCTGAGGCCCACAGACGCAATTAGGACCTTCTTCGACTCTGTCGGTCGTCGCCTCTCTCGTCGTCTGGGTACTCCTGGATCCTGCGCATTTGGAAAAGGTAGGCCAAAGCAGGGGGGCTCCTCAGGGGGCTCCTCATTCCCTCCCCCCATCTCCCCTCATGTATTAAATATAAAATTAAATATATTTAAAGATGAAATAAGAGGAGATGGGATACACTAAAATAAGGGGAGAGGGGAGGATGGAATTAAATATATTTAATATTAAATAAAAATAAGGGGAGAGGGGAGAGGGCGCCGGGGGAGAGGGCGGAGCCGGGGGCAGACCCTACGGCGCCCCAGGTCATCAGTGACCGGAATTCAGGCCCCTGGGCCGGTAGAAGTTGGACAGCCCTGATATATATAATACTAGCTGAACCCGGCACGCGTTGCTGTGCCCTATTTAGGAGATGCGAGACAGTCTGAGTATGTAAGGGTTGGTATTGATGTTGCGTAGTCTGGTGGACAGGAAAGGTAGGAAAGAGGCAAAGAAGGAAGGAAAAGGAATGAAAGTGGGGTGGACATACGTGTAGAATAATGAGCAGGGTGGGAGAAAGAAAGAACTCTTGTCTGTTGGAGGTAAGAGCGAATGTTGCAATGGATCACCTTGATTAGCACATAATGGCTTTGTAGTTTCAAGGTGTGGCTGGTTACTGTTTCAGTTGGATCCTTTGTTGGGAGGTGATTAGCTGTCCCTGTTTTTTCTTGTTTGGAGTTCCCTTGTTTATGAGTGTTTTCAACAGACCTCCCTACCTCCTCTGAGGATGCCTTCAGCCATAGATGGGGGAGTAACGTCAGGAGAGAATGCTTCTGTGTTTTGTTCTTTCTCCCCCCCCCCTTCTCTGTCTCCCTCGCCTTTCTCCCTTCCCTTGTGCCCGGACTTACTTGATGCGGGTCCCCATGGCTGCCTGCCTGGCCCCCTGTTTGACTGATTGAGGGCTAGTTCCGGCTCCGCAGGGCTCACTGGGAAGGAGGACGGAGACTGGGCTGTGCGGTGCCTTCTGGGAATTGTAGTTCCGTGGCCGTGGCCACTTCGTCCGCCGTCTCCCAGCCAGTTTTAGACCCGGGTTGCCTTGGCGGCGCCGTAGCTGCCTCCTCCGCCGCCTCCTTGGCCTCCTCCGCGCTGGGAAGCGGTGGAGGAGGGGGGCACGGTGTTGCCTGTGCGGGTCGGGTCCGGGAGCGTGCCTGCCGCTCTCTGAGGTTAGGGCGTACTTCCGGGTCCGCACGGCTCACTGGGAAGGAGGGCGGAGAGTGGGCCGTGCGGGGTCTTCTGGGAACTGTAGTCCCTTGGTCGTGGCCGCTTCCCCCGCCGTCTCTCAGTAGCTTTTGGACCTGGGTTGTGCAGGCGGCGGCGTTGCCGCCTCCTCCGCTGCCTCCTCGTCCTCCTCCGCTGCCTCCCAGCCGATCCCGTACCTGGGACGTGCGGGAGGCACTGTGGCCGCCTTGGTCCTGGAGTCGCCCGTGCGGATCGGGTCCGTGAGCGGCTGGGAGGCGGCAGAGGAGGCCGAGGAGGCGGCGGAGGAGATGGGCTCGGTGCCGCCCGTATGGCCCCGGTGCAGTAGCAGGTGGGAGGCGGCGGAGGAGGCGGTTACGGTGAACGGTGAGCGAGGACTGAGGGTGAGGGAATGGGTTTGGGGGGGGGTGTTTCAGTGCGCCTGCGCCATTGTTCTCCCTCTCCCGTCCCCTAGTGGGGGAAAGAGGGCATTGCCATTCCCCAAGCGCCGCAACGCCAGGTCCCGTTGGCAGTTTTTTGGGGGTGATCCTTGGGGGTCTTGCGAGGTATCTAGGTCGGGTTTTTTGTGCCCTCTAGGTACCTTGTGGTATGTTGTAATGTATAGGGGTTTTTTGTGCTTCTGGGGCTTATAGTTTTGCTGTCCATTTGCCCCGTTGCACGACCATTCCCTTTTTATATATATAGATATTTTAAGACTGAATTCAACTAAATGTGACTCTATACGTACATAGGATGAGAAAAGGATTCCCCCGGCAGAATGACGGGACACTTCAGACCTGGCTCTACAAAAGGCACGCTCAGGACTCGGAAGAAGAGAAGAAGGAAGGAAGGAAGGAAAGGAAGGAAAGAAAGAAAGGAAGGAAAGAAAGAAAGAAAGAAAGAAGGAAGAAAGAAAGGAGGGAGGGAGGGGGAGAGGAAGAAAGAAAAGAAGAGCAAACTATGGAAAAGGAAGAAAAGAAAAGCAGGGGAGAGACAAGGAAGGGGAAAGAAAGAAGGAAATGGGAAGGAAGGAAAGGAAAGGAAGTGAGGAAAAAGTAAAACAATGAAGCGAAAAGAAGAAAGGCAAGAAGGGGGAGAGAGGGAAGTGAAAAGAAAGAGTTCTGAAATGTTCACCACCAGAACTTTAGCAACACTGTAGAAGCAAAGCACCAGCGCCACCTAGTGTTCACCACCAGAACTTTAATTTTGTAATTACTTTAGAACCATGATTGCCCAGGCCTAGTGGGCATATTGAGTATTTGTGCCAAATTTGGTCCAGTGAATGAAAATGCATCCTGCAGATCAGATATTTACATGAGGATTCATAACAGTAGCAACATTACAGTTGTGAAGTAGGAATGAAATAATGTTATGGTTGGGGGTCACCACAACATGAGGAACTGGATTAAGGGGTCGCGGGATTAGGAAGATTGAGAAACACTGCCCTAGAGCACTTTTTACATTTACAAAATCCTGGGGAACACCACCAACCAAAATGACACTCTAACACAGTAATACATATAATTAATATGTTTTTAAATGTATTTGTACACTCAGTGTGAAACCTGGGCCTGTTTCGATGCTGGGAGTTATAGTTCACCCGCAATCAAAGAGCACTCTGAACTCCACCAATGATGGAATGGAATCAAACTTCCCACACAGAACTCACATAACCAAGAGAAAATACTATAAGAGTTTGGTGGGCATTGACCTTGGGTTTTGGAGTTGTAGTTCACCTATATCCAGAGAGCACTGTGGACTCAAACAATGTTGGATCAGGACCAAACTTGGCATGAATATTCAATATGCCCAAATGTGAACACAGATGGAGTTTGGGGAAAATAGACCTCGACATATGGGAGTTACAGTTTCTGGGATTTATAGTTAACACACAATCAAAGAGCATCCTGAACTCTTGCAACAATGGAATTGAACCAAACTTGGCATATCGAACTCTCATTACCAACAAAGTACTGAAAGGGTTTGCTTGGGAATTGACCTTGAGTTTGGAAGTTGTAGTTCAGAGAGCACTGTGGACTCAAATAATGATGGATCTGGACCACACTTGGCATGAATACTCAATATGCCCAACTATGAACACACATGGAGTTTGGGGGAAATAGACCATGACATTTGGGAGTTTTAGTTCACCTACATCCAGAGAGCACTGTGGACTCAAATAATGATGGGCTGGCGGGCCTCTTTCTCATGGGGAGGGGGACACTCCACCTCTTTCCGACCCTCCGTCTGCTCACCTCAGCCTCTTTCCTCCTCCTCAAATGGTGACCCGAGTGACGTCACCCATCCCTCCTCCCTCCCTCAATTGGAGGCTGGCTGGTGCACGCAGAGGGGAAATGGCCGAAGGAGGCGGCGGCCCGGCCCCTTCTTCGCCGCCCAGGCCTTTGTCCTCCTCCCCTCGCAAGCAGCAGTAGTTGGAGTTCGGCAGGAGGGGGAAGAAAGGGTATATTGGAGGTTTTCCCACGGCACACCAGGTGATTGCTCACGGGACACTAGTGTGCGGCACACTCGTTGGGAAACACTGCCCTAGAGGAACCCTAGTGTTAGAAGAGGCCATCTAGTCCAGCCCCATTATTAGGGCCTCTTGGTGGCACAAGAGCCCTCGCACTATTGCGCAAGACAAAGCATATGTATGTCTTTGAAATCACCCCGAAAAGAAAGAAACCCAATTCTTCCGTGGCCCACATATTAAAAGTAAGCACACTTCATGACCTACATCCACCGCGGAACGCCCAGCGACAGCCCGTGTTTTGCTTACATAACATGCTCCCCGTTCTTGGCTTGGAACGGATCGCACTTTGAAAAGAAAACCCTTAAAAAAAACACTTAACTTTTGCATGGTTTCCAGCTTGAAAGCTGATCTGGAGCAGCAGGACTTGGCAAGCGAGAGCCTGACGTAACTGGGAGGGCTCTGGGGGCTTTTTAGTTTTTGGGAGGCCCTGGCACCGTGGCCACAGGCGGTCAAGATGAGATTTTTTGGGGGCATCTGTTAGCCATTGCCCTCCAGTTGCGGAGGAGGAGGAGAAGTCATCTGAAAGCCCTGTCCTTTGGGCAATAAAAAGCTTGTCAACAGGCCATGAAATCGTAGCATCATTTAATCCTGGAGTTGGGAGGGATCCCAAAGGAGATCTAGTCCAATTCCTTTCTACCAGGCAGGAACACAGCATCAAAGCACTCCTAACAGATGACCATCTAGCCTTGATTTAAAGGCAAGACGATGATAACAATGAGCTGTAGCCACAAGCAATCTAACCTTTCCCCCTTTTTTGTAATTAATTACAAACTGTGGACTGTGGCACAGCTGGCTGGGAGTCAGCTGCATTTAGATCACTACTGACCGAAAGGTCATGAGTTCGAAGCCAGCCCGGGTCGGAGTGAGCTCCCGACCAAAATTGTGTAGCTTGTTGTCGACCTTTGCAGCCTGAAAGACAGTTGCATCTGTCAAGTAGGAAATTTACATACTAAATTTAACTGATTTACAAGGTCATAAAAATCTCCAGGAAGTATGCAAAGAATTAGGAAGCGACAGCTCCCCTGGTGGCCAGAAGCTGGAATGTTAAGTAGCCTCTGAGTGTCTGTCTATATATGTTGTGTGTCTATGGCATTGAATGTTTGCCATGTACAGTATATGTACATTGTAATCCGCCCTGAGTCATCTGCGGAGTGAGAAGGGCGGAATATAAATACTGTAAATAAATAAATAAATATAGAAATTATTCAAACGTATTTGTGAAATACAACACAGAATTAAATTAAAACTACCATTTTAAAAAACCACAATTTTCCGTTCTATACAAAAGTAATCAACATACCTTTAACTACGATGTGTAGCCTCTACGCCAGTGTTTCTCAGCCTTCGTAATGCCGCGACCCCTTAATACCATTCCCCATGTTGTGGTGACCCCCCAACCATAAATTTTTTTTTGTTCTGCGAGGAAGGTGTCTAGAGTGGCTTGCAGGGCTTCCTTTGAATGAGCACAGACTACGTTATCATCATCATATTGGAGTTCTATCACAGAAGTTGTTGGGACCTTTCTTTTGGCTTTCAGTCTGCTGAGGTTAAATAGCTTGCCTTCTTTCTGAGATAGGATTTCTATACTGGTCAACAAGGTATAATCAAATTAATCCCAAAAGATGGTCATTTAGCATTAATTTAAAGCTGAGCGGATGATAACTGTGATAACCGGGACTGTGGCGCAGCTGGCTGGGAGTCAGCTGCATTAAGATCACTGCTGACTGAAAGGTCATGAGTTCAAAGCCAGCCCGGGTTGGAGTGAGCTCCCGACTAAAATTGTGCAGCTTGTTGTCAACCTTAGCAGCCCGAAAGACAGTTGCATCTGTCAAGTAGGAAATTTAGGTACCACTTGTGGGGAGGCTAATTTAATAAATTTATGAGGCCATAAAAATCTCCAGGAAGTATGCAAAGAATGAGGAAGTGACAGCTCCCCTGGCGGCCAGAAGCTGGAATGTTAAATAGACTCTGAGTGTCTGTCTATATATGTTGTGTGTCTATGGCATTGAATGTTTGCCATGTACAGTATATGTACATTGTAATCTGCCCTGAGTCCCCTGCGGGGTGAGAAGGGTGGAATATAAATACTGTAAATAAATAAATAAATAAATAAATAACAATGTGCAGAGACCATGTTATCATCAGCATATTGGAGTCCTATCACAGACGTTGTTGTGTCCTTACTTTTGGCTTTCAGTCCGCTGAGGTTAAGTAGCTTGTAATCTTTCTGAGATAGGATTTCTATACTGGTGGAAAACCTTATGTCAACAAGGTATAATCAAAGCACTCCCAACCAGGGGCGGCCTAACCTATTCCGGGGGGGTAAGCGAAGAAAATCCCCCCCCCGCCGCCGCGTCACTTGGTCCCGCTGCCGCCGCACTGCCCTGCACCACCGCCACCGCGCACCTCTGTAATGCACGGACATTTCCGCACATGGGCAGAAGCTGCTGCAGGCAGTTCCGCTTCGGCGGTGCGGCCAGCGCTGATCTCTGCTGCTGCCTGTAGCAGCTTCTGCCCATGTGCGGACATTTTCGCGCATGCCCAGAACTGCCGGAGCTGAAGTTCAACTCCGGCAGTTCTGGGCATGCGCGAATGTCGCGCATGCTCAGAAGCTGCTGCAGGTAGCAGCAGGAGTTCGCGTCCGGCGGCGCAGCCAGCGCCGATCCCTGCTGTAGCCTGCAGCAGGGATTTCCGCTTCAGCAGCGCTCCCATCCATGATGGCGGCTGGCGCGGCCGGCGTGGCAGCGCCCATCCATGATGGCGCCCCACGCGGCCGCGTAGGTTGCTTACATGGACGGACCGTCCCTGCTCCCAACAGATGGTCATTTACCATCAATTTAAAGGCGAGTGGATGATAACAATGAGCACAAACTATGTTATCATCAGCATATTGGAGTTCTATCACAGAAGTTGTTGTGTCCTTACTTTTGGCTTTCAGTCCGCTGAGGTTAAATAGCTTGCCATCTTTCCAAGATAGGATTTCCATACTGGTGGGAAGCTTTCTGTCAATGAGGTATAATCAAAGCACTCCCAACAGACGGACATTTAGCCTCAGTTTAAAGCCGAGTGGATGATAACAATGTGCTGGCATTTCTTTGGAGCCGCAGCCCAGAGCAATCTCGCTTTTCTCCAAGTTGGAAAACAATAGACATGTAATTGCACATCCCTTCCTTCTGGCCCAGTCCCCCGACCCCAATAAATCTAATTACGGTTTGTCTCCATAATTATGTGGAGCAGGTGGAAGTTTTAACCACCCTCATGGGGAAAGCTGCTCTTCCGGCAGGTGAAATCTCTTCTCTGGGCTTGGAAATCCAAGAGCTTCATGACCAGCCAGGGACTGTTCTGCTTTCCTTTTGTTTTCCTTCGCAAACCAACCAAACCATGGAGCTGTCAAGGCCGGCTGCTTTGCGTCTCAGAGCCATCCAAGTCCCTGGCCCCACTTAACCTGGAGGAGCAAAGCCTTTTGTTCTGAATTGGTTGCTGAAAGACATTTGGTTCCTTGCCCAGCTATGGGGATTGGCTTTTGGGGCAGGCCAAGGGAGGACTCTGCAAATGTTATCGTTGCGTCGCCACGTGCCGGAGGTTGGAAACAGAGCTCTCAAATGGCATCTCTACCTGACGCCCATTGGAGAGAGTTATTTCCTGTTTTGCAACCCCATCATGGTTGCGAGGGACTTCCAAAGGCCACCCACTCTCCTCCCCTTTCTGCAAAGCAGGAATACACAAGGAAACCACTCCCAACAGATGGCCACCCAGCCTCTGCTGTAACACGGGTTTAGGGTCGCGGAGCCCATAAGTTCGGAAGAACTCCAACAAGACCGATAGAACCAAACAAGACTCTTTATTTCAAGCCGATCAGCATGAGATGGACAATCTGCACTTCCAAAGGTGCTCAAAAGACTGCCGCGCCTAATGGCACAGCAAAAAAACTTTTTATACTCTTTACCCAATTACCTTATCACAGTGTTTCCCAACCTTTTTTGAGCCGCGGCACATTTTTTACATTTCCAAAATCCTGGGGCACACCACCAACCAAAATGACACAAAACGACACTCTAACACAGTAATACATATAGTTAATATGTTTTTAGATGTATTTATACACTCAGTGTGAAACCTGGACCTGTATCGATGAACTCAACATAGATATCCTGGCAGGAATGGCAGAAAGACACAACCTTCCCACACAGAACTCCCATAACCAAGAGAAAATGCTATAAGAGTTTGGTGGGCATTGACCTTGAGTTTTGGAGTTGTAGTTCACCTATATCCAGAGAGCACTGTGGACTCAAACAATGTTGGATCAGGACCAAACTCAATATGCCCAAATATGAACGCAGATGGAGTTCAGGGGAAATAGACCTTGACATTTGGGAGTTGTAGTTGTTGGGATTTATAGTTCCCCTACACTCAAAGAGCATTCTGAACCCCACCAATGATAGAACTGGGCCAAACTTCCCACACAGAACCCCCAGGAGGCAGGAGGAGGTCTCTACTTGGGGAAAGGGAGGCGGGCCTTCCCAATGCATGGAGAGGGAGAGACCAAGTAGACAACGGGTGGGGAGGGAGGGTGTTTGTAATGTTGTGCCTTTATCGAGGTAGGTATCTTAGGGTTTTTATACTTCAACACACTAGACTCCCCCCCCCCCCCCCAGGTTCCACTTTCCTGGAGGTTCCAATTTCCCACGGCACACCTGATGATCGCTCACGGCACACTAGTGTGCCCCGGCTATATCTTTCAACACAGAGTTGTAACAAGGAAACACTGCTATCTCTGGCATCTCATAAGTATTTTTGGGAGGGGCAGTTTTCTTACTGGCTCCTCTCAGCAGTAGTGTAACTACCAGCAGGTTCAACCAACTCAAGAGAGGTCTCAGCTGAGGAGAGGAACTAAGAGCACCTAACCCAGGGGTGCTCACACTTTTCAGCATGCGAGCTACTTATAAAACAACCAAGTCAAAATGATCTACCTACCCACTACTCAGAGGGCCATAAAAGCAAAATATTTGAAAATTTATCTCCGTGAGAGCCATATACTATATTTTAAGACTGAATTCAACTAAATGTGAGTGTAATAAGCTCCTGAATGTATTCATAATAGTAATGATTATGATAATAGTCATTCAGCCTCTGTTGCTACTACTACTACTAATAATAATAGTAACAACAATAGGTTCCTAGAGTAGAAGGAGACCTCCAAGGGCCATCCAGTCCAAGCTCCTTCTGCCATAAGGGAAAAACACACTCAAGGCACTCCTCACAGATGGCCATTCAGCCTCTAATAATAATAATAATAAATGATAATAACAATAGGTTCCTAGAGTAGAAGGAGACCTCCAAGGGCCATCCAGTCCAACCTCCTTCTGCCAGAAGGGAGAAACACAATCAAAGCATTCCTCACAGATGGCCATTCAGTCTCTGATAATAATAATAATAATAATAATAATAAATGATAATAACAATGGGTTCCTAGAATAGGAGGAGACCTCCAAGGGCCATCCAGTCCAACCTCCTTCTGCCAGAAGGGAAAAACACAATCAAAGCATTCTTCACAGATGGCCATTCAGCCTCTGATAATAATAATAACAACAACAACAATGGATTCCTAGAATAGGAGGAGGCCTCCAAGGGCCATCCAGTCCAACCTCCTTCTGCCAGGGCCCTTCCACACATCCTATTTTACAGTTGACACACACACACTGATTTCTTACTACTGGGCGAATTGCTGCCAAATTTGGCCACAAGACACCTACAAGGAGTGACCATCATTAAAAAAATTGATTTTGCCATTTAGGAGTTGTAGTTGCTGGGATTTATAGTTCACCTACAATCAAAGAGCATTCTGAACCCCATCAGCAACAGAATTGGGGTAAACTTCCCACACAGAACCCCCACATCCAACAGCAAATGTTCAAGGCAGAGAGGAAGGAAAGAAAGGAAGGAATGAGGGAGGGAGGAAACAGGAAGGAAAGAAGGCAAGGCAAGAAGGAGGGGAGAAAGGAAGAAAGGAGATAAGGAAGGAAGGAAGGAAAGAAGGAAGGTAAAGGAGGGAGGGAGAGAGAGGAAGGAAGGAAGGAAGAACAGAAGGGAGGGAGGGAAAGAAGGGAAGAAAGAAAGGATGGGAAGTAGGGAAGGAAGGAAGGAAAGAGGGAAGGAAGAAAGAAAAGAAGGAAGGAAAGAGAGCGAGGGACAGGGACAGGGAGGGAGAAAAGAGGATGCCCCTTCTCTGGCTTACCAACAGGCAGCTCTGAGTCCCAGTCCATGCTGCCGCAGTTGGAGCTGCCTCTGGTCGCACCCCTCCCCTGCGCCCTTCTTCTGGCGAGACCAACAAATGGTAGGGAAAACGGCGCGCGTGACTTCATGGCGGCAACAGAAATGGCATGGGAGCCATACACACCATGTATGGCTCCCATATGGGCCATAGCGACGCCAGTCACGCCGCCGCCACACTGACTGGCCGACAGCACCTGGGTGGCGTCGGGAGCCTGTGGGACGGGACTGAGCCTTCCTCCCGCCCTGCCTGCGATCTACCAGGATGCCCTACGCGATCAACCAGTAGATCGCGATCTACCTAATGAGCACCCCTGACCTAACCCATTAGCATTATGGAGAAACAAGCCAAAATGAAGTCTATGCTGGCTCGGTCGATGCCCAAGATAAAAAGGACCGCGATGGATGCTGCTGATTCTGGACATCCATCAACAAGTGGGCTACAGAATCAAAACACAAATGAATGATCACGAAAGTGGCAGAAATATACAATGCCCTAAAACCGCACAATTATTATTGTTATTGTTGTTCTTATTATTAACACTTTTGCATTGATCTTCCAAATTGGGCAGAGGTATCCTTTGCATCCATGCCTCAAATACCGGAAAGCAAATGATGCAACGTAGAACCAGAAATGGGCCCGTTTTCCAAGGCATCTTGAGCACTTGATTGTTTCCAGGCCTTGGAATCGCAGTGGCTTCCAAGCGTGTTATTTATGCGCCCTGCGGAGCGGAGCCCAAAGGAAAGCTAATTGGATCCGTTCTGGGTTTACTTCAGGCCAAAGGGGTCAGGAATGGATAATGTTTCCAGGGGTTGCAGTATGTATTTAACTCAAGTCATCCATCTTCAGGAAGGAAGAAATGACATAGCGATGCAATTAACTATGCATGGGAGTAGGAGCCGTGTGTCTATGGAGCAGCCATGGGCTAACTTCAGCCCTCCAGGTGTTTTGGACTTCAACTCCCACATTTCCCAACTTCAGCTGTTCAGGTGTTTTGGACTTCAACTCCCACATTTCCAAAGCAGGGGTAGGCTGTTTTGATTTGGGGGGCTGAAGTCGGGGGGCTGAGACTGGGTGGAAGATGTTTGCCCCAAAGGCATGCATAACCATTCTGCCTGTGGTTTATTTTCTAGACTCTGTAGGAACCGATCCCCAGGAAGGCAGTGCTCGCCTCGTGGGAGGATCCGGACCCCACGAAGGACGGGTTGAAGTCCTCCACGACCGCATCTGGGGCACCATCTGCGACGACGGCTGGGACACTAAAGACGGAAATGTCGTGTGCCGGATGCTGGGCTTCCGCGGGGCAGAGGAGGTCCACCGGATGGCTGCCTTTGGGCAAGGTAAAGCACTGGGAGATACGGGTTGTCGCAGACACCAAGAGTTGGAAGGGACTTCCAAAGGCCACCCAGTCCAGCCCTATTCTGCAGGCACCATCCTAGTCCTGGACATGTAACAGTATCCAAAACTCCCAGGCTCAGCTAGCTCCCTAGCCGAAGCCCAACCAATCGGCTTCATACATCTTATTTTACAGTTTACACACACACTAACTGATTTCTTACATGCCCTAATACAGTGTTTCCCAACCTTTTTTGAGCTGCGGCACACTTTTTACATTTGCAAAATCCTGGGGCACACCACCAACCAAAATGACACAAAATGACACTCTAACACAGTCATACATATAGTTAATATGTTTTTAAATGTATTTATACACTCAGTGCGAAACCTGAGCCTGTTTCAATGAACACAACATAGATATCCTGGCAGGAATGACAGAAAGACACAAACTTCCCACACAGAACTCCCATAACCAAGAGAAAATGCTATAGGAGTTTGTTGGGCATTGACCTTGAGTTTTGGAGTTGTAGTTCACCTATATCCAGAGAGCACTGTGGACTCAAACAATGTTGGATCAGGACCAAACTTGGCATGAATACTCAATATGCCCAAATGTCAACATAGATGGAGTTTGGGGGAAATAGACCTTGACATTTGGGAGTTACATTTTCTGGGATTTATAGTTAGCACACAATCAAAGAGCATCCTGAACTCTTGCAACAATGGAATTGAACCAAACTTGGCATATTGAACTCTCATTACCAACAGAAAGTACTGAAAGGGTTCCAATTTCCCACGGCACACTTGATGATCGCTCACGGCACACTAGTGTGCCACGGAACACTGGTTAGGAAACACTGCCCTAATATATGTTCCAGTATAGTCTGAAATGGTGGGTGGGTTTGGACTGGATGATGATAACGATGATGACGATAATAATAACGAATTTATTTCCTACCCACCTCTCCTAATGTCTTGAGGTAGGTTACAGCATAACTAAAGTACATAAACATTGTGGGCACTTGTTGGAAAGGCTTGGATCATGTCTTCTTGCCTGGTGAATGGGGTTAGTCTGGATTTATTTATTTATTTATTTACAATATTAATATTCCGCCCTTCTCACCCCGCAGGGGACTCAGGGCGGATTACAATGTACTGTACATATACATGGCAAACATTCAATGCCATAGACACACAACATATATAGACAGACACTCAGAGGCTATTTAACATTCCAGCTTCTGGCCACCAGGGGAGCTGTCACTTCCTAATTCTTGGCATACTTCCTGGAGATTTTTATGGCCTTGTAAATCAGTGAAATTAGCCTCCTCACAAAGTGGTACCTAAATTTCCTACTTGACAGATGCAACTGTCTTTCGGGCTGCAAAGGTCAACAACAAGCTACACAATTTTGGTCAGGAGCTCACTCTGACTCGGGCTGGATTCAAACTCATGACCTTTTGGTCAGTAGTGATCTTTTTTTTTTTTAACAATTTTTATTGGGTTTTTACAACTTGAAATACATATAAGACAACGAACTCACAATAAGTGGCACACAGGGAGGGTTAGACACTGTGGGGTGAGCGGGAATTTGGATGTGAGGGGGGGGAGGAGTGGAATAGGGCGGGGTGTGGTCGGTATACAATGGGAATAGGATAAGTATTGGGGTCGGAAAACAGACCTGACTGGGAATACAAAAAAAAAAAGAAAGAAAGAAAAAAAAAACAAAAAAGTTGACTTCCATTTCAGTCTTAAAGTGGTTATCTTCTTTCGTGAGTATCTCTGAGCTTACTACTATCCTGAAAATGGATAGTAGAAAAGTTCTGTCTCTATTTTTCCCTACTGGCTATAGGTTAGCCTGTTTGGTCCATCACTTAATTTTGTAGAGGTCTATAGGACTCCAGTCTGTTCTTTTTCTTATCGAACCCGTACTTTTTCTCAGGAGGAAAGTAAGGGTATCCATGTCTTTTATATCATGTAATTTGTCCATCCAGTCCTTTATTTGGGGGATTTTATCAGTTTTCCAGAGTCTGGCAAGCACTATTCTAGCCGCCGTAGCCATGTGGGTGAAGAGGATCTCACTATTTATATCCATCTTTCTGTCTTTATCTGTTAGTCCCAACAGATAGTAGTCTGGTTTCAGAGGGAAATGTTTATTTAGGATTCTTTGTGTATGTTTGTGAATGTCTCTCCAGTATTTCGATGTTATGGGGCATGTCCACCACATGTGGAAGTAACTTCCCAATTGATCGTGACATTTCCAGCATTTTGACTGGCTATTTTGACTGGCTAAATCAGTGAAATTAGCCTCCTCACAAAGTGGTACCTAAATTTCCTACTTGACAGATGCAACTGTCTTTCGGGCTGCAAAGGTCAACAACAAGCTACACAATTTTGGTCAGGAGCTCACTCTGACTCGGGCTGGATTCAAACTCATGACCTTTTGGTCAGTAGTGATCTTAATGCAGCTGACGCCCAGCCAGCTGCACCACAGTCCTAGTGGACGGCCATTGGAGTCCCTTTCGACCTTGTGGTTCCAAATTGGAGAGGTACATCCAGACATTTTTGTTAGGGAACTAAGGCAGAAGTAATACTCCAGGAGAGTTGCCTTTGGATGCACACAAAAGTAGTCTTCCTTCTCTAACACGCCTCGCCTTTCTTTCTCTGCAGGGAAGGGGCGCATTTGGATGGACGACGTGGCTTGCAAAGGGACCGAAGAGAGCCTCTTCCAGTGCAGCTTCTCCAGTTGGGGGAAGACAAACTGTGGCCACGCAGAGGATGCCGGCGTGAAGTGCATAAGAGAAGAGAGCCCGGAGCGAGCGGAGGGCCTTCCTGGCAAATAAATACATCCTCCAGACTTCAAAAGGCTAGCCAGTCCTGGAAAGAAAGATGCCCCCCCCCCGGCTTCCTTCTTGCCAGCCCCATGGCTATCCTCCAAAGGGTGCTAACTTCCCCTTTTGACCTCTCAGGACTTTTAATAGAAGAGCAGAGATTATGGGGTCACACTCCTGACTTTCTACTTTGTGCAATTAACGCTGCATTTCCAAAAGGCCTTTTAAGGGCTGAAAATCCTCATTTTGCCACAAAATATCGCTTTTTATACAACCTGGACCCTTTGATAATATGGATCCAGAACACAGTATGCCCAATGTATGATTCCGATATGTGGATGACATCTTCACCATTTGGAGCCATGGAGAAGAAGAATTAAACAATAGGCCTGTGCAATCATGGTTCTAAATCAGGGGTGCTCATTAGGTAGATCGCGATCTACTGGTAGATCGCGTAGGGCGTCCCGGTAGATCCCAGGCAGGGTTGGAGGAAGGCTCAGTCCCGCCCCGCAGGCTCCCGACACTGCCCAAGTGCTGCCGGCTCTGGGTTATCTGAGGTTCTTTCCACACAGTTGAATAAAATCCCATGTTATCTGCTTTGAATCAGATTATATGGCAGTGTGGACTCAGAAAACCCAGTTCAAAGCAGATATTGTCTTATATGTTTCACATTTTTGTAGTGGGTAGGTAGATCATTTTGACTTGGTTCTTTTATAAGTAGCTCGCATGCTGAAAAAGTGTGAGCACCCCTGTTCTAAATGGTTCTAAAGGACTTACAAAACCAAAGTTCTGGTGGTGAACACTAGGTGGCGCTGGTGCCTTGCTTCTACAATGTTGCTAAAGTTCTGGTGGTGAACACTAGGTGGCGCTGGTGCCTTGCTTCTACAATGTTGCTAAAGTTCTGGTGGTGAACACTAGGTGGCGCTGGTGCCTTGCTTCTACAATGTTGCTAAAGTTCTGGTGGTGAACACTAGGTGGCGCTGGTGCTTTGTGTCAGGGATTATGTGTTAGGTTGTCCAAAATATAAAGCACAAACCTAAACTTGCAGAGTATAAAACAAAGATGTAGCAGCGTTAGCTTAGCCCCGAAGCAATGTGGTCAATTGAGAAAAAACTCCATAGACATAAAAGTCATACTTACTTTAATGTAAGCAAATAAAATGTCCATTCAGGAGAAAAATACAATAAAGCAAAATAACTCCACACAGGAGAGCCATAAAAGGCAGCCACAAAGGCAACTTAGAAATATTCCACACAGGAATCCTCAAAGGTGATACAAAGCCTCAGAAGGGATGAATACAAAAAACAAAGAGCATTTAAACACATAACAATCAGACCCCACCTTTCCCAGTAGTCTAATTGCCAATTAACTCAACTGTACCTTGTAACACTGAAATTAACATGATAGAATAACACTTAAAGGTACAAATATAATTTTGGAACATAAAACTTTCAACACTCCTCCACAAAATTATATTTGTTTACATACGTACATTCAGTTTTTCACAAAACTCCATGTGTTTTTTTCAAAAACCAAGAATTTTCAATCAAATTATAAATAATATTTCTTTATAACCCTGAGGTTCAGACCAGTTTTTCTTTTTAAAGTTTACAAAATCGCAGTGGTACCTCTTTGGGGAATACCCTTTGTCTTTCTAGAACTCCGTCTAGGAATGGTCCTTGCTCCTCCACCAGTCTCATCTGTTTCTGAACTACTAGAGGATTCAGCTTCCACTTTCCTCTTTTGAGAACTTTTATTCTCATTCACAGGACTACTAACTTGTGTTCCTTGCTGTGTATCCCCAGATGTACTTGGTTGCACATTCGGCTGTTCAGTCTGCTGTGGAACTGATTGTACTTGTGTACTTGTCTGTGTCCTAGATTGTGAATCTTGGTGTGTAGCTGGCTGTGTGGCTTGTGGTATGCATATTGGAGGAATTTCAAATGGCACAAACACTTCCTGATTTGAGTGAATCCTCTCCCAACCACTATGTTGTTGGAACTTCACATTTCTAGAAACAATCACTCGATTGTCACCACACCAGAATCGCCAACCCTTTGACTCAGGAGCAGGGCCAAGACATTTCAATTTCTTCCAAATAGTATCCTTTTTGTGTCTTTGTTGTGAAGGAATTAGGACAAATGCGTCACTTCCAAACACACGAATCGAATTTAAATCAGGACTCTTTCCAAAACAATACATAAGGAATACTATTGACACTTCTACAAAAAGAACGATTTAGCACATAAGTGGCGTTTGCCACAGCTTCAGCCCACAACCCATCAGACAAACTAGCATCTCTTAACATTTTTCTTGCCACAACTTTTACTACTCCGATCCAACGCTCGGCGATCCCATTTTCGCTTGCCGAATAAGGGTTAGTCAATCTGTGAACTATCCCACATTTTTCCAACAAATTTTTCATTTGTTTGGACATAAACTCAGCACCACGATCACTTTGAAAAGCTTGTACTGGGTACTCAGGGAACTGTGTCTGCATTAGCTTTAACCAAGCAGAAATCTTCTGAAAAGCTTCACCTTTAGTTCTCAAAAAGAAGGTGAACTTCAATCTCGAAAAGTCATCGACCAAAATCAAAAAATATTTTGAACCACCTACAGAAGTAGGATGAGGACCTGATATGTCCAAATGAACAAGCTCCAAAATCCTTTTGCAACTCTAGAACTATGTTTTGCAATAGGAGCTTTCTTAAGGTTTTCTGATGCACAAATTTCACAGTCCAAAAATTCTTACAATTTTGAATAGGAATTGCACACAACTCAGCTGTCTTTCTCAAGTGCTGCCATGACAAATGACCCATTTTCCTATGAAAATCATGAATACATTTGTTGTGTAATGGCCTGGGATTATCAGGTATCTGATCAATACATGCAGACAAATTAACATTTGCAGATGACCTTAAAATGAAAAATCCCTTTTCCTGTATAAGTTGCACTTCATTACCTTGAGGATCAATTAACACAGATCTCTCCTTCTTTAAAGACACATCAAAACCTTCATCCAAAAGTTTGCTTGCACTCAGAATGTTATACACAATTTCTTTAACAAAATACACATCCTTTAAAGTATAATTCAAACTATCAATATACATATCACCACATGAAATCACTTGAACTTTTCTGTCATCAGCCAAAGAAATGAAATCTATATCAGAGTCTCTCACATTTGTCAAAGTTCTACATTCTTTACCAAATGCTGAGAACACCCAGAATCAATTATGAAAGTGTTCATTTTATCCATCTTTGATGTTGCCAGGAAAACATGCTGATAGTCCTTTGAAGAACTAGGTTTCTCCACTTGCTTGTTTCTCCACTGTCCTGGATTCTGCCAACAACTTTTTGCCATATGACCTTTCCTTCTACATTTAAAGCAGACAACTTGTGACTTTGGCTTAGCAACACAGGCAGTGTCATTAGAAGCAGTTCCTGAATACTTCTGTGCAGGAGCAGAACCTCTCAATTTCTGTTGTGCTTCAAATTCCACAATCTTTCCAGAAACAAAGGTATTGTGAGATCCCTGTCCGAATTCCATGAAGAGAATCCATAAACGCATAAAAAGGTTTAGATAAGGATCCCATCAGAATTAAAGCTTGCTGTTCAGGAGGAAAATTAACATTTCTTGCTCTTAACTCAGAAAAAAGAGCCACAACCTTTGTAACATGTGCTTGTACTGGCGTACCTTCCTCATGTTTGAGGTTAAACAGCTGCCGCATAAGAATTATCTTCGACCCGCTGCTCTGTCTCTGAAACATATCTTTGAACAAATTCCATGCTGTTTGAGCATGAGGAATCTCATAAAGATGAACCAATAAAGGGTCTGTCACAGACAACTGAAGAAGCGCTAGAGCCCTTTCATCTTTCTTCTTTTCAGTAGCATCAGGTTGATCTGGCAACGATGCAACTATTTCCCATAAATCTTGTGAAACCAAAAATGCTTTGAATTTTATACTCCAACTCAGCCAGTTCTTGTCAGTAAGTTTTCAAATGGGAGTGAACCAATATGAACAGGCGGCAAAGCCATTGTGTTCTTTCACTTTAAATTCCCAAATGTCCAAAAACAAAATTCACTGCAAACAACAGAAAAGGACCCCCAGTATACCTGGGTTTAAGCCCAGCCAATTTACCTTCGTGTAAAATTGGCTTCTAGCAGTCCAATGTCTTTCAAACTTTGCAGGAAAAACGAAACCAAACACAGCTTCCAGCAGCTTACCAGCCGCTCGCAAATCACTCCGTATGACGAAGAAAAACAAACAGTTGTTATCAGCTCTGCTGCTGCGACAGTCCAAGAAAGTTCTTTTAAAAACAAACCCTTTTGTGCAAAACAAAACAGGAAAGCAATTAAAAATTGGCCCCTAGTTGTATAAGCACGTAGAAGGGAAAGTTAAACAAAAAACTCCTCCATCACAGGCAGGCAATCTTCTTCCGTCTCTTCTCTTTATCTCCGGAGGCAGATAACTTGAAGCTCAGCGTTTAGCAGCAACTCCCACGAACTTGCAGGAACAGAAAACCAAACATGCTTTCAAAAAAACTTTTCTCAAAACTTCCAGACCACATGCTTCAAAAACAAAAGTCACTCCAGACACATGGGCTATGCAATCCCTGGGCCCATAACCTGTCAGGGATTATGTGTTAGGTTGTCCAAAATATAAAGCACAAACCTAAACTTGCAGAGTATAAAACAAAGATGTAGCAGCGTTAGCTTAGCCCCGAAGCAATGTGGTCAATTGAGAAAAACTCCATAGACATAAAAGTCATACTTACTTTAATGTAAGCAAATAAAATGTCCATTCAGGAGAAAAATACAATAAAGCAAAATAACTCCACACAGGAGAGCCATAAAAGGCAGCCACAAAGGCAACTTAGAAATATTCCACACAGGAATCCTCAAAGGTGATACAAAGCCTCAGAAGGGATGAATACAAAAAACAAAGAGCATTTAAACACATAACAATCAGACCCCACCTTTCCCAGTAGTCTAATTGCCAATTAACTCAACTGTACCTTGTAACACTGAAATTAACATGATAGAATAACACTTAAAGGTACAAATATAATTTTGGAACATAAAACTTTCAACACTTTGCTTCTATAGTGTTGCTAAAGTTCTGGTGGTGAACACTAGGTGGCGCTGGTGCTTTGCTTCTATAGTGTTGCTAAAGTTCTGCTGGTGAACATTTCAGAACTCTAACAAAACTTTCAAAACTTCATTATAAATGGCAGTTCCTAATTGGTTCTGTCTTAAAAATCGCCAATAATGAAATAATAATGAAGTTTTGAAAGTCACTTTGGAACCTGTTTTTGCCTAATTTCCATCCAATAAAAAAAGAACCCTGAAAAATATGGATACAAAAAACTCAGAAGTAAATGTCCTCTGACTTCAGAGACCAGTTTTGCCCAATTTCTATCCAAAGAGCTGGTGGGAGCACCTGCGAGAGAGCACATCACACCAATCCTACAGCAATTGCACTGGCTGCCAATAGAGTACCGGATTGTTTTCAAGGTGCTGGTTTTGAGCTTTAAGGCCTTGTATGTTCTAGGGCCAGTGTACCTGAGGGACCGCCTCACCCCATACGTTCCCCCGAGATCTCTGCGCTCAGAAGAACAAAACCTTCTGATGATTGCATCAGTTCGTTCCTGTCGCCTCTCAGTGACAAGACAGCGAGCCTTCTCCGTGGTGGCACCGACGCTTTGGAACGCGTTACCAGACGACATTCGGGCTATCACGGAGTTAGCCCCCTTCCGGAGGGCCTGCAAGACGACCCTTTTTAAGCAGGCCTTCAATCTAAGTTCCCCTGGACAACTCTGACCATGTCCTTGTGTTTTATATGACAAAGTGTTTCATCTGCATTTTAATCTGTTGCTTTATGTAAACCGCTCCCAGCCTGCAGGGAGGAGCGGTATATAAAAGTGAACAATACAGAAAAATAAATAAATAAATAAATATATGGATCCCGGACATAGAACTAGGCACCTGGTCACTCTGGAGACCTGTTTTTTGCCCAATTTCCATCCAAAGAGCTTTGAAAATGTTGATCCAAAATCCCAAGTGTCTGGTCATTGCGGAGACCTGTTTTGGCTCATCTTCTATCCAAAAAGCTTGGGAACTACATATCCAGAAAACAGAAGTAGATGTCCTGCCACTTTGGAGACCTGTTTTTGCCCAACTTACATTTTTTAAAAACCTGGAAAATGTGGATACAAAACCCCAGAAGTAAATATCTGCTCACTTCAGAGGCCTTTTTTTTTTTTAAACCAAACTCCGTTCCCCAAGGCTTGACTTGCTCTTGAGTTCAGATCATGAGCTGGACTTATGATCTCGTAATCATCCACAACACAATATAGCCTCCAAAATGGTCCAAAGAAGTGCTCCAAATGAAGCATCGCAGAGGCGCTGGAGGTCTTGAGGGTTTAAGGCTACTCTCTAGCGCTGTCATTGATGCGCCCCATAATTTGGAGCGCATGCAAACATTTCCCTTTGCCCCAATGCGCCATGCCTTAAAAACAGGGCCAATCAGTCAAACCTTCCTTCTGCTATGTAGGAAGACACCACCCAAGCCCTTCCGATGGATGCTTGCTTGCAAACCAAAGCGAGATTACCAAAGTCTTTCCAAGGCTTCTCTCATTTTGGAGTCTTTGCCTAATCCTGTGAACTTTGAACGCCTGACCCCGTTACGGCGAGCCATGTATGACGCAGCAGCCGAAGCCGGCACCGCAGTTCCTCTGGAGGCGTGTGTATGCCACACTTTGTTTGCTTACCAAGCTGCTGATTGTTGCTTTTAAAAATAATAATAATAATAAAAATGATGTTTTGTGCTATTCTGGAATCGTTGGTGTTGCACCGCGTTGCTCTCTGATCTGTGTTGAGCTGCAGGGAATAGGATTACATTTCCTGGGGTTAAGGCCACAGGACCTATATTTGGGTTGTTTTAAGTTTCCCGGGCTGTGTGGCCATGTTCCAGAAGCATTTTCTCCTGAAGTTTCGCCTGCATCTTAGGCCTGTTTGATCCCCACACAAAAAGTACAAAACTCGTTTTCGATGTAGGGGGTGCTGTTGGTTTGGATCTAAAGTGAATTCTGATTTTCACAGAAAAAAAGTTCAAAACTGTTCAAAACTTGAGACTTCCGAATCCTTTGTTAATGATTTCAAAGTGTTATTTCCTGTTGCATTGGGTGGTCTTTACTTTGAAAGTAGTTGTTTTATTCCAGAAAAGGGGGGAAGCAAAGTGAAGAAATCCGCATCCAAACTTGTTAAACAGTTCGCCCCAGGTCTGACACACGACATCCGCAACCAAAAGGTCTGATTCGCCCAGGTCTGATGCGGGAGGGAAGGGAAACGAAGGGAATCCATCCACACTGGTTTAAAAGTTGAATCATTTCCGACTCACTGATTCATAAAAGCTTTGAAATGGCAAGGATACTTCCGGGTTCCCAAATCGCTTCAAAATCACTTCAAAAAGGAATTTGATCCGAATTTAAGACGATTCCGAACAAACCTACCCAGGCCTAGCAGGCATCCTCAGAGGTTGTGATGTCTGAGGATGCCTACCATAGATGTAGGTGAAACATCAGGAGAGAATGCTTCTGGAACATGGTCATACAGCCCAAAAAACTTACAACAATCCAGTGATTACTACCATGAAAGCCTTCGACAATACATTGACCTATATTTGCATTTGAGGTACAGAACAGAACGAGATGTAGAGCTAACTTTGTGCTGGTCTTGACCTATAAAACCCTAAACAGTTCTGACCTAGCTTATCTGTCTGAATGTATCTCCCTCTACGAACCCCTAAGGACCCTGAGATCGTCTGGAGAGGCCCTGCTCTTGGTCCCACCGCTGTCGCATTCGGGTTTGGTGGGAATGAGACAGCGCCTTCTCTGTGGTGGCCCCTTGGCTGTAGAACTCCCTCAATATTATCAGATCTGCCCCCTCCCTCATGACCTTCCCGAAGAAGCTCAAACCCTGGTTATGGGACCAAGCGTTCACAGAATAGCTGGTTTTAATTGACCTTTTAACTGACGGCAATGGATTGATTTGGAAGACGACATGAGACGGCAAACTATTTTAATGAACCTAAAATTGTTTTTTAATGTAGTTTAATTGTATATTATGCTTGTTTTATAGTTTGGCACTCAATTGTGCCTGTTGGTAGCCATCCTGAGTCCCTCTTCGGAGGCGAGAAGGACGAGATCATGCCCGGATTACCCATAAGGCCAACGAGGCCATGGTCTAGGGGAGTGTTTCCCAACCAGTGTGCCGTGGCACACTAGTGTGCTGTGAGCAATCATCAGGTGTGCCGTGGGAAATGGGAACCTCCAATACCCTTTCTTCCCCCTCCTGCTGAACACTTTTTCTTCTCCACTCGGGCTCCCTTCTTCCCAGCCTCGCTCTGCTCGCTTTGCCTCGCTTTGCTCAGGAGCGGAGGGGGGAGGGAGGAAGACGTGACCCATGCGGGCGCTAAAGCGCAGACTCGCCCCACGTCTTCCTCCCTCCCCCTCCACAGTGCTCTCTGGGTATAGGTGAACTACAACTCCAAAACTCAAGGTCAATGCCCACCAAACTCTTATAGTATTTTCTCTTGGTTATGGTAGTTCTGTGTGGGAAGTTTGATTCCATTCCATCATTGGTGGATTTCAGAATGCTCTTTGATTGCAGGTGAACTATAACTCCCAGCTGTTGAGCAAGACCTTTGTGTGTGTCTTTCTGCCATTCCTGCCAGGATATCTATGGTGTGTTCATTGAAACAGGCCCAGGTTTCACACTGAGTGTATAAATACATTTTAAAAACATGTTAACTATATGTATTACTGTGTTAGAGTGTCATTTTGTGTCATTTTGGTTGGTGGTGTGCCCCAGGATTTTGTAAATGTAAAAAATGTGCCGCGACTCAAAAAAGGTTGAAAAACTCTGGCCTAGGGGCGCAAGCCAAGGGGGGGGGGGGTGCAGATCACGGACCCCCTCAAAAAAACCTGGTCTGCGCCCCTCTTTCCCCCTTTCTCATGCCCCTCTCACTCCTCCTGGCAAAGTCTCTGCTCCGTCCCCTCCGTCTCTCGCTTTCGCGCGCACTCTCGCTCTTTCTCACATGCGCTCTCTCTCTCTTGTGCACGCCTTTGGAGCGAGTTTGCACCCGCTGCGCTCTCCCCAAGCCTCCCAACTCCAGTGTGAGTGTGTTCAGGAGGGGAGGGGGGAGGGAGGAAGACGTGACCCGTGTGGGCGCTACTGCGCAGACTCGCCCCAGAGCAAAGCGAGGCAAAGCGAGCAAAGTGAGGCTGGGAAGAAGGGAGCCCGAGTGGAGAAGAAAAAGTGTTTGGCAGGAGGGGGAAGAAAGGGGATTGGAGGTTCCAATTTCCCACGGCACACCTGATGATCGCTCATGGCACACTAGTGTGCCACAGCACACTGGTTGGGAAACACTGATTTAATCTATGTACATTTATGGATAATAGGTTTTCGATAAGTATACATAGCATTGTATGGTGCTAACTACCCACTCCATTGGAAGTGTTGTTTGGAATGAGATGTAAAACTGACTTCATGTGAACATGGTGCGCGCATGTGTGTATCAGTTTACATACGCATATCATGCCAAGAAAAAGTATTCAAAGATATTTTAATCCTGTGCCATGCTTCCAAAACAGCGGCATGGGCCACCTGCCAGTTATCCTGCTCCTCCTGGGCTCCATCCCGGCCTCATCGGCTGCTGCTCAGGGTCTCCGGTTCGGAGTGGAGCACCTCGCTTTGGGATTCGCAGCGGCCCCTCGGTGTTTCTTGGTGGCTCGGAGGGTGGTGGTGATGGTGGTGGTTGTGGTGGCACCGGCACTCTCCATGGCTCCAGTGGCCGCTGCTGCGGTGGTGGTGGTGATGCTTGTGGCCCCGGCGGAGCTTGCCCTCGGAGGCGGCGGCCGCCGCCTGAACGGCCTCTGCAGTTGCCATGACCTGGCGCGCTCGGGCGCAGTCATGCTCAGCCTCAGCTGCCTGCTGGTAGGCCAGGCTGGCAATGCGGGAGATGTAGGATAGGAGGCTCTCCTCCCGGGCCTGGGCTGCCTCGGCCGTCTCTTTGGCCTCGGCCGCCTTCCGGTGGGCCTCCAGGGTCTCCTTCTTGGCCTCGGCCGCCTCGATCTTGGCCTGGGCCACCTCCAGCTTGGCTTGGATGCTCTCTGTCAGCGCCTTGGTGGCCTCCTTCCGGGAATCCGGGTCTTGATACCGCTGGAGAAAGAGACCGGGATGAAAGGGATGGAGTTTTAGTAAGGAATACCGCGAAGACAGGGGGCAACACCGTAAACTACAAAGTCAAAACCGCAAGGGTTATAAATGAGAAATATCAAGTATATCTAGTATCAAAATAGTCTTATTAATGGACAGTCGTTATATCTCAGTTCAACACAATTAGTTCAATACATTAACATCGCTCAACACATGGTAAGTTCAACACAAGGAGTACAGCACAGTAGTTCAACACATCAGGTCTACACATTTGAAAACAATGTTCATTGTATCATAGGGAAAATTCCTTGACCTTGGAGTCAATAGTAAATGTACTGAGTCCCAGGCCCGGATTAGGCCCTTTTGCCGCCCTAGGCCAAAGGGTCTGCCTCCGCCCCTCCCCGCCCCCGGCTCCGCCCCTACTCACCGGATTGAAGGAAGCAGGGCGGGGCGAGGAGGAGAAAGAGGCGCCCTCCCGCCGCGCGTCCTGCGCGCCGCCCACCCCTTTTCGGCGGGGCTGGCGCGACTCCTCTCTGCCTCCTCCCTGGCGTGGCGTGGCGTCGCCAGGCAGGGAGAAGGAGGTGAAGCCGCGCCACCGCCCCTCCTCCCTTGTGTGGCATGACGACGCAAGGGAGGAGGGCCGGCAGGGCGACTTCTCTCTGCCTCCTTCTCCCTGCCTGGCAACGCCAAGCCAGGGAGACGGAGAGAAGCCGTGCTACCGCCGCTCCTCCCTTGCGTCGCCACGCCACGCAAGGGGAGGGAGGCCTCCTCCTCCCTGCCGGCGCCGAAGAGGGGTGGGCGGCGCGCAGGACGCACGGCGGGAGGGCGCCTCTTTCTCCTCGCCCCGCCCTGCTCCCTTCAATCCGGCGAGGAGGCGGGGAAGGGCGGAGTAAGGAGCGGAGCCGATCCTCCCTCCCTCCGAAAGCAGAGCAAAGGGAGGGGGCGGCGCGCATGCACCCTTTTTTTGGTGATTTTTTTTGGATTTTTTAAAAATGGGGGTCCGGATCCGCTGCCCCCCAAACGTGCCGCCCAAGGCCATGGCCTCGGGTGGCCTTATGGGTAATCCGGGCCTGCTGAGTCCCAATGGGTGTGTACAGTACTTTGGGAGTGCAAAGCACAACGTGAAACCAAGTGGAGCAGATGGTGTTGAGAGGAAAAAATCCAGGAGAAAACAAAGTCGTTTGGAGGTAAATATCCAAAAGCGCTGGTCCCAACAATGATAATAATCCCAGATGTATGAGCGGAGTCGCGTGCAGGCAAACGGCTACTAAGGCAGCAAAGGCTGCGCGGCGAGGCTCGAGCAGAGAAGCCGCAAAGCAGCTACGCCAAGCGGCGAACCGCCAAGCCGCTCCCACTGAGGAGTGCCGCCCAGGAGTAGCAGAGCCGGTGGGTGGATGGAAAATATCGGCGACGTTGGCTCCAGTGAGGATAGCGAGATGGTGAAAGCGGGACCTAGCGGCGGTGGAACAAGACCCTCAAACAGAGGACGCCAAGAGGCGTGTCGTCCGAGAGGGTAGCCTTATGGCAGGAGCTCTCACCAGAGCCGGCAACGGGCCGTTTCGTCTCTCACCAAGACTTCCTCAGAGGCAGGCAATGACCATTTCCTACAATGGGATGGTCCGTCCTCAGCACATGATGTTATCTCCTGAATGATGTTTCATGCCTGAGGACGACACTATTGTTGATTGCCTCGCCGCGCAACCTTTGCTGCCTTAGTAGCCGTTTGCCTGGATTACTATAATTGTTAATGTGTTGAACTAATTGTGTTGAACTGAGATATAACGACTGTCCATTAATAAGACTATTTTGATACTAGATATACTTAATATTGCTCATTTATAACCCTTGCGGTTCTGGTTTTACTAAGGAAGCCAAAGAAGGGGTGTTGTGTGGTTTCTGGGCTGTATGACCATGTTCAAGCAGCAGTTTTTCCTGCTGTTTTGCCTGCATACAAATGCAGGCGAAACCTCAGGAGAAAGTGCTGCTTGAATTGTTGGAAATGTTATTGCTAAAAGGTGTGCTCATGTCGTTTCACCAGAGGATAAACAAATCTGTATTTATATTCCACCGGGACTGTGGCGCAGCTGGCTGGGTGTCAGCTGCATAAGATCTCTACTGACCAGAAGGTCATGAGTTCAAGGCCTGCCCAGGTCGGGGTGAGCTCTTGACCAAATTGTGTAGCTCATTTGCAACCCGAAAGACAGTTGCATCTGTCAAGTAGGAAATTTAGGTACCACTTGTGTGGGGAGGCTAATTTAACTGATTTACGAGGCCATAAAATCTCCAGAAGAATGAAGGAATGTGACAGCTCCCCCTGGTGGCCAGAAGCTGGAATGTTAAATTGCCTCTGAGTGTCTGTCTATATATGTTATATGTCTATGGCATTGCCTGTATGTGTGCATTGTGATCCGCCCTGAGTCCCCTGCGGGGTGAGAAAGGCGGAATATAAATGCATCTTTTAGGTTTGTGGTGAATGCAAAAGTACTTGAAAGCACACAACAACAAAAACAACAACGTATTGCTCCTTCCAAGTTCAGAGTGAAACCCAGAGCAGATTCTAGGTTGCACCCCGATTGGATCCACTCACCAGCTGCTCCCGCAGTTCCTTCAGGAAAGCAATTTCGGTCAAGAGAGACCCGATTTCGGTCAGGAGTTTTTCTTTCGACCTGGGAAAGGAGAGTGTGGGAGGAAGGGTGCATCACTGTATATGTTAAACCAACAGGGGTGCATCTACACCGTGGAAGCAATGCAGTTCGACACCACTTTCACGACACATGTCTACATGCCGTGGAATAATGGGAGTTGCAGCTTGGTGTGGCAGCAGCGAAGAAGGTTATTGAAATTGTGAAACTAGAATTCCCAGGAATCCCAAACCTTGAGCCAGGGCAGTTAAAGCGGTGTCAAACTGTGTTATTTCCACAGTGCAGACGCTCGCAGGGCCCCAGCTTCCCAGCTTACATCTATGCCGGGCCTGTCCAACAGCTGGCCCGCAGGTCGCACACGGCCCGCCAGTCCCTTGGATGCGGCCCGCCTACCCTCCTGCAAGAAATCGGCACAAATGGGAGGAGCGGCGCGAAGGGCTGCGCGTCAGAGGCCTGGCTGTGACGCATCTTCCGCGCCTGCCTCCTGCTCCTTCGGCGGCTCCCTCCCTTCCTTCCTTCACTTGAGTGAAGGAAGGGAGGGGAGACCAAGAAGGAGCAATAGGCGGCGGCGGGGGGCGGCGCGTCAGAGGCCTGGCTGTGACGTGCTGCCCGCCCGCGCCCTCCTGCTCCTTCTCGGCGGTTCCCCCTCCCTCCCTTCCTTCACTTCAGTGAAGGAAGGGAGGGGGGACCGAGAAGGAGCAATAGGCGGCGCGAAGGGCGGCGCGTCAGAGGCCTGGCTGTGATGCGCCGCCCTTCGCGCCGCCTCCTGCTCCTTCTCAGCGGTTCCCCCTCCCCTCCTTCCTGCACTTGAGTGAAGGAAGGGAGGGGGGACCGAGAAGGAGCAATAGGCGGTGCGAAGGGCGGCGCATCAGAGGCCTGGCTGTGATGCGCCACCCTTCGCGCCGCCTCCTGCTCCTTCTCAGCAGTTTCCCCTCCCTCCCTTCCTTCACTTGAGTCAAGGAAGGGAGGGGGGACCGAGAAGGAGCAATAGGCAGCACGAAGGGGCGCCGCGTCCTGGGACAAGCCGTGGGGGAGCCTCTCCCCACAGCTTGTCCCTTCCTCCTAAAGCCGTGGCATGCCAGCCGCCTCAGAAGCGGCTGAAATCGCCCTTCTGAGGAAGCCAACATATCACAGCTTTAGGAGAGAGGGAGGAGCCACGGCATCGGCTCCGGGGGTGGGGCTTCCCTTCCTCCTCCTCATGCTGGCGAGGAGGAAGAGGCGGGGGTGGGGCCGGGGGCGGGGAGGGGCGGAGCCGGGGGTGGAGGTAGACCCTTTGGCCCCCCAGGTGATCAGTGACCGGAATTCCGGCCCTTGGGCCGGTAGAAGTTGGACAGCCCTGCTCTATGCCCTAGCCATACAGACCTCTTGCAGTCTTCTGAGATGTTATCTTTTCCTGCAAATAGAAAATGAGCCCATCAGATGAAGACCTTCTGGCCTGGTTCCCCAGCTTCCCAGCTTCACCTATGAACAAGAGCTTGGGGTGCATCCAGGAAGGAGGGAGGGAGAAAGGGAAGAAAGGAGGAAGAACAGAAGGGAGCGATGGAGGGAGGAAAAAGAGGGAAGGAAAGAGGGGAAAAAGAAGGAAGGAAGGAAGGAATGAAAAAGAAAGAAAAGAGAGGGAAGAGGAAAGAAAGAATATAGAAAGAAAAAAGAGAAGGAATGAGGACGGGAAAAGAAAGAAAGAAGAAAGGGAAGGAGGGAGGAGAGAGAAAGGTGGGTTGGTAAGAAAAAGAGAGAAGGCGGAAGGGAGAAAGAAAGAAAGAAAGAAAGAAAGAAAGAAAGAGGAAGGAAAAACAAAGTTAGGAAAGAGAGGGAAGGAGGGAAGAGGAAAGAATGAAATATAGAAAGGAAAAAGAGAAGGAAGGAGGGGGAGAAAAGAAAGACGAAAGGGGAGGAGGGAGAAAGGTTGGTAGGTAGGTGGGTTGGTAGGAAAAAGAGAAGGAGGGGGGAGAAAGAAAGAGGAATGAAGGAAGGAAAAAGAAAGTTAGGAAAGAGAGAGGGAAGGAGGGAAGAGGAAAGAAAGAAATATAGAAAGGAGAAAGAGAAGGAAGGAAGAGGGAAGAAAGAAAAAAGAAAGGGGAGGAGGGAGAAAGGTGAGTTGGTAGGAAAAAGAGAAGGAGGAGAAAGGAAGGAAGGAAGGAAGGAAGGAAAAAGAAAGTTAGGAAAAAGAGAAGGAGGGAAGAAAAAAAGAAATATATAAAGGGAAAGAGGCAGAGGAAAGAAAGGGAAGGAGGGAGGAGAAAGGTAGGTAGGTGGGTTGGTAGGAAAAAGAGGAGGAGGGAAGAAAGAGAGGAAGGAAGGAAAAATACAGTTAGGAAAGAGAGGGAAGGAGGAAAGAGGAAAGAAAGAAATATAGAAAGGAAAAAGAAGGAAGGAGGGGGAAGAAAGAAAGAAGAAAGGAAAGGAGGGAGAAAGGTGGGTTGGTAGGAAAGAGAGAGAAGGAAGAGGGGAGAAAGAAAGAAAACGGAAGGAAGGAAAAAGAAAGTTAGGAAAAAGAGAGAGAAGGAAGGAAGAAGAAAGAAAGAAATACAGAAAGGAAAAAGGGAAGGAGGCAGGGAAAGAAAGAAAGAGAAAAGGAGGGAGGAGAGAGAAAGAAAGGTTGGTAGGTAGGTGGGTTAGTAGGAAAAAGAGAAGGAGGAGGGGAGAAAGAAAGAAAAAAAGGAAGGAAGGAAGGGAAAAGAAAGTTAGGAAAAAGAAAGAGAAAGAGGGAAGAAGAAAGAAATATAGAAAGTAAAAAGGGAATGAGGTGGGGGAAAGAAAGAAAGGGAAGGAGGGAGAAAGAAAGGTGGGTTGGTAGGAAAAAGAGAGGAGGAGGAGGGGAGAAAGAAAGAAAAAGAAAGGAAAGAAGGAAGGAAGGAAGGAAGGAAGGAAGGAAGGAAGGAAAAAGAGAGGGAAGGGGTAAGGGAGAAAATGAAGGAAGAAAAGTGGGTAGGTGTTGCGCACCCGCCATGGGACACCTTTTCACCCAGACACCACGCAGGGATGAGAGAACCCACAAAGTAAAGCTTATTAAGAAAAATATTAAAAAGAAGAAAAAACACAAACAAAAAGAACAATCTAAAATCCAAAGGACAAATCCAGAAACTCCAAAGGTGCTGAGAAAAGGTGACAATCAACTTCGTGAATCAAACCACAGGAATTCAAAAACTGGGAACTTCACTTTGAATCAATATAACAACAACAACAACAATAACAACTTTATTCTTATACTCCGCCACCATCTCCCCGAAGGGAATCGGGGCAGCTTACATGGGGCCAAATGTCCACAAGACAATAAACAAACAATCCATCAAGCAAAAACACAATTGAAATAAGAACATAATCAAATGGAGCATTTCTCCAGTTAAAAACAAAGTTAAATAGACATAAAAGTATAAGCCATCGGCAGGCACAGGGCCGTAGCCAGGATTTTGATTCGGGGGGCTGAGTTTGGTTCGGGGCTGAGACTGGGTGGAAGAGGGTCTACCCTAGCAAACCTTTTGTATTGTTATCCCAATAACCCCATTAATGTGGAATATAATGAGCATGGTGATCAGATCATGACAGGCATGTAGCCAGGGGGGGCTAAGGGGGCTTCAGCCCCCCGAAATTCTCAGGGTGGTCCGAAAAGGCCTGACTGGTACATTATTTAAACTGTTATGTTTATTCATATCATGATCTGATCACCATGCTCATTATATCCCACATTAATGGGGGTTATTGGGATAACAATACAAAAAGGTTTGCTAGGGTAGACCCTCTTCCACCCAGTCTCAGCCCCCCCCCGAACCAAACTCAGCCCCCTCCGAAACAAAATCCTGGCTACGGCCCTGGATCATGATATGAATAAACATAACAGTTTAAATAATGTACCAGTAGGGCTTTTTCACGGACCACCCTGAGAATTTTCAGGGGGCTGAAGCCCCTTAGCGCCCCGGCTACATGCCTGCATCGGCATTAAAACACCATCCAATCAATACTCAAATCCGGATCCAGGAATCAGGGCTACTAATCAAAAGGGCTGGGCATGAGAAAGTGGAAACAGCAAACTATAGGGCCGTGGAATTGAGCGGGGTAAAGAGAGCAAAGTCCTATCTGTTTAACTAGAGACTGGGAATTTATAAAAGGGGCTAATCATTCTTGAATGCTTGCTGAAACATCCAGGTTTTCAGCTCCCTACGAAAGGAGGACAGTGTGGGGTCTTGACTAACGTCCCTGAGGAGGGAGTCTCAAAGTCAGGGGGCCACCACCGAGAAGGCCCTCTCCCTTGTCCCCTTCAACTGTGGGACCGCGAGGAGGGTTTCCCCAGCAGATCTTAGAACTAAGGCAAAATCCATAAACCTGATCAAAATATATCCAGAACTTGAGAACAAAACAGAGAATAAACCAGACCAAAAATCATGAAGATATGAACAGGAATTGCAATCCAAAAACTTGAAACTTAACAAAAAATAAAAACATGAACCAGACCCCAAACCCAGAAACTTTTTTTTAAAAAAATGATTTTTATTAGTTTTTTGTGCATTGACAGTAGATGAAAACTTCCGTCCAAGATTAGAAGAAGTGTAGAGGGGGGGGTAGGAGGGGGGGTAGAAATATATAAAAGGACTCTCCAATAGTTTCTCAAGGTAATCTTATACTTAATTAACTTTAGATTTACATAATATATTCCATTGTCGTATTCTATTATAACTGGGTCGGTTGTCAAACCCATCTACAATCAGATTTTATTTATATCTATTAACAAAATAGGATTCTCACAGACAAAAAGAAGAGGGGGGGGGGGTTGGCCCTCCCAAACCTGCAACTGTACCACGACGCGGCAGCCTTGAGCTGGATTCTAGAATGGACCACACTCAAGAATACAAGACTATTACAACTAGAGGGCTTTAACCTGAGAAGAGGTTGGCACGCGTATACTTGGTATGGAAAAGCAAAACTAGAAAGGAATTTTACCAACCATTTTATCAGGGCAGCCCTGTTTAAGACCTGGGAGAGGTACAAGGACAGATTATACCAGATAACTCCCCTTTGGGTCTCACCCTTGGAGGCCCAACATAGGAGAGAAATTCCAATGGAAAAATGGCTCACATACAGAACATTACTAGAATGGAAAGACAGTAAGTGGGTCCTAAAAACCCAAGACAAGCTAAGAGAAACGGGAAATGAAATTTCTTGGTTTCACTATTTACAAATAAAAGAATACTTTAAAATAGACAGCAAGAAAGGCTTCGTAAAAGAGGATCCAATTTGGGAGAAGTTGCAGAAACACAAGAAGAAACATATCAGGATCCTATACAACACATTATTGGAGTGGGATGTGGAAGAGGAATCAGTGAAGCAGGTAATGGTCGAGTGGGCCCAAGATTTGGGCCACTCGATTTTACTGCAGGAATGGGAAGCTACCTGGAAGAAGATAATCAAGTATCTTGGGTCAACCACCACAGCCGAAAATTGGTACAAGATGTACTTTCGTTGGTACCTGACTCCTCAGAAACTGGCAAAATATTATAAAAATACTAATAATAAATGCTGGAAGTGCAAGAAACAACCAGGGACCTTTTTTCACTGTTGGTGGACTTGCCCAAAGGTACAGAGACTCTGGAAACTTATTCACTCGCACGCACAAAAAATATTGGAGGAAAAATTTGACCTAAAACCCGAGTATTACTTATTAAACCTAACAGAGGAGAAAGTTGATAGGAAGAAAGACAAGCTTTTGTGTTATATGGCGGCGGCGGCTAGAATGCTGCTAGCAAAAAACTGGAAAAAAGAAGACATTCCACAAATAGAAGACTGGATATCTAAATTATTTGAGTTAAGGGAACTAGACAAACTGAACAGTATTACCAATGACCAAAGTCACAAAACTAGAACGGATTGGCAACCTCTAGAACTCTATCTAAAATCATTAAAGATCTGATCAAGAGATCTCGCAGTCAAGGAAGGGGAAGCAGGGCTACAGTAGACCGGGGAGATATAATTCAAGCTGAACACGTATTCCTCGCGGACCGGATTGGAAGACTTATTTTGTAAACCCCCCCTCCCCCTATCACCCCCATGTTTACCTATACCTTTCCCATCCCACCCTAAGCCCTTCCCAAGACCCTTCCCCTCCCAATCTGTATTTTATTTCTGTTTAAAACTTCAATAAAAACAAATTTTAAAAAATATTCCCTTGTTCTTCATATATTCTCTGAAGTTGGGCCAGTCCGTTTTTCTTTCTTCTCGTGTAACCTCTGTGATAATATGTCCATTTGGATAATGTCCATGATCTTCCAGGTCCAGTCTTCCACATTCGGGGTCGTGTTCTGTTTCCATTTTCTTGCCAGTGTTAATCGGGCGCAAGTACTTAATAAGAATAGCATTCTGTCTTAGTTCTTGCTTAAATTGGGGACTGAAAACCCTAACAGATAAATTTGTGGATCTATTTTGTATTTTGCTTTGACGGTTTTTTGTGTCTCTCTGTGGACTGCCTTCCAGAATTTTTTAACCTGTTTACAGTCCCACCATTAGTGTATAAGTGTACCAAGCTCCTTATTACACTTGGAGGTGCCTTTTTTAAACTTAGCTAATTTAGCTGGGCATAGGTGCCACCTATATTGTACTTTTAACCAATTTTCCCTAATATCTGTTGCTGCTGCGTATTTTAATTTCTTTGTCCATACTTCTTCCCATTGATGTAACCCAGAAACTTGAACACATGAAGCAAGGCCATGGAATTTAAAGAGTTGTTCCCACTTGAAATGCCATGCTGTTCTCACAAAGAGCTGTTTGCTTGGAGCCCACTTAAAAGCCTCAATTCCCTCCCATGACATCATTTCTTGTGCACATGATTCTTCACTGCATATCTCAAAGCCACTGGGAAAAACGAATCCGTCTCTCTTTCACACTCTATCTGGCCCCCTATTTGTCCCGGCGCGACTTAGCCACAGTGATCCAACCCACGGTCATCTCGAGGCTGGACTACTGTAACGCTCTTTACATTGGCCTTCCTCTGTCGGTAATCCGGAGACTCAAGCTGGTGCAAAACGCTGCAGCGCGACTCCTGGCAGGGGTCCCGATTAGCCACCACATCACGCCAATCCTGCGCGAACTGCACTGGCTCCCAATTGAATGCCGGATTGCCTTCAAAGCGTTAGTCCTGACTTTTAAGGCCTTACATGGTCTGGGGCCAGTGTACCTCTTGGACCGCCTTGTCCCATACCATCCCACCAGATCACTGCGCTCCGAAGAGCTAAACCTCCTGGTCATCCCAAATGTGAGGACCTACCATCTGTCCGCAACCCGCCGCCGGGCTTTCTCTGTTGCAGCCCCAACCCTGTGGAGCACTGCCCGCCCGGCATCCGTGCCACGCAGGGCCTCCTCCCGTTCAGGAGAGCAGTTAAGACATTGCTGTTCCAACAAGCCTTCGGAGTTAGCTAAACTGTAGCTCGCACCGCCTAGCTGTCAGCCCACTGCGACTCCATTTGTTGCTTCAACTGTTCTAATTGTAATTCCATCTTAATGGTATTACTGTGGTTTATGAGTTATCTGACAATTGTATTTTACGAACTGTTGTAAGTCGCCCCGAGCCGTTGGGGGACAGACAAATGCGAAATAATAAAATAAATAAATAAATAAATATTCTGTCAGCCCAGCTGCAGCTGCTCTGACCTAGGAAAAGACTCACACAACCCCACAGTTTTATCAGGAGCAAACTCTGGCAGATTCTCAAGGGAAAAGATTTCGCTTTTGCTAACATCCTGAGAACTACCAGGAGATTCACTAACACATCTCTCCATGCCACTTCCATCCCCCAAACCCCTTCCTGAGACCCCACAAAATCCCCTTCCTCATCTTCTCAAGAATCAGAGGATTTTCCACAAACCACAACAGTAGGAAACAGTGAGAAAGAGGGTACACAAGAAAGGAAAGAGTGAAAGAGAGGCAGGTAAAAGAGTGAGGATGAAGGAAGGAGGGAAGATAATGTCTCTGTGTGCAAAATAGGAGAAAATAATGAATTCCTCAAGGCCTTAAAAAGAGAGATGGAGGCCCCTTCTACACTGCCATATAAAATCCAGATTATCTGCTTTGAACTTGTATATGTGGCAGTGTAGACTTGTATAATCCAGTTCAAAGCAGATAATGGGGATTGTCTGATTTGATAAGTGTAGGAAGGGCCAGAGATATTTCCTTACCTTTGTTTTGCTGCTTCAGCAAGTTGACCTGCAAAAAAGGAACAACATCACTATTTCCGGGCCAAATCGGGGGGGGGGAATCATCTTAGGATGCACCTACACTGTAGAAATAATGCTGTTTGACCCTACTTTAGCCGCCATGCCTCAATGCTACGGAATGCTAGGAGTTGTAGTTTTACAAGGTCTCGACTCTCTAGCCTTCTCTGGCCAAGAGGGCTGGTGTTTCACTAAACTACAAATCCCAAGTTTCCATAACAATGAGCAGTTGAAGTGGTGCCAAACTGCAGTGTAGATGTATCCCATGTTGGTATCGGGTGTATCTATAAGGATAGTTGGATAGGGTGGCTTCTCTGAAGATCTCAAAATACAATGATGAGGCAAACTAGGAGAAAACAGGATTTGTGTTCCTGGCTACACATAAAAATAATTTAAATAGGCCTAATTTAAATAATTTAAATAATTTAAACTGCAAAGACTTTGGCACAAGCTAGTCAAGGTGGTCCCAGCAGTGATCAGCACACTGGGTGCAGTGCCTCAAGACCTTGGCCTGCACTTAAAAACAATTGGCATTGACAAAATTACCATCTGTCAGCTGCGAAAGGCCATCCTACTCGGATCAGCACACATTATGCGCCGATACAACACATAGTCCTAGACACTTGGGCAGGACCGAACGAAAGTAAAAAATTATAGTAAGCCAATCTTTTTTTGGCGCCCGCTGGGTCTTCAGTGTGGTGATGATGGCGTGTGCGCTGGAGCATGCATGCGCGCAAACAGCTAGTTTCGCGCATCTGCTATTGCGACCGAGCACTTTTGGTGGAGGGAGTAGCAAAACGCACTCCCAAGAGGATGACAAGGACGGGGGAACATTTTGCAACCGGGGCGGAGCCTCCCACCTCCGGCTGCAAAATGTTCCCTGGCTTGTCCTTTTCAGCCTCTTGGGAGTGCGTTTAGCAACTCCCTCCACCAGAAGCGCTCGGTCCCAATAGCGCATGCATGAAAGTTTCACGCATGTGCTATTAAAACAGAGCACTCCCAAGAGGATAAGAAGGACAAGCCAGGGAACATTTTGCAGCCGGGGTGGAGCCTCCCACCCGCGTGCCGGCCGTCTGCAACAATGGCGCGGCATGATGCGCCGAACCTGGCGGCCACAGCCGGATGCGCCCTTGGCCCCGTGGTGCCCTGAGGCGGCCGCTTACTTTGCCTCCACTAAGATCCGCCCCTGCACTTAGGAAGTGTTCGACGTGTGATCCAATACAACAACAAGCATACGACAACAATAGTGATCTTGTTTGCTGTGGAGTCATCTTGTTGTGTTTCTAATAATAATATTTATAATTATAATTTTTATAATTATATATATATATATAATCATTTATAAATATATATTTATTATTTATAAATATATATTTATTATTATTTATTATTTATTATATTAAATTATTATTTATAAATATATATTTATATAAAATTATATATAATTTATATAATTACAATTATTATTTATATCTTCCTTACCTCTTCTCAAGACAGGGATAGTTAAAAAAAATACATAGATTAAATGCACTGAAGCATTTTAAAAGACAAACGTAAGAAGGCCAAGTCTTAAGGAAACACAACTTACAGTGTTTTTCAGCTGCTGGTTTTCCACCAGCACCTTCTTCAGCTGGAAGAGGAAAACGGAAGGGTTTTAGGAACCTCCTTAAGGAATATTGTTCAGATATTTATGGAAATAATCAGAGATTTTTCTCCAGTGCAGAGTTGCATAAGTAATTCTACCATTCTATGACTTAGCTATTGATTTCCTGCACTGGAATGGACTACATGACCTTTAGGTTCCCATGCATCTCTTCCATTCTCTTCTCTCGCTACAGACCGCCTGTGTAGCCATGTGGGTGGACTAGATGGCCCTTGGGTTCCCGTATAATTTTTCTATTCTATGCCTTAGCTGTGGATTCCTTGCACAGGCTTAAGGCTGGACTAGATGACCCTTGGGTTCCCCCACAACTCTGCAAATCTATTATTTTATGCTTTAGCTGTGGGTTTCCTGTAATGACATGAGGCTGGACTACATGACCCTTAGTCCCCATATATTTCTGCCATTCTATTATTTCGATACGGACTTCCTGCACAGCCATGGGGCTGGACTAGATGCCATTTGGGGGCCTCCTATAACTCTACTATTCTAAGCTCTAGCTGTGGATTCCCTGCACTGGCATGGAGCTAGACTAGAGGACCCTTGGGATTCCCCTATAACTCTGCAATTCTACACGTCTATAGGTATACATTTCCCTGCAAGTTTGGGGAGGAGGAGGAGGAGGGGCTGGACTAGATGCCCCTTGGGTTCCCCTACAGTCCTATGATTCTACGCATCTGGATCAGTGAAATTACCTACTCACCAAGTTCTCTATTTTCAGTGTCCTTTCCCTAGAAGAAAGAAAGAGAGAAATGCCAGCTGTAATGAATTCCTTACCTGGAAGGCTGGGGCAGTGTTTTTCAACCTGTTTTGAGCTGCGGCACATTTTTTACATTTACAAAATCCTGGGGCACGCCACCAACCAAAATGACACAAAATGACACTCTAACACAGTAATACATATAGTTAATATGTTTTTAAATGTATTTATACACTCAGTGTGAAACCTGGACCTGTTTCAATGAACACAACATAGATATCCTGGCAGGAATGGCAGAAAGACACAAACTTCCCACACAGAACTCCCATAACCAAGAGAAAATAGTATAAGGGTTTGGTGGGCATTGACCTTGAGTTTTGGAGTTGTAGTTCACCTATATCCAGAGAGCACTGTGGACTGAAACAATGTTGGATCAGGACCAAACTTGGCATGAATACTCAATATGCCCAAATGTGAACACAGATGGATTTTGGGGAAAATAGACCTTGACATTTGGGAGTTACAGTTTCTGGGATTTATAGTTAACACACAATCAAAGAGCATCCTGAACTCTTGCAACCATGGAATTGAACCAAATTTGGCATATTGAACTCTCATTACCAACAGAAAGTACTGAAAGGGTTTGCTTGGGAATTGACCTTGAGTTTGGAAGTTGTAGTTCACCTACACCCAGAGAGCACTGTGGACTCAAACAATGTTATGTTGTGTTGTTGTTTGTTTTCTCTCCAGAATCACAATGTTGGAAGGAGGCTCACCACTTTAAGGTCCCTAAAACAGGCACGGGAGAACTTTGGCCCTCTGGGTGCTTTGGACTCCAACTCCCACCATTCCTAACAGCCTGAGTCCCTTTCCTGCTTAAGTGGCTGAGGGGGGGGGAAGGAAAGGGCCTGAGGCTGCTAGGAATGGTGGGAGTTGGAGTCCAAAACACCTGGAAGGTCCAAGTTTGCCCATGCCAGCTATCGACAGAGACCTCTTCCTCCCCCTTCGCGCCCTTTCTTCCCCCTCCTGCCCAACACTTACTTTTTCTTCTACACTGCCGCTTCTGCCGCCATTTTGATCCGAGGGGGCAGCGTGAGCATGTACAGAAGGGGAGGGGGGAGGGAGGGAGGAAGATGTGACCCGTGCAGGCGCTACTGCGCAGACTCGCCCCAGAGCGAAGCGAGGCAAAGGGAGGAGAGCGAGGCTGGGAAGAAGGGAGCCCGAGTGGAGAAGAAAAAGTGTTCAGCAGGAGGGGGAAGAAAGGGTATTGGAGGTTCCAATTTCCCACAGCACACCTGATGATCGCTCACGGCACACTGGTTGGGAAACACTGGGCTAGGGAAAGCCTGAAAAGGTAGGCCCAAAACATCTTTGATGGGTTCATGGAGGCATCCATTTAAGGACTTCATTTCCAAAAGGGAGCGTGCCTAAAGAGCAGCCTGGAGGGAAATGAGAGGAGTTAGGATTGGCTAGTAAAGAAGGGGGCGGAGCTTAACTTGGAAAAAGAAAAAGAAAAAGAAATGCCCTGAAAAGAGAGGCATTTAAAAATCTGACCGCAGTTTGGAAGTCAGAGGTCTTGGCGGCTGGGTGTCAGTGAAGTCGGTTGTGGGTGTCAGAAGATGAAGAATTCGTTAGTGTTTAGAGCAGGGGTAGGGAACCTATAGCTCGGGACTCAGATGTGGCTCTTTTCATGATTGCATCTGACTCTCCAGAACAGCCCGGGCCGAGGTTTCCCAGCATGCAGCGGGGAGGAGTGACTGCCTCGCCGACGCCGACACCGAGGTCCACCTTGGCCCCGCGCCCTCCTCCCCTTCCTTCCTTCCTTCCTTCCTTCCTTCCTCCCTTTCTCTTCCTTTCTTTTTCCCTCTCTTTTTTCATTCTTTTTCCTCCCTCTCTCCCTACCTTCTTTCCTCCCTCCATCTTCATTCCTCCCTTCCTCTTCCATTCTTTTCTTCTCTCCTTCCTTTTCCCTCCCTCTCTCCCCGTCCTTCTTTCCTCCATTCTCCCTCTTCCTTCCTTCCTCTTCCTTCCTTCCTTTCTTTCTCCCCTTCACCCTTTCCTTCTCCTTCTCTCCTTCCTTTTCCCTCCCTCTCTCCCCTTCCTTCTTTCCTCCATTCTCCTCTTCCTTCCTTCCTTCCTTCCTTCCTCTTCCTTTTTTTTCTCCCCTTCACCCTTTCCTTCTCCTTCTCTCCCTCCCTCTCTCCCTTTCCTTCTTTCCTCCATGCCCCCTTCCTCTTCCTTCCTTCCTTCCTTCCTTTCCTTCCTCTTCCATTTTTTCCCCCCAAGTCTTTCCTTCCTTCTCCTTCCTTTCTTTTCACTTCCATCTCTCTCCCCTTCTTTCTTTTCTTCTTTTCCCTTCATTATTTTACTTTTTCCTCACTCCCTTTCCTTTCTTTTCCCCACCCTTTCCTCCCTTCCCATTTCCTTCTTTCTTTTCCCCTCCTTGTCTCTCTCCTGTTTTCTTTTCTTCCTTTTCCATACTTTGTTCTTCTTTTTTTTCTTCCTCTCCCCCTTCTTTATTTCCTCTTCCTTCCTTCCTTCCTTCCTTCCTTCCTTCCTTCCTTCCTTCCTTCCTTCCTTCCTTCTTCTCTTCCTTCCCAGAGTCCTGAGCATGCCTTTTGCAGAGCCAGGTCTGAAGTGTCCTGTCATTCTGCCGGGGAATCCTTTTCTCATAGTATGTACGTATAGACTCACATTTAGTTGAATTCAGTCTTACAATATATTATATATATATATTATATGGCTCTCACTGAAATACATTTCCAAATATTTTGCTTTTATGGCTCTCTGAGTCAAAAAGGTTCCCGACCCCTGGTTTAAAGGAACCGTACACTTTCATGCCAAAATCTCTGAAACCATTAAGCTTGGTACCTATTTTGTGAGTTCTCTTCATTAAACTTCATTGTGTGTTTGTTCACAATCACTGCCTCAGTGTGCCTCTGTGCCTAAAGACTTAAAGCAGTTGACTGAGGGAGTCAAGGGTTAAATGGTGGCAGCGTGTAGCCATTAAGAATCACCTCCGAGTGCCCTTATTCCGGTGTAGTGGTGGCAGCGGTGGGATGAAATAGGGAGGTCCACCCTGCCTGAAGTAAATAAGTCACACACTGGAGTTTATTCTTGATCCTCTATACCAGCTACTGTATCTCAAAGCAGCATGAATCTGGAGACCAGGGTTCGGATCCCGTGGGATGGTCACACTCTCTCAGCCACATCCGCTCACCTCTCAGAGCTTTTCTCGCTTCCGCTAAAGCTCTCTGCCTCTTTGCTAACGCAGTCCACTTCTGCTTTCGACCTCCGCTGCATGCTCTGCGATAAAGGAGAGATCAGAATTAAAAGCACTTCCATTATTATTATTATTATTATTATTATTAAAAGGAGTTGGTTCTGGGTCTCAGCACTGAATTTTTTTGAGGCTGAGAGTGTGTGACCTGCCCAGGGTTAATTATATGGAGAACATGACAAGAAAGGAATCTCATGGATCCAAATGCGCAGAATCATAGGGGAACCCGGGGGGCCATCTAGTCCAGCCCCCAATTTTGCAGGAAAATCTATACTTAAAGCTTAGAATTAAAGAATGGCAGAGTAAAAGGGGAATCTAAGGATCATCTAGTCCAGCCTCATGCCAGTGCAGGAAATTATTATTATTATTATTATTATTATTATTAGACCTTGGGAAACTGGAACTCCCACAATTCCCTAGCACCGAGCCATGGAAGAGAAAGTGGTAACAAGTAACATGTTATATTATTATTATTATTATTATTATTATTATACCTTAGGAAACTATAACTCCTACTGAGCCATGAAAGAGAAAGTGGTAGCTGAGCTTGGCCATTGGAAGCTGAGCAGCCTGATGAAATTAGGACTGAACTGTCTATTTAATTTTAAATATGTACGATTGCTATATAGTACATATATATTGTAAGATATATTGTGTGTGTGTGTATGTGTGTGTGTGTGTATATATATATATATATATATATACACACACACACACACACACACACGTTTATACTTTTTATAATGACTTTATGTAGGTTTTTATGTCGGTAATTGTAATACTTTACCATGCTGGAAACCGCTCTGAGTCCCCTTGGGGAGATAGAGCAGTATACAAAGAAAGGTTTATTATTATTATTATTATTATTATTATGGTATAAATAACATCTTGTTATTTAAAACCTCGGGAAACTATAACTCCCAAAATTCCATAGCACTGAGCCAGGGAAGAAAAAGTGGTGTTGCTGTTGTTATTTAAAGGCCTTGGGAAACTATAACTCCTGGAATTCCATAGCACCAAGTCATGGAAGAGAAAGTGGTAACAAGTAATACGTTGTTCTTGTTGTTACTTAAAAGCCTTGGGAAACTATAACTCGCATAATTCCATAGCACTGAGCCAGAGACGAGAAAGTGGTAACAAGTAACATGCTGTTACTCTTATTATTATTTCTCGGCATTACTTCGTGAACGAAGATTCTTAGGAAGGACTCATCCCACGCTTTTTACAAGCGCGTTGATGACTAAAAAGGCCAATCTGAAATAGGCAAGTTCGGTTGCAGAAAGCACAGCAGAAAGTCTCCTTAGGTGATGTTGTTTCCAAGTTGCGGTTCTTTCTGCATTGTCGTTTCTCTTCGAGACCCGTTTGGCGTGTCTTCTCGAAAGAGGCCGCAGCATTGTGGATAGTGCGTCTCCATGCCTCCCGATGTGAGGCCAGGGTGGACCATTGTTGGTGATCAATCTGGCCGAGCCTGAGATGTTGTTTCAGGGAGTCTTTATATCTCTTTTTGGGGGCACCTCTCTTGCGCTGACCCATGGCGAGTTCACCGTAGAGTACTATCTTTACCGGCGGTGGTCCTTCATCCTAGAGACGTGCCCTTCCCAGCGCAGCTGTGTTCTCAATAGCATGGCCTCAATGCTGGTGATCCCTGCTTGCTCAAGGACAGCAACATTCATCACATAGTCGGTCCAGTGTATATTTAGGATTGTGCGAAGACAGCGCTGATGAAAGTGTTTGAGGAGCCGTAGGTGTTGGCGATAGGTGACCCATGTTTTAGACCCATAGAGGAGAATAGACAGTACGATAGCTCTGTACACACTGATTTTGGTGCTTTGCCTCAGGTGCTTGTTGCTCCAGACTCTTTTGTGAAGCCTTCCATATGCACTCTATGCCTTTGCTAATCTGTGATCTATCTCTTTGTCAATCTTGGCATCTGAAGAGATGATGCTTCCCAGGTAGGTGAACTGCTGAACGGACTTAAGCACAGATGTGCCTATGCTGACGTGGGGATGATGGTGTTCTTCCTGTGATGCAGGCTGGTAGAGGACTTCCGTTTTCTTCAGGCTGACTTCCAGCCCAAACAGCTCTGCAGCTGTTGCAAAGCAGGATGTTAGGCGCTGCAGGGCTGCTTCTGAATGGGCGACAAGGGCAGCATTGTCAGCAAAAAGCAGATAGCTTAGAGTCTTAGTGCGAGCCCTCAGACGGCTTAAGTTGAACAAGCTACCATCAGTACGATAACGTATATATATGCCGTCTTCTTCTTCGAGATCTGTCGTAGTCCTTTGGAGCATCATGCTGAAGAAGATTGTAAATAGGGTTGGTGCAAGAACACAACCTTGTTTCGCTCCGTTAGTTATGAGAAAGGGCTCCGAGAGAGCATCGCCGTATCTGACTTGACCGCGCTGGCCCTCATGTAACAGGATAATCATTTTGAGGAATTTGGGGGGACATCCCAGACGTTCCAGGATCTGCCACAGACCTTTTCTGCTCACAGTGTCGAAGGCTTTGGTGAGGTCGACAAATGTTACATAGTGTCCTTTGTTCTGCTCTCGACATTTCTCTTGCAGTTGTCTAAGGGCAAAAACCATATCTGTGATGCTCCTATTAGCTCTGAAGCCGCATTGGCTTTCAGGGAGAAGTTCTTCTGCAATGGCAGGAACTAGTCTGTTCAGGAGTATCCTTGCAATAATAATCCTTGCAAAAATAATAAATATTATTATTTAAAGACCTTAGGAAACTATAACTCCCGGAATTCCATAGCACTGAACCATGGAAGAGAAAGTGGTGTCAAACTTCATTCATTTGAACGTGTATGGCTCCTTCCCCGAGTCCCTGAAGGAGGCTAGAGTTAGCCCTCTTCTGAAAAAGGCGAACCTCGACCCCAATGAACCGGCGAACTACCGCCCTGTCGCTAATCTGCCCTTTCTGGGGAAGCTATTGAGCGAGCAGTGGAAAACCAGCTGCGGGACTTCTTGGAACGATCCGGGGCCTAGACCCTTTCAGTCAGGCTTCCGAGCGGGCCACGGCGTCGAATCCGTCCTAGTAGCAATCACAGATGACATCCGCCGCCAGTTGGACGGAGGGGGCTCGGCAGTCCTAGTCCTCCTTGACCTAACTGCGGCCTTCGACACCGTTGATCATGATTTGCTACTTCGCTTGGCGGCCTCTGGGATCCAAGACAAGGCCCTGACCTGGCTAGGATCGTTTCTGGGTCGCTCGCAGCGGGTCGAGTGGCAGGGCCAGGTCTCCAGGAAATGTGGGCTGGAGTGTGGGTTCCGCAGGGTGCCATCCTGTCCCCACCCTTTTTAACATCTACGTCCAGCCCCTGGCCGGTATCGCTAGAAGCCACGGTTTCAACTGTTATCAATATGCCGATGACACGCAGCTGCTGCTGAAGCTCGACCCAGGGGTGCTGTCGGTACCCGAAAGCTTTAGCCGGGGGCTGAAGGCGGTCACAAGCTGGCTCAGAGCACACAGGCTAAAGATCAACCCAGCGGAAAACGGAGATCCTCTGGCCCGGCCGACCCGACCCCCACTCTCCACTACCACCCTTGAGGGCGAGCCCTTGTCCGTAGCCCCGGCGGTAAAGAGCTTAGGAGTACTCTTGACGAGAAACTGACGATGGAGGCTCAGATCCAGGCCGCTGCTAAGGGTGCCTTCTCACCTCCGTAGGGCCCGACGGTTGGCCCCCTATCTACCACCAGAGGCGCTGAGGACGGTGATTCACGCCACTGTGGTCTCCCGTCTTGACTACTGCAACGCCTTGTATGTGGGCCTACCGTTGGCCACGACTCGGAGGTTGAGACTCATCCAGAATGCAGCGGCCAGACTCATCTCCGGGGTATCGGCCAGGAGCCATATTACACCAATTTTTAAAGATCTTGTCTGGTTACCCATTGAGCTTAGAGCGATCTACAAACTCATGGTGATAACCTTCAAAGCTCGGCAAAAATGGGACCAGCCTACCTGGGCGATCAGCTGACAGACCAACGCTGCGAAAGACCCGCACGCGTAATAAACGGCGTCCGGTTAGCTGTCCCTGGGGTGAGAGAGGCCCGGCTGACAGAGACCCGTAGAAGAGCCTTCTCGGTGGCGGCCCCTACGATCTGGAACTCGCTCCCGCCTGCGCTCAGGGCCACACTGGCCCCGGCCAGATTTCTGGCTGGCCTGAAAACCTGGCTCTTCCGCCAGGCTTTCGGGGACTGAACTGGATGGATGGCAGAGCCTTCACGGCTCATATCTGCTGTTTTAACTGATGTATCTGTGTTTTTAAAGGATGTAAGTCGCCCGGAGCACCATTGGTGGAGGGCGACTCACAAGTAATAAAGTATTATTATTATTATTATTATTATGTAGATGCATCTTAATTCCATAGGGAGTTTAAGTACATTTGTTAATGCTCTGGTGTTGTAGGGGTCTGATATGTAAAAATAAAACAGTTATCATCATGGCTGCCCCAAAAATACCACCCTCCTGCCCCATTTCGCCTGGAAACTGGCCTTTAAAGTCAACCGGCTTTCTTCTGGGGTGAGTGGCAAGCAAATGGGGGTGTAGAAGGTGCAGGAGACGAAGCATGGCTGGGAATTGCAGTTCCGGAGGTTCCGCCGGGGGTGATGGGGGCGGTGGTGGTGGGCCGAAGAAGCTCGGGAGAAGTCATCATAGCTCTTATAAGGAAGCATTGGGCATCGTTGTTCCAGAGGCTCCAGAAGAGGATGCTTGAGGCAGTTTGCGTCCCCATGACAACTCTGTTGCCATGGAGACGCTAACAGCCTCCTGCATCTCCTGGACCAAAGATGCTCAAGGCTTGTTCTGTGGGTGGAAATGGAAGAAGACGAGGACATAGCCACATCCACAATTGGGAAATCCCACTGATTAAGGACACATACAAACCTCATTTGCACATTCATAGAAATGGAAGGGACCTCCTAGAGACCATCCAGTCAAACCCACTTCAGCCATGCGGGGAGACATAATCCAAGTTTTCCCGACAGATGGCCATACAGTCTCCATGGAAGGAGACACCAATGGATTCCCAAATAGACTATATTTCACTAGAGTCGAAAGAAAAGCCCTCCACCCCGAAAAGGCCATCTAGTCCATTTCAGGCCCCTTTGACACTACCATATAAAATCCAGATTATCTGATCTGAACTGTATTATATGGCAGTGTAGACTGACTCGTATAATCCAGTTCGAAGCAGATAATGTGGATTATCTGATTTGATAATCTGGATTATATGGCAGTGTAGACTGATTCATATAATCCAGTTCAAAGTAGATAATGTGTATTATCTGCTTTGATAATCCGGATTATGTGGCAGTGTAGATGGGGCTCCATTCTGCTTTGCAGGAAGACCCAACCTTTTCTATACCTGGATCGAAGACTTGGATAATGGAATAGCATATGCTTGCTTATCAGATTTTGCAGGTGACACCAAATTGGTGCTAATAATATCACCATTCAAGAACGATATTGACTGACAAGCTGGAAAGTGTCCGTCCAGAGTATGGTGATTATGGCTCCTTTTCCACTGCCATATAAAATCCAGATTATCTGTTTTGAATTGGATTATATGCCTAGGACTCAATGGAGCCACCGATTCAAATTGCAAGAAAAGAGATTCCACTTAAGTATGATGAGGAAGAGCCTCCAGCTAGTAAGAGATGTTTGTCAATGGAATATACATCTGCTTTTGAGTCCAATGGAGTCTCCTTCTCCGGAGGTTTTGAAATAGATGCTGGATGGCCATCTGTCGGGAGGGCTTGGATGGTGTCTTGCTCCCTACAGAAAGGGGGTCGGACTGGATGACTTTTGGGATTCCCTTCACACTCTAGTGCAGGGGTCGGGAACCTTTTTGACTCAGAGAGCCATGAAAGCAAAATATTTGGAAATTTATTTCAGTGAGAGCCATATTATATATATATATATATATATAGATAGATAGATAGATAGATAGATAGATAGATAGATAGTATGGCTCTCACTGAAATAAATTTATATATATATATAGACTGAATTCAACTAAATGTGAGTCTATACGTACATACTATGAGAAAAGGATTCCCCGGCAGAATGACGGGACACTTCAGACCTGGCTCTGCAAAAGGCAAGCTCAGGACTCTGGGAAGGAAGAGAAGGTGGAAGGAAGGAAGGGGGAAAGAAAGAAAGAGGAAATAAAGAAGGGAGGGGGAGAGGAAGAAAGAAAAGAAGAACGAAGTATGGAAAAGGAAGAAAAGAAAAGCAGGAGAGACATAAGGAGGGGAAAAGAAAGAAGGAAATGGGAAGGGAGGAAAGGAAAGGAAAGGATGGGGAAAAGAAAGGAAAGGGGATGAGCAAAAAGTAAAATAATGAAGGGAAAAGAAGAAAAGAAAGAAGGGGGAGAGGGAAGTGAAAAGAAAGGAAGGAGAAGGAAAGGAAGACTTGGAAAATAATAGAAGAGGGAGGAAGGAAGAGGGAGGGAGAATGGAGGAAAGAAGGAAGGGGAGAAGGAGAAGGAAATGATGAAGGAGAGAAAGGAAGGAAGAGGAAGGAAGGAAAGAAAGAAGGAAGGAAGAGGGAGAATGGAGGAAAGAAAAAAAGGGAGAGAAGGAGGGAAAGTAATGAGGGAAGGAAAGAATGGAAGAGGAAGGAAGGAACGAACGAACGAAAAGGGAGGGAGGAAAGAAGGTAGGGAGAGAGGGAGGAAAAAGAATGAAAGAAAAAGAGAGGGAAAAAGAAAGGAAAAGGAAGGAAGGGGGAGGAGGACACGGGGCCCTGAGAGCAGTGGGGGATGAGGAAGAGGCGGCGATGGCTGCGCGGAAGCGGCAGTCGTGAATTTGCGTCACTCTCCCCACTGCATGCTGGGAAACCGAAGCCTGGGCTGCTCTGGAGAGCCAGATGCAATCATGAAAAGAGCCACACCTGGCTCCTGAGCCATAGGTTCCCTACCCCTGCTCTAGTGGAATATAAAGCGGCTGGGAATCCGTTGGAGTTTCCTTCTCTGGAGGTTCGATGGTCATCTGTTAGGACAGCTTTGATGGGATCTTCTTCTTCGCATTGACAGAAGTGGGTTTGACTTCTTGACGGCCCTTTGTGGTCTCCTCCAACTATGTTTGGGTTTCAGTTTACAAAGAAATATAATGGATAGGAATGCCTAGAGAAATGAAAACAGAGACCCAATCACCTACCGCAGGGGGCTTCTGCTTCCAATCTTGGAGAAACCTCCTGTTCAGGAGAGGAAATACCTGCAAAAGAAGTGCCTTATCTAAAACCTGGAAACTAAACTCCTTGGGGATCCAAGCACCTGGCTATGAGTTCTGATCCGGGGTGACATCACAATTCACATCATAAGGAGAGGAAAAAAGGGAGGGAGGTGTGTTTACATTGTGGAATGAATGCAGTTTGACACCACTTTGACTGCCGTGGCTCAATGGGAGCTGTCATTCGGCAAGGGACTTAGGACGCATCCACACTGCAGAAGTAATTCGGTTTGATTGCACTTTAATTGCCATGGCTCAATGCTATGGGGTCTTAGGAGTTATAGTTTGTTGAAGCACTACTGCTTTTTGGCCTAGAAGACTAAAGTCCTTGGGAAACTACAAATCCCATGATCCCAGAGCATTGAACCAAGGCAGCTAAAGTGGGATCAAACTGGGTTAATTCTACAGTGCAGATGCGCTCTCAGCTTGCAAGAGGTGAGGCTGCTGAACCACTTTGTAATAAGAGTCAGTCCAAAATACAGGGAATTTACTTTAATTACATTAAAAAGGTAAAGGTTTCCCCTTGACATTAAGTCCAGTTCTGTCCGATTCTGGTGGTGAGGACGAACAACCAAGGGCCCCCTGCGTTCAAGTTGATCTGACCTGCAGCAGGGAGTTCCGCAGTTCCTGAATGCCCCATTTGGCCAACATCATTGGGAGTGTGGCTACAGCAGGAATCTCAACAAGCAATCTCTCTTTACTTTGCTTTCTTCCCCTGACCCTAACATTGTAACAAATCCCTGAATAAAGTATCATTCAATTGTAACGTTTCCCTCTCCATAGTGATACATTGTGTCCTTTACTGTCTCCAACTTTCTCCAAGCATGAACCTTTCCTTTCCCAAGCCGCACATCACTGCCGGCTCACCCGGGATGTCCTTACAACATCCCGGGGAGGCTGAATCTGCGTTCCTCTGAACTGCGGATACGGAAACCCATCGGGCCCCCGTATCCACAGGTCAATGGATTGCTTCCATTTCGGTGTCATATTTTTCCTAGACTAATTCTAAGACTAACTGCTATCTAGCTTTTGCTCTTTCGGCCCCTACACCCCAGGAATAACCTTTTAAAAAAATAAAGAAATAAACTTTAAATGGAGACCAGCTTATTGTCATCCATGGCTCCTCGCTGCAAGAACTGATCCTGCCACCGTCTTATGGATGTCCAGAAGCCTGTGACCTGAGAAGCTTGCTGTGGTCACCCCTTGGGACCCCCGCGAAGCAAGCTGGACACTCTGGCCCCAGGACGAGATGGGATTTATAGTTTTCACCTTCTAAGTGAAAGCCTTGGTCGCCTTGGTAGATGATCTACGCCGGGAACTCGACAAGGGGAATGTGTCCCTGTTGGTTCTGCTGGACCTCTCAGTGGCTTTCGATACTGTTGACCACGATATCCTTCTGGGTCGCCTTGCAGAGATGGGGCTTGGGGGTACTGCTCTGCAGTGGCTCCAATCCTTCCTGGAAGATCGTACCCAGAAGGTGTTACTGGGTGACACCTGTTCGACCCCACAGCTGTTATCGTGTGGAGTCCCTCAGGGTTCAGTACTGTCCCCGATGTTATTTAACATCTACATGAAACCGCTGGGAGAGATCATTCGGAGTTTCGGAGTAAGGTGTTATCTGTATGCAGATGACATCCAGATCTGTCACTCCTTCCCACGTGTCACTAAGGAGGCTGTCCAAACTTTGAACCGGTGCCTGGCCGCTGTGTCGGACTGGATGAGGGCTAGCAAATTGAAACTTAATCCAGACAAGACAGAGGTCCTTCTAGTCAGTCAAAAGGCCGAACAGGGCATAGGGTTACAGCCTTTGTTGGATGGGGTTACACTCCCCCTGAAGACGCAGGTTTGCAGCTTGGGAGTGATCCTGGATTCATCGCTGAGCCTGGAACCCAGGTCTCGGCGGTGGCCAGGGGAGCTTTTGCACAGTTAAGACTCGTGCGCCAGCTGCGCCCGTACCTTGGGAAGTCTGATCTGGCTATGGTCGTCCACGCTCTGGTCACATCCCGAATAGAGTACTGCAACGCACTCTACGTGGGGCTGCCTTTGAAGACAGTTCGGAAATTACAACTAGTCCAACGGGCGGCAGCCAGATTACTAACGGGAGCTACATACAGGGAGCATACCACCCCCCTGTTGTGTCAGCTCCACTGGCTGCCTATCCACTTCCGAGCTCAATTCAAAGTGCTGGTCTTGACCTTTAAAGCTCTATACGGTTCTGGCCCATCTTACTTGTCCGAACGCATCTGCCGCTACATCCCACCTCGTAATTTGAGATCATCCGGGGAGGCCCTGCTCTCGCTCCCGCCGACTTCTCAAATGCGGCTGGTGGGGACGAGGGAGAGGGCCTTCTCGGTGGTGGCTCCCCATCTGTGGAATGCGCTTCCTAGTGACATACGATCAATTCCATCCCTCCTGACATTCAGGAAAAAAGTAAAAGCCTGGCTATGGGACCAGGCGTTTGCACACTAGCACAAGGCAGCACATTTTTTTTAAACTTAAATGAATATGTATGATATGTTGATGTAATTGTATTTTAATGTGTAATATTTTGGGGGGTTTTATATTGTGTTTTATGTGTTTTACTGTGTTGGCATTGAATTGTGCCTTTTTGGAAGCCGCTCTGAGTCCCCCCTCGGGGGTTGAGAAGAGCGGGGTAAAATGCTGGAAATAAAATAAATAAATAAGTGGACAGACCCCAGCTCCTCGCATCTGCAGCGATCCCCAGCGTGAATCATATGGACAAATCATCTGCCTTTTACACTGATGAACTTTCTGGAACTTTTAAGGAATTTTTGCCTATTTTTAAGGAGTTTCAGACACTTTTTGGAACTTTTCCCTTTCAAATTCCATGGACTCTCCTCATAATTTATGAATTCCAATGGACTCTGGTGGGTGGGATGGGCTGACATGAGATGATATGGTTCCTATTCCCCTCCTATATGAATGTATTCCCTATATGCTTTCCCCTTCCATGTGTTCCTATATGAAAATATGAAATGTCACCTCTCCATGAACCCAGTGAACCAAGGCTCCAGGGAATCAGGCTGGTGGGGACGAGAGACAGAGCCTTCTCGGCAGTGGCCCCTCGCCTATGGAATGCACTCCCAAACGAAATAAGATTGATTCCATCTCTCCTCCCCTTTAGAAAAAAGCTAAAGTTGTAGTTCTGGGACCAGGCCTTTGGGCAGCAGATGTAAATGGTACCTTTGGATTTGACCGGATTGACACTTTGGACTTGACTGGACTGACAACGTGTTCCGCTTGATGGTTTCAATTAATTATTGTTGTATATACTGGATTTTAATGTAATGTTTTTAATGTTTTTTTAAATGACGTTGATTATATGGTGTATTTTTATATTGTATTGTGGTGGTACGGCCTGTAGTGCTGCAAATGTAAGCCGTGCTGAGTCCCCCTGCGGGGGTGAAAAGCTATTGGGTACAAATACCATAAATAAATAAATAAATCTCTCATTTCCTGGGCCAGTAAATCCCTAAAGTCCAGGGGTGCGCACACTTTTTCAGCATGCGAACTACTTATAAAACAACCAAGTCACAAAGATCTACCTACACAGAAATGTAAAACGTATAACTATTTTCTAATTTATTAAGGATTCTTTGTATGTACAATGTATGTTGATGTACCTTGCATAACTGAATAAGCCAATATTGCACAACACACATAATAAATAATTATTTACATTTTTTTCAATTACCTGAGTTTACTTTGATGACTTGCACTGAATTGAATCAGCCAGGGATAAACTGGCAGAATAAAATCACACAGACCTTTCAACTGCAAGCCCATTCAATGCTGAACAATGTGGCCAATGGTACATTCAAACCTGCACCCAACATACAATAGTTTCTTCTCCCACCCTGGACATTACTCCACAGATATATAAACATGCAGAACGAAGCCAGGCCTTTCAACTGCAAGGCCATTCAATGCTGAACCATGTGGCCAATGGTACATTCAAACCTGCACCCAACATACAATAGTTTATTCTCCCACCTTGACATAATTTCAGAGATATAAACTGGCAGAATGGAAGCACACAGACCTTGAAGCTGCAAAGCCATTTAATGCTGATCAATGTGGCCAAGCAGATGAATTCCTTGCAGTCGCAGATGGCTTTGGCAGAAAATGACTGCCAAAGCCTCCTTCTGTTTGTCCTCCCTCGTGGCTCGTCTTCGCATGTGCTCCAAAAGCACCTGCGCAGGCTGGGCGCCCGCCCCCTCCTTTGCTCTGCTGCCCTTCTTCTCTCTCCCTCCTCAGGCCATGCTGCAACGGCACTGAGGGGGAGTCGCCTCAGGGGGGCAGCACGATGAGAAGGGGAAGATCCACTGCGCGGAAGGAAGGTGCGTGGCGTGGAAGGAAGGTGTGTGCTGCGCGAATGGAGCACGGCGCAGAAAGTGCACCGCGTGGCGCGGAAGGTGCTGCGATTGACTCAATTAGGCACTGCGATCGACTTCCTGGGCGGCCCTGCCCGAAACAAAGAAGAACTTAACAAGAATACTTACATGGACAATAACAGCGGACACATCCCTTCAAACCTCAGAGTCAGCCCATTGGACGGACATGTCCCTTGGGCACGTGCCTTCAAACATCGGAGCATGTCCACCTGAAGGACGTGCCCCATGGTGATTTTGTCATTCCTCACAAAGGGGACATCCTGCCTCCGTGAGGTTTTGGATTTCCCATCTGCCTTGCCCTTTGTTTACATTCCCTTGGCCGAAACCAAAGACAAGATATCATCAATGGTCCCCATATTCAGGATTAAGGACTACGGGGGCCTGGCATCCACGCCAGAACAAGATGTTTATTTCCTTCACTTGGGACAATACACAAAGCTAGCTTGAGGACTCGTGGAGGAATCGCCAGCACTTGGACAAACATTAAGCCATTTAATCCACTCACCATTTCCTCTCGGTTCATTGTTTCCTGCTTGGTCCGCCATCTTCGCTCTCATTGGTTCAGAGCCCGAAGTGGCGCTGGCTTCCTGATTGGCTGAGGTGCGGCAAAGCCAGCTGCGCCTCCCTTCCAGCTGATGACTCCAACCAATCAGCGTGAAGCCGGCAAAGGGGGCGGGGAATTTGAACTCTGACAGCTTTGTTTTTCTATAAAAATGTAACGTTTTGCATTGTACGGTATGTCAGCTTTGCAGCTTGACATCCGCTCCAGCTGGAACGAAATAAACAACTCGGTGGTGTTTCTTCAACTTGGTGAGATCTTTATTTGGGGAAATTCAGGGACAATTGGTTGCTTCCTACCTCGCCAGGGCTACGTCGGATCCTCTTTGGTGGGTCCGGCTGGACTCTGCCTTCACGGCAAGACCCCCAAATTCTGCTCGACATCAGCAGTGTGTGGGCTAATCAAACATGAACTACCCATGGTTTATTTTACATGACGCCACAGACTTTATTATTATATTATATTGCGTTGTTGAGGAATAAAAAGTTTTTGCAAACTTCACTTTTCTCCTTTTTGCGGCCCTTTTCTAAGAATAAGAAGGATGATGAATCACTATATACCTTAAAATCATGTAATAGGTATATAATTATTATCTATATATATAAAAGGGAAGTGGTCGTGCAACGGGGCAAATGCACGCCAAAACTACATTTCCCACACACACAAAAAACACAGGGCCACTCATCCGCACCCCGAGGTACAAACTCCACCCACTGAAACACCCCAAAACACAACACAAAACACCCAAAACATCAACCAAAAAACAACATTACAACGCATGCGCAAACCACCCCAGACACACAAAATGGCCACCATAAACACATCACAATACCAAGCATGCGCAACATCCGACTCCATGCCCCCCTCCTCTGCCGCTTACAGAACACTCCTGAGACCAAGGAGGCGACATCCGCACGGCCTGGGTCCAGCAGCAGCTCCGAGACGGCAGAGGAGACCAACGAGACAGCAGAGGACGCGGCCACGCCGCCGGCATCATCACAAATCAACCCCCCCTTACGCCCCCCCTTCCCCACCTACCTCCGCCGCCTTCCTCATCCTCCCAACCCCTCCCGGCCCCGGCCCACGCAGTCTTTCTCTCTCCCGCTCTCTCTCTCTTCCTCTGTGTATCCCTCCCGCGAGAGCGACAACAAGAGCGCTCCAAAAGCGGCTGGAAGACAGCGGAGGAAGCGGCCATGGCTACGGGACTACACTTCCCAGAAGGCCCCGCGCGGCCACTTCCCGCCCATTGCTGCCCAATCTCCGCCCTCCTTCCCAGAGAGCCGTGCAGACCCAGAAGTAGGCCCTCAACTCAGAGAGAGGCAAGCCCTCACACAAACAAGAGGCCGGGCGGACAGCCATGGGGACCCACAGCAAGTAAATCCACCCACCAGGGAGGGGAGAAAAGCAAGAGAGAGACAAATAAGGGGGGGGGGAATAAAAAACAAAGGACAGAAGCATTCTCTCCTGACATTCCTCCCCCATCTATGCCTAAAGGCATCCTCATAAGAGGTAGAGAGGTCTATTGGAAACACACATAAAGAGAGGAAATCCAGACAAGAAAAAAATCAGGGACAGCTAATCACCTCCTAACAAAGGATCCAACTAAAGCAGTGACCAGCCACACCTTGAAACTACAAAGCCATTATGTGCTAATCAAGGTGCTCCGTTGCAACAATCGCTCTTACCTCCAACAGACAAGAGATCTTTCTTTCTTCCACCCTAGACATTATTCAACCCCACTTACATTCCTTTTCCTTCCTTCTTTACCTCTTTCCTAACTTTCCTATCCACCAGACTACGCAACATCAATTCCAACCCTTACATACTCAGACTTCCTCACATCTCCAAAATAGGGCACAGCAACGCGTGCCGGGTTCAGCTAGTGTTCATAATAAGGATGATGCTGAGGATGAATAATGATGTATCTTAAAATCATAATAGCCACAAAATAATAATCCAGACTTTGTTATTATTGTGTACACCTTGGGGAAAGGACCAGGCAAATCAGCAATCATTAGCAAACCTTAACTCTTAAAAGAGTGACTTTTCTGCAAGAGGACAAACTGCGCATGCGTAAAAGGCGCATTCGAGAATATATATACACAGAAAGGGCTCGCTTTGCGCATGCGTAGAACGCGTTAGAGAGCACAGAAAGGACTAACTAAGCCCATGCATACAAGGCGCGTTAGAGAACAGACAGGGCTAACTTTGCGCATGCGTAGAAGTCACGTTCGGGAACACACAAGAAAGGGCCAACTGCGCATGCGTACAAGGCGCGTTCGAGAACACAAAGTGCTGACTTTGCGCATGCGTAGAAGGCACGTTAGAGCAAGGCAGAAAGGGCTAGCTTTGCGCATGCGTACAAGGCGCGTTCGAGAGCACAAGAAAGGGCTGACTTTGCGCATGCGTAAAAGGCGCGTTAGAGCAACGCAGAAAGGGCTAGCTTTGCGCATGCGTACAAGGCGCGTTCGAGAACGCAAGATAGGGCTAGCTTTGCGCATGCGTACAAGGCGTGTTCGAGAACAAAAGATAGGGCTAGCTTTGCGCATGCGTACAAGGCGCGTTCGAGAACACAAGATAGGGCTAGCTTTGCGCATGCGTACAAGGCGCGTTCGAGAGCACAAGAAAGGGCTAGCTTTGCTCATGCGTACAAGGCGCGCTCGCGAGCACAAGAAAGGGCTGACTTTGCGCATGCGTAAAAGGCGCGTTAGAGCAACGCAGAAAGGGCTAGCTTTGCGCATGCGTACAAGGCGCGCTCGCGAGCACAAGAAAGGGCTGACTTTGCGTATGCGTACCAAGCGCGTTAGTCAGCAGGCTCCGTCTTTAGCCCCGCCCAGCCCGCGTCGGCGTCGTCGCCACGGCAACGCCGGCGGCGTCCGTCCGCGTGCGCCGTCTCCTAGCGACGCGGTCGCCCCGGGCAACGAGGCCTAGTCTCAGCCGGGATGAACGCGTCGGCGGGCGAGGATGGAGGCGAGGAGGGCGCCGGGTCCGAGGCGAGGCCGGAGTCGGAGGGCCAGGGCAGCAAGGGCGGCGAGGCGGGGGACAGCGGGAGCGGGGCCGGGACCACCCCTCAGCGCATCTTCGTCCCCAACATCAACTCCGACGACCCCGAGGAGCGCATCGCCGCCCGCCGCCTCCGCATCGCCGCCCGCCTCGAGGCCAAGCGCAGGTCCGCCTCACCTGCCTCGAACCGGATTATGCGAGTCCACACTGCCATATAATCCCGATCAGAGCAGACAATCAGGGTTTTGTATGGCAGTTAGGGCTGGATCTACACTGTCCTTCTATCCCAGTTTACCTGTCCGAACGTATCCTCCCCTATGAACCGTCAAGAGTGCGAAGATCGTCTGGAGAGGCCCTGCTCTCGGTCCCACGGCCTTCACAGGCGCGTCTGGCGGGGACGAGGGACAGGGCCTTTTCTGTGGTGGCCCCCCGGCTGTGGAATTCCCTCCCAAATAAAATCAGATCCGCCCCTCCCTCTTGGCTTTTAGGAAGCGGGTGAAAACGTGGCTGTGCAATGAGGCCTTCGCAGAATGAAGGAGGAGATTGCGAATCGACTAAAGTCGCTAACCACTAGATACAGACCGAATATACGGCTTGAGTTGGACTTGATTTTACTTTGGCGAAAGACTTATTTATTTATTTATTTATTTACATCATTTCTACCCCGCTCTTCTCAACCCCCGAGGGGGGACTCAGAGCGGCCTAGCAAAAGGCAACAATTCGATGCCGAAACAAAATATAAATATAATATAAAACCATAGACATTCAGGATTAAAATACAATTAGCATTAATACATAATACACGTACACTTAAGTTAAAAACAGAGTTCTGTCCCTCACATAAGTATTGAGCCATAAGCATCAACTTGCCAATTATAATTCCAATCCAAAGTGCTGCATTGTGCTAATGTGCAAAAGCCTGGTCCCAGAGCCACGATTTCACATTTTTCCTAAATGCCAGGAGGGATGGAGTTGATTGTATGTCGCTTGGGAGCGCATTCCACAGACGGGTAGCCACCACCGAGAAGGCCCTCTCCCTCGTCCCCACCAACCACATTTGAGAAGCTGGCGGGAGCGTGAGCAGGGCCTCCCCGTCTGATCTTAAATTACGAGGTGGGACGTAAGGGCTGATGCGTTCGGACAACTAAGCTGGGCCAGAGCCGTATAGAGCAGGGGTGCTCATTAGGTAGCTCGAGAGCTACTAGTAGATCTTCGGCCCTCTTCCAGGTGATCTTCGGGCTTCATCAGCCGGATGGGGTGCTCCTGCCATGCGCGCACACACCCTGCGCGCATGTGCGCTCCTGCTGCTGACTTCCGCTCTCGTGGTGCTTCTTTTGCCTGCGGGGCATTGCAGGAAGAAGGAAGCCTGAGGCGGGGCCTCTGGAGGGAGCGCCCTGCCTCTCTCTCGTCCAGAAGCAGCTGTGCAGCCTCCGTTGCTGGCGAGACAGGCAAGGCGGAGCACTCCCTCTGGATGCCCCACCTCGTGCTTTCTCCTTCCTGCAATGCCCCGCAGGCGGAAGAAGCGCTGCGCCGGCAGAAAAAAGCAGCAGGAGCACACGCGGTGGCAAGAGCGCGCGGTGGCGGAAGCATGCGGAGGGCAGGTAGATCTTTTGGAATTGGTTGCTTTAAGAGTAGCTCGCATGCTGAAAAAGTGTGAGCACCCCTGGTATAGAGCTTTAACGGTCAAAACCAGCACTTTGAATTGAGCTCGGAGGTGGACAGGCAGCCAGTGGAGCTGACACAACAGGGTGGGTGGTATGCTCCCTATATGTAGCTCCAGTTAACAATCTGGCTGCCGCCCGTTGGACTAGTTGCAATTTCCGAACTGTCTTCAAAGGCAGCCCCACGTAGAGTGCATTGCAGTAATCTATTCGGGATGTGACCAGAGTGGACGACCGTAGCCAGATCAGACTTCCCAAGGTACGGGTGCAGCTGGCGCACGAGTCTTAACTGTGCAAAAGCTCCCCTGGCCACCGCCGAGACCTGGGGTTCCAGGCCCTGCGATGAGTCCAGGATCACTCCCAAGCTGCGAACCTGCCTCTTTTTAAATGTATTTATTGTATGTGTATTTGATAATTTTATTGTAAATTTATGATGTTTTTAGATTTTAAATGTTAGCATTAAGTGGGAAACTCATGACCTACTGGTCAGAGAGATCTTATGCAGCCGACACTTAGCCAGCTGCGCCACATTCCCTGTGCATTTTAAACAACTGATTTTAAAAATAAATATAACTGATTTTAGTGTTTGTGTATATTTATAGTTATTTTATGTCCCGACATGGAATGCATGCCGTATATATGTTGTGCTCCACCCCAAGTCCCCTTCAGGGTGAAAAGGGTGGAATATAAAGGTTTCAAACAAATAAATAATGCCAGCCTTATTTGGGCAGTTCATTCCTAACAAGTAGGTTCTGACGTCACTCTCACTCCCATAAGCATAAGAACATCATGAGTAGAGAAGCATGGCAGATCCTGAACATGACAGATAGTGAAGAAATCCAAGCGGAAGGGAATTAACTCTTTTGAAAAGTGATGCCAGAGGAGTGTTCCACAGATTTCCAGCAATGGGTCTTCCTGCAATTCTGCCAAACCTCCCAGCTTTGTTTTGATGCCAGTAGATCAGGATGCAAAGAAGCTGAAGGATGATTTTTTAAAACTTTTTCTCTCCTAGGGAAGCCCTTGGGGAAGATCCTGATGCAAAGACATTTGTGGAGGAGGAACAGAGCAGGAGCTATAGGCAGATAGAGGAGAGTCGACAGGTGAGAACTTGTAGAGTCATAGAACCAGCATAATTGAATCATAGGGTTAGAACAGACTCAAGGGCCATACAGTCTATAAAGAGATGACTTAGGCAGGGCGGATCTTTCTTATTTTTTTATCCCACCGCTGTATACCAATTATAAAGGGACGAGGCTTATCAGGGTATTTAAAACCCAAAATCAAAACTGTGATAAAGCTGGAGTAATCTTCTGGCTGGAAAAGCTCTTGAAAGACCACTGGCCACCACCAAACTTATAAGCAATATTAAGCTTTTGGCTTACTTGAGGTATCTTAGGCAAGAATGCTCTGGATTCGCACTCAGGCTTGTGTACTGAGGTAACACTGAAGACATTACTTCTTTAAGATGTACACTGCCACCATTACACTTTTGATTACTGCAGGAAACCGATTTAAAACTTCTCTGACAGAGACACACGTGATATCAACAACACAAGGGAAAATGGTGATACATCAACTATTCATATAATTTCAAGTATAGAGTTCAACACATTTTATAGTTCAACACAATTATAGTTCAACACAGTTATTTTAGTAGTTCAACACAATTCATATAAGCAACAATACACAAGTGCAGAGGGATATGGATGTTTCATAATTCTAGGTCCACCGTGTGTATCTCAGACTTGCGTTACTCACGGTAACGAGGCGAGGTGATCACAGAACTGTATGTCCGCAAAGAGTCTGGTAGCAATTGTAATCCAGAATGGAAATAAATGAGAATCAGATGCCCCATCACACTGTTGACTCATGCACAGATTGTGGTCTATTAAGACTCATAGATAAACAGAGGGTGGCGCATGCATCAAGTTCATTCTTTCATCTCGAGCGGGCTTTGGCCATATGGGTTGAGAATCCCTTATCTGGAATTCCAAAATCCTAAAAACTCCAAAAATTACAGGCCTTTTCTAGTGCTGCCAGCTTTTGCCAGTGTGGCATAGACCAGGGCTGTACAACAGGCGGCCCTGGGGCCGTACACGACCCCCGAGCCCCTTCCCTCTGTCCCCCTAACTTGTTTTAATAAAATAAAAATAAAAATAAAAAAATAAAAATAAAAAAATACCTACTTCCGGGTTTAGGCAAGCATCGCGAGACTACGCCAGCCACAGACGGGATTTCGAGGGAGGTTGAAATCCCGTCTGTGGCTGCGTAGTCTCGCGATAGCTGCCGAAATCTCGGGTCCAGCGGGATTTGCGGCCTGGGCGCGCGCCTCCTCCCCCCTCGCGGCTGCTTCCAGGCCAGCCCCATTCCCTCAGAGAGAGGGAGGAGGGAGTGAGCAGGAAAGCGCCTCCTGGCTCCGTCCTCTTCCTGTGGAGGGCCCTCGCTTCCCGCCCCGCGGATGGGAGAGCCGCCGCACCCGGCCTGAGCTTGGCCTCGGCTCCAGCGGGGCTCTTCGGGGACGGCGTTGGCGTTGGCGCTTCGGCCCTGTGGCGGGGCTCCCGCAGTATGGGTAAGGAAGGGCCTGGCTCGAATCAATCAATCTAAAAACAGTGGGACATTGGGTGAGGGGGGGAGGGGTCCCTCAGTGGCGGTTTCCTTGGCGATGCTTCCTTCCCCTCCTCCGCGCCCCCTCCCCCTTGTTGTGCTGCCTTCCCCCGCGTGCAGGGCGCAACGTGGCTTCCTTTGCGCCTGCCCCCGCGGCTTGTTTTCCCTTCAGGGAGGGAGGGAGGGAGCTCTTTGGGCCTCCTCCACCTGCCTCTGGGAAAGGAGGCCCCATCAAGCCCTGCGACGGCATTGAGGTGTTTGGGTTTTTTGGTGTGTCCCAATTTGAGTGTGGACTCAAATAACTCAAAGGTATTAGGAAACATTCCCCCAAATCCACCAGTGTTCCCATTTGGGTATATTGAGTATTCATGCCAAGTTTGGTCCAGATCCATCATTGAGTCCACAGTGATCTCTGGATAGAGGTGAACTACAACTCCACAACTCAAGGTCAATTGTAAGTAAATTGGAGCCGGGGAGGGGGCGGAGCTGGGGGAGGGATGGGGGTGGAGCCGGGGGGCGGAGCCGGGGGCGGAGGCAGACCCTTTGGCCCCCCCAGGTGATCAGTGACCGGAATTCCGGCCCTTGGGCCCGTAGAATCTGGACAGCCCTGGCATAGACATTAATCAGAGGGAATTGGGCTCATGGACTGACAGACGTTGACTAAACCCTGATCTAAACCAGAAAAATGCATTACTTGGCAAAAACCCAGCGTGTTCTTCTCAGCTAAAGCCAATTGGCATTCCAGTACCTTTCTCCTGTGCTCTCTTCCCTTTCAGAGGCTGTCCAAGCTGCTGCTGGATGGCACTGAGCTAGTGACGAACATCCAGGTGGCAGCTGATGCTCGGGAGGCACACCGGAGGTCGGAGGAAGAGGAGTTGACGCGGCAGAGGTACGCATAAGGCCTGCACGTTGTGGGATTTGATGTGAAATACATGCAAGCAAAGAAACAGCCAAACTGTTGTGCCACTTGATAAAATCTTCACTATTAGCAAGGAATGGACAATGCCTAACATGCTCAGTTTCAATGGTATAATTGAAAGTCATAGAATCATATAATCATAGATTTGGAAGAGACCTCATGAGCCATCCAGTCCAATTTTCTAGTCGCAGCCAAATAAGTTGTTTTATGGTCCAAATACCCTATTTCCCCAAAATAGAATCATAGAGTTGGAATAGACCACATGGTCCAACTCCCTGCCATGCAGGAAAAGACCGGGCTCTATATTAATTTTTGCTCCAAAAGACTCATTGGTGCTTATTTTCATGTGATGTCTTATTTTTTGATGTGCAACACTCTACATTTATTCATGCTCAAAGATCTACATTTGTTCAAATATAGCCATGTCATCTTCTAGGGCAGGGGTGCCCACACTTTTTCAGCATGTGAGCTACTTGTTGAAAAGATCTACCTGCCCCCATTGCGTGCGTGCTCTCGCCGCCGTGTGTGCGCTCCTGCTGCCGTTTTTCACCCGCGCAGTGCTTCTTCCACCTGTGTGGCACTTTTTCCCCCCGCGTGGTGCTTCTTCCGCCCGCGGGGCATTGCGGGAAGGAGGAAGCGCGAGGCAGGGTCTTCGGAGGGAGCGAGGCGGGGCCTCCGGAGGCCCCGCCTTGCGCTCCGCCCTGCCTCTCTCGCCAGCAGCGGAGGCTGCATGGCTGCTTCCGGATGAGAGAGAGGCAGGGCGGAGCACGAGGCTGGGCCTTCGGAGGCCCTGCCTTGCGTTCCCTCCTTCCCGCAATGCCCTGCGGGCGGAAGAAGCACCGCATGGGCGGCAGGTGGCGGCAGGAGCACCGTGCGCAGGGCAGAAGCGCCCCATCCGGCTGCGATCAACCTCATTTGGTCTCACGATCGACTTCCTGGGCGGCCCTGTTCTAGGGTGTTATTCTCTTATATCAATAATATTTTTATATATAATTGTATATTATTGGTTTTTTAATAATTTCATATGTCTGTTGTGCGTTGCAATGGATGTACTACCAGTAAATATGTTGTGAACATACTGTCTTAAAGAAGCCAAGTCCACTGTAGTTAGTAATAAAAGTGTATTAACTGCAGCACAAAACAGTCAGACTTGACCAAACACACTAAAAACTTAGTGTGAAGCACAAGAAACCCATAAATACAACCAGTCTGGTTAAAAGAGAGCCAGTAGCACAAAATGCGGATTAAATCTCCGGAAAACCCGCAGCAAACTCGAACACAACAGGAACAAAGAAATAAGCAGCCACGCGTCGTCAGTCAGTCCGTCGTTGTCACACCAGAAGAAGCAGGCAGTAGCAGTCATCACACCAGAGGGGCAGGCAATAGAAAATCACTGAAGCAGTCCCAGTTCAAACCGAAGGAATAGTCAGCGTCAAGGATAGCCAAAAACTATCCGAAGGCAAAACGGGAAACCTGAAGAATTTAGCACACAGGGATTTAATTCGGTGTAGCCGGTGAAAGAGTACAAGATGTGGATCCCACCAGATACGATACCAGAGTCCAGGAAGAAGTCCAAGGTCCACAGTCCAACAATCAGCAACACAGCAGGCCAGGGCCGGGCAGCAAGAAGGACACCTTGCCAGCTGCAAGGAAGGGTTATTCCCGATCTCCCTTTATTCAAAGTTCTTCCTCAGAATTAGATTGAGCTAACGCCCCATCATCATTTCTCTCAGCTCCTACCACTCCTTCACGTGCTGTCTTTTGCTTTTCACGCCAAGCCATTCGTCTTCTGCGACGACTCAGATCACCCCAGCATAAAGCCTGCTCCTCAGTACTCCAATTCCCATCCCCAGCAAACCCCACAAATGAATTGCTACTAGTAGGTTCTTCACACACACCCCGTACCTGCTGTACTTTAGTCCAATCCAAATTGATGGACATGTCTTCAGAACTCCGTGAATCCCCATCTCCCATAGACTGCTCTCCATCATCACACCCATCATCCCCTGAGAAGCCCAGGAATGTATCATTGTCAGAGGACTCACTAAGTATTTGCCTTATTCTCTTCCTCTCCTGCTCTACATCTGACTCTGACTCAGGAGTAACCCGTTTCGCGTTCCTGGCCCCAATCCCCTCTTTTTCAGCCTCAGACTCAGGCTATGACAAAATATGTCTGCCTGACGATCTTAACGGGAACTGCAGTTTTCAAGCCAAATTTCCCTCATCCTCTACCTGTGCAGGGTGGAGAAGCTGGAGAATGAAGCCAAGGGCGACCAGGACAAGTTTGATGAGATCACCTCCAAGTGGGCGTCTGCCCGGGAGAAGGTCATCCCTCAGGATCTGTGGGAGGCCCTCAACCAGCAGCAGCAGCTCTGCGCCCTGCTCATCGAGGAGAAGAACAAGCTGATCAGCGAACTGCAGCAGGTAGGGATAAAGTGTGTGAGCACTTCCGTTGGCCTCAGAACAGAGTGCCCACAGAACTATCATGAAGGAGACGATAATCCTCACTCCATCTTTGCCATTTGTGTGCCCCATTGTGATTTCTGCGGCCGTAGTTCCGGCACGACCCAGAAGGAGGAGGTGTGATTGCATTAATCACCGGGATTAATCACCGGGAATGTGGCGCAGCTGGCTGGGTGTCAGCTGCATAAGATCGCTACTGACCAGAAGGTCATGAGTTTGAGGCCTGCCTGGGTCGAGGTGGGCTCTCAACCTATTGTGTAGCCTGTTGTCGACCTTTGCAACCCGAAAGACAGTTGCATCTGTCAAGTAGGAAATTAAGGTACCACTTAGTGGGGAGGCTAAATTTAACTGATTTACGTGGCTATAAAAAGATCTCCAGGAAACACGCTGAGGAATGAAGGAGTGCGACAGCTTCCCCTGGTGGCCAGATGTTAAGTTGCCTCTGTCTGTCTTGTGTGTTTGTGTGTCTAAATGTAATGTGTACATTGTAATCTGCCCTGAGTCCCCTGCGGGGTGAGAAGGGCGGAATATAAATAAAATAAATAAATAAATAAATAATGCATGGGTACCTCTGCTAATGTGTTATTTTCCTCTAGAATCATAGAAAGGAGTTGGAAGAGACCTTGTGGGACACCCAGTCTAGCCCCCTGCCAAGAAGCAGGAAAATCACATTCAAAGCACCCCCTAGGGCAGGCACAGGCAAACTTTGGCCCTTCAGTTTGTTTTAGACTGCAATTCCTAACAGTTGGTTGAAGTCCAAAACACCTGAAGGTCCAAAGTTTGCCCGTGCCTGTTTTATAGTCTATGGAACAATGTCCAAACAGCATATTTGAACTGAGCCTTCCAACCTGTTTTCGTTCCCCAGGAGCTGAAGGCCAAAGATGACCAGTACGTGAAGGATCTCCGGAGGCAGATGGAAGACATTAACCTGCTGCTGGAGCGAATGGAGGAGCAGATCCGAAACCTCATGAAAAACTATCGCCGGGAGCTTCTGCAGATCGAGGTAGGGGGACTTCGGAGTTCATTTTCTTTCCAAAAAACAATTCTGGGTCTCTCGGTCTCTCTCTCGGTCTCTCTCTCGGTCTTGGTCTCTCTCTCTCTCTCTCTCTCTCTCTCTCTCTCTCTCTCTCTCTGTGTGTGTGTGGGTGTGCACGCTCATGTAATAGGCACAGCCATTCTACTTTATTTATTTATTTATTTCTCGCATTTATATCCCATCACTTCTCAACCCCTGAAGGAGGACTCAGGACAGCATTACAATTAAGTCCCATTAGAGTCTATTACAAAAATTTCAATAATAAACTCACATATTAAAACATCACATAATAGAAACAATACATAGTTAAAACCATACAAAGATTGAACAATAAAAACCAGTCTCGACAGTCATATGCAATTTGTCCCTTAAAGTGCTGCTTACATCTATTGTCCAAAAGCCTGGTCCCAAAACCATTCCTTTAATTTCTTTCAGAAAACCAGGAGGGAGGGGACTGATAAATAAATAAATAATGCATGGGTACCTCTGATCTTAATTCAGTTGGGAGTGTGTTCCATAGTCGGGGAGCCACCGCCGAGAAGGCCTTGTCTCTCGTTCCCACCAGATGCATTTGAGCTGTTGATGGGAGCGAGAGCAGGACCTCCCCGGATGATCTTAGATTTCGAGGCGGGACATAGGGGTGGATGCGTTCGGACAAGTGAGCTGGGCCAGAACCGTTTAGAGCTTTATAGGTCAGCACCAGCACTTTGAATTGAGAGGAGGTTGCTGTGATGAAACAAATATGGTCCCCCACCCCTGTCTCTTTAGACTGAAGAATTGAGGATCCTTGGCCATTTGTCCATATACAGGTCCTTCTCGAAAAATTAGCATATAGTCCTAAAGTTCATTATTTTCCATAACGTAATGATAAAAATTAAACTTTCATATATTTTCGATTCATTGCACACCAGCTGAAATATTTCAGGTCTTTTTTTGTTTTAATACTGATGATTTTGGCATATAGATCTCAAAAAATTAGCATATTCCATCCGACCAAATATGCTAATTTTTTGAGACAGTATTTTTGGGTTTTCAGGAGCTGTATGCCAAAATCATCAGTACAAAACAAAAAAGACCTGAAATATTTCAGTTGGTGTGCAATATATGAAAGTTTAATTGTTATCATTACATTATGGAAAACAATGAACTTTAGCACTATATGCTAATTTTTTGAGAAGGACCTGTATACCTATGAAAGACATACACATGCATATAAACACAGGCATATCAATGTCAAACTGCATTTATTCTACAGTGTAGATGCACCCATGTTATTGTTGCTGTTGTTATTATTCCACATCATAAATATTGCATACCATAGCTATTGTGTAATGATGATGCTCTGTTAATGCTGGGAGACATCACAGTCAAAAAACAAAAGAGGGGGAAAATTACACTGTGTAACACAAATTGGAAAAAAAAGTCCTGTTGCTGGTTTGAAAGTGTTATTTCCTATTTAATTGTGCAATACTTACTTGGAAAGTACTTGTAATACTCCAGAAACTTCATTTTTGTGACTAAGGTTGGCACTGTTATTTCCTCCAGTCTAGGCACTTTGTTTATAACTTTCTGAAATGAAAATATACCATTTTCAACCTTTCAATGTGCAGACAGCAACACATTTATTGCATTTTAACAAACTTTTCCCATGTGTTTATGATAGAACAATTAGGAAATGACTCTATAACCCAGGGACAAAAATTGTGTTACATAGTGTTATGAAACGGCCTCCAAAGGAAGGTTCAGCTTCATTGAGAAAAGCAAACAATGGTGGTTCCGTGGTCAAACCTTCTGTGGTTCCAATTCCAAATGGGCTGACAAAACCTCTGAATGAAACTGCCAGTGCAAAGATCTCAACATTACAGCTACAATATTGCTTGAAACTTGCTATATTACTGTCCCAACACTGCCAATTTCTCTTTGACCAAAGAGAGTGGGATCCCATTGTGCCACTTGTTTTTTTTTCTTCCCCAGAAAGCCTTTGAATTAGAGCGCCGTGAACTCCTCAACACCAACAAGAAGAAATGGGAGCAAGGCATGCAGACACTCAATAACCAGGAGGTAAAGGCTCTGGGGCATGCACACCTGTCTTCATGCACAGAAGGAAGCCCCCACTGGGTTGGCTCCGAAATGAACCTCAGTCCCTGCTCCAGGATTTCAGTTCATCTCCTCCCGTTTCGAATCCAGGTTCACAATGTTTGGGCTGTGCTTACAGGGTCAGATAAATGGTTCCTGCTATACTAAAGGGAGAGTTGCCATGCCTCCAATGTCTGTGGATTGCTTTCCTGCATTCAGGAACATAGATGGGAGAATGTAACTGAAATTTGAAGTTTCAAGTCTGGCTTCCTCTTAAGTTTCTGACTCTTTTGTTATGGATTGTTCAAGTAATGGGGATTGGGAGTATTGCTCTGCAGTGGCTCCAATCCTTCCTGGAGGGTCGGTCTCAGAAGGTGTTATTGGGTAACACCTGTTAGACTCCACAATCATTGACTTGTGGCGTCCCTCAGGGTTCAGTACTGTCCCCGAAGTTATTTAACATCTACATGAAGCCACTGGGAGACATCATCCGGAGTTTCGGAGTAAGGTGTTATCTCTACGCAGATGACGTCCAAATCTGTCACTTCTTTCCACCTGTCACTAAGGAGGCTGTCCAGACCTTGAACCAGTGCTTGGCTGCGGTGTTGGACTGGATGAGGGCTAGCAAATTGAAACTGAATCCTGACAAGACAGAGGTCCTCCTGGTCAGTTGAAAGGCTGAACAGGGCATAGGGTTACAGCCTGTGTTGGACGGGGTCACACTCCCCCTGAAGACGCAGGTTCGCAGCCTGGGAGTGATCCTGGATTCTTTGCTGAGCCTGAAACCCCAGGTCTCAGCGGTGGCCGGGAGAGCTTTTGCACAGTTAAAGCTTGTGCACCAGCTGCGCCCGTACCTTGGGAAGTCTGATCTGTCTATGGTGGTCCACGCTCTGGATTACATCCTGAATAGATTACTGCAATGCGCTCTACATGGGGTTGCCTTTGAAAACTGTTCAGAAACTTCAGTTGGTCCAACAGGCGGCAGCCAGATTGCTCACTGGAGCATCATACAGGGAGCATACCACCCCCGTTACGTCAACTTCTCTGGCTGTCGGTCCATTTCAGAGCACAATTCCAAACCCTATACGACACCAGCCCAGCTTACTTGTCCGAACGTATCTCCCTCTATGTTTCACCTCGTAGCTTAAGATCCACTGAGGAGGCTTTGCTCTCGGTCCCACCAGCATCGCAAACACAACTGGTGGGGAGGAGGGACAGGGCCTTCTCAGTGGTGACCCCCCTGCGCCTGTAGAATTTGCTCCCCAGTGAAATTACATCGGCATCCTCCCTCCTTTCTTTCAGGAGAAATCTAAAGACATGGTTGTGGAACCAGGCGTTTGGCTAATGAATATAATGGCACTAAACATTGAATCTGACCTTGTGATTGTTGTAATGGAAAAGGCTTTTTGATTGTGTAACTAATATTGTTTTAATATATGGTATTTGTATGTTTTTTATCTTCTATTATATTGTATTTTCTATTGTGACATCGTATCATTGCTATTGTTAGGCGCTCTGAGTCCCCCTGCGGGGGTGAGAAGACCAGGGTAAAAATGATGTAAATAATAAATAAATAAATATGTGTAAACCAATAACACAACACACAGTTTACGAGTTCAAAAAGAAAGCCAACACAAGAATGCAACAAAACATTCAGAGTAGTGACTTTAAAACATAATCAACACTACAGTCAGTTTCTTCTGAGTCGTATTACACTCACATATAGTCCATAAATAGAGTTCAAATAAATAAATCCTCCAATTCTTCTTGGATGTAAAAATGCTGGCCAACATGAAATATAGCTTTGTGCAGAGCAGCAAGGATTCCAGGAGCAAACGTAAAGTAAGCCCAACTCCTAGAACAAAGTCTCCCCAGTTATACACCTCTGGGAGTCACCCAAATTGATCAGCCTTGATTATCAAACCTGTGGTTGCAATTAACCTGCATGTGTTTTTCTATTAACACACACCTGCACACCTGGTAGCGATCCCACTGTAACTTACAGTATCTTAATTTCATTTCTGTCAGAACAAGGCATTATCTGGCCCATAATCTCACTGGTCAACTCATGTGAAATGTGCTGCTGGATGTGATTTCTGCAAATTAAAACTCCTAGAAAAGACATTCTACCTAAAATTAGGACAAATATCTTTACAGAACTTGGACTATGTGTACTTTAAAAATATTTATATTTAACTAGCTGTACCCGGCACGCGTTGCTGTGCCCTATTTAGGAGATGCGAGAAAGTCTGAGTATGTAAGGGTTGGAATTGTTGTTAGTTATGGTGTTGTTGGGGCCATGGCTGTGTCGTTGTGGGTTGTTCTGGTGGGTGGGATGTTGAAGTCCTGGGGAGTTGTTGGTGTGTGGTGTTGCTGGCGTTCTGCAGAGCTTGTGGATATACAATGTTTTTTGTCTTTTCATCTGCTGTGTTGATGTAGAGGTTGATGCTTGTGTGGGTGGGGTACTTTGGAAGTGAGTGGAGGTACTTGAAATCCCATTATCCATGGTGTGTCCTCCTCTGAACTGCAGTCGGATGAAGTGTGGGTCATGGGGGGCATTGTGTGCCAAGTTTGGTCTTTATCGGTCTTGGTTCTGGGCCACAGTGGTCTGTGGGGAATGATGGGTTTTGAAGTAGTACAAATCCCATTATCCATGGAGGTACTTCAAGTCCCATAATCCATGGTCCACCCTCCTCCAAACTGTAGTAGAATGTAGCGTGGGTCATAGGGGCTCTGTGTGCCAAGGTAGGTTACTGTAAATTCAGGCCATACACAATGTCGCATGAGCTGAGGCCTAGTCAGGAACAGCAAGTTAATGAAGCCTTACTGTCAATTCAGGCCATACACAATGTCTAATGAGCTGAGGCGTAGTCGGGAGAATCAAGTTAATGAAGCCTTACTGTCAATTCAGAGCGTAAACAGCATTCCATTAAGTGAGGCCTAGTCAGGGAAATTAAGTTAATGAAGCCGTACTGTCAATTTTGGGCGTGGTCTGCAATTTGTAGGGGTGTAAATTTTCTGGAGAATCAAGTTAATGAAGCCTTACTGTCAATTCAGAGCGTAAACAGCATTCCATTAAGTGAGGCCTAGTCAGGGAAATTAAGTTACTGAAGCCTTACTGTCAATTTTGGGCGTGGTCTGTGATTTGTAGGGGTGTAAATTTTCTGTGGGAAGTGAATTGGGTGTTTGTGTTTGTGCCTCAGCCCTTTGCCTTATCCTCCTCTGACAGTTTATTAGGGGTCGGAATGTTCATGTTGGCTGGCCAGTACAGGAGCTATGCAAATCCGCCCTTATTGGCAGCCAATCATGTTGTCAGAATGTAGAGGCTGGGAGAGTCGGTGGCAGCCCCGGAGGATGCTGGGAAATGTAGGGTTTTTTTACTCGTTGTTTTGGGGGACTTCTAGGTTTTGGGGGGGAAAGTTTCTTTGCTACAAACGTACCTTGCTTGAGGCCTATTTCTGTTGGCAAGTTTGGTGTTTCTGCGTTGTAAGGTTTCTCTGTTTGGGACAGTCGTTCCATGACGGGAACCCCTTTATATAATAGATTGGTTTTTAATCTGTTGAATGTATTATATAGCTGCTCTGAGTCCCCCTGCAGGGGTGAGAAGAGCGGGGTAGAAATGACGTAAATAAATAAATAAATAATTTATGATCTAATCGTTATTTTATTGTTTGTATGTGTGGCATCGAATTGTTTCCTTTTGTTAGCCGCCCTGAGTCTCCCTTCGGGGGTAGAGAAGGGCGGGTTATAAATAATTGAAATAAATAAATAAATACTGTTGTTTGACAGTGAGATAGATCTTCTCAGAGGCTGATGGAACGTCCTTCCAGAGAACTCTTCAAAACTGATGTGCATCTTTTTGGAGTGCTTTGAGTGTGTTGCTGCATGGCACAATAGTTGGACTAGATGGCCTCTTCCAGCTTTAAGGTTCTGTGGTTCTACCATGGACTGCTATTAATGCAAAGGAATGGGTCCAAGAACAAAAGAGGCCGGAACTCTTTCTAGAAGTCAAGGCAACTCCACCGGATAGGCCAAAAGACACAAGAGGGGATTCAGTACTTAATAACGCCTTTCTGTGATAACTTTTAATTTACAATATTTATTTATTTATTTATTTATTATTTCTGGTATTTATATCCCGTCTCTTCTCTACCTCCGAAGGGAGACACAGGACGGCTTACATATAAGTAGCGGTACAATGCTGCTACAAACAATCACAATAGTAAACAGCAATAATCAAAACAATAAGTACAGCATTAATTAAAACCATAAACATTATCACAACATCATCAGCCATAACGTCATTCCAGTCCATATCCACCTACAATGCTCCTTCTGTCTATTGTCCGAAAGCCTGGCCCCAAAACCACAATTTTACTTTCTTCCTGAAGGCCAGGAGGGATGAGGTCAAGCTTGTCTCAATTGGGAGTGTGTTCTATAGGCGGAGGCCCCGGCCAAGAAGGCCCTGTCCCTTGTCCCCGCCAGACACATTTGCAATGTTGACGGAGGCGAGAGCAGGGCCTCCCCGGTTGATCTTAGGTTTCGAGGTGGGACGTAGAGGCAGATGCGTTCGGACAAGTCAGCTGGGCCAGAACCGTATATAGAGCTTTATAGGTCAAAACCAGCACTTTGAATTGGGCTCGGAGATGGACCGGCATCCATGGAGCTGACATAACGGGGGTGGTATGTTCCCTGTATATCACTCCAGTCAGTAATCTGGCTGCCGCCCATTGAACTAGTTGAAGTTTCCGAACCGTCTTCAAAGGCAGCCCCACGTAGAGTGTGTTGCAGTAATCTATTTGGGATCTAACCAGAGTGTGGACGGCCGTAGCCAGATCAGGCTTTCCAATACCATTCTGCACCCAGAGCACAATAATCTACTGTGTCAATAGGTGTAGATGCAGCCCTCTTTGCAGGAAGGAGCATGAGATTGTGTATAGAGTGTGATGTGTATAGAGATCAAGTCCCACGAGGAAAGGTTGAAAGAGTTCTTTATTCTGAAGACTCAATGATTAAGAGATACTTAGTTTGCCATCTTGAACAGATTTTTCTGGCTGTCACATATGGAAGAGATTTGTTCAGAAGGAGAGGACCCGAACCAGCAGGAATACATTGAAGAAAAGGAGGCCCTGACTAAACAGTGCAAATGACTTCCTGATGTTGCAGCAGAGGGACAAATTGCTGTGAGAGATGTCTCCTTTGCTGGAGGCTTTTCAGCAGAGGATGGATGGATGGCCACTTAGCAGGAGTGCGGGACTAATAGATTTCCTGTGTCAGCAGGTGTTGAATTTAGATGGCCTTGGAAACCACTTTCAACTCTGTGATGCGGGGCAGGGAGCGAGGTTCATTTTGGAGCCAGCCCAGTGGGGGCTGAAGGGGTCTGTCCATCTTTACTCCATTTTCGGATGATCAAATACCTTCTCCTTTTGGCCCCAGTTGGATTTCATGATGGCCCGCCTGAAGAAAGTGGAGGAGTACCAGCGGGAGCTGAACCAATTGCGAGTGCAAGATGCTGAGGACTACAATATAGTCAAGATCAAGCTGGAGCATGATGTGCAGGTAAGGCAGAATGGGCTCAAAGCGCATCAAGAGTTGATGGGAAGGAGGATGGGAGGTTATGACACATCTGCAGCACAGATCCTTTTATGGATAGCTGATGGAGGCCTCTAATCAGACCAAAAAGTCTCTTTGCATCTCTTTGTGGAGAGAAAAAGCAGTGTATAAATAAACACAATAATAATAATAAGGCCTGGTCAATCATGGTTCTAAATGGTTCTAAAGTACTTACAAAACTACAGTTCTGGTGGTGAACACTAGGTGGCGCTGGTGCTTTGCTTCTACAGTGTTGCTAAAGTTCTGGTGGTGAACATTTCACAACTCTAACAAAACTTTCAAAACTTCATTATAAATGGCAGTTCCTAATTGGTTCTGTCTTAAAAATAGCCAATAATGAAATAATAATGAAGTTTTGAAAGTTTTGTTAGAGTTCTGAAATGTTCACCACCAGAACTTTAGCAACACTGTAGAAGCAAAGCACTAGCACCACCTTGTGTTCACCACCAGAACTTTAGCAACACTGTAGAAGCAAAGCACCAGCGCCACCTAGTGTTCACCACCAGAACTTCAGTTTTATAAGTACTTTAGAACCATGATTGCCCAGGCCTAATAATAATAACTATATAAAATAATAATAACTATAATAATAATAACATAATAATAATATTTCAAGTTCATTTTTTATTCTAATCCTATCCTTTGGGGATGCCAGCAGCAGACTCCAAAATGACCTAACAGGTTAAAAAACTGTGCCAAAACAAATAAAATGAATTCCAACATGGAGAAATGTATGGTACTGTACTTAGGCAATACAAATGAAATGCACAGATATAGGATGGGTGACCTCTAGCCTGAAAATAGTTTGTGTGTAAGGGATTTAGTAGATCACATGCTAAACATGGGTCAATAATGTAATGCGGTAACTAAAAAAGACAGTAGGATTATAGGCCGCATCAATAGGAGTATAATGTCTAAGTCAAGGGAAATAATAGTCCCAATCAATTCTGCTATGTTCGGGCCTCATCTGGATTAATCCTGCATCCATGTCTGGGCAAAGCAATTCAAGAATGACATTGACAAGCTGCTAGGTATCCAAAGAAGGGCGACCAAAATGGCCAAAGGTCTGTAAGCCAAGCCCTGTAAAAAGCAGCTGAGGGAGCCGAGTGTGTTTAGCTTGGAGAAGAGAAGGTTGTGAGGGATCATGATAGCCATGTTTAAATATTCAAAGGGATGTCATATTGAAAAGGGAGCAAGCTTGATTTCTGAGGCTCTAGAGCAGGGTTCGGGAACCTTTTTGACTCAAAGAGCCATGAAAGCAAAATATTTAGAAATGTATTTCAGTGAGAGCCATATAATATACAGTATATATTTTAAGACTGAATTCAACTAAATGTCAGTATATACGTACGTACGTACGTATTCAACTTATCATCACAAAATACAGAGTTAGGGATATACTTACCATTTAAGACGACTCGGCTTTCAGCGCCTCCGTAGTTTCCTGACTCCCTTGGGTTCAGTGCCATGGCCGTGCCTCGAAGCAGGGGCTGCCGCCAGCGCACCCTCGCCATCTTGGATAGAGGGTGGGAAAGTCAATGTGTGGCCCAGGCCAGGTGTAGCGTGCAGGCGAGGAAGGAGGGAGGGAGGTGCTGACAAGGCTCGCTAGCAGCAGCAGCAGCCTGCTTGGAGGTTGGCGGTTCGAATCCTGGGAGGATCTAGCAATTCCTAGAGAAATATCCTCTGGGGGAAGCATGCCATAGAGTGCCCTGAAGCAGTGTTTCTCAACCAGTGTGCCGGGGCACACTAGTGTGCTGTGAGTGATCATCAGGTGTGCCGTGGGAAATTGGGACCTCCGGGGGGAGGGGAGTCTAGTGCAGGGGTGGGCAATTACCGGCCCTCCAGGTGTTTTGGACTTCAACTCCCAGAAATCCTAGCCAGTTTACCAGCTGTTAGGATTTCTGGGAGTTGAAGTCCAAAACACCTGGAGGGCCAGCAATTGCCCATCCCTGGTCTAGTGTGTTGAAGTATAAAAACCCTAAGAAACGTACCTCGATAAAGACACAAAATTACAACCACCCCCCTCCCCACCCATTGTCTACTTCGTCTCTCCCTCTCCATGCATTGGGAAGGCTCGCCTCCCTTTCCCCAAGTAGAGACCTCCTCTTGCCTCCTGGGGGTTCTGTGTGGGAAGTTTGGCCCAGTTCTATCATTGGTGGGGTTCAGAATGCTCTTTGATTGTAGGGGAACTATAAATCCCAGCAACTACAACTCCCAAATGTCAAGGTCTATTTCCCCTGAACTCCATCTGCGTTCATATTTGGGCATATTGAGTATTCATGCCAAGTTTGGTCCTGATCCAACATTGTTTCAGTCCACAGTGCTCTCTGGATATAGGTGAACTACAACTCGAAAACTCAAGGTCAATGCCCACCAAACTCTTATAGCATTTTCTCTTGGTTATGGGAGTTCTGTGTGGGAAGTTTGTGTCTTTCTGCCATTCCTGCCAGGATATCTATGTTGGGTTCATCGAAACAGGCCCAGGTTTCACACGGAGTATATAAATACATTGAAAAACATATTAACTATATGTATTCCTGTGTTAGAGTGTCATTTTGTGTCATTTTGGTTGGTGGTGTGCCCCAGGATTTTGCAAATGTAAAAAGTGTGCTGCGGCTCAGAAAGGGTTGGGAAAAACACTGCCCTGGAGGACCTAGCAAATTCCTAAAGAGACCCTTTCTAGCACTGTGGTGGAGCCCCTGGTGATGCAATGGGTTAAAGCCTTGTGCCAGCATGACTGCTGACAAAAAGATCAGCGGTTCGAATCTGGGGAGCGGGGTGAGCTCCCTTCTGTCAACTCTAGCTCCCCATGTGGGGACATGAGAGAAGCCACCCACAGGATGGTAACACATCTGATCATCCCCTGAGCAATGTCCTTGCAGACGGCCAATTCTCTCACACCAGAAGCGATTCGCAGTTTCTCAAGTCACTCCTGACACACACATACAAATAAACCCAAAAAACAAAACACCTGTGATGTTGGTTCAGTTCTCAATATCTCTCCCTTGGGTGCCAGATCCTGGAGCAACAGCTGCAGCAAATGAAAGCCATCTACCAGCTGAACCAGGAGAAGCTGGAGTACAACTTCCAGGTGCTGAAGAAGCGGGATGATGAGAACACCATCATCAAATCCCAACAGAAGCGGAAGCTCAACCGGTATAAGCGGAGCCACTGCTCGGGAAGGGGATTTGCCAGCAGATCCAATGTTTTTGTTTCCCAGGGCGATATGTTTTCTTGCAGAATTGGCATGTTGTTATTTTGATGACAAAAAATAGCAAGGACACATGTTGTCCCCACAAATCCTTTGCCTTTCTGTTGGTTCCATTTTTATTTTTTACTAGCCGTCCCCTGCCACGCGTTGCTGTGGCCCAGTCTGTGTACACATGTTTTGTGTGTGTATATGCTTTTTTATTTATATATATATATATGTGTGTGTGTGTGTGTGTGTGTGTGTGGTTTTGTGCATGTGTTGTAATGTATTTTTTTTGTTTTTTGGCTTTTTAAGTCTCTTCTGCTGTGTTTTTCAGTGTTTTTATGAGTGATGGTCACTCATTGGCCTGATAGGTGTGTTGTGTCAAAATTTGGTGTCAATTCGTCCAGTGGTTTTCGAGTTATGTTAATGCCACAAACGAACATTACATTTTTATTTATATAGATTGAATTTATCATGATGTCTGTGCTGGACTGTGTCCGTAGCTCATTGTAAAAAATCTTTGAAAGTGGGGTGTAAAAATCATTTCAAGGTGGGATGTGCTTATGTTTTTCATCATCATCATCATCAATCTTCATCATCATCATCATTGTTTTGTGGTAACTACCCTTTTTGGCTCTTTGAAACTAATTTTTATGTGGTTGTGTATTTTGTTGCTTTTGAAAGTTTGTATTACACACTGTCATAACTCTGGTAGATTTTAATGTAATCTATGATGCGATTCTATTTTGGGTGAAAATCAGGCTAGTATAGAACAAATCGAACGCACAGTGTGGATGAACCCTTGTTCTTGCGAAATGGCCCTGGCCATTCTTGGGCATCAGTATCAGGAATGGGCAAACTTGGACCCTCCAGCTGTTCCGGACTTCAACTCCCACAATTCCTAACTGACAGTAGGACATTAGGAATTATGGGAGTTGGAGTCCAAAACACCAGGAGGGACGAAATTTGCTAATGCTTACTTATAGAGGAACGATGGACCCTCCTGCCCTTTCTTTGACCACGGGAGCTCTGCTTCTTCCTCCAGGCTGCATGACATCATCAACAACCTGCGGCAGAAACTGGCCAGGCAGCTCAAGCAGTACCGCGAGGAGAACCAGACGCTGACCACCGACTACAAGCGGCTCGTGGAGCAGTACAAGGACCTGCAGAGGACCATGAGGTGAGGGACTGGCGAGTTGCATCGGACATCAAGGGAGCCTTTTCTAGCAAGAATAAGACTAACTCTGGTTCCCATGGTAACTGTATTTCTAGTATTTTTTGTAGGCCTTTCTTTATTTCTATCCCATATTTTTGGCACTTTCGCAAGTCCACTATAAATGGAAGTATGATCCTTGCTTTTCTTTACATTTCCAGCAAGATGTGCATATGTTACTATAACATTTTCTTGTTAGGAATACATGAGATGAAGATAGAAAAGAATATAGACAAATTATTATTTCTGATGATTACAGTGGCAAGAATATGCTACGCAAGAAGATTCCCAGAAGAAGGCTGAGATTGGCTATAGACCAAATGAATGACCACAGTTATAGACCGAGCTGAACTTGTGTTTAGTCGGCGATTTGGTTTTTATGTATTTTATTCCTATGTATTTTAATCATGTATTGTTGTTAGATTTTTTTTGTTGTAAAGATTTTAATTTTATCTTGAACAGAAATGAGTATTTTCAAGAGGGGGAACAATAGTCATATAAAGAAAAGTAGGAAAATTTAGGGGGGGAAAGAAAAAAAGAAAAAAAAAGAAAGAAGAGTAAAAAATAATTTACAAAAAAATATTAATGTGACTTCTATTCCAGACTTGTGTTTTCCATTAATTCATATGTTCAATTATTTTGTTTCCCCTAAATTTATTTTGTTGTTAATTTTTCTTAAAATTTTGTTGTGGCATTGAATTTTTTGCTGTGAGCCGGTCTGAGTCCCTCAATTGAGGTGAGAAGATCGGGATACAAAAGTTTAAAATAAACAACAAGAATAAATAAGATGGAAACAAAAATAGATTCCGGAAGAGAACGAATGGCTGATAAAGATACTAGAGATTAGAAACATGGACAGATTAACATTTATTATTTCAAAAAATAAGGGCATAAAAATGAAAGAAACAAATTGGGAAATGGTAACAAAATACCTGAAAGTAACAAGAAGATTTTGATCGAATATAAATGAATTAAATGATTAAAAATGTGATAGGAAAAGAGAGAAAGTAACTCAATAATAATAGTAATAAGAAGAAGGAGGAGGAGGAAGGGGAATAGAATGGAAACCTCAGGAAGTTAACACTTTTATTTTAACATGTTTAGACCTAATCTTAAACCTTGTCTATCTCTTTCTATTTTTTAAAAAAATTTCTTCTTCTCTCTTTGCTTTCCCCCTCTTCTCTTTTTCATACTTTTATTTTTATCTATTTTTTAAAAAATATATTATTTGGTTCAGCTTTTTAAAAATTGTAAATTTCAATAAAGATTTTTTTAAAGGGAGCCTTAAAAAAATTCCAGGTGGTATCTCCCCCCCCCCTTTTTTTTTCCTTGCAAATGTCTCTGGTTTTTGGTCCAGAGTTTAAATCATAGAATCCTATACTTGGAAGGGACTCCAAAATGCCACCCTGTCTGACCCCCTTCTTTCTGCCAGGCAGGAAGGCACAATTCAAGCTCTCCTGACAGATAGCCATCAAGCCTCCATTTAAAAACCTTCACTGGACTGTCAGACATCTGCAGATTCCACTCTCAAATAACTTTTAGCCACCTATTGACTCAGTGGCATTTTTAAAAATGTTATCACCTGACAATCTGTGCCACACTCTGTTCCTGGTTTTATTTTTTTAAGAGTTGGGCGAGTCCTTCCAGTTCTATAAATCTGCAATTCAGTTGGTCTCGTCTAGTTGGGATTAACAGTAAGGTCCAGACTTGCAACAGCAAATTCTGGGCCGGCCTTGACACAACATATTGTTATCCCTCTTTAACTACAGCGCCCTTTGGAATCTCGAGACTCGAAGATCCTATTCTGGGTTTGCCCTCACACAAACTGCAAATCCTAGGATGCTACGGGATGGAACCGTGCAGTTAAAAATGAAATTACATTTCTGTTTTTGGGTAATGTGAAAAGTCCCCAGGTCTATTTGGCCTTTGGTGTCGTTTTCTTCAGTTCTCAGGGACTTTCAACTTGCAACATTGGTGGTCTTCTTCAGAGCTTGAATTAAGTGAGGGTTTTGCTAACTCTCTTCTCCTTCAACGCAGGCACTTTGCCATAGTGGATGCTGAACACTTCCTGGCGATCTGGCTGATGAACGAGGAAGAGGCCAAGCAGCTGATCTACAAGGCCTTTGATGCTGACCGTGTCATCCATGCCCAACAGCTGGGCTTGCAGTGGTTTGAGCCCGACAGCTGGATCCTCCACAATGTGGGGCCTATTGTGCATTGCAAGAAGGTGAAGTCGGCCAACGAGTTGGCCCAAGAGATCATTGCAGCAGAAGGAAGTAAGCCGAGCTTCCCTACAGCCTTTGGCCAAGGGGTGGTGGTGTCTTCTTTCCATTGTTACTTGCTTCCAGCCCTGGAAAGCTCAGGGTCTGAGTTACATGAATTGACACTGTTTGCATATACAGCAGTGGCTTCCAAACTTTTTTGGCCTACCGCCCCCTTTCCAGAAAAAAATTACTCACCGCCCCCCTAGAAATTATTTTTTTAAAAAATTTAATAGCAATTAAACAGAAAGACATATGTATTAATGCAGTGGTTCTCAACTTTTCTAATCCCGTGACCCCTAAATAAGGTTCCTCATGTTGTGGTGACCTCCAACCATATTTTCGTTGCTACTTCATAAATAATTTTGCTACTTTTACGAATTCTAATGCAAATCTCTAATATGCAGGATGTATTTTCATTGTTACAAATTGAACATAATTAAAGCATAGTGATTAATCACAAAAACTATGTTTGGGGGAGTATGGACAACGGATGATGGGATTTGCAGTACCTTTGACCAATTCAGCTCTGACTTCCACAGACCACTGAGACCCCCAGAAATTACAGAACTGGACCAAACTTGGCACAGAGAACCCACATGACCAACAGAAAATACTGGGGGGTTCAGGAGGAATTGGCAGTGATTTAGGGAGATATAGTTCACCTACATCCGGAGAGAACTGAGAACACCAAACAACTATGGATCTGGACCAAACTTGTTTTGCTGGACCAAACGAATACTCAATATGCCCAAATTTGAACACTGGTGGAGTTTTGAGAAAAGAGCCCTTCTCATTTGGGAGTTGTAGTTACTGGGACTTATGGTTTACCTACAATCAAAGAGCATTTTGAATTCCACCAACAATGGATTTGAGCCAAACTTGGCACACAAAACCCCCATGACCAACAGAAAATACTGGAGGGGTTTGGAATGAATTGCCTCCCCTGGGGAAGGCCATGCTTTTTTCCGCGGTGGCGGGGAGACTCCGCTGGAGGACGCGGAGGCCTTTGCACTGCAGCCTTTGCACTGCACTGCGTGTGGGGGTGGAGCCAAAGAAGAGGGTTGCGCGACCCCTCCTAAATGGCCAATCATTCACCGCCCCCTTAAAGGGGTTCACCGCCCCCCAAATTCCCCCGAGCCTCCCACCGCCCCCTTGGATCGCCTCACGGCCCACCAGGGGGTGGTACTGCCCACTTTGAGAATCAGTGATATACAGTGTTCCCTCACTTATTGCTGGGGTTATGTTCCAGGACCTCCCGCAATAAGTGAAAAACCGCAATGTAGGGATGCTGTTTATTATAATATTTATACATTATTTTAGTAGTTATGCACTGTTTTAAGTCTTTATAAACTTAAAATAAAGTGAAGGAAAGGAAGGAAAGGCCCTTTAAGGTTGGAGGGAGGGAGGACTCAGGAGGGAAAGGGCCTTGGAGAGTGGTGGCGGCGAAACCCCACAAAACAGCGAAAATACAATGATATATGGTATACCATGATATATGCGCACCGGGAATGTGGCGCAGCTGGCTGGGTGTCAGCTGCATAAGATCTCTACTGACCATAAGGTCATGAGTTTGAGGCCTGCCCGGGTCGAGGTGGGCTCTCGACCTATTGTGTAGCCTGTTGTCGACCTTTGCAACCCGAAAGACAGTTGCATCTGTCAAGTAGGAAATTAAGGTACCACTTAGTGGGGAGGCTTAATTTAACTGATTTATGAGGCCATAAAAAGATCTCCAGGAGACACGCTGAGGAATGAAGGAGTGCGACAGCTCCCCCTGGTGGCCAGATGCTAAATTGCCTCTGTCTGTCTTGTGTATTTGTGTGTCTAAATGTAATGTGTACATTGTAATCCGCCCTGAGTCCCCTGCGGGGTGAGAAGGACGGAATAGAAATGAAGTAAATAAATAAATAAAATAAATATATTTTAAATTAATATTTTTTGAAATCCGCGAAACAGCGAGTCTGCAATAAGCGAACCACGAAGTAGCGAGGGAACACTGTAACTGCTTTTGTCTCCATCAATGTTTCTCCTTCCATGATCTCATAAACTGGAACTTATTTCACACAGCATGCAAACTGGCCTCAATCCCCTAGCTACAATATGTTTAAAACTGTCTTACCTCCAAATTCCACAATGCTCCAATCACCTACTTTGGAGTGATGGGTCCTTTCTGCTTCGGTGTCCATATGCTGGCAGCAAAGTGTCAGCTATAGGAATATTTAGTCTCTCTAGCAGAGTAGAGAGCAGCGAAGCCAGTGCTTTTATGAGCTTATGATAGGAAACAGGAGATGAAATGCGCAGGAAGCTCTGATAAGGTTCAAAAAAGGTGCAAAACTCATTTTATTGTTGCAGATAATGCATCTCATTAAAAACTGTAGATGACACTAAAAAAAAAGCTTCTTGCTGCTATCTTCTCAAACAGACGATGAGCACTTTATTTCCAGCCCTTACCCTACAGTTTTGCATTTGCACAAGCCCTTGTCCTGCCCTATTAGTTTCAAATCTACTATGTAACTATAAAAATATAGTAAATAAATAATAAATAAATCTGCACATGCCCACTTTTCTCGGCTACTGGTTGTTTGATATGTGGTTTATGTTTTATGATGTTTTACAGTTTACTGGTTTTATTTTTAAATATATATTTTACTGTTATATGTTTTAACTAGCTGTACCCGGCACGCGTTGCTGTGCCCTATTTAGGAGATGCGAGAAAGTCTGAGTATGTAAGGGTTGGAATTGTTGTTAGTTATGGTGTTGTTGGGGCCATGGCTGTGTCGTTGTGGGTTGTTCTGGTGGGTGGGATGTTTAAGTCCTGGGAAGTTGTTGGTGTGTGGTGTTGCTGGCGTTCTGCATAGCTTGTGGATATACAATATTTTTTGTCATTCCGTCTGCTGTGTTGATGTAGAGGTTGATGCTTGTGCGGTTGGAAGTGAGTGGAGGTACTTGAAATACCATTATCCATGGTGTGTCCTCCTCTGAACTGCAGTCGGATGGAGTGTGGGTCATGGGGGGCATTGTGTGCCAAGTTTGGTCTTTATCGGTCTTGGTTCTTGGACACAGTAGTCTGTGGGGAATGATGGGTTTTGAAGTACTACAAATCCCATTATCCATGGAGGTACTTCAAGTCCCATAATCCATGGTCCACCCTCTTCCAAACTGTAGTAGAATGTAGCGTGGGTCATAGGGGCTCTGTGTGCCAAGGTAGGTTACTGTAAATTCAGGCCATACACAATGTCCCATGAGCTGAGGCGTAGTCGGGAGAATCAAGTTAATGAAGCCTTACTGTCAATTCAGAGCGTAAACAGCATTCCATTAAGTGAGGCCTAGTCAGGGAAATTAAGTTAATGAAGCCTTACTGTCAATTTTGGGCGTGGTCTGTGATTTGGGTGTTTGTGTTTGTGCCTCAGCCCTTTGCCTTATCCTCCTCTGACAGTTTATTATGGGTCGGAATGTTCATGTTGGCTGGCCAGTACAGGAGTTATGCAAATCCGCCCTTATTGGCAGCCAATCATGTTGTCAGAATGTAGAGGCTGGGAGAGTCGTTGGCAGCCCCGGCGGATGCTGGGAAATGTAGTTTTTTTACTCGTTTTGGGGGCCTTTTAGGTTTTGGGGGGGAAAGTTTCTTTGCTACAAACATACCTTGTTTGAGGCCCATTTCTGTTGGCAAGTTTGGTGTTTCTGCGTTGTAAGGTTTCTTTGTTTGGGATGGTCTTTCCATGACGACTCTTCCTTTATATATATAGATTGTGCTGCCGTTTATATTGGGTTTGATCCCCATGTAAGCCATTGATCCCATTTTAATCTGTTGTTGTATTTGATGTGTTGTAGTTTTGTACTTATGTATACGGCATCAAATTGTTGCCTTTTGTCAGCCGCCCTGAGTCCTCCTTTGGGGGGGGGGGGGTAGAGAAGGGTGGGTTATAAATGAAATAAATAAATAATTAATAAATAAATAAGCCACCCTGAGTCACTTTGGGAAGATGGAGGCAGGATATAAGAATAACATTATTATTCGAAAGCATCTCTCTCTCTCAGCATTACTTCGTGAACGAAGATTCTTAGGAAGGACTCATCCCACGCTTTTTATAAGCGTGTTAATGACTAAAAAGGCCAATCTGAGATAGGCATGTCTGGTTGCCGAAAGCACAGCAGAAAGTCTCCTTGGGTGATGTTGTTTCCAAGTTGTGGTTCTTTCTGCGTTGTCGTTTCTCTTCGAGACCTGTTCGGCGTGTCTTCTCGAAAGAGGCCGCAGCATTGTGGATAGTGCGTCTCCATGCCTCCCGATGTGAGGCCAGGGTGGACTATTATTGGTTATCAATCTGGCCGAGCCTGAGATGTTGTTTCAGGGAGTCCTTATATCTCTTTTTGGGGGTGCCTCTCTTGCGCTGACCCGTGGTGAGTACACCATAGAGTGGTATCTTTGGGAGGCGGTGGTCCTCCATCCATGTTTTCAATAGCATGGCCTCGATGCTGGTGATTCCTGCTTGCTCAAGGACAGCAACATTCGTCACATAGTCGCTTCAGTGTATATTTAGGATTGTGCAAAGACAGCGCTGATGAAAGCGTTCGAGGAGTCGTAGGTGTTGGCGATAGGTGACCATGTTTCAGACCCATATAGGAGAATAGTCAGTATGATAGCTCTGTACACACTGATTCTGGTGCTTTGCCTCAGGTGCTTGTTGCTCCAGACTCTTTTGTGAAGCCATCCGAATGCACTCTATGCCTTTGCTAATCTGTGATCTATCTCTTTATCAATCTTGGTTTCTGAAGAGATGATGCTTCCCAGGGAGGTGAACTGCTGAACGGACTTAAGCACAGATGTGCTTATGCTGACGTGGGGATGATGGTGTTCTTCCTGTAGTGCAGGCTGGTAGAGAACTTCCAGTTCTCTACTAGAAAGCATACTAAAGCCTTTAAATTGCTGAGGTGCTGAACTTGCTGACTGAAAGGTCGGCAATTAGAATCCTGGCAGTGGAATGAGCTCCCACTGTTAGGCCCAGTTTTTGCCAACCTAGCAGTTCAAAAACATGCAAATGTGAGTAGATCAATAGGTACTGCTTCAGCAGGAAGGTAACAGCACTCCATGCGGCCATGCTGGCCACATGACCTTGGAGGCATCTACGGACAACGCCAGCTCTTTGGCTTAGCAATGGAGATGAGCAACAACACCCAGAGTTGGACACGACTAGATTTAATGTCAAGGGAAAACCTTTACCTTTAAAGACTTCTAATAAGAAGAGGAAAGTGGCCTTTACATTCAGGCAGGAAGCAGGACACCCTGAACTACATAGATCTAAGAAACAGGCGAAAAATCAGGCATTAGCCATGCCCCACAGGGTTCCCTCTGCCCATAATTGCTCTGTGTGCAAGCGTCAATGCTTCTTCACTACCAATACTTGAAGCCAAGCTGTGAAGGGGACCCTCTGTTATGCAAAGCTGTTTCTTGTCATTTCGGATGGTTTTTTGTGTGTGTTCAAGATTGTTGCTCTGTTCTGTAGCAAGCAGATCGCCCCGAGAGACCCCCTTCCCATTGGAGGGCTCCCCACACGAAGAGAAAACCGCCTCCCGCAGGGAGAGTGGGAAGGAGTCCCTAGATGCTGACCCAGCGGTCAAGGCACTCTGTTCCATCTCTGCCAAGACACTCAAGCACCTCCTGGAGCTTCTGTGTGACGAATCGGTGAGCCTAGTGGACCTAGGGTTTGGGGAATGGGGTAGTGAACCTTTATCCAGAGCAGCTCTCCTGAGTCTGTCCTCCTTGCCTTCCCTCCTTCCTTTCTTCCTTTCCAGGGCTTCCTGATCGAGAGCAAGCTCCGGGGCCTCCTCCAGCCCTTGGAGAAGGCTGACCGCACCCTCATGAAACTGGACTCCATCTTCTCGGTGAGTTACAGTAGAAGCTATAATCCACGAAGGAAATGCAAATTAATATTCACAACTTAAAATTGACTGGATAGGCCTGCCAGAAGACATGGCTCTTCAATTGTGTCTTAAATTCCGAAGGTTGATTTAGCTGTCGAATCTCTTGTGGCTGGTCGCCCCACAGTCTTCTTAGGGCAGGTTCTCTGGGGTTTGGTTGTGTGAAATCCCACCTGCAAATAAACAGTGAGGGTAGGCTGACCCACCAATAGCATACACAAGAGACGAATCACAAAAAGGAATATAGCATCAATATAAGTATCACGAAATATAAGTATTCAGGTTCCAAAAAATCAACATTTATCAATTATATCAATGGTACTCAGAGTAATATAAACAATATACTGTAATCAACATAGTGCATACATGCTGTCTTCATCTATGTATTTATATACAGCAAATACGGGCGGTAAACTCACATGCAAGTGAGTGGACGTCGTAAAAAGGAATGTCTCCCCACCTACAAATAACCATTATACAAGACTGGCATCCTTGACCGGGACTCTAATATTATTTGGATAGAACTTTATTATCATTTGGGAGGCATCCGGGACTGTGTCCCTTTTGGATGACACAGGAACTCCTTTCCGCCTTTTTACGACGTCCACTCACTTGCATGTGAGTTTACCGCCCGTATTTGCTGTATATAAATACATAGATGAAGACAGCATGTATGCACTATGTTGATTACAGTATATTGTTTATATTACTCTGAGTACCATTGATATAATTGATAAATGTTGATTTTTTGGAACCTGAATACTTATATTTCGTGATACTTATATTGATGCTATATTCCTTTTTGTGATTCGTCTCTTGTGTATGAAATCCCACCTGAACATTTGAAGATCCACAGTTGCAATCCATTCCTCTCATGCAGTGTTTCCCAACCTTTTTTGAGCCGCGGCACACTTTTAACATTAAAAAAATCCGGCGGCACACCACCAATCTAAATGACACAAAATGACACTCTAACACAGTAATACATATAGTTAATTGACCTTGAGTTTTGGAGTTGTAGTTCACCTACATCCAGAGAACACTGTGGACTCAAACAATGATGGATATTGACCAAACTTGGCAAGTGGGCCCCTCCGGCAGTAGAGCAGGCCGAGGGCCGCCACCAAGCCCAGGCTCCGGCCCAGGGTTCTGCCGCCAGCCTCAGCCGCTCCCATTGCCACGGGTAGCGGCTTGCGGGCGAAAGGGACAGCGGGGGAGAGGGAGAAGGTGGCAATTCTACATCCCCGCTCTCCGCCATGACTCCTGCCATGACTCCGTCCCCTCGCTCACTGAAGCTGCGTGAAGGAGGAGGAGCATGAGCGGTGGATGGGCTTCAGCCCTTCCCACTTAAGCCCATCCACCGTTCATGCTCCTCCTCCTCCGCGCAGCCTCAGCGAGCGAGGGGACGGAGTCATGGCGAAGAGCGGTGCTGGGGATGGGAGCCCCCATTCCCGGCGTCGCTCTCTGCCATGACTCCCGCCCCTCGCTCGCTGAAGCTGCGCGGAGGAGGAGGAGCATGAGCGGTGGACGGGCTTCACGCCTGTCCACTTAAGCCCGTCTACTGCTCATGCACCTCCTCCTCCGCATGGCCTCAGCAAGCGAGGGGCCGGAGTCATGGCGGAGAGCGGTGCCAGGGACCGCTGCTTGGCCCTTCCTCCTCCTCCCCCAAGCAGCAGGAGTTTGGCAGGAGGAGGGGGAAGCAAGGGGGCAGAGAGCCTTTCTCGCAGCACAGCAGGAGGTCAGTCACGGCACACTACCGTGCCACGTCACAGCGGTTGGGAAACGCTGCTCTCATGACTATTTGGCCTGTCCCAACTGGAAGCTCTCATCACAGCCACTCACCTAACAGATGTGCTTGTGTATAGGTTGACCACGTATAAGTCGAGGACAGGTTTGCAGCCAGAATAACAGATTGTCATGTGGGCAAGTTGAGGGTCATCTCCATTGGAAGAACCACAGTTGCAATCCATTCCTCTCGTGGCTGTTTGGCCTGTCCAATCTAGAGGTAAATAAGGCGTGGACCACAGTGGTCCACATCTTAGTTACTTCTAGATTGGACTATTGCAATGCGCTCTACGTTGGGCTGCCCTTGAAGACGGCCCGGAAATTTCAACTGGTTCAACGAGCAGCAGCCAGACTACTAACTGGTGCGAATTACAGGGAGTGGTCACCCCCGTTTAAGGAGCTCCACTGGCTGCCGTTTATCTTCCGGTCCCAATTCAGGTGCAGGTTCTTACCTTCAAAGCCCTGAACGGTTTGGGACCCGCCTACCTGCATGACCACATCTCCATCTACAAACCCACGGGTTCTCTTCGATCTTCCGGAGAGGCCCTTCTCTCGCTCCCGCCTCCATCGCAAGCGTGACTTGTGGGGATGAGAGAGAGGGCCTTCTCTGTAGTGGCCCCTTGGCTCTGGAATCTGCTCCCCAGAGATATCAGGCAAGCCCCCACCCCGGCAATCTTTAGGAGGAGCCTGAAAAATTGGCTGTTGAAGTGTGCCTTCAATGATCGAATGTTAAGATAATTCCTGACCAAACTCTGCATATAAGGCCCTCAGAAGCACTCTATTTCCTGGTTTGTGCAACTAAATCTTACCTTATCCCCCGGATCCCATCCTGATATACTGTATTTTATTGCCCTATCACCCAGTGGTTTAAAAAAAATTTACCTTGAAATTGGCCCTGCCCACTGTGCTCATGTTTAGTGTTTTAATGTTCTGATTTTATAGTGTTGCGCTGTTTATTTATATTGGTTTTGTAATTTATGTATTTTTTCTCCTTGGTGTTTGTGTGTTATCTTGTGATATATTGTGTTGCTGTACTGAAGGGCGTAGCCTCATGTAAGCCGCCCCGAGTCCCCTTGGGGAGATGGTGGCGGAGTATAAATAAAGATGATTATTATTATTATTATTATTAAAGTCTTTATCATAGCCACTCACCTAATAGATGAACTTGTGCATAGGTCGACAACGTATAAGTTGAGAGCAGATTTGCAGCCAAAATGACAGATTGTCATGTGGACAAGTTGAGGGTCATTCCATGGAGAGATGAAAACCCCAGTAATGCCTCGAGGGGCCAGCCACCATTTCCTTGCTCAGGCATTCATTCAAAAAGTCCAGAAGCAACACCATGGTGGAGAGAGTAAAGAGGGCCAGTGCGTCTTCTAGGGATACCGTATTCACTCAAGTCTCACGTGCCGTCAAATGTAATGCGCGTCTCTATTTCCAAAACCCTGAAACAAAAAAAGTATTTGCTGCCGAATGTAATGCACTGTGGCAAAAAGGGAACTCTTTATAATTTGCTCAAAAAGTGTGCACTGCAATTGTCTGAAGATTCCTTCCTTAAAAATAATTATGTTACAGCGCCAAAACTTCCAGGAAATTGATAAGGATACTGTCACGACACAGTTGCCAGGCCAGAAGTAAGAGTAATAGGGTTAGGAGGTTTCCCCTCCTAAGGCCAGTACTATCATTGCAAGCAACCCCACCCAAATCCATATCAATGTTTGATGCCGTAGTATCCTCTTCACACAGCCCTGTCCTCCTAGTAGTACCTGAGGTCCCAGACTCAACTACAACACATACCTTGGGGTGTATCTATGCTGCAGAATGAATCCCCTTTAAGTGCCTTGCTTCAATGCTATGGATTTTATTAATATATAATAATAATAATATTGTGCTAATAATTTATTATATTGTATATACATATAGTATTGATAATAATGTAATACAATGTAATACAATACTAATACAATATGATAATTGTATATTATATATTACATATAATATTACTAATAATATTGCTGTATAGTGGTGTAGTACAGAATAGTGATATATAATACTAATATTGTGCTTTGCTAATAATATATATTGTATGTACATAGAATATTGATCATAATACTTCTTGGCTTTTCTTCGCGAACGAAGATTCAGGAATGACTCATCCCACGCTTTATACAAGCGCGTTGATGGTTCGGAGGGTGGGTGTGTTCTTCAAGCCTGTTCAATTGACCTTTCTGGTGGAGCGCAGCATGCACAGAACTGGCCTCACCCTTTAAACCAAAGGTTCATCTGCCGAGGCCTAGCAAGCTGAGACGGTGGTAGCGAGGTCCTCAGGTGATAGGTTTGGTTCGAGTTTCCTTCTCTAGATGGTTGACCTTACAGGGTTAAACGAGCACCATCTTCCCGGGTTTGAAATCAGAGTTTTCCTTCTCCTAGGATGGTTGCCAAAAGGCTAGAGAGCCCATCCTGCCCATTGACGCTCTTTGTCAGACCCTTCGGTTGTGACCTGTCTGTCCCTCTCCGTTGGTGCCCCCTTGTTGTGGGGGAGAGGCTTGCGTACCCTAATGAAGTTGTGAGCTATGTTGGCGGTGGCAAAATAGTCACCAGTAGGGCCTCCCATCATAATACTATAATACAATATAATACTAATAATGTAATAAAGTAATTATATATTTTATATTACATGTAACATTACTAATAATATTGCAGTACAATACAGTAATACGTAATACTAATATTGTGCTATGCTAATAATTATAATATATTGTACATATAACTTGTAAGCCACTCTGAGTCCCTTTCAGGGTGAGCAGGATGGGATATAAATGTCATAAATAAATAAATAATAAATAAATTTATGGGAGTTGTAGTTTGACAAGGTCTTGAGCCTTCTCTGGCAAAAATGCCGATTCCTCACCAAACTACAAATCCCAGAGTTGCATAGCAATGAGCCCTGGCCATTACATTAGAGATGGTGTTCCTCAAAGAGGAGCTCTAGAAGCAGCTTCCCATTTGGCTTTGGCACAGCACTAGGATGACAGTATGATGCAACTCTAATGTGTACCCTAATTTTGGTGAGGTTGTTTAGCCAAAAAAGGTAGATATTAGATTTGAGTAAATAGAGTTGTTTTTTAAAATACGAGTTAAGGTACAATACTCACATTGACCCATAAATAAATCAACCAAGTTTTGATGGGAGTTGATTTTTGGCTAAAGTTTCTAGACTTATATGTGAGCATCTCCGTGACTTGGGTTGGTCCTGGATGCACTTGCTTGGATGTCTCCTTTGCTCCCTTTCCCTCTCAGTTATGGATGCCTGCCTCACTCCTTCCCCTGCTGTCACAGGAAGGTCAAGCCCAGGCTCTTTCTTTCATGACAAATGAAATGGGCTTATCAATACCTCCACCCGTCAGCATCCGCCCAGCTGACCTTCTCTGCTTCTCTCTAGGCCCTCAGCATTGACAATGAAGAGGATGTCTACAAAATGATGGAGTTCTTCCTCAGCTTCAAGAGTCAACAGGAGATGACTGATCAGGTAAAACTTGGAAGTAGGAAACATTCATCCCTTTGAATCCCTTTGACTCCCAGAGGTCTCTGGTCAACAAGCCCAAGACAGCCTTGCTCATGGGCCCATCCAGACAGTACCTTTATTCCCCACAGCAATGGGGAAGGTGGCCAGAGGCTGTTCTCTGTAAACCCAGAAATAATTGCAACAAAAGGCAAAAAACACGAGATTTCCAGATGCAGGAACACCACAGTTTTTAGCCGTATCTTTGCATGACTGTATGTCCCTGCAATTGGAAATCACGGGATTTTTAAAAATCTTGGTTTGTTCCTGGCTTTTTGATGTCTGTTCCTGATTGGTCAGTTCCTTAAAAGAAGGTGACACTTGAGTAGAAGGCCAAAACTTTGTCCTGAAAAGAGGACAAAGAAATGTAGTACTGCTAACTACATATCTTTGAATGTTAAAGCGGGATAAGATTTGGTTTGAAAGGAAATGTTAAGTATTTTCAAGAAACTTTTGCCTGGAAATAAGATGAAGGGAAAATGGTAAGGGATATTGTGGGGGTATGTAATTAAATGAAATGGGGAGAGAGGCAGGGGGAAACGCAAGGTCAAGAATCTCAATGGTGGGGAGAGAAGCTAATCTCTCACGAAGACCACATTGGGCATATAGGGGGTTGACAAGAAATAAAGGGAAAAGGAATGGGAAAAATGAGCCAAAGAAAAAAACTAAGGAAATAAATACATTTAAATGGGATTATCTCTAAAATGTGTGAGCCTCAACATCAATGGTTTAGCCTCAAATAATAAAAGATCACGGTTAAGAAGATTCATTGAAAGAAATAATCTTGGCTGTATAATGTTACAGGAAACACACAGATCAAAAAAAGATCCAAGTAAATTATTAAGTTTGCCAGGGTGGAGTACAGTGGCAGAAGCAAGAGCGAATAATAAAACAGAGTTGCCATCTTGATAAAAAATAATCTGGAAGTGGTACAGTATGATTTGGTGGAGGATACTAAAGGAAGATGGGTAATCTTTAAAGGAGAAATCGATGGGGTAAAAATCACAATTCTGAATATATATGTGCCTAATAAAGGTCAGAAAAGATATGTAGAAAAGATATTTAGAAAGCTGGAGGGAATATATGAAGGAGAAGTAATTGTAGCAGGTGATTTCAATATGGACTTGATACAGAATAAGAGTAGCATTTTAAATAGATGGAAATTGAAGGACTGTTTCAAAGAGGTAAACATACAACCAAAACCAACATATTTTTCAGGAAGGCACAAAAAAGTTTACCCGTATAGACTATATATTAACCAGAGACTCCAATCAGTCCAAGATAATAAAAGCTGATACCGACAGATAGAAATATCAGATCACGCTCCAGTACAAATAACAATACAGTTAATAGAGGAAAATCTCAATATAAATGGAGATACAGGGATACAACATTGAATCAGGAAAAAGACAGGGAAGAGATGGTAAAGAAATTAAAGATTACTTTCAAGTGAATCGAAAGTCGGCAAAAGAAGGAATTATATGGGATACAATGAAAGCATATGTAAGAGGCCTACTAATAAAAAAAAGAAGTATTCAAAAAGAAAATAAGAAACTTAGAGCGGAATGCAATTTGTATACAAATGGAGGATAAGTATAAAGAGCTACAGAATAGATATGATAAAAAAAATTAAAAAAAGAAATAGATAAGCTCAAAGAAGAATTAGAGGAAATAGATAAGTTTGATATATGGAAAAAAGAATTAATGGTTAAAAATGATTTCCAAAGGTCAAATATTAATTCAGTTAGACGACTAGCAAACTATCTTAAAAAAGGAAGGAAAAACAAAGAGTGAAAGAAATATATGATAAAAATAATAAATTGATAAAGGATAATAAAAGCATAAGGGATATATTTGCTGATTTTTATCAGAAACTATATAAAGGAGAAAAAATATACCATGTGAAGATTGGGTGAGAAAAAAAAAATAGGAGAGGAGGAAAAAAACAACTAAAGAATGAAGTATCATATCAAGAGATTGAGGAGGTAATAGACAATCTTAAAAAAGGGAAATCGCCAGGAAACGACGGATACACTACAGAATTCTATACTAAAATTTTAGCAAATAGATTAAAGGATATATTACCAAAAGTGATAGGGGAAGATCAATATGGTTTTACAAAGGGAAGAAATATAAGCCATCCACTGAGAAATTTGATTAATATTATTGCCCAGAAAAGTAAAAAAAGGTTTGCATTTATCAAATTAGATGTATATAAAGCATTCGATACAGTTAACCACTTTTTTTTATTCAACAGAATGAAGAATTTTGGAATAGGCAAAGAATTTATTGAGGTCATAAAGGAAATATACAAAAGGGGAAGGCAAAAGTGAAAGTAAATGGGGGATACACTAGAGAAATAGTTATAGAAAGAGGGGTTAAGTAGGGTTGCCCATTATCCCCAATGCTATTTACACTAGCTATAGAGTATTTAGCAGATAGAATAAGAAATAATGGTAGAATAATGGGATACAGAATAGGAAATGAAGTGGTAAAAGTAAATTTGTTTGCTGATGATTTACTGATAATAACAGAAAACCCAATAGAATCACTAAAAGAATTGGAAATAATATTAGAAGACTTTCATAAGTTTTCAGGACTAAAGATCAATATCACAAAATCAGAATTGTTGGGATTTAATTTGGAGAAAGGATTATTAGAAGATATTCAGAGAAGGGAAGACATTAAAATAGCAAAAAGAAAATAAAATACTTGGGTATTTTTCTAACTAATAGGTCAGAGAGGCTGTGGGACTTCAATTATAAGAAAATATGGGGAAAAATACAAGAGCAAATGAAAACTGGAAGGAAAAAAAAATTTAAATATATCAAAGAGAATTAGGCAATTAAAATGTGCATACTTCCTAAAATACTGTATTTGTTTCAAACACTGCCATTAGATATTTCACAACAAACATTTCAAAAATGGGATCGAGATATTAGAAAGTGGATATTTGGGGGAAGAGACCAAGAATAAGTAATAAGGAATTATATATGCCAAACAAAGAAATAGGATGGGGGATACCAAAATTACAAGAATATTATGAAGCTTTTCAATTGAAGACAATTTTAGAACTAGAAGAAGAAAATCAAGCAAAATGGATAAGAATAGAAAATGAAGTAAACAAAGGTCAAGGTGAATATGGAATTTTCACACAAAAATTGAAAGAGGTGATAGGGAAAACAATAGGCCCGAGGAAAATAGCTTTAAAAATATGGGAGAAATGGAAAAGAAATGGATGCCATTTTTCTCAAAGGAAGCCCCGATAGGGAGTCTGAGAAACAAAGAGGATAAGAGCGTCATCAAGAAACTGGAACAGTGGAGATATTGTAAAATAAAAGACTTATATAACGAAAAGAATGTACTAATGGAATGGAGTCAGTTGAAAACTTAGGAGGAGAAAGATTTTGGCTAACATTGAGAGGCATTTGGGAACAAATAAAAAAAGGAAGATAGCAATTTGGGTGAAAATATAATAGATAGGATATTAAAAGAAAGATCCAGTGGAAGGCAAAAAGGGTTAGGCAAAATATATGGAAGAATGCTGGAAGATAAGGAATTTATGTATAAAAGGATGGAAAATAGGTGGGAAAAGGAAGGAGGCCTAGGGAAAGAAAGAATAGATAGGATAAGGAATGGACTAAATAAAATAAAAACAGAAAAATATAGGGAACTAGAGCAGAAAGTAATAACAAAATGGTACAGGACACCAATCCAATTGGCACATATGATCCAGGGTCTAAACCGAAATGTTGGCACTGTGGGAGTAGAGAAGCCTGGTACGCACATCTCTGGTGGGAGTGTAAGGAGATACAAAGGTTCTGGAATCAAATTTTCAAGAAGATCGAACTATATACAAAAATAAAAATGATTTTAATATGGCTTTTCTCTTAAAAGGGCTATGCGGGGATAGTAAAAGCGAAGCGCATGAACAAAAATTAGTTATGATGATGTTTTGAGCGGCACATGCTGTGATTGTCTGGGGGTGGAAAGAAAAAAAGAAATGGACCCTTGAAAATGGTATGAATATGTGTGGGAACAAGTTCAGCTGGAAATTATGGACATTATAAGAAATGAAAAACTATGGACAGAAAAGCAGAAGAAAATCAAAGAAATATGGTTACCCTTCAAAAACTGGATACAGGAAGCTAAACCAGAAGATGAACACTGGGGGAAAAAACTGGACAGAATGCAACGATGGCTCAAATAAATGAAGGACTAACTTGTCAACGGGGGGAGGGGGGGTCAGGGGGAAAAGAAAATGTATTGTAACTAAAGCAATGTAAAGTAAGAGTAAATGTATTATAACAATACAATAAAAAATCTTCAAAAAAAAAAGAAAAAGAAAAGAGGAATGTCATCCTTTATTTGTTTAATGGAGTTTGTGGCAGAAAAATTAAGTTCCTGGGGTGCACAACAAGTACTTTCACAGTAATTAGTACACAATGAAACTGGAACAGATGCGTTCAAACCAGGAACATAATGTCATCATTACTATAATTACTCAGACCTTGTTGTGTGGCCATCTGTGCAGACAGGTCTCATGGTGTACTTGTGCCAGGGAACAACAGAATGATGTTGCCAGGTTATGCATGCTTATAACATGTGTACAATTTATGGCAAAAACTTACTACTGGCTGTTGGTAATGAAATGCGGAGGATTTATGTTTTTATTATGTTTTTATATGTAATTGAAATGTTTAGCTATGTTTAATTGTTTTATATGTACATTCTGTATATATTATACAGATTGAGTGGAATTGTTTTAATTGCGATGTGGTTTTATGCTGGGTTTTTATGTATTTTAATATGTTGTTGTAGTTGTTTTAAAATTGTATAGCATTGAATTTTTGCTGTGATGCCGGTCTGAGTCCCTTGATAGAGGTGAGAAGGTCGGGGTACAAAAGTTTTAAATAAATAAATAACTAAATTGTTGGGCATCAAATTGTGCCGCTTTGTAATCCGCCATGAGTCGCCCTCGGGCTGAGAATGGCGGTATAGAAATGTAGTAAATAATAATAATAGTAATAATGATGGATGCGTTGGAGAGGAGTGTAAATACCGACAGCCAAGGTCATGCAGGTGGCTAATACGGAAAGCCATGTGTAACCCAGGAACAGCTCCGGGTTGTTGGATGCCACAAGTACACAGCCAAATCTGTCTAGGCAAGATGGCCAGGCAGCCAGGCTCTAAAAATAGTAAATAATGACAAAGTTCTGTTTCTGGCTTTAAAATGTGTGTTCCTGTTTGTGTACTGCTGACTTGGGAAGTAGTGGTTCTATCCCATGAGAATTGTAAGTGTGGGAGAAACTTCACGAAACATCTGGAGGGAACAGTTTTTCTGGCCAGGACAGATAAAAGGAACTTATGTGGCTTGTTGTATATCCAAATGTCCGCATATCCACATCCTGCGATGTTTTTTAAAATAAAAAAACAAAAAACTGGTTTCCAGCAGAAGTCCTGCCTCTGGCGGCCATCTTGGGAGCCTCTAAATGCATGACGTCAGGACAACCGAGGCAGTAATCCTGTGACCAACAGGTGTGGATGTGGACCTCTCCTGAAGACCCAGGATTTTTTGCCTCTTACTAAAGCCTCTGATAAAGTGCTGTCTGGAACCGCCCCATGATCTACGGAGCTCCCTGGGCTTCTCCAGGCTCTCAGCAGTCCCATTGGTGAAAGGAAGCTTATGTCTCTGCTCTTGAGAGATGGACCTATTTGACCAACCAAGGATATTAAGAATGATAGATTGATAGACTTGGAAGACATCACGAGGACGTCCAGTTGAACCCCCCTCTGCCAGAAAGAACACAAGCAAAGCACTCCTCTAACAGTTGGCCATCCAGCCGTTGCTTAAAAACGTCCAGAGAAGAAGATTTCACCAGGGTCAGAGGCAGCGATATTCCATTCCCAAATAGCTCTATCCATCAGGAATATCCACCCAGACGAAAAGTGTTCTTGCCATACATCAAGGGAACCATTGGCCACATTGGGAAGCTGATGAGGAAGCACAACCTACAAACTATCTACAGACCCACTAAGAAAATCCAAGAAATGCTCCATTCAGTAAAGGACAAGAGGGATCCCCTCACCTCTGCAGGAGTCTGCTGGATACCATGCAGCTGTGGACAAGTCTAACACAGCACCCAAACACGAATCAAGGAACATGAAAGGCACTGCATACTAAACCTGAGAAGTCAGCCATAGCAGAGCACCAGATGAACCAACCTGGACACAATATATTATTTGAGAACACAAAAAATGCTGGATCACTCTCACAACTACTATGTCAGGCTACACAGAGAAGCCATTGATATCCACAAGCATGTGGACAATTTCAACAGAAAGGAAGAAACCATGAACATGAACAAAATCTGGCTACCAGTATTTAAAAAACTCTAAAATCATAACAGTAAATAAAGAACAAAACCCAAACACAAGGGAAATCCAGAGAAGAAACCACCAGGAACACCTAATCACCTCTCAACAAAGAATTCCCCCAGGCAGTAACAGGGCAAACCTAAAAACTGTCAGGCCATCAGATGCTACTCAAGGTGGCCAATTGAAACATTCACCCCTAGCAGACAAGAGTTCTTTCTCCCACCCTGGACATCATTCCATAGATATAGAAACCCAATTTTCCTAGTTTCCAACAGACCTCTCAACCTCTGAGGATTCCTGCCATAGATGTAGGTGAAACATCAGGAGAGAATGCTTCTAAAACATGGCCATACAGCCCGAAAAACCTACAACAACCCAGTCTTTCTTGGAGTTTAGTGGAATCTGATTTCCTGAAGCCATTGCTCCATTGTGTCCTACTGTCTGGAACAGCAGGAAACAAGCTTTCCCTCTCCTCAATGTAGCATCCTTTCAAATGTTTAAACATGGCTGTCATGTCCGCTCTCCACCGTGTTTCTCCATCCTAAACTCACCAATTTCCCAGCTTCTCATAGGGCCTGACTTCCAAACATTGATCATTTGGGTCAAGCTTCTCTGGACATGTTCTAGCTTGTCAATATCTTTCTTAAGTTTTGGAGCCCAGAACTGCAAACAGCATTCCAGATGAGGTCTGACCAAAGCAGAATGGAAATGGACTATGAATTTCCTCGATCTAGTCACTATAACTCTATTGTGGAGGGAAAAAGTGGGGTATAAATAATCATAAACGTACAGATGGGAATCCTGCCTTTTCCTCTCTTAGGATGTCGAAGCGCTGTTGGCAGAGGTGACTCCCGAAGGAGAACCTTCCGAGGAAGAAGGGATAGAGACGACTTATGAAGCTGACCCCTCTGTCTTTCCTGAAGAGGCCATCAAAAGCCTTGTTGGCTCGTTGGAGCCTCTCTCGACAATACGCATGCACCCCAATGACATCCTGAAGGCCCTCAAGGCATTTGTGCAGGAAATCCAGAAGCTGAGGTGAGTCTGGCTGAGGAACAAATCATCTGGTCTGCCCTTGGTGTCTCTTGGAGCAGGAGAGATGCATCCACAAGATAGGGAGCCGGCCAAACCAGAAGGCTGTGCTTATTTATTTATTTATTTGCTATGCTTCTATACCACCTCTCTCAGCCCGAAGGCGACTCGAGGCGGTGAACAAGCGGCAGCAAGTGCCCACATACAACACATCATAATAAGAAAAAAACAATCATATAAAACCATGTAAATTAACAATTAAAACTACAAAATACAAATCTCAGCTCCACAATCTTAAAATCTGTTTCCGTTTCGTCGTCATATTAATCCTTTGATCTCGATTAATTAAAGTTCGTCTGCGAATGCTTGCTCGAACAGCCAAGTCTTGACTTTCGTACAAAATGTCAGGAGGGAGGTGGCCGATCTGATGTCACTAGGAAGGGAGTTCCAAAGCTGAGGAGCCACCACTGAGAAGGTCCTGTCTCTCGTCCCCGCCAGACGCGCCTGCAAAGCAGGCGGGACCGAGAGCAAGGCCTCTCCGGATGATCTTAAGCATCTTGATGGTTCATAGGGAGAGATGCGCTCGGACAAGTAAGTTGGACCAGAACGGTTTAAAGCTTTAAAGGCCAAAACCAGCACTTTGAATTGTGCCCGGTAGCAAACTGGTAGCCAGTGGAGCTGGCACAACAGGGGAGTTGTACGCTCCCTGAGTGCCGCTCCTGTTATCAACCTGGCTGCTGTCCGTTGAACCAATTGAAGCTTCCGAGCAGTCTTCAAAGGCAGCCCCATGTAGAGAGTGTTACAGTAATCTATACGGGATGTAACCAGAGCATGGAGTACCGTGGCCAAGTCAGACTTCCCAAGATACAAGCGCAGCTGGCGCACAAGTTTTAATTGTGCGAATGCTCCTCTGGTCACCGCCGAAACCTGGGGTTCCAGGCTCAGCGATGAGTCCAGGATCACACCCAGACTGTGTTGTGTTGTGTTGTGGGACAGCGACCACAAGGGTGGTTCGGTTTGTTTTTTTTACTTCTAAAGAATTTTCTTTAAAGTTGTACTTTGTTTTAATCAGAGGTCGGCTGCCGTGGGTCTTTTGTTGGGGAGGCTGAATTATTTATCCTGGGGTCCTCCAGAAATGACAATCCATTTTTTTAAAGCAGGGCCACTTTCCATTCCTTAAAATTAATCCCTTCTCCCATTTTTCCCCAAACTGGAAGGTGACTTTTTGTCCTTTTCAGGGGCCTTTTGGCCATCTAGCCCACATGTCTGCTACCGAGCACAATTCAAAGTGCTGGCTTTAGCCCACAAAGCCCTAAATAGCTCCAGCCCGGCCTACCTGTCCGAACATATCTCCCTCTATGAACCATCTTGGAGATTAAGATCTTCTGGGGAGGTCCTGCTCTCGGTCCCACCTCCTTCGCAGGTGCAACTGGTGAGGATGAGACAAGTGGGCCAGGACAAGTTGAAAGGGCTGATCAGGGTTCCTATAGAAGTAATGAGGCCAGGGGGATGAGTAAAGTGCTGGGAGGAACCTGATTTCTGGCCAGGGTAGGGCCTGGGGCTACCTTTTCCAGGGCCTTCTTGCAATTTTGAGGAGGAAGGTCTAGGCTGGAAACCAGTGTTACGACATGGAGGAGGAATGAGGGAATGCACAAGGTGCTAGTTGGGCTTTTCCTAGAGGCCAGGGGCTACTGTTTAGTCCCAGGCCTGGTTCTGTGGCCCTACCTTCAGAGGCGTGAGACTGTGGGGAGGGAGGCCTGCATCAGGTTCAAGCTGTGTTCTCCCATCAGCCGTTCTTCCCTTTCTGCTTCAGGGAGAAACACCCCCCAGTGAAGAAAGCCCCAGAAGAGCGGGACGACTCCAAGGACTCGGAGTATTGGGAGGCGCTGGCTCACATCATCCCGGATGGCAAGCTGAAGCTATGGGACGCCCTGGTTGTTGGCTTGCAGAAATACTAGTAAGTGCCAGTTGCAGAGGTATTTATTAGGCCTGGGTAGGTTCATTGGAATGCTTGTAAAAATCGGAATGAATTCAGATTAAATTCATTTTTGAAGCGGTTTCGAAGCGATGTAAGCAACCCGGAAATGAATTTGCCATTTCGAAGCCACCACTGCCATTTTAGGAAAGGAATCGGCATTAGATTCCCACCCCTCCCAAGGTGCTTTCCTCTCATTGTCTGTTTAACCCAGTTTGGAGGCGGATGTCCTTCCCTCCACGTCAGAACGGGAGCGACAGCCGCATCCAAATTGGGTTAAACATGGCTGTCGCCCCAGTTCTGATGTGGAGGGGAAGACATCACTTCCAAACTGGGTTAAACATGTGTCTCCGCCATTAACGAAGCCATTCTGAAATTCCAGAATTAATTTTCCAGAAAATTTTGGAAGTAATTCAAATTCGAAGTGCCAGCGCCCCCTACATCTGGAACAAGTTTTGAACCATTTTTTGGGGATCAAACAGGCCTAGTATTTGTGGTGTTGCCCCAAACCCGCCCCCCCCCCCAATACGGTATTATTATTGGGCCAATCAAAAGATGCAAAATATATCAGTCCACTTCTTCCTTTATCAGACAGATGAAAATTGTGCCAGGGAAAGGAAGTGATGTCGTGGTGATAGGTAGTGTAGAGCAGGTATGGGCAAGCTTTGGCCCTCCTCCAGGTGTTTAGGACTTGAACTCCCACAATTCCTAACAGCCTCAGGCCCTTTCCACCTCCCCCAGCCACCTAAGGTCTGGAAACCACTTAAATGGCTGAGGAGGAAAAGGAAGGGGCCTGAGGCTGTTAGGAATTGTGGGAGTTCAAGTCCAAAACACCTGGAGGAGTATTGAAGTTTGCCCATGCATGCACTACAGAACTCTCAATGTCCCTCCCTAAACTACACACCCCAAGATTCCAAAGCATGTTGCTGTGCTAGTTCTAGCGGTATCTCAGTGCCGTAAGGCGTAGCATGCCAACCTCTGGTGACCCTGAGAATATGATCAGACTTTCTTAGGCAAAGAATATCAAAGGAGTGGTTTGCCACTTCCTTCCTCTGAAATATAGTCTAACCTGGCTTAGTTTCCAAGATCTGACAGAAGTGCTCCGCCTCAAGTATAAAATTGCACTGTTGTGGTTATTTCCAAATATCTATAGAAGACGAAACAAGGCAGAACCTGGCACTATATGACCAGAGTGTTCTCTCTTCTGCCAAATGTGCTCTGATCCCAAAATGTATGTGCCTGGAGTGTCCCTTAGTGTTGAACTGAGGAACTGCGCGTTTCTTCAAAGTCTCTGTGTTTAGCGCATGTCTGCCCAGAGATGCTATGATCGGGTACAATAGGGATACTACGCTTAGGTAGAGAAAATGAATGCACAGATATAGGATAGGAGACAAAACTGTCTTTAAAACAGTTCACGTGAAAGGGATCTATGAGTCTTAGGAGACCACAAGCTGAACAGGAGTCACCTGTGATGCCACAGCTAAAACCAATGCAACTCTAGTCTGTATCAGTAAGAATATACGTAGTATCTAAACCAGACCTGGGCAATTGCCGGCCCTCCAGGTGTTTTGAACTTCAAATCCCAGAAATCCTAACAGTGGATTTCAGTGGCTTCTCTGTGTAGTCTGACATGGTTTTTAGAGTGGTTCAGCATTTCTGTGTACTCACATAATATGCTGTGTTCAGATTAGTTCACCCGATGCCCTGCTATGGCTGATTTCCCTGGTTGAGTTAGTCTGCAGGGCCTTTCATGTTCCTTAGTGGTCCCTCTGTAACCTTCTCCACAATTGCATGGTATATGGTAGACTCCTGCAGGGGTGAGGGGATCCCTCTTGTCCTTTGCTGAACATAGCATTGTTGGATTTTCTTAGTGGGCCTGTAGATAGTTTGTAGGTTGTGTTTCCACATCAACTTCCCTATGCGTGGTTCCCTTGATATATAGTAAGGACACTTTTCAACTGGGAGGATCTTTGTCTTTACTCTCGCAGATTGTTCTTGGCCTTGCAGCTCTTCTGATGTCTGTGGTGGACTCTCCATTGGGCGAAACGCCAGGAGAGAATGCTTCTGGAACATGAATTGGGGAGGATTTATGGTTTTATTATGCTTTTATATGTAATTGAAATTTTTAGCTATTTTTAATTGCTTTATCTGTTTTTATATTGTTGAGCATCGAATTGTGCCGCTTTGTAAACCGCCATGAGTCGCCCTCGGGCTGAGAATGAGTAAACAAACAAACAAACAAACAAATGGCCATACATCATGGAAAACTCACAGCACCACAGTGATTCCAACCATGAATTATTATTATTATTATTTTATTATTATTATTATTAAACTTTATTTATACCCCGCCACCATCTCTCCAAGGGGACTCAGGCAGTTTACATGAGGCCAAGCCCAATAATACATAATAACAACATAACAGCAAATAATACAACAATACAATCAATATACCTACACACAAGCAATAACAGACAGTTTAAAACCATTCTAGGCAGGCCAAATGTGAAATATTAAAATTTAAAACAAATAACACTGGATGCGAACAGAGGTAGAATGTGTATAACAGGAAAGGTTTTAAAGGATAATATGGGCAGATGACCCAACAAGTAATTAAAGTGCTTATGAGGACATTATTATTATTATTATTATTATTTATTTACGACATTTTTATACCGCCCTTCTCAGCCCAAGGGCGACTCAGGGTGGTTTACAGTTGGCAATAATTCAATGCCACAACACAATAACAATAAAGGTCAACTAAAAAGCATTAAGCAATTAATATACCGTATAAAATTAACATTTAAAATGTTACACAATATTAAAAACCGTACAGCCTAAAACATTATCGTGAGCGTTAACCATGTCGTGTTACCATTCAGTTCATCATCGGGTCATTCAGTAAATTCATAGAGCTATGCTGTGCTCGGAAAAGCCTGTTTGAAAATCCAGGTTTTCACCTGCCTTCGGAAAGACAACAGGGAGGGAGGCAATCTTATGTCCCTAGGTAGGGCGTTCCACAGTCGAGGGGCCACCACCGAGAAGGCCCTGTCGAGGGGCCACCACCAAACGCATCTGCGAAGAAGGCGGGAGCGAGACCAGGGCCTCCCCAGAAGATTTTAACATCCTAGATAGTTCCTGGATAGGACATTTTCAAGGGATTCATTACAGCAGGGCTTTATTTGCTTTATTCAGGGAAGGCACATTGGAACAGCCACACTTTCAGGCTCCTCCTAAAAGCTGCCAATGTGGGGGCTTGTCTAATATCTCTGGGGAGTGAGTTCCAGAGTCGGGGGGCCACCATAGAGAAGGCCCTCTCCCTCGTCCCCACCAAGCGCGCCTGATCGAAGAGATTGCCTGGGTTCATAGACAGAAATGCGGTCACGCAAGTAGGCCTTTGACAGCTATGATGAATTGTGGGAGTTGATGTCCAAAACACCTGGAGGGAGGGACAAAATTTGCCCATGCCTGCTCTGGATGACCATCTGTTGGGCGGGGTTGTTTTGTGGATTCCTATGTGACAGGGTGGGGTTGAACTGAGGTCTCTTCCAATTATAATTCAGTGATTCTAAAGAGATAGTTTCTCTTCTTTATTCACTTCACTGCCTTTGAGCCTCTGTTATTTACAGTACTCCTCAATTTACCTGAATGTCTCTCATACAGGCCGTCATTGAGGAGACTTTCGTCCTGCTGCTTTTGAAGCCCTTTGGGACTTCCTTTGCCCACCCATCCTCATGTGATGTCTTTTCTGCCTCTTTCTCCAGCCACATTCTCTCCCAGAGGGCAAAGCTCATTACTGAGACAGACGGGCTGCACCAGCAAAACGCAGAACTCCGGCTGTTGCTGCAGCAGTACCTCCAGTCCCCGGTGAGCAAAAGGCAGAGGGGGAAAGGGCGGAAAGGCCCGGGTGTTTTGGGATCGAGGGAGGTCCCTTCCCTTGTGGGAGTATTACCTCAGGCATTGACTCTTAAGGTATGTGAAGCAGTCGAAATTCGATTAGTAATTCATTTCTGAGATTCGGATGGCCCCTGCTTTGTTTCGTAAAGATTCAGAAGGGTTCTGTTCCGATTAGTAATGTAAATCTCCGAAGCTTCGTAATTGCTTCATTAAAATTTGTTCCCTGTTGTTGTTGTTGTTGTTATTAGATCACATTGCCAAACACAAGAGTTGTAATGGGAAAGCAGCCCTTTGTAAGACCGGTTTAGTTTCTCAAAGCAGTAGTATAGTAGGTATAATAATAATAATAATAAGCTCCCATTGCCAAACACAAGAGTTGTAATGGGAAAGAAGCCCTTTGTAAGACCCTGTTGTTGTTGTTGTTGTTGTTGTTAAAGCCATTAGGGACAGTTTCTTGGGCTTCATGTTCTGCTTTTTGTATTTTGTTTCAACTTCAGCGTCCTCCCCTTCTTCGTTTTTTTACACGAGCATTAATAAAATCCATGCATAATAACACAGCCCAACCAATATTTTTTTCCTTTATGTCTTTGTTTTTTGGGCCTGTTCCTGGGATTATTTAGGGTGCTGATTCAGAAAATTGCATTAGCTAGACCAGTGATTTTCAACCTTTATTGAGCTGCGGCACATTTTTTACATTTACAAAATCCTGGGGCACACCACCAACCAAAATGACACAAAATGACACTCTAACTGTCATTTTACTAACTGTCACCCTCCCCCCTCATGACGCAGCTGCTTCTGTTAAACCCCCCTCCCGCCCCCCGGGAGGCCCACGCGCAGGAGGCCCATCACTGTCCCGTGGGGGAGGGCTTCGCTGAGTGGCCGAAGCGCACGTGGGCTCGGCTGAGCAGGACGAATAGGAATTGAGCACACGGGGTGGCTCTGAGCCTCAGAACAAACTGCGGCAGAGGCTCGCAGCCATCGCTACCCCCAGCTCTCCTTCCTGAAGGGTTCAGCCCCCCCAGGAGTGCCTCCCCCCACGCATCACTTCTTCCCTGCTGTCACCTTGGGGCTAGATCGGGAAGGAACCAAGCTGGGCTGTGGAACTGCGCATCCCGGCCCCTGCTCTGCTCTGCAGCGAACCCGGAGCCCAGCCAGGAGAGGCCAGGAGACGAGGGGTTGCTCCCCTTCCCCGGCGCAGAGGGGCTAGAGGGCAGAAAGCCTCGCCTCGAGCCTCCGGGAGCTGGGTTGGATGGGGACAGCTCCCGCGGACTCCTCCTCCCTCTCCTCCTCCTTGCAGCTGGAGGGGAGGAGGGCAGAAGAGTGCCCAGGAGCCAGGAAGCAGGAGGAGTCGCAGCCTGGCCAGGTAGCCCTTGGTGCAAAGGAAGGAAGGGAAGGAGAGAGAGAGAGAGGAGGGAGGAAAGTTCTGGACGCCGAGGACTCTCCCTGACTCCAGCCAGGCTGGCTGGCATTGCTGCTTCGGCCATGAAAGCCTCATTTCCGCTGCCTGAAGTTTCCTGCTAGGCTCTCTCTCTCTCTCCACTCTGTAATTTCCCATGGCACACCTGTGCCGCGGCACACCGGTTGGGAAACACTGAGCTAGACCACAGGATTAGATAGACCACCAATGCATTAGATAGACCACCAATGCTGGTGGTCTTTGCTTCCTCCAGCATGCTGATATTTGTCTGCCTGTCTTCCCAAGAAATTTGCAGGATTTTCCAGAGGCAACACTGATGGAATTGTTCCAGGAGTTGAGTGTGACGTCTGTAGACAGTCCACGTTACACAGGCATATAACAGGGTGGGGAGGACAATCTATATATATAAAAATCGAGTGGTCGTGGGTTGTCCGTTATGCACGGCCAAACTATACGCCCCACTAACACAAATCCCACGAAACACATTCCCCCAGACCACGAGGTACATACATAGCACAAAAAAACCCACCTCCCTACCTTGCAACCCCCCCAAAAACAGCCCCCAAAACCGCCAGTGCCTCCCGTTCTGTGCTGGCCGCGAGCGCTGAAAAGAGGGAGAGCAATCGCGCAGGCGCACTCCGACCCCCCCTCCCAACCCCCCAACCCATCCCATCACCCTCTCTCCCCACTCACCGGGACCTTCGCAGCCAAACCGGCGGCGCCCTAACCGCCTCCTCGCCATCCTCACCCGTGCCCGCACATCCCCGGTCCCAGAGCAGCTCTGGGGCGCCGCACTACACTTCCCAGAAACCTCCATGCGGGGCCTTCTGGGAAGTGTAGTCTGAAAGGCGGGACTTCCCGAAAGGGCCTGACGCCACCCAGCACAGCCAAAAAGAGGCGGACCGCGTACGACGCTAGCCATGCGCGACAGGGCGGGAGGCAGCCCCGGAGATCGGCGATCCGCCCTCCACCATGTCCCCCGTGGTTCCAGCGGCCGCGCCTGAAAGAAGGTAAGCTTACCTTGCTTCATGCGCGGCTGCTGCAACCGCGGGGACGGGCGGAGGGTGGATCGCCGATCTCGGGCCTGCCTCCCGCCCTGCCGCGCATGGCCAGCGCCAGACGCTGCCCGCCCCCCTTATTGCGAGACAGAGAGGAATGAGAGAGACAGAGGGAGGCCTGAGAGAGGGGGGGAGAGAGGGGGGGTGAGACAGAGAGAGAGAGGGGGGGGAGAGGGGGAGTGACACAGAGAGAAAGAGGGGGCGAACAAAGAGAAGGGGGAAATCAGACAGCGAGAGAGAGGAGGGGAGACAGAGAGGGGGGAAAGTGAAACAGAGAGGGGGAGAGAGAAAAAGGGGGGAATCAGACAGAGAGAGGGGGGGAAGTGTACATACACACATACATATACATAAACACACACATACATACACATACATACACAGACACACAGACAGATACATACACACAGCCACACACACACAAACATACACACACACACATCCATACACACATACACATACATACAAACACATATACATACACAGACACACACACATGCACACACATACATACACACACATCAACAGACACACACACATACAAACACACATACATACACACACATACAGACACACAAACACACATACACATATATACACACACAAAACACATTGTCAAATCATTTCCAACCCTTACATACCCACACTTCCACACATCTCCTAAATAGGGCACAGCAACGCGTGCCGGGTACAGCTAGTAGCTTTATAAACAAGCACCTTGGTCTCCCTACGGAGACGAAGGTGCTAGGATCTTGCAGGTCTGACTTGCTAGATGTGGGGGCAGAGGGCTCTCTGGGAGGGAGTATGGGAATTTGAAAAATAAAAGTTTGGGGTTGGATAGTACTTTGGGAAGTCTGTCTTCGCCACGGTAGTCCATGCTCTGGTTACATTCCGAATAGATTACTGCAATGCGCTCTACGTGGGGCTGCCTTTGAAGACGGTTCGGAAACTTCAGCTAGTACAACGGTCGGCAGCCAGATTACTAACTGGGGCGACATACAGGGAACATACCACCCTTCTGTTATGCCAGCTCCACTGGCTGCCGGTCCATTTCTGATCCCAATTCAAAGTGTTGGTTTTGACCCATAAAGCTCTAAATGGTTCTGGCCCAGCTTACTTGTCTGAACGCACCCACCCCTACATCCCACCTTGAAATCTAAGATCATCCGGGGAGGCCCTGCTCTCACTCCCGTCAACAGCTCAGATGTGCCTGGCGGGGATGAGAGACACGGCCTTCTCGGCGGTGGCTCCCTGCCTATGGAACACACTCCCAATGGAGGTAAGATCGGCCACCTCCCTCCTGGTGTTTTGAAAAAATCTAAAGGCATGGTTCTGGGGCCAGGCGTTTGGACAATAGATGTAAGCAGCACCTTAAACTGGAATGACAATATGATTGACGAGTCTGGTTTATGGTTTTATGATGGCTTATGTATGGTTCTGTTTTTAATAATGATATGTTTAATTTGTAATTTTATTGCTGTAATTATTTATAATAGCCTCTTAATGGGGCTCAATGTAAGCCGTCCTGAGAAGTGACGGGAGAGAAATGCGGGAAATAAATAAATATATAATAGTTTCAACAGAAAGAGGTTATAGACTGGGTTCTACTTTCCCCCTTTTTTCAGGTGAATGCGGAGTTGCTGATCCCTCCCACCCACTTACTGAACCTGCAGTTAAATCCCCCATGACCCATTCTCTGCAGGAAGCTTAGGGGCTGCTTCACTCTCCCAAACCCCCTTTTATGAAGCCATTTCGATAGGCCATTGTGCAACAGAGCCAAACAGCAAGGAAAAGCTACTTTGAAAGATTGGTCCCCTGGAAGAGCTGTAGGAGCCATGCATTCGTGAGTACCTCCTGCTTTGGTTTGAGTCACCCGGTTCTTTCCTCGCATTGGCCTGTGGGCTGGGGCTTCACTGGGAACGGAAGCAGGTAACAACTCTCTCACAAGCCTTCCGACTTACCGATGAAGGGGACGTGGAGAATCCTCACTGGGCATGATTCAGAGAGCCCACAAACACAGCTCCGTCCCCCAGAAGTGTTCCCTGGAGCAGAAAAACAGGCCCCTTTTCCTGACCTTCAGCATGTAATTTCTGTGTGGGTGAAGGAGAGCAAATAAATGTTTTTCTGTGACCTGGTCGTCCCTCTTGGTGCTGTTTGAGGAGGTATGTATGTACGTGGCTAGGGCGAGAGATGATGCAGGTGGGATGGAGAGTGGGCAAGTGGGCATCAAAGGCCTCTGGGGGAATAAGAAGGACGTTCTTTTTGAGCTGCTCATTATGTTCCACGTGTATCTGAGATAAGAGATGACAGGAGCCCAAATCCTGTCAATTCAAAGAATGTCACTACCCTAATAGCCACTAAACAAAACCCCAGAGAGACAGAAAGAAAGAAGGAAAAGATATAAGAACAGAAGGAAGGACTGAAAGGAAGGAAGGAAAGACGGAAAGAAAGAAGGATGAAGCAAAAACGGAAAGGAAGAAAGAAAGAAGGAAAGGAAGAAGGAAGAAAAGGAAAGAAGGAAAAATAAGAAAAGAAGGAAGGATGGAAAGGAAAGAAAGAAAGAAGGATGGAAGCAAAAAAGGGAAAGGAAGCAAAGAAAGAAAGAAGGAAGGAAAGATGGCAAGGGAGGAGGGAAGGAAGCAAAGAAGGAAGGGAAGGAATGAAGGAAGGAGTGAAAGGAAGAAAAGGAAGAAAATGATCCAAGGGATGGAGCAGCTCCCTTATGAAATCAGGTTGCAACGCCTTGGTCTTTTCAGCCTTGAAAGACGGCGTTTAAGAGGTGACTTGATCGAAGTGTATAAAATCATGCATGGGATAGAAAAGGTGAATAAAAAAAATATTTTCTCTGTCACCCAACACTAGGACTAGGGGCACTCCTAAAGCTCCAAGGTAGGGAAGTTAGGACTAATAAAGGGAAATATTTCTTCACCCAGAGGGTCATTGGGTTATGGAACTCACTTCCAGAAGAGGTTGTGACAGCTGTCAGCCTGAACAGCTTCAAGGCAGGATTAGACAGATTCATGGATACCAAGGGAATCAGTAGTTACTGAAATGGACATCCAAGTGCCACCTCTGTGTTGATGGAGGCAGGCAGGATTTTCACGGGTACTGGTTGTGGGGGTCGGGAGCAGGTGAGGGGTTCTGCCCTTCCTTCTGCTAGAGATCCCCGTGTACAACTAGTGGGCCACTGTGTGACACAGAATGCTGGACTAGATGGGCTGAGGCCCGATTCAGCATGGCTCTTCTTATGTTCTTATGAAGGAAAATAGGAAGGAAGGCAGGAAAGAAGGAAAGACAGAAAGGAAAGAAAAGGAAGAAACGACAGAAAAAAGGAAAGAAAGAAGGAAGGGGAAGGAAGAAAGAAATGGAAAAGGAAAGAAGGGAAGCAAGAAGGAAGGGAGGGAGGAAGGAATAAGGAAGGAAGGAAGGAAAGCAAGAAGAAAGGAAGGATAGAAAGAAAGAAGGAACTAGGGAAGAAAGGAAAATAAGGAAGGAAAGAAAGAAGGAAAGACAGAAGGAAGGATGGCAAGGGAGGAAGGAAGGAAGCAAAGAAGGAAAGGAAGGAAAGCAAGAAAGAAGAATGGAAGGGAAGTCGGAAGGAAGGCAGAAAAGAAAGAAGCATATAAAGGAAAGAAGGAAAGGAATAAAGAGGGAAAGAAAGAAAGGACGGAAGAAAGGAAGTACTGAAGGAAGGAAGGGAAAAAATCCTCCTGCAAGGCTGAGATCACAGCCTCCATTGAATTGTTGTTTGTGGGAAGTGCAATGGTTCAAACTACGGGAAAGGAGATGCTACCTGAACATGAGGAAGAACTGCGTGAGAGAAAGCTGTTCAGCAGTGGAACTCTTTCTAGGCCCTGGAGTGTGGTGGAGGCTCCTTCTTTGAAGGCTTTTAAGTAGAGGCTGACTGGCCATCAGTCGGGGGGGGGGGGGGTTGAACCCAATTGTCCTGTTTCTTGGCAGAATGGGGCTGGACTGGATGGCCCACCAGGTCTCTTCCAATTCTGTGATTTTAACTATCACAAAATGTGGTGCAGGATGATGTCCCTCCCACAAAGACAAAGTTGTTGCAGTTGTTCCATGTTTGGGTTGTTGCAGTGTTTTTCAGGCTGTATGGCCATGTTCTAGAAGCAGTCTCTCCTGACATTTCGCCTGCATCTATGGCAAGCATCCTCAGAGGATGTGAGGTCCATGTTTTTTAAAATAGAACCAATTAGGTAAAGGTAAAGATTGTCCCCTGACATTAAGTCCAGTCGTGTCTGACTCTGGGAGTTGGTGCTCCTCTCCATTTCTAAGCTGAAGAGCCGACATTGTCCGTAAACACCTCCAAGGTCATGTGGCCGGCATGACTGCATGGAGCACCGTTACCTTCCCGCTGGAGCGGTTCCTATTGATCTACAGGGTATAGGGTTACAGCCTGTGCTGGATGGGGTCACGCTCCCCTTGAAGGCTCAGGTTCGCAGCTTGGGGGTCTTCCTGGACTCATCACTGAACCTGGAATCCCAGGTTACAGCGGTGGCCAGGGGAGCTTTCGCACAATTAAAACTTGTGCGCCAGCTGCGCCTGTACCTTGGGAAGTCAGACTTGGCCACGGTGATCCACGCTCTCGTTACATCCAGGATAGACTACTGCAACACTATCTATGTGGGGCTGCCTTTGAAGACTGCTCGGAAGCTTCAAATAGTCCAACGAGAGGCAGCCAGGTTAATAACTGGGGCGGCATAAGGGAGCACACAACTCCCATGTTACGCCAGCTCCACTGGCTGCCAGTTTGCTACCGGGCACAATTCAAATTGCTGGATTTGGCCTATAAAGCCCTAAATGGCCCTGGCCCAATTTACCTCTCTGAACGCATCTGCCCCTATGAAACATTGCGGAGATTAAGATCCTCCGGTGAGGTCCTGCTCTCTGTCCTGCCATTGTCACAGGCGCGATTGGTGAGGACGAGAGACAGGGCCTTCTCGGTGATTGCTCCTTGGCTATGGAACTCCCTTCCTGGTGGGATCAGATCGGCCCCTCCCTCCTGTCCCTCAGAAGGATGGTAAAAACTGGGCTGTGGGACATCTATCATTCGGGACAGGGCAATAAAGCAGCAATAGGAAAGATTACCAGGCCCATTATATTAGACGCAGATGACCAAGACGGTTTTAAATGGGGTATTTTAATGATTGAGATTAATGTTTTTAATGTTTATGCATGCGTATATGAGTTCTTGTCCCGGCATTGAATGTTTGCCGTATATATGCTGTGCTCCGCAATGAGTCCCCTTCGAGGTGAGAAGGGTGGAATATAAATGTTTTAAATAAATAATAAATAATAAATACTCACATTTCTATTGAGTATTTGGCAGAAGCTGGGGCTGACAGCGGGAGCTCACGCTGCTCCCCGTATTCGAACCTGCAACCGTTTGGCCAGCAGTTTAACCCAACATGCTCAGTGAAATGACTTTTTTAACCCAGGAACAAAAAGCATATAATAGTAGTAGAGGCAGTAACCAAAGTGTGGAAGGGTGAGTTGTTTCCTGACCAGGAACAAAAAAGCATATAATGCACACAAAGTAATCCAGAATCTGCTTCTTTTCTGGTTATCTGTTTTTATTAAAGAACATACAGATTTTATTTATTTTTCCTGTTGGTCCATACAGCAAATTCCAAAAGACCCTGCAGTTAACAGTGCACAGAGAAAGTTTTCCCCACCCAAACCCTCCCCACGACAGTAGTAGAGAAATAGGATCTATCATTTACACACACTTCAGATAAGAAAAAAGGGAAGGTGGGGGGGACAAAGCCAGCATGACACACACAACCCACCCGTGCGCCGGGGTTTTGAGAGAATAGGAGGGAGAGGAGCACAGTGGTGCTGGTTTCTCTGGGGACTTTTTCACGCTGGAGCTCTGCCACTTGGCATCTCCATCCATCCCAGGGCTCCTCCAGAACCTTCGCACGATGCAGTTGCCTCCTGAGCTTCTCTGCGATGACAGAAGTCATCTTTCCAGGCTCCTACTACTCCTGAGATTTCCCATGGACCAGGAGGTTCTGAGAGTTATATCCCAAAAGAGTAACTTCCTCAAACTCCGGGCAGTTGCATGTCCCTGGCAGTACCCTGAGACCTTAGCCACGCCTGCTGAGCAGACGGGCCCTTCGGAATGGGGCCGAAAAGACCCGCGGTTCCCCTTTGACGGGGCCATCAACTTCTTAGAAGTGAAAAAACATCAACACTTGTATATTGGAGGAATTGGGAACAGGGGGAAACTCTGTGGTACATACCGGCTGCCTTGTTTCACCTCTGTTTCCTAAATTTATGTAAGTCGGGGTACTTTGCTTCCTGCCTGGATGGAGAGGCCAATTCCTTCTTCCTCCAAAAGAGTTTGAGTGTGTATTTACCTTTGTTTGAGCACCATGAAACTTCTCTGCCTAACACACAGACATTGCAGTCAGCATGCGGGCCTCTTCCGCCAAAGTTTGCCAACTTATTTTGTCTAGTTGCCCTTTTATCCAAGATGCAGTGCTTGCCAAAATAAAAACAAGTTTTGACCCTATTTAAATTTTAGCAGAGCCTCCTTTGCAATTTCTCTCGTTTCCTACCATAAGCTCATGCCTAGCACTGGCTACACTACACTTTGCTATAGAGGCCAACTATTCCTCCACAATGTGCGTGCAAGTTGCTAACGGTTGTGGTGGTTGCCCCACAAACAGTTCTTGATGCAATCTGTAGTAGGCCAGTGGTAGAGGGTATGATCTAGTACAGGGGTCAGGAACCTTTTTCACTCAGAGTCATGAAAGCAAAATATTTGGAAATTTATTTCAGTGAGAGCCATATAATATATATAATATATATTAAGACTGAATTCAACTAAATGTGAGTCTATACGTACATACTATGAGAAAAGGATTCCCCGGCAGAATGACGGTGCGTATGTCCAACCGAAGAATCCGTAGACCAAGACCAATGCTGGACCAATCCCCAAACAATACAGGCAAGAAAGCGGTGTGTAAATAAAGCTCTACAACGCTCCCAGTCTCCACGGGAAGGCAGAGAGGAACAGTATTCAAATGAGGCTGCTGCGGAGGCAGAGTGGCTTGCCTAGAGCGTTCCTCTAATCCTCATTCGGCAATTGATTGCTTTGGTCCTCCGCAGCAGCCTCGTGTGAACTCCGTTTCTCTCTGCCTTCCCGCGGAGCCTGGGAGCATTGTAGGGCTTTATTTACACACCGCTTTCTTGCCCGTATTGTTTGGGGATTGATCCAGCATTGGTCTTATCTGAAAAGCCGAAATCTGCGAACCAGATGCAATCATCAAAAGAGCCACATCTGGCTCACGAGCCATAGGTTCCCAACCCCTACAAATCATGTGCTGTGGGAGGAGCAGGGAAGGCTGAGATTACCTGTCTGAATGTATCTCCTGCTATGAACCATCACGAAGCTTAAGATCATCAGGAGAGGCCCTGCTCTCGATCCCACCACTCTTGCAAATGTGGTTGGTGGGGACGAGAGACAGGGCCTTCTTGGCAGTGGCCCCCTGTCTGTGGAACTCTCTCCCTAAGGACATCAGGTTGGCCACCTCCCTCCTGTCCTTTAGAAGACAACTGAAGACCTGGCTCTGGGGCCAGGTGTTTGACTAGAGGCCAGCGGCAATAGGAAAAGGAAAAGGAATTTTGGGTTCTTGCTTAGCATTGAATGGCCTTGCAGTTTCAAAGCCTGTCTGCTTCCTGCCTGGGGGATCTTTTGTTGAGAGGTGATTAGGTGGCCCTGATTGTTTCTTGGCTGGAATTCAACTGTTTTTACGTGTTGTTCTTTATTTACTGTTACGATTTAAGAGTTGTAACATGGCCATACAGCCCAGGAAACACACAAAAACCCAGTGATTCGGGCCATGAAAGCCTTCCATGGCTTTGACAACCTTTTAGCCATTTCTTCCCACCTGTCTCAAATGGCTTCCTCACCCGTCCCCTTTCCAAGGAGACAGGGCTCTTCCAGAGCCTCCAGTATCCAAGAAACTGACTGCGTGCCTGTCCTATCAGAACCTCACAACTCCCCTGCCTTATTAAGGCATAAGCTTAACTAGGAGAACATGGATGCTACATGCTTAGGATAGTACTCTCTTATGGTGGGCCTTCTGATGGGGCAAGAAAAGGAGTTTCCATGGTGGGGGAAAAACAAAACAAAGCAGGGGGTATGGGATAGGAACACAATGGTTTAGGAATAGCAGAGTTGCTTCCTCTGCCACCTGACTTAACTTCCCACTCTGCCACAGGCTGCAAGCAGCAGTCCCATCCCAAATTTGGGGCCTAAGGAACTCCCTGCCCTGAAACGGGTTGCAATTTTTCCATTGTGCTTCGTAACGCCAAGGCAAAATGAAGTCTCTTTTTTATTCTTGCTCTTTTGTTCGTATTGCTTGTATTAGAGATAGGTGCCCATGCTTGTAATAGAGATATGTGCTATCTCTGGAAGGTTTCTGTGCTTTTCTCAGGAAAGGCCTCATGCGCATCAGCATGCAATGCCCAACGGTCACTGGCTCCTGCAGTAGTCCTATCAACCCTTGCTAAAAGAGGACAACGCAGAACGGTGTATTTATATTTACTGCAGGAGTAGGTCCACTTACGTGGACGTCCGTGTCCCAGTGATAATATGGAGCATATGTATTGCACTTTTGAGCTTGTCGATATCAACACATGGATTTACAAATTCATGCATTGATAGATGAATTTGTGTATCTATATTTACGTTGTTTGAATTTATTGACTTTCATATCCTAACTTTTTGTTGGATGATTTTCATTGGGTACAAGATAGGTTGTGCTTTTCTCGTATGTGAATTTGTATATATATATTAACTTTGCATATCTATTTACTTTCCTATTCTAACTTTCGTTGGTCAGTATTTACTTTGCATATCTATTTACTTTCAGATTCTAACTTTTGTTGGTCAGTATTTACTTTGCATGTCTATTTACTTTCATATTCTAACTTTTGTTGGTCAGAATTTACTTTGCATGTCTGTTTACTTTCAGATTCAAACTTTTGTTGGTCAATTTCCATTGGATATAAGTTAGGTTGTGCTTTGACTTTGTTTGTTTGTTGCAGTGCATTTTGGAGGTTATCTAGGTGCATTTTGGACAAGGAATGGCAGGAATAAATCTCCAGAAAAAAGAACGGTGGATTGGTTCATATCATGTCATATCCTGTCGACCTGTCATCTGACAAACTAACTAGCCCTTTTGCCTTATTACGGCCACCAAAAATGGGAGCAGGCTCCCCCCTGTTTCCCAAGGGTCTCCGTATGTAGTCTTAATCCTTATTGAAAACAATTCTGTAATGAGACACTAACCAACATCACACCTAAACTGGTCAGGGAGGCCCTTTCCAGCTCCTCTCAGAGCAGCATTTGGTGGCCTCAGCTTCAAAAGAAAAACCACAAAACAGAGGAAAGCTTGGAGGCATCAAATTCACACAGAGAGGAAAACAAAAACAAAAAAACAGAAGGCCAGCTCACCTCCACTCTTTGAGGCACCAGAAAGTAGAGATAAGAAGGTCACCTCGAACTATGGAACTTCAGCCCAGCATCAATAGATGGGAGACCTCAAGGGAACTGATAATGGCCGAAGCCACGATCTCTCCCCCAAGATACAAGGCAAAGCAAATCCTGAGCCACACCCTGGCCTCCACTAAAACCAGGATAATACTAAAGGTAATTATAGTAATACTCCCCAAAGGAAACGCAAGGAAACCACAAAAGTGAAACGAAGAGTGATGAGGACCGCCTGGCTCGGAAATGGAGGTGGAGCCTGGCCACGGAGCAGCTTCCTCAGGCTCCCAGGAGTTTCTTGACCATGTAGCCAGGCATGGAGTAGAGGAAGAGGCCCACCATGATGATGAGCAGGACGGCCAGGACGATCTTGATGATCAGCCACTTGTACCGGGTGCAGATGAGGTATCTGATCGACTTGAGCGGGTTCAGGAACCAGATGAAGGATGTGTCCGGGCGACTGAGGAGGAGGAAGGAGGAGGAGACAACATGGCTAAGCACTGAACTCGCAAAATGCAGTTAGCCCTTCACATTCCCTGGGATTAATGGTGCAGGACTGCCATGAAAGGAGGAGGATGGGGACTTAAATAAAATAATGAAACCCGAGAGAACATCTCCCTAGGAATCTCTAGGTCCTCCAGCACAATTCTGTGGACAACTTCCACCGCAAGCTGATCACAGGACCATACTAGAAGCTCTAGAGCAGTGGTTCTCAACCTGTGGGTCCCCAGGTGTTTTGGCCTACAACTCCCAGAAATCCCAGCCAGTTTACCAGCTGCTAGGATTTCTGGGAGTTGAAGGCCAAAACATCTGGGGACCCACAGGTTGAGAACCACTGCTCTAGAGATTCCTAGAGGAGTGTTCTTCCTTGAAACCTCTAAGTCAGGCATGGGCAAACTTCAGCCCTCCTCCAGGTGTTTTGGACTTCAACTCCTTACCGGCTGTTAGGAATTGTGGGAGTTGAAGTTGAAAGCATTTATAGGAGGGTCGAAGTTGGCCCATGCCTGCTCTAGGTCCTCCAGCATGATTCTGTGGCCAATGCCCTGAAGATCCCCAAAAGGAACACTTGAATCAAATCTGTGAATACTCAGATCTGCCAAAGTCAAAGCTGCAAATTTGGAGGACAGATGGTTAAAAAAGGGTTGGAGGTTTTCCTGTCCTTGGCCAAACGGGGCATCTCAAACTAGTTTAACTCATAATGAGAATTGTGGCGTATTTGCCAATGACTTATTTGCTGTTGTGAAAGTTTTTCTATGAATCGTACAATCCGATGATTCTCTCTGAAAAAATCATTTTCTTGGGGATTTCAAAATTGGTTTATTTGGCCAGAGCATTGCTTCCATTGTATGACAGAGTAAGAAACTGGCAGATATACAGTTAGTTGGGGAGGACCACGTTCAACAAAATGCTTGTGAATTGTACGGCTGCATCTATATAGTCCAGGGGTGGGCAATTATTTTTTCCAAGGGGCCACACGAGAGCCAAAAAATATTATGGAGGGCCTACACCTAAAGGCTAAACTACATTATAATCTACATTATTTATTTATTTATTTACTATATTTACTATATATTACACATCAATAATATTAACATATCAAGAAATATTCATATATTATTAGTATTAATATCATAATTATTATATTATAGTGTATATATAGACATTATAATATATTGAAATTATAACATTATTATATTATATTATTTATTATATTATTATAATAAAATTATTATAAAATAATAATAAAAACCACTAAAATAAAATAAAATGAAATTCAAGAAGACAAGATGCGAACCAAGAGAGAGGCTGACACCCTCAAGAGAGGAAGGATCCCAAGATGGAATGGCCCAATGGCCCCAGCCCAGAGGATGGCAAAGCGGACCCAGCCGCCGCAGCAGAGCAGAGCAGCAGAGCCCGCTCTCGCCCCCAGCCATTCCCCAGCTGATCGCCCTGCTATGGATCCGGGCCTGCAGGGAGAGCATGCGGCGATCTGAGGCGGCTTATTCGACCTGGCGACCCGGAAGACGATCAAGTCTTCTTGGTCGCCAGGACGATCAGCCCCCGCAGGTCACGGAGTGCTCCCGCTGCAGGCCTGGATCGCATCCAGGGATGGTAGGCACTCCAAAGCCGCTGCTCCTCCGGCCTGTCTGCCGACACAAGTCCCACAGAGCCCGCGATGGGATGGCGGCAGCGGCACCCCTTCCTCTTGGCCCTGCCCCCGACGCCCTTCTCCCCGGGCTAGACAGAATCGGCTGCCGGGCCACATCCAGCCCGCAGGCCGTAGGTTGCCCACCCCTGATATAGTTGGTTGCAATTCATTACACTATTTTTGGTGAATGCAGACAATGTACAACTAACTGTATATCTGCCAGTTTCTTGCTCTTTCATACAATGGAAGCAATGCTCTCAGGATGCTGCGGTGGCAATCCAGCAAATCAAGTGGCACACCAAATACAAAGGTTGACAATTGTTCCAAGGGAGTGCAACATTTGACTGGAAAACTGTTGGTGGAATAGAAAGCATGGCTCAGTTGATGACTCAGCAGGAAGGTCAATCCAACTGATCCAATGGTCGAGCCACATTTGCAGATCTGAATTTTGCGGAATTTATTATTCACAGATCTGATTTAAATGTTCTCTCTCTAGGTCCTCCAGAATGACTTTATGGTCAGCCTCTGCCGGAGATTGACCAGAGAATCGCACTGGAGGGCCTAGAGACTCCTAAATGGATGCTTCTCTAGAAATCTTTAGGTTCTCCAGCGCACACCTATGGTCAACTTCTGGCTCTACTCCATTTGGGATTAATTATAGGATTGTGGCCCATATGAAACAGTTACATGGGCAGAACTCTTCAAATGGATGGAAACAATTGAAAACTGGATAGTACAACTTATAATTTCTCCCAACAGGAAGAAAACCAGCCATTTCTCATTCTCGTGAAAATGATGTTAGTGGGGACAACAGTTAGCATGATGTTAACTTTTTCATTCCTTGGCTTGAATACTACAGGCAGACATCACAATGTAGTACCTCCCACACAACAGTGTTTTGCTTCGTGTCAGAGAGATAGCCACCACTTGATGCTTTCTTATTGCTGGTCACTTCTCTCCAAGAGGAGCCATTGGGAGGCATTATTTGGGTTTGGCCAGTCAACCCCCATTCCTCATCCTGCTAACAAGAGCATGTCTATCCCACTATCTCCCAATCTCATCCCCTCCCCGTTGTGCCCATTTTCCCCAGGTCGGATTGGCACACATGTTAGGGCTGATAGTGATGCCACATAAGGAAGAGTAGCTGGAAAGAAAGGAGTACCCCAGGCAAGCCCAAAGGCCAGGCCTCCTCAAGCCCCGAGAAGCTTCTTGACCATGTAGCCCGGCATGGAGTACAAGAAGAGGCCGACCATAAGGAGGAAGAGGACCAGGAGGAGGATTTTCAGCAGCAGCCAACGGTAGGTGTGCCAGATAAAGTAGCGGATGGACTTGAGAGGGTTCAGGAACCAGATGAAGCTGGTGTCTGGGCGGCTGGGCAAGGCAGGAAGTGGAGAAGAGGAGGAGGAAGAAGAGAAAGGGGCCGAGGACGTGGGGAAGACAGAGACAGGGAGAGTTGAACAGAGTCAGCAGAGACAGAGAAACAATAGAAGCAGCCCCCGGTTCAGGGCTCCATAGGAGGCGTCCAACTGAATCTATCATTCCCTGTGTGGAATAAGTCTTTGGAGACCTGCTAGATCTCCCTGCGCCCACCCTTGGATTCCTTCCCCAGGCTTACTTTGGTTTCTCCAATGGGTCGGGCTCGTTACGAGCCAGCCCGGCCGGACTTTTCTCAGCTTCCTCCGCGGTCAGCAGGTGCAGCTCGGCCTCCACTTTACCCTACAAGAGGGCACCCAAAGGTTACTCATCATCCAAACAAGCACCCAAAGGCGCCCTGCCATTGAGTAGCAACAGGTAGCCAAAAGCAAGAAGTGGAGACATTAAAGTATGACACCCATCACCATGTGGAAGACATCTCTGAGCATTGTGGGGATACGTGAAACAGCAAGTAAATAGCAAACCTAATTATTTTCAACAGGACCAATGGCAGAGGTACTGAGAAGACGGTACAGGACCGGAGAGATAGCACAGCGGTAACAACAGCTGTGCTTGTAATCAGAAGGTTGCATGTTCGATTCCCGGGCTGGTCTGGACACCCAGCTGTGAGCCCTGTCCACTGTTTACCCAACAGTTCGAAAACAGCCCAGCTGTGAATAGATGAACTGGGAACCGCCAAGCGGGGAAGGATTTTTACAAGAAAGGACTTTACAACGCCCGAATAAAAAGAAAGATCGGCTATCGGAAGGTGGAATGCGGAACAGAGGCTCTCCGTCATGAGGATGAAGCAACAGCACCCCCTTGTGACATAATGGAGCAACCACACCCTGTGACACAGCCAGAAGAAGAAAAAAGTCCTTCTAAAATTGTACCTGTTGTATTGTAATTGTATGTAAACCGGCAGGGATTGTCTGCCGTATGTGTAATGCAATCCGCTCTGACTCCCCTTCGAGGTGAGAAGAGCGGAATATAAATAAAGTGTATTATTATTATTATTACAGAGCCGAGGAAATAAGTGAGGCTGCTTATAGCGGTTCCGTGGACACCGAGTTTGTACTAAAAAGAAAAGGCTTTCTGGGCTTCAGCCCCAGGCAACATGTAAATTCAGCAGTTTGAATTCCTCCCAGAATTCCTCTTGATCAGAAATGGCTGAATATATTGACTGGATGTGATGGTATTTCAGTCTCTAAAAAGACTGTGGAATGAGGCATGGGCAAACTTGGGTCCTCCAGGTGTTTTGGACTTCAACTCCCACAATTCAACTCCCAGGTGTTTTGGAGTTCAACTCCCACCGGCTGTTAGGAATGGGGGGAGAGTTGAAGTCCAAAACTCCTGGAGGGAGGACCCAAGTGTGTCCATCCCTGGGCTAGGACATTGGACTGGATGTCCCTGGGTATGTTTTTCTCCTCTAAAACTCTCTCTCTGGACACAGTGCTCACGTGGTCCCATGTTACATGGATTTCTTCAGCTTTGCTTATCATCGCGTCCCATGTGGAGAAGTTCCGGGAGAGGTTCGGTGGCTTATTGGAGCTGACGGGCATGCCTTGCCCGCAACTTCCCCGGATCCCACTCCTGGGTGATGCGCCTGGCAGACCCCCCAAGCAGGCCAGCCCCCACCACGAACCCCAACTAGACCTCCGTGGTGACCCAGACTTTGCCTGGGACCACTCATGGGACTTCCCCACTAGCTCCGAGGGTGGCCCAACCCCTGCCAGGGAGCCGGTGGCGTCGCTGAGCCTTACCCCCGGGGGCCAGGACGACCTGCGAACGCCGAGCCCGAGCTCCGACGACCAGGGCAATCTGCCTACCTGCCTGGCCCACATCGTGGAGGCACTCGGTGCCCCCGGGGACCACCAGCCGTATCTGGAGGACCCACTGGAGGATCTTGACATTACGGCCATCTTGGCGTTCCCCCGGAACTCCCGGGCCCGCCGGCGCCGTGCCGCGAGGAGCTGGGGGAGTCAGCTGGAGATGGAGCGACCCAACATGGCGACCGGCCTTGAGGACGCTCCACGCCACCATGTGTCCGGCATCGAGGAGGGAGCAGGACCCGGAGATGGTTGCCTCCCGGAAGTCCCGCCTCTGGAGGACTCCACTCCCTCTGAGAACCCCGGAAGTAATCCCCGCATGGAAGTCCCGCCCCTGGAGGACTCCAATGTCAACACAGTCCCTGTCCGGAAGCAGCAAGCCACCCGTAGGAGGAGGCGGCGCCGCCGAACACGGAACCATCGAGCCAAGCGGGAAGCAGGAGGAGCTCCTTGCCGAGAGGACCAAGCCCCTGGGCCCAGGCCCCCCTTCGGCCCACTGGATCGGCTGGAGGAGTGGAAGAGACACCCAGCACCAAGGTTGGCTAGGCCCGGAGGATTCCCGGGCCTTTCGACCAAGGACCTTCTGGAGCTCCAGCTATCGGCAGCTGGAACCCAGAGTGGCAACCTCAGCAGCAAGGACTGCTGCCTTGGACAGCTTGCGGACGTTTCCGACCACCCAGGGCAGACGACTCGCCAGCAGTCTGCCCTCTCTGCCCTCCGCTCGCACCCTGTGCCAGCGATCCTGCTGGGCCCTCCCGCCTGCCTTCTTTTTGACGGCGGGGTGGTGTCTCAGTAGGTATCGCTGCTGGCCTCTTTCCTCCCTCCCTCCTTCTTCCCCATCCTTGTGTTCTCTACCCATGTCTACTATACTTTTGTGTTGTTGGTGTTGCCACTGGGCACCCAAACTCTGTAAACCACTTAGAGCCTTCGGGATGAAGCGGTATACAAATGTGAAATGTAATGTAATGTAATCTCTAGCCACAAGAGAGGGGCTTCCCTTCTGCCCGGCCTGATTACCGTCATCTCCATCTCGTCGTTTTCGTCTCGCGCCAGGAAAGGCCACCAGCCCTTCACCCTCTTCTGCTTGAAGATGGAGACCATGGGCACCTCAATTTCGCCGGTTGCCAGCTCCATAGAGCACTGCTTGGCTGTCTTGGCGCCACGCGGGAAGCGGTTCAGGTCGAGCTCAATGCCTCCTATGGGAATGGGAAGAGGAAGGAGTATTAGCACAGGTCCTATGGCTGAAGGAGCCTTTTCTAGAAGCCACTGGTGGGTCTTTCAAGGGGTCTGCCATATCTGCAGAGCTCTCCTCCAACACCACATTTCAAAGGAGTTGATTCTCTTCCGAAGGTTCCTTCGCTGCCCATCTTCCACAACTAGGCAGAGGAATGAGGGATACAATGGCATGGACAATCCTGACTTCAATATTCACTTCAGGATCTGCCATATTGTCATACTTTGGCCATATCATGAGAAGACAGGACTTCCTAGAGAAGACAATAATGCTTGGTATGGTAGGAGGAAAAGGGGAAGCCCATAGTCCAAATGGAGAGGCTCAATCCAGGAAGCTGCTTAGATTTTGCAAGATATCAACAGGATTGCTAATAATAGCATGTTACGGAGGTCTCTTATTCATAGTCATTGCTAATTGCAATCTAGTTCATTTTGACTTATAGCAACCCTATGAATGAGAGGTTTCTATGCCCACTGGCCTTCTGCATCTACAGTTTCTGCACCCACGGATTCCATCATCCATGGCTTGAAAATCTTGGAAATAGAAACCTTCCAAGCCTCTACTAACTGTTTGTTAATGTATATATTAGGCCTGATCAATCATGGTTCTGAATGGTTCTAAAGTACTTACAAAACTAAAGTTCTGGTGGTGAACACCAGGTGGCGCTGGTGCTTTGCTTCTACAGAGTTGCTAAAGTTCTGGTGGTGAACATTTCAGAACTCTAACAAAACTTTCAAAATTTCATTATTATTTCATTATTGGCTATTTTTAAGACAGAACCAATTAGGAACTGCCATTTATAATGAAATTTTGAAAGTTTTGTTAGAGTTCTGAAATGTTCACCACCAGAACTTTAGTTTTGTAAGTACTTTAGAACCATTTAGAACCATGATTGCCCAGGCCTAATATATACAATTATTAGCCTGTATTCTATGTATATGTTGATTTGCCAGTTTGGCTTACCTCTTTGTTGTGGGAGGGGTTATAGATGTGATTGTACTGAGCATGTGCAAACTCAGGACTCTGTTCCTTTAAGAAATGGAAACATAGCACTCTCACGTCACCTAAGAAGTGACGCGAGAGTGCTATGGTCGCGCCATCTTGTATTAGCTCAGACACGGCTAAGTAAACAAAGTTAGAGTTAGTGCTGCAGCTGCACGTCAACTGACAGTGGCAATTTGGGATCACAGCAAGACAAGTGAGTGACAGTGATGGAGAAGTTTTTGAGAAGGGAAAATGCAAATGCCAAACAGCTATTTTGACATTGCTCCAGTTTCCAACCACATATCTGTGTGAGATGAGCTTCTCTAGCTTGACTGTGATGAAAACTAAAAACAGAGAGAGACTGACAGCTGTTGAGCAAGAGCTTTGTGTGTGTCTTTCTACCATTCCTGCCAGGATATCTATTTTGTGTTCATCGAAACAGGCCCTGGTTTCACACTAAGTGAGTGTATAAATACATTTAGAAGCATATTAACTATATGTATTACTGTGTTAGAGTGTCATTTTGTGTCATTTTGGTTGGTGGTGTGCCCCAGGATTTTGTAAATGTAAAAAATGTGCCGTTGCTCAAAAAAGGTTGAAACACACTTGTCTAGATCCTCCAGAGCAATTTTGTACTCAACTTCTGGCAGAAATTGATCACAGACCTACATACAAGAACCTAGAGATTACTTATTAAATCTGCAAGGACTCAAATCTGCAAAAGTGAAACCCACAAATGTGGGCTGACTAACTGTATTCAGTTTTAATTTCTTTTGTGAGCCAATTTTGGTTTTCGTACCAAGAGAAAGCCAGGATCTAGAAAGAAGGAAGGAACGAACAATTAAACAATATGACGCACCGAGGAAGTCATCGGCAGAAAAGTGGTCGGCATCCCACACCTGGAGCGTGAGTCGGGCTGGAATCTTGTACTCGGTCTCGTCCCAGGAGAACATGGACTCTTTCTTTGAGATGACAATCTTCTCCTCGGCCGCAAGGTAGTCGAAAGGAAAAATGAAGCGCCAGTTGAAGTTACCCTCACCAGTCAGTGAGTGGTAGTGGACGTCTGTGTCTTGCTTGTCCTCCTGTTGGCCCTTCAGCCACCTGCATCGGGCAGAGCAAAGGAGAGGGTCAGTTGACCAAGCAAACACGGGCCGCTTGGAGACTCTGTGCAAGGATTGGGTTCATGCAGAGGGCAACGCAGTGGGAGTTGTGGACGTCTGGCAGAGGAGAAGGCTTCCTTGCAAGGAGGTAGCATGAGTGGGCATTCAGGAAAGGAGGAGTGGGCTGTGAAGAAGCAGCCACACTGTCTATAGGAGGGAACCCTGTGGGGCATACCTACTGTCTTGTTACCACCTCTGTGTTCTAGATCTATGTAACTCAAGGTGTTTTTGTTCCCTGCCTGTATTGAGAGGTCATTTTTCCTTTCTTCCAAAAAAATACTTTTGTTTGAAAGGGAGCTTCAAAAGTGTTCTCTGCTTCAAGATGTCTTGAACACAGAATGAGAGTCAGCATTAGAGACTCTTCTAACAAAGTTAGATCACTATCTACCCTTTTATCTGAGATGTATAAAAGGGCCAGAGGTTTAGCACAGATGTTAAATCAGCAGCAGCTAAAAGATCTATCAACAGAAAAGTTGCAAGTTCGAACCCCGGGTTGGCGTGGGCAGCTAACCCACTGTTTACCTAAGCAGTTCGAAAACAGCTTTAGCTGTCATTAGAGAAATTAGGTACCGCTAAAAAGCAGGGGAGGTTTTTACAATGCCATAAAGAAAAAGAAGACCAGAAAATGCTGGAATGTGGAAGTCCTGACAGCTCTTCGTCATAGAGGATGGAGCGACAGCACCCCCTGTGGCACGAAAAACTCAAAAACCTTCGTTCTGTTCTGGCTGTGTACTGTGTACATCTATACCAGGGGTGCCCACAATTTTTCAGAATGCAAGCTACTTATAATAAAACCAAGTCAGAAAGATCTACCTACCTCAAGGCTGGAGAGGGGAGGGGTGGGGCTTGGCATGGCCTGGCTCCACCCCCTTCTCGTTTGGCACTCCCAGCAGCTTCTCCAGGCCTGAGGATGGCAGTGCCAAGCCAGTGGTGACATAGCTAGCACAAGGCTGGCTTGGCACTGCCATCCTCAAGCCTGGAGAAGCTGCTGGGAGTGCCGAAGCTGGGGGTGGGGGTTGGTGCGGCCTGGCTCCACCCCCTTCTGGCTTTGGCACTCCCTGCAGCTTCTCCAGGCCTGAGGATGGCAATGCCAAGCCAGTGGTGGGATAGCTAGCACAAGGCTGGCTTGGCATTGCCATCCTCAAGCCTGAAGAAGCTGCTGGGAGTGCCGAAGCTGGGGGAGGGGGCGATGCTTGGTGCAGTCTAGCTCCGTCCCCTTCTGGCTTTGGCACTCCCAGAAGCTTCTCCAGGCCTGAGGATGGCAATGCCAAGCCAGTGGTGACATAGCTAGCACAAGCCTGGCTTGGCATTGCCATCCTCAGGCCTGGAGAAGCTGCAGGGAGTGCCAAAGCTGGGGAGGGGGCGGGGCTTGGTGTGGCCTGGCTCCACCCCCTTCTGGCTTTGGCACTCCCAGAAGCTTCTCCAGGCCTGAGGATGGCAATACCAAGCCAGTGGTGACATAGCTAGCACAAGGCTGGCTTGGCACTGCCATCCTCAAGCCTGGAGAAGCTGCTGGGAGTGCCGAAGCTAGGGGAGGGGGTGGGGCTTGGCACAGCCTGGCTCCGCCCCCTCTGAGAAGCGCCCCATCCAGCTGGGATCGACCTCCTTCGGTCCCGGGATTGACTGGTTGATCACGATTGACTTCTTGGGCAGCCCTGATCTATACAAACGGCATAGAATGTTTGCCGTGTATGTGTACTTGCGATCTGCCCTGAGTCCCCTTCGGGGTGAGAAGGGCGGAATATAAATAAAGTGTTATGTTATTTATGTATGACCTGCAAAATAAAAAGTAAGTTTTTAATTTTTACCTTTTTAAAACTTATCAGAGCAACTTATGTATTTTCTTTCCTGATTCCTACCATAAATTCATAATATAGCACTGGCTATGCTGCATTCTATCAAATATTCCTGCGGGTTATGGGCCCAGAGTGGATGGTGATAGTAATAATCATGATGATGATAATAATAATAGCAGCTTGCACCCACCCCTTCCGGAAGCATGCAGTAGAAAACACATAAACAGAGCCAAGTACAGCTGCCATGGCCAAGAAACGGGGCACAACACTTTCCAAATATAAACTGAAATTAGAAGAACATGCAATAAAGTAGCACATCAGAGCATGCCTCATTTACGGCAGGGAGAAGATAACCGGACCCACATCCTCTGCCTTACCTGGTCAGGGATCCACACTCCTTCAGCTCCTTTGCAGAGACCAACCCTCCCCATCCCGGGCAAATGCATAGCTTAGGCCAGACAGAACAGCCGGGCGTCCTTCGGTTCGGAACAGTTGAGATCACACCTTTTGGAATGTGAATTCTTGGACAGGAAGTTCCCCAAATGCCCTGCCATCCTAGAGCGGAATCTCATGGGAACTTCCTGTCTGGGGAGTTGGAGAATGCGCATCCAACCCCCAAGGCAGTCCCCTTGATGGAAGGGAATGCTTTCCCCTAAAATTAGTATGGCATGTCTGCCTGTTCAGCCTGTGCTTGTGTCTGATGTTCATGATGGGAATGGTGATGTTATTCCTGATGATGTGCCTGGGTCAGGCCTGGATTACCCATAAGGCCACCCTAGGGGGGGGGGGCAGATCCGGACCCCCAAAAAAATTTCAAAAAAAATCCAAAAAAATTTCAAAAAAAATTAATTAAAAAAAATCAAACAAAATAATTAAAAAGTGCGCATACGCGCGGCCGCCCCGCGCCCCCTTTCCTTTGCTCTGCTCCCCTTGGCTCCTCCCTCCCTCACTGCTTGTGCCGGCCCCACCCCTCTTTCTTCACTGAAGGAAGAGTGGCGGGACCGCGGCTGAGCTGACGCGAGAGAGGAGGGGACGGAGAGAAGTCCGTCCCGCCACCCCCTCCTCTCTCGCTGCTCGTGCCGGCCCCACCCCTCTAGCTGCAGTGAAGGAAGAGGGGCGGGGCCGGCGCAAGCAGCGAGAGAGGAGGGGGCAGAGGCAAGTCCGTCCCGCCGCCCCCTCTCTCACTGCTCGTGCCGGCCCTGCCTCTCTTCCTTTAGTGAAGGAAAAGGGGTGGGACCAACGCTGAGCTGACGTGAGAGAGGAGGGAGGGCCCCGCCCCTGCAAGTGCCCCCCCCCCCGGGGCAGGGGCGGCACTTCCAGAGTGTGGCGTAGGGTGCCACAATCGATTAATCCGGGCCTGGCCTGGGTTTGTTGGCAATGGGGATGAGGGTTTGCCTGGGCTTGAATTAAGCTCACACGAGAGGCCGCAAAGAAGATCAGAGAGTTTCCAGGAAAAGAAAAATAAGGAACCTTTATCTGGTGGTAAGGTCAAGAGAAATGCTTTCCTTTCAGTTTTGGATTCTGGAGAAGACTTATATTGATTCATGGGGGAAAGTTGCCTGAGTTGAGTCAACATTGGAATTTCATGATGGTCTTGCTTTCAAGCGTTCTTAGTTTCATGTACCAAGTTTTTGCCAAGCTCTTGATTTTATCTATTTATTTTATTTACTATATTTTTTATACCGCCCCTCTCAGCCCAAAGGCGACTTGAGGTGGTGTACACATGGCAAGAACTGTCCACAGATAAAATATATCAACAATTAATAAAACAGCCATATAAAACACAAATTTAGCAATTAAAATTAAAAAACACAATCTCATTGTCTAATTATTAAAATCGATTTCCGTTGCATCATCATCGTTCCTTAGGTCTCAATCTAGGTAATTACTAGGGGTGGATATCTCCGGTCGTTATCCTTCGAAAACCATTATTATTTCGTATTAAAACCAATTTAGACCCCAATTCGGCCCACAGCCAGCAACCTTTCTAAATCGAAACCGGGTCTGCCATTTCCGTAAAGGGCGCGTTATTATGTCGTTTCTGCCTTTTATCTTTAACCCGCATTTGGTTGTCAGCTGGTGAGAGGAGAGTGGAGGGCAACACCCTGCAGATCTGAAAGGTGCCCTTCAGATCGGGGCGAAGGCATGGGCTTCCAAGCCTAAATGGGGGTTATCTTTAACCCCCGTTTGGGTGTCTGAAGGGCGCCTTAGGTCCAACGCTGAGGGAAGCCAATCTGCTCCAAAGTGGGTGTTTTGACCCAGTTTGGAGCATATTAGCTTCCCTCAGCGTTGGATCTAACGCGGGGCAAGCCAATCCACTCCAAAGTGGGTGTTTTGACCCACTTTGGAGCGGAATGGCTTTCCTCCGCCTTGGACCTAACACCCCCACTCTCCTCTGGTCAGCTGACACCCAAATGGGGGTTAAAGATAACCCCCGTTTGGGTCTCAGCTGGCGAGAGGGGAGTTCAAGGCAGCACCCTCCACTCTCCTCTCACCAGATGAGAACCAAACTGGGTGTCAGCTGGCGAGAGGAGAGTGGAGGGTGCCGCCCTCCATTCTCCCCTGGCCAGCTGAGAACAAACGCAAGTTAAAGATAACCCCCCTTGGTTCTCAGCTCGCGAGGGGGTGTGGAGGGCATGCACACCATCCCTCCTTGCCAGCTGAGAATCAACCCACGTTAGAGATATCGCGGGTTGATTCTGAGCTGGCGAGGGGGTGTGGAGGCAGGCATCCCCTGCGCACTGCGCATGTGTGGCACCAATAACGAAATAATAAAGAATGTCGTTATTAAGGAACAATTTTGAAATTTTCACTAAAAATTGCGTAACAGTTTCTATTTCGAAACTGCAGCTCCCCCAGTTTAGAAACATTTTTTTAATGGATCAACCACCCCCTAGTAATTACGCTTCATCTGCAATGCCTGGTCAAACAGCTTTTGTCTGCACCATAGTGGTAATCCTTATGTGGACCGGGCTTTAGCACAGCTGGTTAATCACCAGCAGCTATAGATCTTACCAACTGAAAGGTTGGCAGTTTGAAGCCGAGGTCAGGCTGAGCACCCGACCTTCAGCCCAGCTTACTGTCAACCTAAGCGTTTTGAAAACAGCTGTGAGTAGAGAAATTAGGCAACCCTTAAGGGGAGGGGGAAGGTATTTTAAAATTCCATAGGGAAATACTAGAAAATGCCAGCGATCAAAGGAAGGAGGACGTCTGTGATCAAGGTCCCTTCGTGATAAGCTATGGATTTGCACCAGGCGCACCCTGAAGAGGTGGGAATGAAAGACCTGGGGGGAAGTTCCCCATGCGTTCGCCTCCCCAAGCGGGAACGGGGCGTGCAGCAAACGTCGGTCAATTACCCCCGGACATAGATGTCGGACATCTTCTCTCCCGTCAAGAACGCATCGTCCTCCAGGACCACCTCATCGGTGTTCCAAATTATTACCCGCAGCTCATACCTAGCCATCACACAAAGCAGAGGCACACAACAACAACAAGAACAACAACATGGACAGAAAGAGACAGGCGGGACAGAAAAGCACAGTGTCCATTACTGAAGCCCAAAAGGATGGAGACGTTCCATCCACGAAGCAGTGCGCTCAAACCACAGAGCCAGGAAACCACACAAAGCTCACACAAGAGAGTTCGAGGCAGAGAGGCGCCAGAGGTACGTACCCCCGGACAAAAATGTCACTGGATTTCTCCCCAGTGAAGTAATCATCATCCTCCAAGACAACCTCATCCGTGTTCCACACTATCACTCTAAGCTCGTATCTGGCAAGGGGGAAGGGAGGAAGGGAGACAAGGGGTGAACCAGGAGGGATCGGTACAGGGGGGGGGGGGGAGAGTATCCCCGTAAAAATTGAGATTGCACACTAAGCCCCTTCCCTCCCTGGTAAAGATCTGAGCAATGACAAGGACGCCATTGGGTCACGAGAGGGTGTTAGAAGGGTCACCAGAGAAACAGAAAACACTGAGTTTTCTGATGGTCATGGGGTACTGTGTCCACAGTGCTCTCTGGATGTAGGTGAACTACAACTCCCGAACTCAAGGTCAAAGCCCACTAAACCCTTCCAGTATTTTCTGTTGGTCCTGGGAGTTCTGTGTTCCAAGTTTGGTTCAGTACTATCATTGGTGGAGTTCAAAGTGCTCTTTGATTGTAAGTGAACTATAGATCCCAGCAACTACAACTCCCAAATGTCAAGGTCTATTTTCCCAAACTCCACCAGTGTTCACATTTGGGCATATTGAGTAACCGTGCCAAGTTTGGTCCAGATCCACCATTGAGTCCACAGTGCTCTCTGGATGTAGGTGAACTACAACTCCTGTTGGTCCTGGGAATTGTCAATGCCCAACAAAATTTCATCATTCGGAGTTCAGAATATTTGATTGTAGGTGAACTATAAATCCCAGCAACTACAAGTTTGACAAAATCAATCCCCAAATTTCACCAATATTGAAAGTTCATTGAATGCCACCAATGATTGATTGTAGGTGAACTATAAACTCCCAAGACCAACATAAAATACTGGGATTTATAGTTCAAAGAGTAAATCAAAGAATGTTGCAAAACCCCGTTGCAGTATTCACCTTGATTTGCACTTAATGGCATTGCATTCAAAGCCTGGCTGATTGCTGCCTGGGGATCCAATGATAGAATGAGTATTCTGAATTCACCAATGATGAAATTGGGCATACAGAACTCCCATGACCAACAGAAAAATACTGGAAGGGTTTGGTGGAGATTGACCTTGAGTTTTGGAGTTGTAGTTCACCTACATCCAGAGAGCACTATGGACTCCACCAATGATGGATCTGGTCCAAACTTGTCACAAATACTCAATATGCCCAACTGGTGGAGTTTGGGGAAAATTTACCTTGACATTTGGGAGTTGTAGTTGATGGGATTTATAGTTCACCTGCAATCAAAGAGCATTCTAAAATCCACCAATGATAGAATTGGGCCAAAGTTCCCACACAGAACTCCCATGACCAACAGAAAATATAGTGTTTTCTGATGGTCTTTGGCGACCCCTCTGACACCCCTTCGTGACCCCCCCCAGGGGTCTCGACCCCCAGGTTGAGAAACGCTGCCCTAGGAAGATGATACAGTTAGCCCTCCACATTCATTGGGGTTCAGGGCACAGGACTCCCGTACCAAAGGGAAAAACTGCAAATCGCAAAATGGTTATGTATTTTATCCTCAACTGGAAGCCGACCATAGAATGTCACTGAAAATATAGAGCAGGCCTGCATGTGGTCCGGATTCCTCAGCCTTGGATGTGCTTTGGATATGACCAGCACAATGGCTATGATCCCAAGACATGTTTTTGCACCCTGTGGGCACATAACAGTAGCTACAATTCCTAGTGCATACCCATTTCTGGGTTACTGTGAGTTTTCCAGGCTGTCTGGCCATGTTCCAGAAGCATTCTCTCCTCACATTTCACCCACATCTACGGCAGGCATCCTCAGAGGTTGTGGGGTCTGTTGGAAACTAGGAAAATGGGGTTTATATATATTTGGAATAATGTCCAGTGTGGGAAAGAATTCTCGTCTGCTTGAGGAAAGTGTGAATGTTGCAACTGGCCACCTTGATTAGCACTTAATGGCATTGCAGCTTCAAAGCCTGGCTGATTGCTGCCTGGGGATCCTTTGTTGGGAATTCAAAAAACAAAAAACCTGGGGAATTCCAGACAAGAATAATCAGGGCCAGTGAACACCTCCCAACAAAGGATCCACGAGGAAGCAATCATCCATGTCTTGATGCTATACGGCCATTAAATGCTAATCAAGGTGGCCAATTGAGGGCATTCACACTTGCCTCAAGCAGGCAAGAGTCCTTTCTCCCACCCTGGACATTCCACAAACTCCACTTGCCTAGTTTCCAACAGACTCCGCAACATCTGGGCATGCCTGCCATAGATGTGAGTGAAACATCAGGAGAGAATGCTTCTGGAACATGGCCAGGCATCCTGGTAAACTCACAGCAACCCAGTGATTCCAGCCATGAAAGCCCTCGACAATACCCATTTTCATGTGGTCAGTACTGGCTAGGGTTGCCTCCTGTCCTGTCAATACGGGACAGGAGCTGAAAATACGGGACACGAAATTCAGAGCAAAAATACGGGACGTCCCGTATAATACGGGACAGGTGGCAACCCTAGTACTGGCCCATCTCTCTGTTTTCCTGCAACTGGACTTGCTATGATGCCCTAAGTGAGGGATCATTTCTGGAACTGGATCTGCATTGGAATCCCTTCAGGTCTTTAGTTGCATCCCAATTCATTCATTCTCTTTTTAATTGTTCTCCAAGTAATTTTCTTTTAAATATCACAGGGTGCAGCCATATGATGGAATTAATACAGTTTGACACTGCTTTAATTGCCAAGGCTCAGTGTGGTGAGACCTTGGGAGCTGTAGTTTGGTGTGGTACCAGCACCTTTTGGCAGAGGAGGCAAAATACTTTGCAGAACTACAACTGCACCGGGAATGTGGCGCAGCTGGCTAAGTATCAGCTGCATAAGATCTCTCTGACCAGTAGGTCATGAGTTTGAGGCCTGCCCGGGTCGAGATAGGTGCTCGACCTTAAGTGTAGCCTGCTGTCGACCTTTGCAGCCCGAAAGACAGTTCATTTGTCAAATAGGAGATAAAGGTACCACATTAAAGTGGGGAGGCAAATTTAGACTGAATTATGAGGCCATTAAAAGAACTCCAGGAATCGCTGGGGAATGCGGAAGAAACAAGAAAGGGACGCTGGAAAACGCTGAGAGATTAGGAGTGCGTCAGCTCCCCCTGGTGGCCAGAAGTTTGCCTCTGTTCATCTATATATGTCTAAAAATGTCTATATATGATGTCTATATATGTTGAACTGCATGGATTGTAATCTGCTCTGAGTCCCCTTCGGGGTGAGAAGAGCGGAATATAAATAAAGTAAATAAATAATAAATAAACTCAACATATTCCATAGAGGATCAACCATGGCAATTAAAGTGGTATCATACTATATTTGTTCTGCAGTGTTAATGCAACTCTGTTCTTGCGGGAAAGGCGCCCTGGTTGCAGCATATTTTGCGATAGTTTTGCAATGAGTCTCAACCGACCAATTCAACATCATTTGTGGCAGCCACAAAAACAAAAAGTTTCTGGAGCATAACGGCTACTTTCAAAGTAAGGACCGCACAATGAAACAGGAAATAACACTTTCAAAATAGGCACAGTAATTTTTTTTAAAAAAAATGTTACATAAGGAGATGCCACCTGAACATTAGGAAGAACTTCCTGACTGTGAGAGCTGTTCAGCAGTGGAACTCTCTGCCTCGGAGTGTGGTGGAGGCTTTTAAGCAGAGGCTGGATGGCCATCTGTCGGGGGTGCTTTGAATGAGATTTTCCTGCTTCTTGGCAGAATGGGTTTGGACTGGGTGGCCCACTCTAGGACTCTATGATTCTAGTGTGATGCTTAAGACTCCTATCCTATGCATCCCTTTGATTGTTGTCTTGAGACATACCCACACGAACTCCCACAACTCCCTTTACAAGCCCCCACTGGGATCCCCTTCCCCGTTCCCACCCTGCCCCAGTGCAAACCATTACTTCTTGGGCTTCCTGGGTGAGATGTCGATGGCGGGCCCCGGGGCCGGCATGTCCATGGGGAACATGTCCACCCACATCTCCAACCGACCCTGCAAGGTGAGAAAGGCCCCGTTAGTAGTCCCCAGTACTGGAACCCACTTTGAGTCTCCTTGTGGAGAGAAAAACTGGGGTATAAATAAACACAACAACAACAACAACACCGGGAATGTGGTGCAGCTGGCTAAGTGTGAGCTGCATAAGATCTCTCTGACCAATAAGTCATGAGTTTGAGGTCTGCCCGGGTCGAGGTGGGTGCTCAACCTTTAAGTGTAGCCTGCTGTCGACCTTTGCAGCCCGAAAGACAGTTGCATCTGCCAAGTAGGAGATAAAGGTACCACATTAAGTGGGGAGGCAAATTTTGACTGAATTATGAGGCCATTAAAGAACTCCAGGAACGCTGAGAATGCGGAAGGAACAACAAGGGAGGCTAGAACGCTGAGATGAGGAGTGCGTCAGCTCCCCCTGGTGGCCAGAGCTCGCCTCTGTTCATCTATATGTTGTATGTTGAAACAGCAGGGATTGTCTGCTAGTATGTGTAGCTGTAATCCGCTCAGAGTCCCCTTCGGGGTGAGAAGAGCGGAATATAAATAAATAAATAAACAAATAAATAAACAACAACAACCTTATCCCAGTCAACCCCACTTTGATCAGCATTTGATAGCCTGGCAGTTTTTAGGAGTCAAAAGTGTTGGTGGAGCTTTTTTCTTTGGAGGTTTTTGAACTGAGGTTGGGTGGCCATCTGTCGGGAGGGCTTGGATTGTGTCTTCTTGCCTAGCAGAAGTGGGTCAGACTCTGGCCTTTGGGAGTCCCTTCCAAGTATAGTGAAATATAGAGTATCTGGGAGTATATTGGAGTCTCCTTCTCTGGAGGCCTGACTAGATGGCCTTTGGGGATCCCTTCCAACCGTATGTTTCTATCTGGTACCTGCTCGATTCCTGGTTTGTCCGGATTGAGCAAAGGCCGGGTTTCCACATGTTCAGGCACCAGTTTGCACCCCACGCGAGGGATCTCTTCCCAGTGGTGCAGCACTGTGAGAGCCAAATGCTCGTCGGTCTGTTTTTTCTGACCTGTGGATACAGAGAGTGTCAGCAAAATATTATTATTATTATTATTATTAATTTTGTTACATAAGGAAAGATAATGAAAGAAAGATTTGTAATTGCAAAAGGTCTTCAGCAGGCATGGACCAACTTTGGCCCTCCCTCCAGGTGTTTTGGACTTCAACTCCCACATTCCTAACAGCCGGTAGGCTGTTAGGAATTGTGGGAGTTGAAGTCCAAAACACCTGGAGGGAGGGCCAAAGTTGGCCCATGCCTGGTCTTCAGGAATTGAAATGCATCTTGAACTAGCCATATCCTGTTTTTTGGTTTTGTACCAAATGCCTCCTGTCTTTCCCGCCGTACCGTTTTCATCCTCCACGTCGGTGGGACCCATGAAGACCCGGTTGAAGACTTTCACTCTGCCTCCTGGTCCGTAGTGCGGTCCGTCCACTTTGCCCTCTTTGCACAGTTTGGACAGGATCTGGTTCGGTTTTTGAGGGTCCCGCCATATGTTGTAGCCATGGCTGTGGGAAGAAATGGGTGCCGGTCAGAAAGTGCCATAGAGTTAAAGAGACCCCTAAAGGCCATCCAGTCCAACCCCATCCCGCCAGAGGCATCGTCCAAGCCTTACCGACAGATGGCCATCCAGCTCATTTCGAATCTTCCACCACTTTAGAGATCTTAAAAGAGTTGGAAAAGACCCCCTTTTGCTGCACAGGAAGATACCATCCAAGCCCTTCCAACAGTTGCCCACCCAGCTATTATTATTATTATTATTATTATTATTATTAGCCATCCCCTGCCATGCATTGCTGTGGCCTAGTCTGTGTATATGTGTTCTGTGTGTGCATATATGTGTATACTAGCTGTACCCGGCACGCATTGCTGTGCCCTATTTAGGAGATGTGAGAAAGTCTGAGTATGTAAGGGTTGGAATTGTTGTTAGTTATGGTGTTGTTGGGGCCATAGCTGTGTCGTTGTGGGTTGTTCTGGTGGGTGGGATGTTGAAGTCCTGGGGAGTTGTTGGTGTGTGGTGTTGCTGGCGTTCTGCATAGCTTGTGGATATACAATGTTTTTTGTTTTTCCGTCTGCTGTGTTGATGTAGAGGTTGATGCTTGTGTGGGTGGGGTACTTTGGAAGTGAGTGGAGGTACTTGAAATCCCATTATCCATGGTGTGTCCTCCTCTGAACTGCAGTTGGATGGAGTGTGGGTCATGGGGGGCATTGTGTGCCAAGTTTGGTCTTTATCGGTCTTGGTTCTGGGCCACAGTGGTCTGTGGGGAATGATGGATTTTGAAGTACTACAAATCCCATTATCCATGGAGGTACTTCAGGTCCCATAATCCATGGTCCACCCTCCTCCAAACTGTAGTAGAATGTAGCGTGGGTCATAGGGGCTCTGTGTGCCAAGGTAGGTTACTGTCAATTCAGGCCATACACAATGTCCCATGAGCTGAGGCCTAGTCAGGAACAGCAAGTTAATGAAGCCTTACTGTCAATTCAGGCCATACACAATGTCCAATGAGCTGAGGCGTAGTCGGGAGAATCAAGTTAATGAAGCCTTACTGTCAATTCAGAGTGCAAACAGCATTCCATTAAGTGAGGCCTAGTCAGGGAAATTAAGTTAATGAAGCCTTACTGTCAATTTTGGGCATGGTCTGTGATTTGTAGGGGTGTAAATTTTCTGTAGGAAGTGAATTGGGTGTTTGTGTTTGTGCCTCAGCCCTTTGCCTTATCCTCTTCTGACAGTTTATTATGGGTCGGAATGTTCATGTTGGCTGGCCAGTACAGGAGTTATGCAAATCCGCCCTTATTGGCAGCCAATCATGTTGTCAGAATGTAGAGGCTGGGAGAGTCGTTGGCAGCCCCGGAGGATGCTGGGAAATGTAGTTTTTTTACTCGTTGTTTTGGGGGCCTTTTAGGTTTTGTTGGGGGGGAAGTTTCTTTGCTACAAGAAAGTTTCCTCCTCTTCCTCTTCGCGCCCTCCTTCCTTGACAAGGGGGCGGGGGCAAGGGTGAGGGGGCGCTATTCCCTCCTCCCCCGCCCCCTCGCAGAGCCCTCCCCTCTCCCCCTGCCCTCCCTGAGAGAGAGAGAGAGAAAGAGAGAGAAAGTCATCTCCATGCGCTTGCGTTTTTGTTTCAACTTTTTTTTTTTGGTCCGTGATCTGCGCCCCCCTCGACTTGAGGCCTATTTCTGTTGGCAAGTTTGGTGTTTCTGCGTTGTAAGGTTTCTCTGTTTGGGACGGTCGTTCCATGACGGGAACCCCTTTATATAATAGATATGTGGTTTTGTGCATGTGCTGTAATCAGGCCCGGATTAACACCTTTTTGCACCCTAGGCCACACTTTGGAATTACGCCCCCTTTAAGCCCCCCCGCCATCACTCAGACTCCCAGGATCCTTGCTGGACCTGGAGTGGGAAAAGAAGGCATGCAAGAGAAAGATAAGAGGAAGGAAACGAAAGGAGGGCGGCATGAAGAGAGGAAAGCCTTCCCGGCGACCAGCAGCCTCTCCCCAAGAGGAATGTGATTCCCCCTCTCCCTTCGGATAGCAGGAAAAGTAGGCACTGGGAGGAGGAGGGGAGGAGTAGAGAGAAGCAAGCAGGACAAGGCGGAAGGGGGAAGGAACGGAGGCAACGAGAGAGAGAGAGACAAGAGGGAGGGGGGAGGAACAGCCGCCTTCCTTCCCTCTTTCCCTTCTTTCCACTACCCGCGCTTCCCCCCCCCAAAAGGAGCAAGGAGAATCCTGGCCTAATTCTAACCCTGCTTTTCCTTCTTTTTCCCCGCAGGCTCCGAATGCTTCTTCTCGCATGAAGGCTGCTGCGGGGTGGCAACTGCGCCGGGATTCAAGCCGCCTCTGCCTCCTCCACCATGTTCCTGTGGTGCCGCGCACGGCACCCCTTGTCAAGGAAGGAGGGAAGCCCCGGGCTCGCGCCCTCCTTCCTTGCCAAGGGGTGCCACGCATGCCCGGCAGCGGCCCCGGGGGCTTCCCTCCTCCTCCTCCTCCTCCTTGCGCCCTACTTCCTTGACTGAAGGAGGAGGAGGAGGAGGAGGGAAGCCCCCGGGGCAACTGCCGGGCATGTGTGGCGCCCCTTGTCAAGGAAGGAGGGTGCGAGGAGGAGGAGGGAAGCCCCCGGGCTCACACCCTCCTTCCTTGACAAGGGGTGCCGTGCATGCCCGGCAGTGGCTCCGGGGGCTTCCATCCGCCTCCTCTTCCTCCTCGCGCCCTCCTTCCTTGACAAGGGGGCGGGGGCAAGGGTGAGGGGGCACCATTCCCCCGCCCCTGCCCCCTCGCAGAGCCCTCCCCTCTCCCCCTGCCCTCCCCTGAGAGAGAGAGAGAGAAGAGAGAGAGAAAGTCATCTCCATGCGCTTGCGTTTTTGTTTCAACTTTTTTTTGGTCCGTGATCTGCGCCCCTCGACTTGCGCCCCTAGGCCATGGCCTATGTTGGCCTTATGGGTAATCCGGGCCTGGTTGTAATGTGTTTTTATTTTTTGGCTTTCTAAGTCACTTCTGCTGTGTTTTTCAATGTGTTTATGAGTGATGGTCACTTGGCCTGACAGGTGTCTTGTGTCCAAATTTGGTGTCAATTCACCCAGTGGTTTTTGAGTTATGTTAATCCCACAAATGAACATTACATTTTTATTTATATAGATTATTATTACTAATATTATTATTAGTTGAGATGAGAATCATGACCTAGATCAACCCAAAGGAAATGGAAAAGATTTGGGTGTGCCATCCAACTGGATGACCATCTCTCAGGAGGGCTTGGATGGTGTCTTCCTAGGTAGGAAAAAGGGGTTGGACTGGATGGCCTTTGGGGATATTTTCCAACTCTTAAGACCTCTAATGTGGTAAAGGGTGGATGGCCATCTGTTGGGAGTGCTTTGATTGGCCAGGGGTTAAACTAGATGGTCCATGTGGTTTATTAAATAATGATGATGATAAAATAATAATCATCATCATCATCAATCATCATCATCATTTAAGAGACCACATAGGCCATCTAGTACAACCCCTGGCCAATCAAAACACTCTTGACAGATGGCCATCCACCCTCCACCACATTAGATTTCTTAAGAGTTGGAAAATATCCTCGAAGGCCATCCAGTCCAACCCCTTTTTCCTACCTAGGAAGTCACCATCCAAGCCCTCCTGAGAGATGGTCATCCAGTTGGATTGCACACCCAAATCTTTTCCATTTCCTTTGGGTTGATCTATGTTATGATTCTCTATGGTGGCCCATCTCAACTCAGTCAAGACATGGAGACAGCATAGAAATATTGGGTAACTGCATGGCAGAAGGGACTAGATGACCTTTGGGGTTCCTTCCAACTAAAGTGGAATACAGACAGTAAGGGCATTTTGTGGAATCTCCTTCTCTGGAGGTGGTTAAGCAGAGGATGGCAGAGGACATCTGTCAGGAGAGCTTGGACCGTGTGTTCTTGCATGGCAGGGATTTGGACTGGATGGCTTTTGGGGTTCCCTTACAAACTCTAGCGGAATATTGACTGCTTAGGAGTCTGGGGGAGTCTCCTTTTCTGGATGCCTTTAAAAAGACATTGGGTGGCCATCTGTTGGGTCTGCTTCAATAGTGTGTTCTAGGCCTGGGCAATCTTGGTTCTAAATGGTTCTAAAGTACTTACAAAACTAAAGTTCTGGTGGTGAACACTAGGTGGCGCTGGTGCTTTGCTTCTATAGTGTTGCTAAAGTTCTGATGGTGAACACTAGGTGGCCTGGTGCTTTGCTTCCACAGTGTTGCTATAGTTCTGGTGGTGAACATTTCAGAACTCTAACAAAACTTTCAAAATTTCGTTATAAATGGCAGTTGCTAATTGGTTCTGTCTTTAAAATCGCCAATAATGAAATAATAATGAAGTTTTGAAAGTTTTGTTAGAGTTCTGAAATATTCACCACCAGAACTTGAGCAACACTGTAGAAGCAAAGCACCAGCGCCACCTAGTGTTCACCACCAGAACTTTAGTTTTGTAAGTACCTTAGAACCATTTAGAACCATGATTGCCCAGGCCTAGTGTGTTCTTACATGACAGGGGGTTGGACTGGATGGCTCTTGGTGGTTTATTGGATTCTATGATTCCCTGGAGGTTTTTAACCAGAGGCTGGATGGCCAGCTCTCTGGAGGGTTTGGATTGTGTCTTCCTGCCTGACAGAATGTGGTTTGACTGGATGGTCTTTGGGGTTCCTTTCCAAGTCTACTGGGTGTAGAGCAGGGGTGGGCAATTATTTTTTTCCAAGGAGCCACACGAGAGCCAAAAAATATTACGGAGGGACGCACCTAAAGGCGGAACTACATTCTAATCTACATTATTTATTTATTTATTTATTTATTTGCTATATTTACTATATATTACACATCATTAATATTAACATATTAATATATCAAGAAATATTCATATATTATTAGTATTAATAGCATAATTATTATATTATAGTATAATATGGTCAAGTTTTAAAATGCTGTTATGTTCTGCAAAATTGTGTAGTTGGTGTTTTGTTCAGAGTGGTGTTTTCAGAAGAGTCTGTCTTCCGCATGTGTTTTAGTCCACATTTTGCAAGAAGTTCTGTTGTCCAACACTCTTAATTCTCTTAAGACATTATAATACATTGAAATTATAATATAATATAACATTATATTATTTATTATATTATTACATTATTATTTTAAAATTATTACAAAATAATAATAAAAACGATTTAAATTAAATTAAATTAAATTCAAGAAGACAAGGTGCGATCCAAGATGGAATGGCCCAATGGACCCAGCCCAGAGCATGGCAAAGTGGACCCAGCCACCGCCGCAGCAGAAGAGAGCAGAGCAGCAGGCGATCGGAGGCTGCAGGCCTCCGCCCGCTCTCGCCCCCCAGCCATTCCCCAGCCGCCCCTGCTATGGAGTGCCTGCCATCCCTGGAGGCAATCCGGGCCTGCAGGGGGAGCAGTCGGCGATCTGAGGCCTTGATCACCCTGGCGACCGGAAGACCGATCAAGTCTTCCGGGTCGCCTGGGCAATCAGCCGCCGTAGGTCGCCGAATGCTCCCACTCCAGGCCTGGATTGCCTCCAGGGATGGCAAGCACCCCAAAGCCGCCGCTCCTCCGGCCTGTCTGCCGACATAGGTCCCACAGAGCCCGAGATGGGATAGCGGCAGTGGCACCCCTTCCTCTTGGCCCCACCCCCGACATCCTTCTCCTCGGGCCGGAAGGAATCGGCTGCCGGGCCGCATCCGGCCCGCAGGGCGTAGGTTGCCCACCCTTGGTGTAGAGCAGGGCTGCCCCACTGGCGGCCCTGGGGCCGTACATGGCCCCCAGCCTGTTGGACACGGCCCCCGCTATGCCCCCAGCCGCCATTTTATTTTTTTAAAAAATCTAATTTTTTTAAAATGGCGGCCGGGGAGGGAGGGGGAGGCGGGGCAGGGAGGAGGAAGTGAGCTGGCTTCTCCTCCTTCGCCCTTCCACCTTCCCCTCCCGCACCGCGGCTCGCGATTGAGACGCGGCGCGTCTGAGGGGGAGAAGGAGGGGCGAAGGAGGAGGAAGTCAGCTGGCTGCCTTCTTCCTCCTTCGCCCCTCCCTCCCCTCCCGTGCCGGCGCCCGGGATCCGGGCAAAGGCGTGGGCGAGGAAAGAAGAGGAGGAGGAGAGTTCTCCCTCCTCCTCCTCCTCTTTCCGGGCGCCGCTGCTGTTCCCAGGCGCGGCGCGCGTGCGCGGGAAAGGGGGATGAAGGAGAAGGCAGTCAGCTGATTGCCTTCTCCTTGTCCCTCTTTCCCGCGCGGGATTCCGGGCGCCGGCGCGGGGGAAAGAGGGACAAGGAGAAGGCAGTCAGCTGATTGCCTTCTCCTTCATCTCTTTCCCCGTGCGCGCCGGCACCCGGGATCGTGGGCGCCGGCGCGCGCGGGGGAAAAGAGGAGGTGGAGGAGGAGGGAGAGTTCTCCCTCCTCCTCCTCCTCCTCCTCCTCCTCTTTCCCGGGCATCGCTGTTTTCCCCGGCGCCGCAGCGCATGGGACACCGGCTGCGCCAGGAAGGGCGGGAGGGTCCGAGGGGAGTGGGCCTCCTCCTCCTTCTGGCGCCGCTGGTGTCCCATGCGCCGCGGCGCCGGAGAAAGAGGAGGAGGAGGGAGAATGACAGTTTAGGAGGGGGCTGGGGCGGGGCGGGGGCGGGGCCTGGGGGCAGGGCCGAACGGGCCCCCCAGGTCATCAGTGACCTCCTCAAGTCCGGCCCTTGGCCGGTTAGAAGTTGGACAGCACTGGTGTAGAGTGTTAAGAAGCCTCCTTCTCTGGAAGTCTTTAAACAGAGGCTGGATGAGGGTGCTTTATTTGTGTCATCCTGCTTGGCAGAAAGAAGGGGGTCGGACTGGATGGCCTTTGGGGTTCCCTTCCAAATATCTGAACGTATGAATTGGGAAGCTAAGCTCAAAATTTGGGGGAGGGGGGTAAGTGGGGCACCTTACATGGCATAGGTCTGGGAGATGCCGCAAGTGGCCCGGTGCTTGCTGTAGTATCGGTTCTCCAGGTCGATCTTGGTTTCCCCGATCAGGTCATCGGATCCGACCAAGTCCCAGTCATAGATGGCCACTGTCAGCATCGACTCCATGGGGAAAGTGGCTTCGATGTCAAAGGACCTGCAAGGCGAGGAAGACAGGCATGGGTAAATAGGCATGGGCAAACTTTGGCCCTCCAGGTGTTTTGGACTTCAGCTCCCACAATTCCTAACAGCCAGTGGGAGCTGAAGTCCAAAACACCTGGAGGGAGGGCCAAAGTTGGCCCATGTCTGGTCTAGATGCCTATTTGGCTAGGACAGCCCTGGATTCGGCTTTGGTCAAGGCCAAGGCCAATGCATTTCTCTGCATGGTTCCCTTACTTTCCAAAGACTGGGTTCAGCTGCTTGGAGATGTAGTTCTCTTTGTCCTTGATGTCTGTCTTTCCCAGCTTAATGACAACGTAGGGGTCGGCTTTGCCGTTGATGTCCGCAGGGTGCAAATCCGTCGCCTGGAAAAGGAAGCCGACACTCAACTCTCCGATCCCATTTGCAAAGGGATCTCGCACCTTTCCAATGAGAACTATCAAAGCCAGGACAAAGGCCACCTTGGTTTTTTTAAAGTACAGTATTTCATTACTAGGCCTGTTTGATCAAGGAAAAAATGGTTCAAAACTCATTGCAGATGTGGGGGCGCTGCCGGATCAAATTAGATGACTTCTGAAATTTTCCCAAAAAATTGCGGAAATTTTACAAATTTTTCGGAAATTTTGGAATGGCTTTGTTAATGGCAGACACGCATGCACAGTAAGAAAGAAACAGTACTGGCAGTAGGAAAGAAACAGCACTGGTTAAGCACCCAGTTTGGACTGGATGGCCCACGAGGTCTCTTCCAACTCTATGATTCTATGATTCTAAAATGCACTGAACATACTTCAGTGCCCACTGTTTTCAAGCTGCATTACATGTCCAGTGTAGGTGAGCCCAACATGACAGGACTTTGTCTCCTAATGTGTAAGCAGAGCGAAAAGGAGGGGCTTGACAACAAAGTGCCTCTTCGTCTCACCCGCACGACGTAGACACGGACCAAGACGTTGATGGGGTCGTTGCTGGGGATGCCTTGGAACATGCCGAAATTGGGGTCGTAGCCGGCTTCCTTGGTGATGTCCTCAGGGAGTGGGACTTTGTAGACGCACATCGAGCCCTGAGACGTACAAAGAGAATGTAATATGCAACTGGTTAAAAAGAGTTGGATGGAACACAAAGACTGCATTTCCTAAATCTTCTGTTTGCAGATCTAAGAGACTTGTGGCATATAATTTGTCAGTGCACATAGAATCCTAAACATACATTTCCACTCTCATTTATTAACTGTGCAACGGAAGTCCTCTACCAGCCCGCACCACAGGAAGAACACCATCATCCCCACGTCAGCATAGGCACATCTGTGCTTAAGTCCGTTCAGCAGTTCACCTACTGGGAAGCATCATCTCTTCAGACGCCAAGATTGATAAAGAGATAGATCACAGATTAGCAAAGGCATATCGTGCATCTGGAAGGCTTCACAAAAGAGTCTGGAGCCACAAGCACCTGAGGCAAAGCACCAAAATCAGGGTGTACAGAGCTATCACACTGTCTATTCTCCTTTATGGGTCTGAAACATGGGTCACCGATTGCCAACACCTACGACTCCTTGAACGCTTTCATCAGCGCTGTCTTTGCACAATCCTAAATGTACACTGGACTGACTATGTGACGAACGTTGCCGTCCTTGAGCAAGCAGGGATCACCGGCGTTGAGGCCATGCTATTGAGAACACAGCTGCGCTGGGCAGAGCACGTCTCTAGGATGGAGGACCACCGCCTCCCAAAGATACTACTCTATGGTGAACTTGTCACAGGTCAGCACAAGAGAGGCACCCCTAAAAAGAGGTATAAGGACTCCGTGAAACATCTCAGGCTTGGCCAGATTGCTCACCAACAATGGTCCACCCTGGCCTCACATCGGGAGGCATGGAGATGCACTATCCACAATGCTGCGGCCTCTTTCGAGAAGACACGCCGAATGCGTCTCGAAGAGAAACGACAACGCAGAAAGAACCGCAACTTGGAAACAACATCACCCAAGGAGACTTTCTGCTGTGCTTTCTGCAACTGAACTTGCCTATCTCAGACTGGCCTTTTTAGTCATCAATGCGCTTGTAAAAAGCGTGGGATAAGTCCTTCCTAAGAATCTTCATTCACAAAGTAATGCCGAGAGACTGCGAAGCTTAAAAAGACATGCAAGTTGGCACCCTTTACCCTTGTTGTTTTTAAAGGTGCCACACACTTGTATGATATGCTCATGATAAACTATAAATTCTTTGGTATTTTTGTGTGTGCTCCTACACTGTAAAATTAATGCAGTCTGGAGCTACTTGAACCGCTCCTGGCTCAACTACAACTCCCGCGATTCCATTGCATTTGGCCATGGCAGTTCAAGAGGCAATAAACGGTACTGATTCTACAGTGCAGATGCGCCATTTCGCTCTTCTTGATGCAGCAATCAATGTTGCAAACTCCCACCAGGTCAGGACATACCTTGAAGCGGCCCACGATGCGGTCCTCATCCGCCGAGTTGTCGTCGTCATCGCCGATCTTCCCCCGGAAAAGGTTGAAAGTGTGCAGCCAGTCCTCAAAGTTGTCGAACTCTGTCTCCAGCTCTTTGGGATATACCTGTGGCAACAAGGTACCAAAAGGGTTAGCCCATACCTGCATTAGAAGAAAGCTGGTCTAGATGACCTCTTCCAAATCAATGATTCTCCCTCTATGTTATTGTCGTCACCTTCATCTCATCGATCTTCTGCTTGTTCTTCTTCTCGGGACATCGGGAAGCTGCTGTTGTTTCTTCTTCTTGTCCTCTTTGGCCGGCTTGGTTTTCTCCTTGGTCTTCCCTTGGACCTTCAAGCCTTTCAGGGGAGAGGCATCAAGTCTGATTTTCGAACCCCAAAAGCACGAGGCAGAGGACAGACAATGGAGAGGAAGGAAAGGAGGGGTAGGAAGGGTAGGAAGGGAACCTTCCACCATAAAAGGCATGGAAGTGGCCAAACACTAAAACAGGGCTGTCCAACTGGTGGCCTGGGGGGGGTACACGGCCCCCGAGCCCCTTCCCTACGGCCCTCTAACCCCCTGCAAGACATCAGTTTTTATTTTTTTTTATTTTTTGGGAAAAAAATCCAAAAAATTTCGTCCTCGAGGGGGGGGGGCGAGGGGGGGCGCAAGTGAGGAGGAGGCAGAGGGAAGCCACGTCAGATGCCCTAGGGGCGGGACTTCCCCACCTGTTCCTCGCTCGCGCAGGGCCGCTCGCGGGCTTGCGCACCAGGGCGGATTGGCGAGCCGCCCTCCGCCATCTCCTAGCTCTTGCAGCCGCGCCTGAAGGAAGGTAAGCTCCTGGGCTTACCTTCCTTCAGGCGCGGCCGCTGCAAAGCTAGGGAGACGGCGGAGAGGGCGGCTCGCCGATCCCACGCCCTGCCTCCCGCCCTGGCGTGCATGCCCGGCATCTTGCGCGACCCGCCCCTTTTCGGCAACTGGCGTCACCCCGCTGAAAAGGGGCGGGTCACGCAAGATGCCGGGCATGCGCGCCAGGGCGGGAGGCGGGCCGGGGATCCGCTCCCGGGCTTACCTTCCTTCAGGCGCGGCCGCTGCAAGAGCTAGGGACACGGCAGAGGGTGGCTCGCCGATCCCGCCCTGGCGTGCAAGCCCGGTATCTTGTGTGACCCGCCCCTTTTCGGCGGGGCTGGGTGACGTCAGGCATGGCGCCTGACGTCACCCCGCCGAAAAGGGGTGGGCCGCGCAGTACGCTGGGCATGCGAGCCAGAGCGGGAGCAGCCCCGCCCTCGGGAGCGGCCATGCCCCCTGCAAGCGGCCACGCCCTCCGCTCCGGCTCCCAAGGTGATCAGTCACCTGAATTCCGGCCCTTGGCCGAAGAAGTTGGACAGGCCTGCACTAAAAAATATTGCTGCTCCAAATTTTGCACTCGAAGTCAAGATCTAGCCAGGTTCTTGAAGTTTTTACTTTCCTAAGGGAAACGTTCTGCTGGATCCCAAAGCTAGCCTTGTTTGTGCCATTTCCTGGACGCAACGAAAGCACCCCTTCCCCTTGAATTCCTATCCCGTCTGCCTTTCCAAAATGTTACCGTCAGATAACTCCATCTCTTCCTTCTCCTCCGCTTCCACCGCAGCTGCCTCCTGTTGCCAAAGTAACTGGGGAAAAAGAAAAGTTACAAAACAGGATTTATTTATTTATCGTGTCAGGAGTGAACCAAACAGTTGTGTTGCATTAAAAACAAACGAACAAACAAACAAAACACAAAGTTTGCAGACGTGGTATTCTATTAAATGTCCTTTGACCAGGAGCTGGCCACTTGGAGTGCCTCTGGTGTTGCCGTAAGAAGGTCCTCCATTGTGCATGTGGCAGGGCTCAGGTTGCCTTGTAATAGGTGGTCTGTGGTTTGTTCTTCTCCACACTCGCATGTTGTGGATTCCCCATTTCTTAAGGTTGGATCTGCATCTCGTGGTGCCACAGCACCACAGAGAAGGCCCTGTCTTTCGTCCCCACCAAGCCCGACTGTGAAGGCAGTGGGATCGAGAGCAGGGCCTCCCTGGAAGATCTTAAAGTCCTTGATGGTTTGTAGGTGAAGATACATTCAGACAGGTAAACTGGGCCAGAACCGTTTAGGGCAGGGGTGCTCACACTTTTTCAGCATGTGAGCTACTTATAAAACAACCAAGTCCCAAAGATACCCACTACTCAGAGAGCCATAAAAGCAAAATATTAGGAAATTTATTTCAGTGAGAGCCATATAATACATTTTAAGACTGAATTCAACTAAATGTGAGTATAATAAGCCCCTGAGCATTCATCACAAATGGCATGGGAGCCATACACACTGTGCCTGCGATCTGCCTGGGATCTACCAGGACGCCCTTCGAGATCTACCAGTAGATCACGATCTACCTAATGAGCACCCCTAGTTTAGGGCTTTATAGGTTAAAACCAGCACTTTGAATTGTGCTCAGAAGCTAATAGGCAGCCAGTGGAGCTGGTGTAGCAAGGGAGTTGTGTGTTCCCGGATACCCCGCTCCCATGAGTAACCTGGCTGCCAAGCATTGAACTAGCTGGAGCTTCCAGGCAGTCTTCAGAGACAACCCCATGTAGAGAGTTGCAGTAGTCTAAATGGGATGTAACCAGAGCGTGGACCATCGTGGCCAAATCAGACCTCCCAAGGTACAGGCGTAGCTGGCGCACAAGTTTTAATTGTGCGAAAGCTCCCCTGGCCACCGCGAAACCTGTGGTTCCAGGCTCAGCGATGAATCCAGGAGGACTCCCAAGCTGAAAACCTGCGCCTTCAGGGGGAGTGTAACCCCGTCAAGCATAGACTGTAACCCTATGCTCTGTTTGGCCAATCAAAGTATTGCTAAAATTAGCAGCAGCTGAGAATCTCTGGATAAAAAGAGGTCTCTTTGGTAGCCGATAATGTTGTCATTGGTACTCTTGGCCTGGATCTGTGGTTCTGTGGACCCTAACCTTGTTCCTGCAATCCTGTTTTGCACTCTGATATTCTTGTAACCTTGTCTTGAACCTTGTTGTATCGTGAAACCTGGAATCTGAATTTTGGACTAACTTTCTGGCTTGATTTCTGGACTTAAATTTTGGTTTGTACTTTTGGACTGATTTCAGTGTGGCGCCTGTATATCTGGCTGGACTTTGGAAACTCTGGCTGTGATTTGTACCTTTGAATTCTGGGACATTATTCTAAGCCAATTTTTGGAGCCTGACTTTGGGGTGTCAAACTTGGCTACAGTTTATTCTTGCTCCTGCAATGGCTTTGTCGCACTCTCGACACTAATTGGACTTTCCAACCTCGATTTGTGTTACTCCAACCCTGTACTCCTTGGATTGAGGTCCATGCACCTTTTGTTAGCAACTTGATTTGGCACCTCACCACGCCTCTTTTGAGAAGACACGCCGAAGGCGTCTCGAAGAGAAACGACAACGCAGAAAGAACCGCAACTTGGAAACAACATCACCCAAGGAGACTTTCTGCTGTGCTTTCTGCAACCGAACTTGCCTATCTCAGATTGGCCTTTTTAGTCATCAACGCACTTGTAAAAAGCATGGGATGAGTCCTTAAGAATCTTCGTTCGCAAAGTAATGCCGAGAGATTTGGCATCATATCTTGTGGAGCATTATGCTCCTATATGACCACACTTGGATACTATATGTTACCCTGAGGAAGCCGTAATTTAATGGCGAAACGGGTTTTCGGCCCTATGGGATTATGTGAACTCACACCCCGTAGGCATCTTTCCAGAACATAGCATCGCGGCTTGTCTCTGGAGTTTGCATTTTTGTCCCAGTGTTGGCTTACCACCAGAGGACTCTATTTGTTTACGTCCTCTCTGATCATCCCTACAGTATTGGTCCCAATAAATGTTAGACTTTCATACTAATCTAACCAAGTTGCCTACTCTTTTGATCTCCTGCACCATACCTAGCGGGATTTCAAAGGATTACATATCTGCTCTTCCTTCTGGCTGGCTTCCGCATCACGTAGTTCCAGCCGCTGGGACTTTGGCGCTCCGTTATTGGGCTCTACAGCTGCACGGTCACCATAGTGATTTTTTGACGCTCACCCTCAGACATTCAACTCTCGAGGATTGTCAACACCACGCTGGGTTTTCTCCGGCGTTTGGATGCAGTTTTCTTGTGAGCGTCTGACATATTCAACATATCCTACATTCGACTATCGACTACACAGGTCTGGGATCTACAGCACCTCGCCATGCCGTGTTTGATGACACGATCGGCGTCCTCTTGGGTTGGCGGAGGAGATCGTAAACTTTGTATTTTTACCAGGATAGCCGTGATTTGAACTGTTAAAGACTGAGATATTTTCTGGGGAGCACTTTCCTATAACTTTAGAGCAGCGTGGCCGGGCATGGCCATTCATCTGCTGTAGAACATACACCACATTGGCCATGGGCCATCCCTCTCTAAACAGCACCAGGATGTAGAGTGGGTCATGGGGGCTGTGTGTGTCACATTTGGTCTTGATCATTCTCTGGATGAGGGTTGCAGTGGTCTCTGGAAGTGAGGGAAGGTACTGGAAGCGCCATCATCCATGGTCCCCCGTTCTCCAAACTGCACCAGGATGTAGAGTGGGTCATGGGGGCTCTGTGTGCCAAGTGTGGTCTTGATCAGTCATTGGATGAGGGTCGCAGCGGTCTCATAAAGTGAGTGAAGGTACTTCAACTCCCATCGTCCGTGGTCCGTCCTACTCAAAACTGCACCAGGATGTAGAGTGGGTCATGGGTACACTGTGTGCCAAGTTTGGGCCTGGTCTGTGATTTGTAGGGGCTGCAATGTTCTGTGGGAAATGAATTGGGTGAAGGTACTGCAAATCCCATCATTTGTAAGCCATCCTGCCATAAACTGCAGCAGATTTGTAAAGTGGGCCATTGGGCCTCTGTGTGCCAAGTTTGGTCCTGATTTGTCATTGGTGTGGGCCACAGTGCTCTAAGGAAGTGAATTAAAGTACTGCAAGTCCCATCATCCATGGTCCATCTTCCCCCAAACTGCACCAGGATGTAGGATGCATCTTGGGGGGGGTCTGTGCGCCAAGTTTGGTCTTGTTCTGTCATTGCTGGGGGCCTAGTCAGGAAAATCAAGTAGAGGAAGCCTAACAATATCCCATGAGCAGAGGCCTAGTCAGGAAAATCAAGTTAAGGAATTGCTGTCAATTTTGGGCCTGGTCTGTGATTTATAGGGGCTACAGTGTTGTTTGGAAAATGAATGATGTGAAGGTACTGCAAATCCCATCATTCGTGGCCCATCCTGCCCTAAACCACACCAGGTTGTGAAGTGGGCCATTGGGCCCCTGTTTGCCAAGTTTGGTCCTGATCTGTCATTGCTGTGGGCCGCAGTGGCTGACTGCCTGAGGCCTTTCCTTTTCCCTCTGAGTCGCCTTGGAATGTTGGAATGTGGATGGCCAATTGGAGTCCTTTATGCAAATACCATTTCAGTGGCAACCAATCCCCTCTGTCTGGGGCTGTAGAATGTTGGAGTTCTGAGGCTGGCCAATCAGTGTCCTTTATGCAAATAATCCCACAGTGGCAACCAATCGAAACGCTAGCACATATTCCTCCCTCCGCACCACCGCACCACCGCACCACTGCCCGCAAACACTGACTTTTATTATATACATAGATAGAAGATAGATAGATAGATAGATAGATAGATATATCGTTGACAGAGGGCTGATGTTTTGCAATCTGTTGGTATTATATATGGGACATACCGTGTTTCCCCGAAAGTAAGACAGCGTCTTACTTTCTTTTCCCCCTGAAAAGTCCCCTACGTCTTACTTTCGAGTACGTCTTATATAAACTAAGACGTACCCCATCGCCACGCCCACGCCGCCGCTGCTGCCGCCGTCACGCCGCCGCGGCATACCTCCGCGGCGCAGCTTTCTGGACAAAGGAAGGGAGGGGGAAGAGGCATCAGAGTGACGCGTCGTCACTCTGCCCCCCCTGGCTCTCTTCTCCTCCCTTTTCTTGGACAAAGGGAGGAAGAGAGCCAGGGGCGGGCAGCGACGACGCGTCGCTCTGACGCTGCGCACGCTTTGCCGTGTGTCTGGCTCTCTTCCCCCTCCCTGGGAGGCCTGGCTGACAGGTGGTGTGCCGCGGGGGGTGCCGCGGCCGATGGGCCGATTTGCGGCGGCGGCGTGGCGACGAGGTACGGCTTACATTCGGGCACGGCTTACATTAGCCGACCCCCTGACACCCCGATACGTCTTACAATCGGGGATGTCATACTTCGGGAAACACGGTATTTAGGGGGCATTGTTTTTCCATAGATGTGTGCATTTTGCTTCATACAGTATGTACATGTATTTTATATGCCCTTTAGGGATTGAGATACATCAGTCTTAATACATCAGTCTTATATGCCCTTTACATACATCAGTCTTATATGCCCTTTAGGGATTGAGATACATCAGTCTTAATGCTCAGTTCTCATACACTGAACATTGACTTATTCTTTGTATAGGTCTGGATACTTGTACCCTTGTTTTGTTGTCACTGAGGGAGAGCCCCAGAACACAACAGGTTGGGGACACCAGACAGTCCCACAAAGGTCAAATAGATGTTTACTTAGACGAGCTTTGGAACAGTGGTTAGGTTACTCATGCCCTATATCAATTGGGTTCAAAGCATCCAAGTTTGGGGACAATTTCCAATGGAGCTGTCTGTGGTGCTGAAATCTCCCTGCTCAATGGGTCCAGCACCTTGGAGAGTTCCTCTAATCTTTAGGGTGATATTTAGGATGCTGCTAGGCCACAATTTGCCCACCCTTGGGATTTCATATGACGTTTCTTCCTATATCAATCGCCACAGAGCCACTTACCTCTTTCATGGTTTCAATGGAGGCGAAATATTTGGACCACCAGTCCAGCATGCTCTCATCAGGCTCTTCCTCCTCTATTTCTTCTATGCCCCCTTTCTTCTTCTTCTTCTTTTTCTCCTTCTCTTCTTCTGACTGCAAAACAACGGGAAACATGGTTGGTCATGTATGAAATTTCTAGTCATTCTGATTGCTAGGACTGGGCTGTGGCACAGTTGTTGGTAGCCAGCTGCTCTGAATCACTACTGACCGAGAGGTCATGAGTTTGAAGCCAGCCCAGGTCTGAGTAAGCTCCCGACCATTAATAGTCCGAAAGACAGTTGTATCTGTCAAGTAGGAAATTTAAGTACCGCTTTTTGAGGGGAGGCTAATTTAACTAATTTATGACACCATAAAACCTTCCAGCAGCGTGCATAAGAATGAGGAAGTACTCCATCAAGGACTCGATGTCACAAGTGGATATTGAAGCGGTAGCTCCCCCTGTGGCCGAAATGGAGCATACTCTCATGAAGCCAGAAAGCTGGAATGTTAAATAGCCTCTGTGCCTGTCTATATATGTTGTATGTCTATGTCATTGATTGTTTGTCATGTATATGTGCATTGTAATCCACCCTGAGTCCCCTGCAGGGTGAGAAGGGCAGAATATAAATACTGTAAATAAATAAAATAAGTAAAATAAATTTTATGTATATGTGTGTGTGTGTGTGTGAGCGCAGTTAAGGGCTCCAAGAGTCACATACTCTTTGATTACTGCTCAATGCTATCTCATCTTGAGTTTTGTAAAGTCTTTGGCCTTCTTTTCCAACGAATCCTGGTTTCCTCTCCAAACTACAATTCCCAGGAACCTATAGTATGGAGCCATGTTAAAGGATGAGTTAAAGTGCATTCATTCTACAGCACAGACGCGCCCTATGTGAGATAAAGAACTTGTAGTAAGGACAGCATGTCAGTTAGCTTGTCTCATGTTGCTAATGAGTTTGGAGCCCGAGTAAACAGAAGGGAATTCAATGCAAACCTTCTGTAAGGGAATCCAATGTAAACTACAACTCCCAGGATTCCATAGCCCTGAGCCATGGCAGTCAAAGTGGTATCAAACTGCATTTATTCCGTAGTGTAGATGCACCCTTAGGGTGCAATCACACCAAGCCAAGCCCAGCAGCCACTTACCACGTCCACCTTCACAACGGCATCAGAGTTCTGCCATCAGGGAAAGGAACAGGGAAGAACAACAATTAGCAAAAACCACAAGGACGATGCCATTTACAATGCGCCAAACATAGCAGGGGAGGGGAGACAGCACATCAACATGCCTAGAGAGAATACCCAGCTTCTCCTTCGTGTGGTCTGTGAAATGCACACAGTGGGTTTACTCCCGCGCAAGCGTAGAATCTCGGACATACTAGCTAAAGTCAAAGATTTACATATGCCCCTCCCACTCCCCGCCCTCCCTCATCCCCCACTGTAGCTACCTAGTCAGTCCTTTTTCCGCCTTGACAGCGAAAGGATCTCCGACTACTAGCTCCTGTAGAAGTCCACGGATTGCCTCGGCTATTCAGATAAGGATATGTCTTCTTTATCTTTTAAAAGGTGCTCTGACTGTGGAGCAACCTTGCCCCAAGAGGATCGACATGCTAAATGTCTCCTCTGCTTGGGGGATACCCACATTCCCAGTCCTGCAAGATATGCAGGACTTTTTCTAATAGAACCCTGAAGAACAGGGATTCCAAACTGAAGGCCTCCCTTTTTGAACAGGCCTTGTTCTCCTCAGAGGCAGGACTCTCGCGTTCCGTGAGTCAGCCCTCTCTATTGCCAGGGACTGGAAATACCAGCCCTGTGAGTGCGATGTCTGATGGGGTGATCCGTGAGTCGGCCTCTGGTCCAGCCATTGAGCCACTCCGGAAGAAAAAGCAAAAAACTGACAAGCCAAGGATTGCCAAAATTGGCAAGCAAAAAGAGAAGGAAAAGGAACCTTTGGCTAAAAAAGCCTCAGGGCAACTGGTTGGTCTTCGGCCCTCCAGCCCCTTGAATATGGCAGATGAAAATGTGAGGCAACTGGCTGGCTCTGCGCCCCCCAGTCCTCCCCTGGCTTTATGTGCTGCAGATGCACTCCAGCTTCTTGAGGAAGACAGCTCTGGGTTTTCGGGGGTGGAAATTCCCCCCCAGCTCCTTCCAAGCCTCTTGCTCTCCCCAGGAGACGAGCCTGTTCTTCCCTCGCCTCTTTTACTGCCGGTTACCGGAGAGCTTCCCCACGTGGGGGTGAGCGCCTCGCGGCCTTCTCCCTCGCTGCCTCACCAAGCTGCCTTCGCTCTCCCGTCACCGCGCGTTCGCGCGCGCGCTCCAGGGGCTCCTGCCGCTTCGGTCTCCGACGCCTGCTGTGCGGAGCCCAGCGCCATGCGGCCTTCCCCTCCTCCCTTGCTCCAGCCCGGAGACCGAGCAGCGCCACGTGGCGGCTACCGCCTCGCGGTCTCACCCCTCTTTTCTTGCTTCAGCTGCTGCTGCTTTCCCGCCTCAGCCAGGAGACGCGCGCTCGCCCCAGCAGCAGCGCGCGTCTGTGCAGCGCCCTCCTCCAGATATGGGCTTCCATCTGGAGGATTTTGATCAATCTCGGTCACGGAGCCCCCTGAAGGAGGGCTTCGGTGACCGGACGTTCCCTTGGGATTTTCCATATGGGTATCCTTATGGATACCCCCCCTTACCCTCCCCCTTTCCCTCACTACCCTTATTTTCCTCCTGAGCCTTATCCCTCAGGTTGTTTCCAGTATCCGTGGCCTCCTGCCAGCTCGCAATCCGTGGCATTCCCTCATCCTTCTCAAGTCCCAGCCCCTCCAGCCCCTCCCACTCAAGCCCCCTCACTCCCAGCTGCTGCTCCTTCTCAGTCCCCCCCTCACCTCCCTATTGATGACACAGAGGTGGAAATGGAGTCCACTTCTGATGTGACTCCCATTCCCCTCCTTCCTGAGCCTGAAGCTGACCCCCAGCAGGTGGAAGAATATAAGAAATTCTCCGCTCTGCTAATCAGACTAGCCAGATCTCTAGGCATTCAGCCCCCAAGTCTGATGACGTGGTCCAGGACCCATATTTTACATCAGCTGAGCAACAGCAAGTTCAACAATCCACCATACTGCCGACCATTCCTTATTTGGTCAAGCTACTGAAAGTCACTGGTGTTGCCCCTGCGTCTGTTCCAAGCACTTCCAGGCGAGCGGAGAATTTATACCGGATTGACCTGTCCAATACCCCATGGTTGGCCAGGCTTCCGAAAGTGAACTCGATTGTCACTGACGCTCAGCCCAACCAACGTGCGTTGATTGAGAACCTTCCTATGGACGAGGCTGGTCTCTTCAATCCTGAGACAGACTCCCAATTAGAGCACAGCCATAAGATGAAGCAGACGCTGAATAAGTATAGCCATCACCCCAACTCTTCCTATCAGCCATACAGACAACGCTGGCGACCGTATTACCATCAGCCCTTTCGTGGGTACTACAACCCCACGTCTTACAGAGGAGGTCAACGTCCGCAGTTCCCCTCGCAGGGATACAAGCGTTCAGGTGCTCCATTCAGGGGTCAGTACCGGGGTGGTAGAGCCTCCAACAGTAGGGCACGACGCTTCTAATCTGTTTCGACAGATTAGCTCCTTTTTTCTCAGTGTGGCAGTCCATAACCACCGATAGGTGGGTCTTGGACATTATTTTTCGAGGTTATGCCATTGAATTTGAATCTCTTCCACCTCCTGGCAAACCTGTCTCCACACAAGCTTCCCCGGCACTGCTACAAGAAATTGACGCTCTCCTGCTCAAGGGAGCCATTTCCCCCGACCCCATCCCACCAACTCCAATTTTGCTTTTTTTTCTAGATATTTTTTAGTGGATAAAAGGGATGGCGGTCTTCGCCCCATTTTGGACCTTCGAGAAGTCAACCAATTCATCAGACCACGTAAATTCAGAATGGTCACTCTTCCCTCCATTCTCCCTTTCATTCCGAAGGGAGAATGGATGGCCACTATTGACCTTAAGGACGCCTATTTCCACGTTTCGATTAGGCAGTCCTATCGAAAATACCTCACCTTGATGGTGGACGGGCCGCCTTATAGTTTTAATGTCCTGCCCTTCGGCCTTTCCACGGCACCTAGGACTTTTACAAAATGTATGGCGGTCGTCGCCTCCCATCTACGCCAGCAGGGGGTCACCGTTTTTCCTTATTTAGACGACTGGCTTTTTTGCGCTGGGTCATGTGACCAGCTGTCATCTGATGTTGGTTATGCTTTGTCTCTCCTACAGAGCCTGGGATTGGTGGTCAACCGGGAGAAATCTCATCTCTCTCCTGCCCAAACAGTACAATTTATAGGTGCTGTCCTAGATTCAGTGTCCCAAAGGGCCTACCTCCCGGAGGATCGTTTCCTCAACCTTTGCCGCTCCATCCAGACCATCCAAGCTCTGCTTGGACTGTCCAGTCTATCCTTGGTCATATGGCGTCCACCACGAACGTCACGGCCTTTGCCCGCCTCCGCCCCCTCCAATCGTGGTTCCTTTCTGTGTTTCAGCCAGGACTGGACAGCCAGAACAAGCTTCTCCACCCCCCCGCCCATGTCCTACAGTCCCTGTCATGGTGGACAGACAGATCCAATGTATGCTCGGGCCTCCCCTTCTCCCCCCCCACAACCATCCCTGTCCCTGACGACAGATGCATCTTCCACGGGATGGGGAGCTCACATCCAGGACCTAACCATCAGCGGTCACTGGTCCCCTAGAGAGGAAACTCCACATAAATGCCCTGGAGCTCACGGCAGTGGAGAAGGCCTCCGGTCATTTGTGACCGTAGTCTCCAACCAGGTAGTTCAAGTCCTCACGGACAACACCTCAGTGAAGTGCTACATCAACAGACAGGGAGGCACCCGCTCATCCATCTCCTCTCCATATCCCTTCGGATATGGGAGTGGTGCATACTCAACGACACGTTCCTCCAAGCCATACATCTCCCAGGCCTGCAGAACACCTTGGCCAACTCACTGAGCAGGACATCGTCCACCACGCACGAGTGGCGGCTCAGTCCCCGCCACTTCCAGTCACTGGTCGGTCGTGGGGATTCCCCCAATTAGACCTGTTTGCATCTCACCTCAACACCCATTGCCCCACGTATTGCGCGAGGCTCCAACCTCACACATCCCCAGACTGTCTAGGAGACGCGTTTCTGCACCATTGGTCCCCAGGTCTCCTTTATGCATTCCCTCCACTTCCACTTCTCTCCAGGGTGATAGAGAAGTTGCTGTCCGACAATTCGGATTGTATTCTGGTAGCCCCTTGGTGGCCTCGACAACCGTGGTTCACGCCCCTTCTTCAGGCCTCACAAGGAGATTTCCTTCATCTCCCATTAGACCCGATCTTCTCTCCATCCAGCAGGGTCTTGTCCTGCATCCGGACCTTGCATCTCTCCACCTCACAGCGTGGAGGATCAGGCCTTGTCCCGTCTCTCCGACCCTGTCCGTTTGATAATCCAAGCGGCTCAAAAAGTTTCCACCAGGAGGGCGTACACATACAAGTGGAACAAGTTCCGCGAATTTGTCCAGCCACTGGGCCATTTGCCTCAGTCGGCTCCCGTTTCTGTTGTCCTAGATTTTCTTGTCCACCTTTCCACGAAGGGATTTACCTTCTCTTCCGTTAAATGCTACTTGGCATCCCTGTCTTGGTACAGGAAGAAGTTTGGCCTCCCGTCCCTGTTTAAGGACCCTTTGGTAGGCATGTTTTTACAAGGTTATAAGAAGTCTTTCCCTCCCGTCTCCCCCCCTCCTCCTTCCTGGAGTTTGGAACTCGTCCTTTCACAACTTTCCAAGCCTCCTTTTGAGCCGATGGCTACCTGCCATATCTCCCACCTCTCTTGGAAGACTGCCTTCCTTGTAGCCATTACCTCAGCCAGAAGAGCCAGTGAAATCACGGCGCTCCGAGCTGATCCTCCCTTCATTCGGTTCCATGAAGACAAGGTGGTTCTCCGGACGGATGTCACCTTTCTTCCCAAAGTTGTGTCCTATTTCCATATGACTGAGGACATTGTCCTTCCAACCTTTTTTCCAAAACCCTCATCTCCTCTGGAGGTTGCTCTCCATTCCCTAGACGTTAAGAGGGCCTTGTCCTTTTATTTGCATAGGACAGCCCCCCACAGAAAATCCCCCAAGTTGTTCCTTAAGTATAGGGAAGATTCCCTGGGACTTCCCGTTTCCTCCCAGCGTTTAGCCTCCTGGATAGTCCTGGCAATCCGACTGGCTTACCGGTTAGCCCATAGAGAGCTGCCCGTTGGCATTAAAGCCCACTCTACAAGGGCTGTTTCTACATCCCAAGCGTTTTTTTGCGGGTGTTCCTGTTGATCGGATTTGCAAGGCTGCTGCTTGGGTGACCCCATCAACGTTTGCAGCACACTACAAGCTCGACGTCCTCGCTAAGAAGGATGCGTCTTCGGCAGAGCCGTGCTGTTTTCCTGTGTGGCATGACCCACCTCCAAGGTACTTAAGTACGTGAGCTTGTTAAGTCACCCACTGTGTGAATTTCACAGACCACACGAAGGGAGAAGGATAGGTTGCTTACCTGTAACCGTGTTTCTCCGAGTGTAAGGTCTGTGAAATTCACACAGAACCCACCCGCCCCTCCCCTCTGATGTCATGCCTAGGTTCCTGCCGCTGTCTGGCGGTAAAGGACTGACTAGGTAGCTACTGTGGGGGATGAGGGAGGGCGGGGAGTGGGAGGGGCATATGTAAATCTTTGACTTTAGCTAGTATGTCCGAGATTCTACGCTTGCGCGGAGTAACCCCACTGTGTGAATTACACAGACCTTACACTCGGAGAAACACGGTTACAGGTAAGCAACCTATCCTTTCCATAGCATTGAATGGAGTCAAATAATCCTTAGAGTTGTTTGACTCCATTCAATGCTATGGAACCCTTAAATAATAATAATAATTTCAAAGCTTTTATGTTCCAGGTGCACATCATCATCATCATCAACTGAGCTTTTCTGTTCCAGAGATGCATCATCATCATTATTATCACCTTTTGACTCTGAGCTTTTCTGTTCTGGGGACACATAATAATAATAATATTTCAGAGCTTATATGTTCCAGATGTACATCATCATCATCACAGACTGAGCTTTTATGTTCCAGAGACACATAATAATAATAATAATAATAGACTCTGAGCTTTTCTATTCCAGGTGTGCTTCATCATCATCATTGACTGAGCTTTTCTGTTTTGGGGACACATAATAATAATAATAATAATAATATTTCAAACTTAAATGTTCCAGATGTACATCATCATCATCACAGACTGAGCTTTTATGTTCCAGAGACACATAATAATAATAATAATAATAATAATAATAATAATAGACTCTGAGCTTTTCTATTCCAGGTGTGCTTCATCATCATCATTGACTGAGCTTTTCTGTTTTGGGGACACATAATAATAATAATAATAATAATAGACACTGAGCTTTTCTGTCCTGGGGCTGCTTCTTCATAATCAACAACATCTATTTACTCTGAAGTTTTCTGTCTGGGGATGCTTCATCATAATCAGCATCATATACGGACTCTTGAACTTTTCATTTCCAGGGATGCTTCGTTTTCGTCATCATGATCATCATCATGATCATCGACTCTGAGCTTTTCTGTTCCAGGGGGTTCTTCACCACCATGATCACAAATTGACTCTGAGCTTCTTTTTTCCAGGGATGCTTAACAACAACCAAAGCAAAAGGAGTGGGTGTTCTCAGAAGATGTAAAGGGAGTAGACAGAGAAGGGTTTCTTGGAAGATATTCAAGGTTTAATGTTCACTTCAAAGATATCACAAATCAAAATAGAAGAATAAGTGGAATGTATGCTGTTGTAAATCACCGGTCACACACTTTCGGCCATAGCAGTCCCGGGAAAGCTCCTTTTACGCAGAAGGGAGTGTTCCTGGATTAATTCCCTCTGTTCTGAGTTGCCTTTGGGCCTCAACGACCAATTAACCCTTAACGAGCTTCTGATGTAATCACTTATTGATACCATTATGCATTTAAACGGACTCCCTTCCCTGTCTCTCTGTCCGAGCGTTCGACCATACCAGTGGCTGTGCCCACCTACTTCAGGATGATTATAATTTGAATATTATATTGGTATGTACCTTTTGCTCAACCAATGTTCTCTTGGGTTGCTCTCTATGGGTTTCGTGAACTTTATAATGAATATTAGATTGCTCAGTGTCATTTTTATTGCCTTTTGTTTTAGAACCTTTGGACCAGTGGAATTGTCACTGTGCACTATATTTTGTTTGCTTTCGGTCCGGACGAAGCCTAAATTAGGCGAAACGGCGAGGCCTGTAGTTGACCGTTGACCCATCTCCTTTCCGCCTGTCCCGCAACATTTGTTTGGATACTACTAGTGATTTACACATGGATAGATGCATTCCCGGGACTGCTATGGCCGAAAGTGTGTGACCTGTGATTTACAACAGCATACATTCCACTTACCCTTCTATTTTGATTTGTGATATCTTTGAAGTGAACATTAAACCTTGAATATCTTCCAAGAAACCCTTCTCTGTCTACTCCCTTTACATGCTTAACAACAACAACAACAACAACAACAACAACAACAACAGACTCTGGGCTGTTGTGGGCAGCCGGGCCCTCCCTCCCACTCACCGCTTCCAGCTTGACCATAGTCTCCATCTTTTTGATGGGAACCTCGGGCTCCATGTTGACCACGATTTCACCTGCGGGAGAAGAACAGGGGGCCCCGTTGGCCAGGGCCACGTAGGCATTCATGAGCTTAGCTGGACAGAGGAGGAGGAGGATGAGAGGTGGACAGAGACAGAGAGACATAGATAGAGAGACAGACAGAGACAGAGAGAGAGAGAGAAAGAACGGCGTGAATCATCTTTATCACAACCCAGCAAGGCAAAGCACGGCAGAGCAAAGAAGTGGGGAGAAAAACAGACAGGGAGGGGAGGCAAAGAGGAATCCTAGAATCCTAGATTTGGAAGAGACCCCAAGGGCCATGTTATGGAGCCATGTCAGAATTTACTGACAGGATTTCCTCTCTGCCTAGCAAATCTTAACTCCCACACAGATAGTCCTACTCTAGATCTATCTAACTACACCTCTACCAACTGTCTTCCCTGATAGATGTAGCGTCTCCTCACTAGCTAACACTCCCGACTTCCTGACCAATTTCAGGCCACTTCTCTCCAACACGAACTTCTGCTTCTCCTCTGACATCCAAACTCCTCCTTCTCTGACCCCCAAACACCAACTGCTCTGACACGCAAGCACCAACTGCTGTCAGATTTTAAAACGCCTCCTCTTCAGGGCATTTTTTCCTTTTTCTAAGTTAGGCTCCACCCCTTCTCTACAAGCCAATCCTAACTTGATCCCTTCCAGTCCGGCTTCCGTATTGGGCATGGGACGGAGACTGTGCTTGTCGCCATTACAGACCAACTTCGCCGCCAGCTGGACCAGGGTGGATCAGCCCTGCTTGTTTTGTTAGATCTAACAGCAGCGTTTGATACTGTAGGCCAGGGCTGTCCAACTGGCGGCCCTGGGGCCGGATCCGGCCCCCCAGCCTGTTGGGCACGGCCCCAGCTATGCCCCCAGCCGCCATTTTTAAATTTTTTTTTAAAAAAAATCTCATTTTTTAAAAAAAAAGGCGGGGGAGGGAGGCGGGGCAGGGAGGAGGAAGAGAGCTAGCTCCTCCTCCCTGCACCGCCCCCTCCATCCCTCTCTCTGCGCCGAAAAGGAGGAGTAGGCGGCGCCAAGGGCAGCGCGTCACAGGCCTGGCGTGACGCGCTGCCCCTGGCGCCGCCTACTCCTTTCGGCGGCTCCCCCCCTCCCTAGGAAGGGCGGAGGAGCTGCCGAAAAGGAGGAGTAGGGCGGAGCCAAGGGCAGTGCGTCACGCCAGGCCTGTGACGCGCTGCCCTTGGCGCCGCCTTCTGCTCTCCTCCCTCCTCCTCTTTCCCGGGCGCCGTGCCTTTCTGGCCCTCTGTAGGCCACGCATTGTTGGTCCACCGTTTAGCCGTGACCGGGGTTAGGGGGACTGCCCTTAAATGGGTGGCCTCCTTCCTCCAGGATCGGGGACAACGTGTGGAGAGGAGAGAGAAGGTCTCCGGGAGGCTCCCATTAAGTTGTGGGGTCCCCCAGGGGGCCATCCTCTCGCCCTTATTATTCAACATTTATATGAGCCTCCTGGCCCAGCTGGTCCGCGACTTTGGTCTGGAGTGTTATCAGTATGCTGATGACACCCAGCTTCTGCTGAGAATGGACAGCGGCAGGCCGGATATGCCTCGAACCGTGACAGGATGGCTGAAGGTGTTTCCGGAGATCGATGCCTCGCCCTGGGCTGGATGACTGCAACTTAACCCGTCATCCCTTGTAAAGAGCTTGGGTGTCCAATTGGACCCTTTGCTATCCATGGAGACCCAGGTCGTTTTTCTACCTACGACAGGCTAGGCGACTGGCACCCTACTTGTCCAGGGACGACCTGGCCACGGTGATCCAAGCGACGGTCATCTCAAGGCTGGACTACTGTAACGCCCTCTACGTTGGGCTTCCCTTGTCGACAATCCGGAAACTCAAGCTGGTGCAGAATGCCGCTGCTCGCTTGCTGGTGGGAGCACCAGTGAGGGAGCACATCACTCCCATTCTATGGCAACTGCACTGGCTTCCTATTGAGTACCGAATTGCCTTCAAGGTGCTGGTTCTTACCTTTAAGGCCTTACACGGTCTAGGGCCTGTGTACCTGAGGGACCGCCTTACCCTGTATGATCCCCCGAGATCACTACGCTCGGAGGAGCGCAACCTGTTGGCCATTCTATCGATCCGCTCCTGCCATCTGTTCACTACGAGACAGCGAGCCTTCTCTGTTGCGGCCCCCGTGCTATGGAACTCACTCCCGGACCATACTCGTATGATTTCAGATCTCGTCCCTTTTCGGAGGGCGTGCAAGACCGCTCTTTTTAGGCTTGCTTTTAGTTAAATTTTTTAGTTAAATCTAAAATGTAAAGGCATGCCTATGCTTATGCCTATGAGTTTTAGGAATTTGTAATTCCGTTATTTCATCATTGTTACACTCTGTGGTTTATTGTGTGTTGTGATCCGCCCCGAGTCTGCAGGGAGGAGCGGAATATAAAACTAAATAAATAAATAAATAAATAACTCCCCTCATTTCCCTCCAGGCTGCTCCTTAGGCACGCCCCCTTTTGGAAATGAGAATCTAAGATGGATGCCCCCCTTTGCACCTATCTAAAATGGCTGTCAATTTTCTGGGCCTACTTTTTCAGGCTTTACATAGCCTTCCAGGTAGGGAATTCATCACATCAGGCTCGGATGGTGCCTACCTGCCTGGCAGAACGGGGTTCGACTGGATGGCCTTTGGGGTTCTCTTCCAACTCTAGGACTATAGGATTCCATACCAAGAAAGCTTACTTCATAGCAACTATGTGCAACCCATGGGGTACCCCATGAAGAAATGACTCCTAGGACAATGCCTTGGCGCTCCCACCCCAGTTTCCCCATCCTCTATAGAGGTCACTGATGACCTTGGCCCCGCCCCAGGCCCCGCCCCAGCCCAGGCCCCCCTTCCTTGATTCTCCCTCCTCCCCCCTCCGTGGCTGTCCTGAGCGCCACGGCGCCATTTAAAAAAAAAGCGTCACAGGCCTGGCGTGAATTTTTTAAATTTAATGGCTGCGGTCACAGGCCTGGTGCTCCAGTGATGGGCCTGAATTTTTTTAAATTTAAAAACTCCCAACAGGCTGGGGGCGGGTCCGGCCCCAGGGCCGCCAGTTGGACAGCCCAGCTCTAGGATATTCTATTTTCCCCTTCCTTGACTCCTGGGTTACCTGCGGTGCTCCAGTGATGGGCCTTCTTATCTGGAGGCCGGTAGATGAATTTCCGCAGGGAGTTGACCGCATGGCTGCCCACCAAGGTGTAGCGGCCAAAGGCCCGGCAGTCCACCACCCGGATGTTTAATGGTGGGTGAAGGAGCTCGTTTTCGGGAAGGTCCTGCAAAGGATAACAGTTCATTCACATATAATATCCACTTGGAGAAGCAGCCTGGATGAAAGAGACCTTGGGAGAAAGAACTCTCTGTTTGAGGAAGGTGTGTCTGAGGGACCGTCTCACCCCCTACCAACCCCAGAGATCACTTCACTCTGAAGATCTGAATCTTCTCAAAGTGCCCAGCCTCAAAACCATCCATCTGGCATCTACTCTACGTAGGGCCTTCTCTGTGCTGGCACCAACCCTTTGGAACACCTTGCCACCCAAAGTCCGTGCCTTACAGGACACTTGTTTTCCTTCCGTAGGGCCTGCAAGACCCACCTCTTCAAGCTGGCCTTTGATTATTGAATTATTGAATGTTGATTATTCAATTTGATTATTGAATGTTGTAACCCTGCTTAGTCTAGGTTAATTTTAGCTAACTCTACCACTGATGTTTTATTTTGTTCTATGTTTTATGTGCTTGATTAGCATTTAATGGCCTTGTAGTTACAAGGTCTGGCTTCTTACAGCCTGGGGGAATCCTCTGTTGGGAGGTGATTAGCTGGCCCCAATTCTTTCTTGTCTGGAATTCCCCTGTTTTTCTTAGTGTTGTTCTTTATTTACTGTTATGTAAAAAAAATCACCTCCCAACAAAGGATTTCCTCAGGCAGTAAGAAGCCAGACTTTGAAACTGCTAGGCCATTAATGCTAATCAAGGTGATTAATTGCAACATTCCCACTTGCCTCCAACAGACAAGAGTTCTTTCTTCCACCCTGGACATCATTCCACAGATATATAAACCCCATTTTCCTAGTTTCCAACATAACTCAGAACCTCTGAGGATGCCTGTCAGGAGAGAATGCTTCTGGAACATAGCCAGACAGCCCGGAAAACTCACAACAACCCAGTGATTCCAGCCATGAAAGCCTTTGACAATACGTTGTACTTATTTAACTACACCAGTGCTGTCCAACTTCTTCCGGCCCAAGGGCCGGAAAAAGTGTCACTGATCACCTGGGGGGCCGCAGTGAGCGGGGCGTGGGGGCGTGGCCACCCGGGCGTGGCCACTCCCGGGGCGTGGCCGGCCTCCTGCGCGGCCTGCCCATTTTCAGGAGGTTTCCTGGGTGACGTTAGGCTGGGTGACGCCTGACGTCACCCAGCCTAACGTCACCCAGGAAAACCCTCCCGCAAGCCTGGATGGCTGCCGGGAAGCGAGAAGCGGCGCCGCTTCCCCGCGAGCCTTCCAGGCTTCGGGAGGGTTTCGCCCGGCTCCTGTGTCCCTCTGAGCAGAGGGACATGGGAGCTGGCGAAAAACCCCCGCAAGCCTGGAAGGCTGCCGGGGAAGCGAGAGCGCGCCGCTTCCCGCGAGCCTTCCAGGCTTCGGGAGGGGTTTCGCCCGGCTCCTGTGTCCCTCTGAGCAGAGGGACACGGAGCTGGGCGAAAACTCCCCGCCAGCCTGGATGGCTGGTGGGAGAAGCGAGACCGAGTGCCGGGCGAAAACCCTTCCCCAAACCTGGAAGGCTCGCGGGGGAAGCGAGCTTGGAAGGGAGGCGCCACGGGGGACCCCCCTCCCCTCCAAGGCATCGGCTCCGGAGAGAGAGGGAAGAAGAGGGCGGTGCAGGGAGGAGGAGCTAGCTCTCTTCATCCTCCCTCTTGTCCCTCTCGCCAGCCCGATGCAAACCGGTTTGCATCGGCGCCGGTGAGAGAGGGAAAAGAGGGCGGTGCAGGGAGGAGGAGCTGGCTCACTTCCTCCTCCCTGCCCCGCCCCCCCCCGGCCGCCATTTAATTTTTTTTAAAAAAAATTAAAAATGGCGGCCGGGGGCATAGCTGGGGCCGGAGCCAACAGGCTGGGGGGCCGTGTACGGCCCCAGGGCCGCCAGTTGGACAGCCCTGAACTACACCATTCCTTCCTACCACCCCTCCCATTGTAGTATAGAAAAGTAGTTATTACTACTACTACTACTACTACTATGATTAGTAGTATTATTATGTTGTGGTTGTTGTTATTTTGCATCCTGTATCTATCTGCAACTTTTCCAAGTTGTTGTTGTTCTCAACATTGTTCGGGGTTTGATTAGAACGAATAAAGCATCATCTGCAAACCAATTTATTAGTTTAGGCTCAATTTCGTCCACAGCCAGGAGTCACACACTTTTAGAAGGTAAAAAGAAATGCAAATAAAAGCACAGGATGGTAAATAACAATATACAAAAACGTGGCTTTATTTTAATATTTTAATTTAAACATGTTGTCAGAGATCTTGGCTAGTGCCAGGGCCGGCCTTCCCCATTAAGCGACCTACGCAGTCGCGTAGGGCAACGTTCCCGGAGAGGGGCGTGGCCACCTGGGAGGGGCGCCGCCCTGCCCCGCCGCCGTGTCGCCGCAGCCAGCCGGCGGCGCGGAGGAAGGGGGGGAGAGGAGACTCACGGGCGGGCTCCCGGACCGAGGAGGAGCAGGAGGAGGGGGGAGGCCACGAGGGCGGCCCCCACGGAGACAGCGGCAGCAGCAGCAGCGGCAGCAGAGGCGCATCTTCCTGACATCACTTCATCGCCGCCGCCTCTGCCAAGGAGAAAGGGGAGGAAGGCCTCGCCGGCCGCACGCTGCAAGGACGCCCGGAAGAAGAGACGCCGGAGGGAGGGAGCCCTGCGGAGGCGCGGAGGCCTCTTCCTCCTTCCCTCCCTCCCTCCGGCATCTCTCCTTCCGGGCGTCCTTGCAGCGTGCGGCCAGCGAGGCCTTCCTCCCCTTCCTCCTCGGCAGAGGCGGCGACGAGGAAGTGACGTCAGGAAGATGCGCCTCTGGCTGCTGCTGCTGCTGCGTCTCCGTGGGGGCCGCCCTCGTGGCCTCCCCCCTCTTCCTGCTCCTCCTCGGGTCCGGGAGCCCGCCCCGTGAGTCCCCTCTCCCCCCCCCGTTCCTCTGTGCCGGCGCGCTAGGGAGTCAGTGCGCATGTGCGGGCGCAGCTGGGAGCCGCCGGGGGGGGGGGCGCCAAAATAATGTTCGCTTACTCCCCCCGGAGAGCTCGGACCGCCCCTGGCTAGTGCACAACAAAACAAAACTAACAGATTGAAGGCAAGGTGATTTTGAACCCATACGTCCACTCAAACCGATTTATGGAATGCCACACTGTGTTCGGGTTTCCAATTCAACAACTAAAATAAGTAATTTCCCTAATCTTTCTTTTGGCTCGCTCGTCTGCCACTACTCACCACTTCGAACCACTTGACCAAGGTGCTGAAATTGGGGTTTTTCTTGTAGTTCTGGATGAGGGAGGACTGGACCCCGCGTCCGGCGCATTCGATGTCCACCCGAGGTCGGTCCACTTGGGCCAAGTTCACCCGCTTGAGGTCCCTCAGCCCCCAGAACAAGATCTAGAAGGAAAGACAGCGAGATCATAGAACCCCAGAGTTGGAAGAGACCTCTGAAGGCCATCTAGTCCAATCCTATTGTGCTACACAGATGGGCATCCAGCCTCTGCTTCAGGCTACTCCCACACAATACTATGCAATAGGAGTCTCCAGAGAAGGAGAGACCATCTTAGGCAGTCTATATCCCACTAGAGTTGGAAGGGAGCCCCAAAGGCCATCTTGTCCAACCCTGTTGTGCTACACAAATGGACATCCAGCCTGTTTCAAGGTAGCCCAGCACAATACTATGCAATATTAGTCTCCAGGGAAGGAGAGTCTATTCTAGGCAATTTATGTCCCACTAGAGTTGGAAGGGGAACCTAATGGTCATCCAGTCCAACCTCCTTCTGCTTGGCCATCTGTAAGGAGGGGGTGGGGATTTAGATAGATGACAAATCCCCCAAGGTGATACCACTTATAATAGATCAAGGGCTGGAACCCTTGGCTGCCACCAAATATAACAAGTAAAGGGATCTTAGGCAAGAATGCTCTGGACTTGCATTCAGGCCTGTGCACTGAGGTAACACTGAAGAGATTTCTTCTTCAGAATGTATGCTGCCACCATTAGACTCTTGATTGCTGCAGGGAACTGATTTGAGACTTCTTTGACAGAGGCACACTTGAGGCAGATGTTTTGAACAGATTTTAAAACGCCTCCTCTTCAAGGAATTTTTTCCAAGTTAGACTCCGCCCCTTCTCTACCAGCCAATCCTAACTCCCCTCATTTCCCTCCAGGCTTACTCTTAGGCTCGTCCCCTTTTGGAAATGAGATCTAAGATGGATGCCCACAGGCAACTATCTAAAATGGCTGCCAATTTCTTGAGCCTACTTTTTCAGGCTTTCCCTAGCCTACCAGGCCGGGAATTCATCACACCATTCTTCTGATTTTTCTCTTCCAAAATGGCAAGGCTTTTTCATATCTACCCGAGTGTCCTTTATACAAAATGCTTTTCAGATTTGGGAATACTTGCGTATACTGTATATATAATGTAATGTCTCTGGAGATGGGATCAAAACTCAGGTATGAAATTCATTTAGCCTATGCACATAGACTAGAGCTGATTTTACACAACGATCTGAACAACAAGGGTGCACTGACACATGTGGAATAGCCAAAGTTTGGCACCCCTTTAATCTCTAGGAAAACCTCCAGAAAAGGAGAATCTACCAAATTCCCAGGCATCCTAAATTCCACTAAAGTGGGAAGGGATCCCAAAGGCCATCCAGTCTGATCCCCTTTGGCCACACAGGAAGGCCCTACCCAAGCCCTTCCAACAGATACAGTTGCTTGTTGTGTGTCTTCAAGTCATTTTCCACTTTTGGAAATGACGGATTTTTCATGGCAGGGCTTCCTTTGAAGCTACGAGAGGGTGACTTGCCTAGTGGGTTCCTGATTTGCCCAATGGGTTCCTGATTTCCAGAGTCGTGGGCTGCATCTACACACTTCAGAATGAATGCAGTTTGGCCTTGGGAGTTGTAGTTTGTCGGCCTGGGCAATTTATGGTTCTAAATGGTTCTAAAGTACTTACAAAACTAAAGTTCTGGTGGTGAACACTAGGTGGCGCTGGTGCTTTGCTTCTACAGTGTTGCTAAAGTTCTGGTGGTGAACACTAGGTGGCGCTGGTGCTTTGCTTCTACAATGTTGCTAAAGTTCTGGTGGTGAACACTAGGTGGCGCTGGTGCTTTGCTTCTACAGTGTTGCTAAAGTTCTGGTGGTGAACACTAGGTGGCGCTGGTGCTTTGCTTCTACAGTGTTGCTAAAGTTCTGGTGGTGAACACTAGGTGGCGCTGGTGCTTTGCTTCTACAGTGTTGCTAAAGTTCTGGTGGTGAACACTAGGTGGCGCTGGTGCTTTGCTTCTACAATGTTGCTAAAGTTCTGGTGGTGAACACTAGGTGGCGCTGGTGCTTTGCTTCTACAGTGTTGCTAAAGTTCTGGTGGTGAACACTAGGTGGCGCTGGTGCTTTGCTTCTACAATGTTGCTAAAGTTCTGGTGGTGAACACTAGGTGGCGCTGGTGCTTTGCTTCTACAGTGTTGCTAAAGTTCTGGTGGTGAACACTAGGTGGCGCTGGTGCTTGCTTCTACAGTGTTGCTAAAGTTCTGGTGGTGAACACTAGATGGTGCTGGTGCTTTTGCTTCTACAATGTTGCTAAAGTTCTGGTGGTGAACACTAGGTGGCGCTGGTGCTTTGCTTCTATAGTGTTGCTAAAGTTCTGGTGGTGAACACTAGGTGAGGCTGGTGCTTTGCTTCTACAGTGTTGCTGAAGTTCTGGTGGTGAACACTAGGTGGCGCTGGTGCTTTGCTTCTACAGTGTTGCTAAAGTTCTGGTGGTGAACACTAGGTGGCGCTGGTGCTTTGCTTCTGCAGTGTTGCTTAAGTTCTGGTGGTGAACACTAGGTGGCGCTGGTGCTCTGCTTCCACAGTGTTGCTAAAGTTCTGGTGGTGAACACTAGGTGGCGCTGGTGCTTTGCTTCTACAGTGTTGCTAAAGTTCTGGTGGTGAACATTTCAGAACTCTAACAAAACTTTCAAAATTTCGTTATAAATGGCAGTTCCTAATTGGTTCTGTCTTAAAAATCGCCAATAATGAAATAATAATGAAGTTTTGAAAGTTTTGTTAGTGTTCTGAAATGTTCACCACCAGAACTTTAGCAACACTGTAGAAGCAAAGCACCAGCGCCACCTAGTGTTCACCACCAGAACTTTAGCAACACTGTAGAAGCAAAGCACCAGCGCCACCTAGTGTTCACCACCAGAACTTTAGCAACACTGTAGAAGCAAAGCACCAGCGCCACCTAGTGTTCACCACCAGAACTTTAGCAACACTGTAGAAGCAAAGCACCAGCGCCACCGAGTGTTCACCACCAGAACTTTAGCAACACTGTAGAAGCAAAGCACCAGCGCCACCTAGTGTTCACCACCAGAACTTTAGCAACACTGTAGAAGCAAAGCACCAGCGCCACCTAGTGTTCACCACCAGAACTTTAGCAACACTGTAGAAACAAAGCACTAGCGCCACCGAGTGTTCACCACCAGAACTTTAGTTTTGTAAGTACTTTAGAACCATTTAGAACCATGGGTTGCCCAGGCCTAGTAGTTTTACAAGATCACCTTCTCTGGGTGCTTCTACACTATAAAATGAATGCAGTTTGACCCCATTAATTGTCATGGCTCAGTGCTACGGAATACCGGGATATATAGTTTCACAAGGTCTTTCGCCTTTTGTGTGTGGTTCTATATTGCAGAATGAATTCAGTTCGTGTCCACGTGAACTACCACAGTTTGGTGCTATGGGGTCCCGGGATTTGCAGTTTGGTGAGGCACCAGTCCTTTTTGGCAGGGAAGGCTCAGGACCTTGTGAAACTACAACTCCCAGGGCTCAATAACTTTGAGCCATGGCAGCAAAAATGGGGTCAAACTACATTAATTTTGGGTTGTTGTAGGTTTTCCGGGCTATATGGCCATGTTTTAGAAGGATTCTTTCCTGACATTTTGCCTGCGTCTATATTATTGTTGTTGTTGTTGTTATTATTATGATGAGCCAGTCTGAGTTGCTCTACGGAGGTGAGAAAATCGGGATATAAAAGTTTTAAATAAATGAATAAATAATAATGAATAAATAAATATGGCAGGCATCCTCAGAGGTCGCTTCGCCTGGATCTACGGCAGGCATCCGTAGATGCCTGTGAGACCCCACAAACTCTGAGGATGCTTGCCATAAATGCAGGCGAAACGTCAGGAGAGAATGCTTCTAGAACATGGCCATATAGCCCGTAAAACCCACAACAACCCAGTGATTTGAACTCTGAGGGTGGAGTTCAAATCCCTAGTCAGAAGTGCACTCACTGCTTGTGCTCAGGTGAGTCACACTCTCTCAGCCACAACAACGGGACTATGGTGCTAAAGGACAAAATGTGAATGTGTCCTTCGTCTCCCAAGAGGCCTTTGTGATCCCAGCAACGAAGCATGGATTACCTCGACTCTGTATTTGCTCAGCACAGGTCGAATCCCAAGTGGAACCGGCAAAATGGGTCCCCGATCCAGGTCCGTGGGTCCGTCGATGGGAGGCAAGTCCGACTTCCCAGCTGGGCCAATCTGGATGAGAGCAAAAAAAATAATACTTCATTTGTCGTAATATTTTCACCCAGCTCCATCCATCAGGAGGGTGAAGTTTTCCATTCATGCACCATCCAGTTGGTCTACAGGTTTTCACTGGGAAGTCTAAAATTTACAATCATCATCATCACTATTGTTGTTGTTGTTATTATTATTAAATATTATAGTCTGTCTTTATTACTTGATTTAGACCCAAAGTAGCAAATCAGAATTATTTTGGCTTTGGATAAATTTGGCTTTGGATAAAGTGTGCCAATTTTGTATATCCCTCTTTTTCCCCACACAATTACCGTATTTTGTGGCGTATAAGACTACTTTTAAACCCAATAAAATCTTCTCAAAAGTCAGGGGTCATCTTATACGCAGGAGTTATCTTATATGCGGGAGTCGACTTATACACTAGGAGTCGTGTTATAGAGCGGGTGCTGAAACTTCCAATCCGGATCGGAGTATCTGTGGTTGCTGCATTTGGGGGGGGGGGGGAATGGCAGTGGCCACGTCCCTGCCGTATACAGCGACTGTATGAAAGCATTAAGGGTCACCAGGCCCGGATTAACCCCTTTTGACGCCCTAGGCCACACTTTGGAATTACGCCCCCAAACCAACCTCTACCACACCCCCCCCCCCAACATTCCTTCTTTCCACTGCGAGGAGGAGGCGGAGGGAAGCCCTGCCCCCAGCAGCGGCCCCGGGGGCAGGGCTCCCCTCCGCCGCCGCCTCTTCCTCGCACCCGTTTTCCTCGAGTCGCGCAAGGAGGAGGAGCGAATCCCCGCCCCCGGGGCCGCTGCTGGGCATGCGCAGCACCCCTTGTCAAGGAAGGAGGGCGCGGAGCGCCTCTGCCTCCACCATGTTCCTGGGTACCGCGTATGCCCGGCAGCGGTCCCAGGGGCTTCCCTTCCTTCCTCCTCGCGCCCTCCTTCTTTGACAAGGGGGCGGGGGCAATAGCAAGGGGGGGCGCCATTCCCTCCTCCGTGAACTGCGCCCCCCCCCGGCTTGCGCCCCTAGGCCATGGCCTAGGGTGGCCTTATGGGTAATCCGGGCCTGAGGGTCACGCTGTACAGGTATGGTAGAAGAAAATCCATTGGGATTCGGGGACTTAATGCGGTCCCGATGGTGAGGTGAAGGGGCGCCTCACTGGAAAGGTGTAAGTGAAGGGCGGAGCAAGCGGCAGGTGTCCGGAGCGCCCAGGGTATGGAAAAAAGAGATAGAGTGGCTCTGGGCCTAGAAAAACACACCTCTTTGACCTGCCTGGCCCACCCTTGTATCCTATGTCCGTACCTCCTCCTCTGCCTCTCCGATCTTGCTCCTAAAGATGGCAGGGAAGCGGTGCAGGTGTGCATGTGCGAGATCTGAGAGGCAGAAAAGGAGGTAGCTAGACAAGGGAGGATTGGTACTGCTGGTGTTGCTCGACCTCACCGCAGCTTTCAATACAGTAGACCATGATCTACTGATCCAACGATTAGCTGCTATTGGAATTCAAGGATCAGCAATACCGTGGTTCAACTCATTCTTGCGAGGGCGTAGCCAACGAGTGGAGTGGCTGGGCCAAGTATATGAGAAATCCCCTTTCGACTGTGGAGTACCCCAAGGCGCTATTCTATCGCCAATGCTGTTTAATATTTATGTTCGACCTCTCGCCAAGCTAGACCGGAGATTTGGATTCGAATGTTTCCAATACGCTGATGACACCCAGCTTCTCCTAAAACTAGAACCTGGAACAACTTCAGTACCGGATAACTTCACCCGGTGTCTTGGAGCGGTGACAAGATGGCTAAGTGCCCATAAATTGAAAGTAAATCCAGCAAAAACTGAAACCTTGTGGCCTGGCCGCCCATCGGAATTGGTTGGTCTATTACGCCTCTGTGAAGAGTCTCGGTGTTATCCTGGATTCCCAAATGACGATGGAAGCCCAGATTGCCTCCACTCGTCAAAGGGCCTTCTTTCATCTACGCCAAGCAAGGCAGTTGCTGCCTTATTTACCAACAGAGGCGCTGGCTACAGTAATCCATGCCATGGTTACGTCGAGGCTGGATTACTGCAATGCATTGTATGTGGGCTTACCTTGAGCAGCAATTCGTAAGATCCAAATTGTGCAAAATGCAGCCGCTGGACTTCTCACAAGAACATCAATGAGGTGCCAAATAATGCCGCCCCTACAGCGCTTGCATTGGCTGCCGGTTGAACACAGAGTCTTCTATAACAGTGTTTCCCAACCTTTTTTGAGCCGCGGCACACTCTTAACATTAAAAAAATCTGGGGGCACACCACCAACCAAAATGACACAAAATGACACTGTAACGCAGTAAATAACGGCTGGGGATGGTGAGCTGCTGGGAGCAGCTGCTGGAGTGCTGAAGCCAGGGGAGGAGCCAGGCCACACCATGCCCCTCCTCCCCCCTTCAGTTCTCCCACAGCTTTGCCAGCCTTGAGGGGCAGTGCCACCGCTGGCTTGGCACTGCCCTCAAGGCTGGTGAACTTGTGGGAGCGCTGAAGCTGGGGAGGGGCGGAGCCAGGCCGTCCATGCCGCCCCCAGCCCCCCTCAGTTCTCCCACAGCCGCCAGCATTGAGGGGCAAGCCAGCCTTGTGCTGGCTCTGCCATCGCTGGCCTGGCACTGCCCCTCAAGGCTGGCGACGCTGTGGGAGTGCTGAAGCCGGGGTGAGGAGGTGGAGCCAGGCTGCGTCATGCCCCCCTCCCCCTGGCTTCAACTCTCTCACAGAGGAGGAGCATGAGCGGTGGACGGGCTTCAGTAGGCGGGGGTCATGGCAGATTGGAGGCTGGTTGGGGAAACGGCCGAAGGAGGCGGTGCCCCGGTCCCTTCTCCTTTTTCTTCGCCGCCGCCCGTCCCTTCTCCTCCTCTCCCAAGCAGCAGGAGTTCGGCAGGAGGAGGGGGGAAGGAAGGGGGGCAGAGAGCTTTTCTCGCGGCACACCTGATGATCACTCATGGCACACTAGTGTGCCACGGCACACTGGTTGAGAAACACTGTTCTATAAGACCCTGGTCCTAGCATTCAAGGCCTTTCGAGGTCAGGGTCCCCCATATCTAAGAGACTGTTTAATGCCACTCCACCACCAGAGTCAGCTCATGAGAAGAACATTTTTAGGGGCACTTAAGACATGGCTCTTCAGAAGGAGATAACAGGTTGTGGCTATGTAACCTGTTTATTTTCATTGTGTAATTCGCCCAGAGCACTTTTGGTGGAGGGCGACTCATAAGGACTAAAGTTGAGTTGAGTTACAGTAATGGGAAAATGACCATACTGAAATCAAATCTGATGCTTTTTAATTTTCTATTTGGTGTGCGTTGGAAGAGGGGTAGTCTTATACAGCAAGTCTATCCCAAACTCTATATTTTAACTGGAAAAATTTGGGGGTCGTCTTATATGCCCAGTCGTCTTATACGCCAGAAAATACGGTACATGGTTTGGAAAGTGTCCATTTGCAAGGATCATTGCCCAAATCTTGCAAAGGAAGGTTGGAAGTTATGGGATATTTGTTGCAATAGGACTTCCCATTATTCCTGTTTTCCTTTTCCTGTTTTTCAGTTGTTTTAAGAAAAAAAACAACAACACAAAGCCTGGCTATGTTTCTGTAGACCACCCAGAGAAGATCTGTGGTCGCAAGAAGAGAAGAGACAGTTTCAACATGCTGGCATTTTTCTTTTCCGAGGAATATACCATGCATAGAACAATGCTCAGAAAATTAGGATGGGGAAAAATGGCAAGATTGCATTCTAAGTGGCTGGATTCCATTCAAGGAAGTGACCTCTGCCCTGATTTTGCAAGGCCTGAACAGTTGGAGGACTCTCCTTCTAAGTCAGTGTTTCTCAACCTGGGAGTCAGGACCCCTGGAGAGGGGGAAGGGGGGGGGTTGGAAGAGAGTGTCAAAGGGGTTGCCAAAAACCATGTTGGTCATGGGAGTTCTGTGTGGGAAGTTTGGACCAATTCTTTTGTTGGTGGGGTTCAGAGTGCGCTTTGATTGTTGGTGAACTATAAATCCCAACAACTACAACTCCCAAGTTTCAAGGTCTATTTTCTCCTAACTCCAGCAGTGTTCACATTTGGGCATATTGAGTATTCATGCCAAGTTTGGTCCAGATCCATCACTGTTTGAGTCCACATTGTTTGTTGGATGTAGGTGAACTACAACTCCCAAACCCTTTGAAATGGGGGCAAAGCAGTGAAGAACTATGAACTACCAAGCACCTCTTTCCAAGAGATGTGTAGCACAGGGCAAACATTGAAGCTGACTTCCATGCCAGGATCATTTGTATCGGGAAATGTGATCAGGAACATGGATGGGGAGAGGTGCCAAACCTGCCACGTTCCACTTCATGCAGAAATCAGGAAAGAGAGCAGGGGAAAGAGGGAGACCGTGGCAGGTGAAAGGCTACCGGTGGGAGATGTAGTTCTCAATCTCACTCCTGGGATGCACCTGACACCACTTGAGCTGCTACGGCTCCATGCAATGGAATTCGTGGGAGGTATAATTTGGAGAGGCACCAGTTCTCTTTGGCCAAGAAGCCAAACACTTTTGCAAAACTATACCTCCCAGGCAGTAGTCAACACTGTAGAAGCAAAGCACCAGCGCCACCTAGTGTTCACCACCAGAACCTTAGTTTTGTAAGTACTTTAGAACCATTTAGAACCATGATTGCCCAGGCCTAGTGCCGAGTTGGTGGTTTTGCCACTGGAATGAGAAGGAGACAACAAAGGCAAGGAGAAAGGAAGAGTAGGCCCTCCTCTATCTTCTTCTATGGAGCTTGAATTCTGCTCCATGGGCTGCCAAGTCTGCCCAAAAACATGGGGCGGATTTGCTGCCCCACTGACTTTGGAGCTAAGGTTAGAAGAGGGTTTTCAGATATGCTGGATCGGAGCATCACAAGGGTCATTTGGGCGCAGTCTTGAGCAGGGTCCATGCTAATGTGGGGAGCACCTTGATTTGGGGGACGCAAGAGGGGTCAGTGGCCGCCCGCAAGGCCCGCCTGATCTCTTCGTCGTCGTACGGAAGCTGAGAGGAGACCAAAGCAAGGGAGAAAGGGAGAAGGAGACAAACAAAGCAGATCCAGAGATGTCACAGAGCAACGGAGGAGACCCCAAAGTCCCAAACACAGACGCAGAACATAAGACAAGAGTCAAAACAAGACAAAGGAAGACCATTGAGGATGCATTAACACAACCTTGGAGGTGGGTGGGAGCCTTAAAGTAGTAAGGGTAGTAGGTGGTTTGGGTTGACCATGTCCAAGGCATAAGGGAGCCACACTCAATGCTCTATCTTCACAACAGAACTGCGAGACAGGCCAATGGGATTACCCAGGGCATGGACCAAAGGCAGTTCATCCAGGCCAGGGGTGCCCACACTTTTTCAGCACACAAGCTACTTATAATGAAATCAAGTCAGAATGATCTACCTACCTCCTCAAGGCTGGAGAGGGGAGGGGCGGGGCTTATTGTGGCCTGGCTCCGCCCCCTCTTGCTTCCGCTCTACCAGCAGCTTCTCCAGGCTTGAGGATGGCAGTGCCAAGCCAGCCTTGTGCTAGCTATGCCACCACTGGCTTGGCATTGCCATCCTCAAGCCTGGAGAAGCTGCCGGTAGAGCGGAAGCCAGAGGGTGGGTGGAGCCAGGCCGCAAGCCAGTGGTGGCCCCCGCCCCCTCTGGCTTTGGAGCTCCCAGCAGCTTCTCCAGGCTTGAGGGTGGCAATGCGTGTGTTGAAAAGCCAGTGGTGACATAGCTAGCACAAGGCTGGCTTGGCACTGCCATCCTCAAGCCTGGAGAAGCTGCTGGGAGTGCCGAAGCCGGGGAGGGGGCGGGGCTTGGCGCAGCCTGGCTCCGCCCCCTCTGAGAAGCGCCCCATCCGGCTGGGATCGACCTCCTTTGGTCCCGGGATTGACTGGTCGATCACGATCGACTTCCTGGGCAGCCCTGATCCAGGCTGTGGCGCTGAGCCAGATGGGGCCTGGGCAAAGCAGGTGATCTCATGATGTATTTATGGGAGGAAAATCCATTACATAGCTTTCTGATTATTGACTTCAATCAAAGCATGTTCTTGGCTTTCCTTGACATATTCTGCCAGGGCATCGTGTTTTCCTTCTTCAACTGCTTGTTTGACTTGTAAAAGTCCTCTGCCACCAGATAGAGCCGGTCAACATCACTGCGTGGATGCAGACTGACTATATCTGCCGATATAAAACTGTATTATTATTATTATTATTGTCATGTCAGGAGTGACTTGAGAAACTGCAAGTCACTTCTGGTGTGAGAGAACTGGTGTTCTGCAAGGACGTTGCCCAGGGGACACCCAGATGTTTTATCATCCTGGAGGGAGGCTTCTCTCATATCTCTCAGGCGAGGAAGCCGGCTCCCTACCTTTCCCGCCGCGATCTAGCCACAGTGGTCCAAGCCACGGTCATCTCAAGACTGGACTACTGTAATGCTCTCTACATTGGCCTTCCTTTGTCGGTGATCCGGAAACTGAAACTGGTACAGCACGCGGCAGCTCGGCTGGCGCCTCTAGGACCAGCCATATTACACCCATCCTACATGAGCTGCACTGGCTACTAGGCATGAGAAAAAAGTTATGAAAATGATTCGTTTCGTAAGAAATTAGTAAGAAATGCTACTTTCGAGTATTTCCGCACCTGGAACGCCAACCAGGAAGTGGACTTTCTTTTCGAACTTCGGGGCCAGGATTTTCTTAAGTGTCGTTATTAGGTCGTAAGGGGGCACCTCCTTCTCTCTCACCACCCTCCCGCCTCCCTTGCCAATAAGTATTATGGCAAGGCAAGCCCTAAACTCGCTCCTTCTTTCGGCTGGAAGCCTGGAAAAAATGTAAACAGAGAGGATTACTCAGAAGTAAATCTGCAAAGGAGGGCACTTTGGATGAAGGGCCCTCCTTTGTGGATTTACTTCTGAGTAAACCTCTCTGTTTCCATTTTTTCCAGGCTTCCCTGCCTCTCCTGCCTGCCAGGATCTAAAGCATCAAAGAGTATTGGGGTGAGAAACCAACCTAATGTATAATAGAATGAATGCTGCTGTAAGTGCCTAATATTATAAGTAATCCAACTGGTCATACCTACATTCCATGCACATGCAATAATACAGCAGTAATAACAATAACAAGAGGTAAAATTCAAACCAAAGTATTCTGACTGGTCTCTTCTCATGTGGTGCAAACGGGCTCTTCTTCTTATTAGCCGGGAAAAGCCAGCGTTTTCTGCTTGGTGCACACACATACATATTCTTGGGGGTATTTGCTGCAGAATCCCGGGCTCATAGAGAAGATTCTGCAGCAAATCCCCCAAAGAATATGTATGTGTGTGCACCCAAGCAGAAAACGCTGGCTTTTCCGGGCTCACAGAGAAGAGCCCGTTTGCACCGCATGAGGAGGACCAGTCAGAATACTTCGGTTTGAATTTTACCTCTTCTTATACCCATTGTTATTACTGCTGTATTATTGCATGTGCATGGAATGTAGGTATATGACCAGCCTGGGCAAACTTGGGCCCTCACTCCCTCGGGATCGGGGTGAGAGAGAGGCAGCGAGGAACCAGGGGGGGGGGCTCCTCCTCCTTTTTTTTGCTGCTTCCAAGAATAGAATACCCGCTCCCTCCCTCCCTCCTTCCCTCCCTCCTTCCTATTTGGAGAGTCCCATCTAGAATTCAGTGTGATTTATTCAAGTTTTGGCCTACAACTCCCAGAAATCCCAGCCAATTTACCAGCTGTTAGGATTTCTGGGAGTTGTAGGCCAAAACCATCTGGAATGCGCATGCGCTGGCATACGAACTACTAACGAATTTCGTTAGTAATTAAGTTACATTTTAGAAATTTTTGGAAAATTTTTTGTAGGTCTTCCTATTACTAATCAACCCCCCAATAGATTTTCGATTTCCTATTTTTGGGTTCTAAACCATGCCTACTGGCTACCAGTGGAATGCTGGATCACTTTCAAGGTGCTGGTATTGACCTTCAAGGCCTTGAATGGTCTAGGGCGAGTGTACCTCAGGGACCGCCTCATCCCATACTGTCCCACTAGGCCACTACGCTCTGAGTCGGGACAACTCTTGGAGGTCCCTGGTGTTAAAGTGTATCAACTTGCGGCCACAAGAAGGAGAGCCTTCTCAATAATTGCCCCCACTCTGTGGAATGCACTGCCTTCCGATGTCCGTGCCCTTACAGATTTGTTGGCATACCCGAAGGCGTGCAAAACACTCCTGTTTAGGCAGGCTTTCGGGGTTTAGGCTGCTGACCTTTCGGACACCGTACTTCTCTATCGCTGTTTGCAACTCCTGTTGAGTTGTATTTTATCTGTATTTTACTGTGTTTTGCTCTGTTTTATTGTGTTTTAACTCATTGATTACACTTTTGTGAGTCGCCCCGAGCCACATTGGGAGTGGCGTCTGCCAAGTGTGAATAAATAAATAAATAAATAAATATCCCCACATGAGGAGCTGGAGCTGACAGAGGGAGCTCATCCACACTCTCCTCAGATTCGAACCTGTGACCTGTCAGTCTTCAGTCCTGCTGGCACAAGGGTTTAACCCATTGTGTCACCGGGATCTATTATTATTATATTATTATTATTAAGGGAGAGAGAGAGAAATGAGATACCATATATAAGAGACAGAAATAAGAAATAGAAGATAGATAGGCAATCATGGTTCTAAATGGTTCTAAAGTATTTACAAAACTAAAGTTGTGGTGTTGAACACTAGGTGGCGCTGGTGCTTTGCTTCAATAGTGTCGCTCAAGTTCTGGTGGTGAACATTTCAGAACTCTAACAAAACTTTCAAAACTTCACTATTATTTCATTATTGGCGATTTTTAAGACAGAACCAATTAGGAACTGCCATTTATAATGAAATTTTGAAAGTTTTGTTAAGAGTTCTGAAATGTTCACCACCAGAACTTTAGCAACACTGTAGAAGCAAAGCACCAGCGCCACCTAGTGTTCACCACCAGAACTTTAGATTTGTAAGTACTTTAGAACCATTTAGAACCATGATTGCCCAGGCCTAGTAGAGACATGAGTGAGAGAATTAGATATATACAATAAGAGATAGAAATAGCAGGGAGGTAGACAGACAAACAAACAGATAGAGAAGGTGGAGAATTGATCATATACATATTTGACTGCACAAATGCCCTCCCCTTTTACTGGGCCATTTTATTAGACCACTGTACAGACTAGGACTTGAATGTCCATGGAGGTTGATATCCACAAGGGATCCTGGATATAAACTTCAGCAGATACGGAGGGCTCGCCGTATTTTTTTTTGAAAAAGCAGGAATAATTAGCTCTACAAAAGACTTCTAGAGATGGAAGCTGTTTGAAAGGGAAGGAGGACAAAGTAGACAGAGAGGTCACTTGCATTTTGAGCCCTCCTTGGGGTCTTGTTATATGGAGTCATAGAATCATAGAGTTGGAAGAGAGCACACGGGCCACCCAGTCCAATCCCCTTCTGCCATGCAGGAAAAGCACAATCAAAGTACCCCTGGCAGATAACCATCCTGTCTCTGTTTAAGAGCTTCCAAGGAAGGACTTACTGTATATACTCGGGTATAAACCTAGTTTTTCAGCCCTTTTTAGGTTGAAAAAGCTCCCCTCGGCTTATACTTGAGTCCAGGTTATTTATTATCTTACTCTGTTATTAGTATTATTTTTATTACATTTATTATTTTACTCTATTTATTATTAATACATTTACATTATTTTACTCCATTATTATTATGACTACATTATTATTTATCTCTATTTAGTATTGTTATTATTACATTTATTTTACTCTATTATTGTTTTTATTACATTTACATTATTACATTCTATTAATTTTATTACATTTATTATTTTACTCTATTATTGTTTTTATTACATTTATTATTTTTCTCTATTATTGTTTTTATTACATTTACATTATTTGATTCTATTAATTTTATTACATTTATTATTTTACTCTATTATTGTTTTTATTACATTTATTATTTTGCTCTATTATTGTTATTATTACATTTACATTATTTCATTCTTTTATTTTTATTACATCTATTATTTTTCTCTATTATTGTTTTTATTACATTTATTATTTTGCTCTCTTATTGTTATTATTACATTTACATTATTTTAGTCTATTATTTTTATTACTTTTATTATTTTACTCTATTATTGTTTTTATTACATTTATTATTTTGCTCTATTATTGTTATTATTACATTTCCATTATTTTGTTCTATTATTTTTATTACATTTATTATTTTACTCTATTATTGTTTTTATTACATTTATTGTTTTTCTCTATTATTGTTATTAGTACATTTACATCATTTTATTCTATTAATTTTATTACATTTATTATTTGGCTCTATTATTGTTTTTATTACATTTATTATTTTTCTCTATTATTATTATTACATTTACATTATTTTATTCAATTAATTTTACTACATGTATTATTTTACTCTATTATTGTTTTTATTACATTTATTGTTTTTCTCTATTATTGTTATTAGTACATTTACATTATTTTATTCTATTAATTTTATTACTCTATTATTGTTTTTATTACATTTATTATTTTGTTCTATTATTATTACATTTACATTATTTTATTCAATTAATTTTATTACATGTATTATTTTACTCTATTATTGTTTTTATTACATTTATTATTTTGCTCTATTATTGTTATTAGTACATTTACATTATTTTATTCATTTATTATTTATTATTAAAATTAGGGTGCACATTTACATTGAAGAAGGTTAGAATAGTGATTTAATCAGAGCTGGACCGTCTTATTTTAAATTACAGTTCTATATAAAGATTCAAAAACATTTAACCTACTGATGCCTCAATTAATGTAATTTTATTGTTATCTATTTTTATTTTGAAATTTACCAGTAGCTGTTGCATTTCCCACCCTTGGCTTATACTTGAGTCAATACGTTTTCCCAGATTTGTGTGCTAAAATTACATTTATTATATTATATTATTATATTACATTTATTATTATTAAAATTAGGTGCCTCGGCTTATATTCGGGACGGCTTATACTCGGGTATATACGGTATATTGCAAGCTTTTGCATTTTGTGACCAATTCCGGAAGGTTTAGTTCATGTTCCAACAGCTGTCCAGTTCCTTTTAGGTGTGATGCCCTTTCCTCTCCTGATACGGGGACGATGGGGATGGCATTACCTGGAGCAGCTCAAAGGCAGCCAGGAGGTCTCCGGCGGTGGAGTTGCCCCGGTAAATCTGGTAGTACTCCAACTGGGGAGGGAAGCGGGGCGGGCAATACTCCTCGTCCGACATCTTCACCACCGGCTTCGCAAATGTCCGGCCCATGAAGTCCGCCTTGCCCTGGAAAGGGTTTTCAAAGCAGGCCAAGGACGCATTTAGAGCTCTGGTTATTTATTTAATTTATTTAATATTTATTTACAGTATTTACATTCCACCCTTCTCACCCGGCAGGGGACTCAGGGCGGATTACAATGTACATATACATGGCAAACATTCAATGCCATAGACACACAACATATATAGACAGACACTCAGAGGCTATTTAACATTCCAGCTTCTGGCCACTAGGGGAGCTGTTGCTTCCTCATTCTTTGCATACCTCCTGGAGATTTTTATGGCCTCGTAAATCAGTTAAATTAGCCTACATTTCCTACTTGACAGATGCAACTGTCTTTCGGGCTGCAAAGGTCAACAACAAGCTACATAATTTTGGTTGGGAGCTCACTCCGACTCAGGCTGGCTTTGAACTCATGACCTTAAGTAGTGATCTTAAAGCAGCTGACTCCCAGTCAGGAGAGGAGCTGATGGCGGGGTACAAATAAAGTTTATTATTATTATTGTTATTGTTATTATTGTTGTTTTTGATTTAATACACAGGGTCAGCCCTGGTGGGGATTTGGATGGGAGACCACCAATGAATCCTAGGTGTTAGAGATGATCTTTCAGAGGAAGGAGCTGGCAAAACCTCCTCTGAGTCTTCCTTCCTAAGAAAACCCTGCCTAAAGGCATCTGAGCTGATCTTGGTAGCTAAGCAGGGACAGCTTTGGTTTGCATTTGGATGGGAAACCACCAAGAAATCCCAAATACTGGAGGTGATATTTCAGGAAAAAGAAGTAGCAGAATCACCTCTGCCTAAGAAATCCCTGCCCAAACAACCTAAAAGCACCAGATCTGATCTGATCTTGAAAGCTAAGCAGGGTCACCCATGGTTAGTATTTGGATGGGAATCCGCTATGAAATCGCAATTACTGGAAGTGAACGAAAGGGCAAGCCCTAGGAAATTAATGGGGGAGCCATGTATTGACAGGCAACTTTAAGGTATGTGGGCACAAGACTCTGTTTGATCTTGGTCGCTAAGCTGGGCCAGCCCTGGTTAGTATTTGGATGGGAGGCCACTAGGTGCTGTAGTCAAAACCATCTCTGGTGGGTTCCTTTGCCCTAGAAGATGCTACAAAATCCATAGCATCACCATAAGTTGATCTGAAACCACACATACAAGATCTGACCTTGGTCCTTTCCCCCCAAATGCTACATCCTAGAACTTATAGAGGAGGCCCTTCCTCCAGGCATTTTGGACTTCAACTGCCACGATTCCTAACAGCCGGTAGGCTTTTCTCTGGCTTTTCCAAGTCCCTGGTGTCTCTTACCACCGTGTCCTGGTCGTAGATCTCGATCACGATGATGGGAGGGTCGTCCCGCATCTCATGAGCTTCTCCGTACAGCTCCACATTGTCAAAGACCAGCAGCTGGTCCCAGGTCGGACACAGCGTCTCGTTGAGGACCTGAGGGGGGAAGAGCATCGGCATGGGTCATGTCTCAGGGCAACCCAAACAAGCCTGGCCAAATATCTTCTGCTTTCTGCTTAAGAGAAGGGACACGAGAGTCATTGATATTATATTGAGCCCAGGGGCGGCTCAAGCGGAACGCAAATTACGCATTTGCATAGGTCGCCGCGTCCTCAGCGGCGCCCACCTGGGTGCAATTTGGGCCCATTCCCGTTCTTTAATTTTGTTACCATGTTTCTTCCTTTTCTTGTTTTTAGGTAACTTGCTTACCTCTTTGTATTGTTTATAGCAGTGATTTTCAACCAGTGTGCCGCAGAACACCGGTGTGCCGTGAGAAATCATCAGATGTGCCGTGGGAAAAATTTTTCGAACTTCATTCATATATAAACTACTAGCTGTACCTGGCACGCGTTGCTGTGCCCTATTTTGGAGATGCGAGGAAGTCTGAGTATGTAAGGGTTAGAGTTGTTGTTATTTATGGTGTTGTTGGGGTCATGGCTGTGTTGTTGTGGGTTGTTTTGGTGGGTGGGTGTTTTGGTGGAGTCCTATGGAGTTGTTGTTGTGTGGTGTTGCTGGCGTTCTGCATAGCTTGTGGATATACAATGTTTTTTGTCTTTCCGTCTGCTGTGTTGATGTAGAGGTTGATGCGTGTGTGGGTGGGGTACTTTGGAAGTGAGTGGAGGTACTTGAAATCCCATTATCCATGGTGTGTCCTCCTCTAATCTGCAGTTAGATGGAGTGTGGGTCATGGGGTGCATTGTTTGCCAAGTTTAGTCTTTATCTGTCTTGGTTCTTGGACACAGTGGTCTGTGGGGAATGATGGGGTTTGAAGTACTACAAATCCCATTATCCATGGAGGTACTTCAAGTCCCATAATCCATGGTCCACCCTCCTCCAAACTGTAGTAGAATGTAGTGTGGGTCATAGGGGCTCTGTGTGCCAAGGTAGGTTACTGTAAATTCAGGCCATACACAATGTCCCATGAGCTGAGGCCTAGTCAGGAACAGCAAGTTAATGAAGCTTTACTGTCAATTCAGGCCATACACAATGTCCAATGAGCTGAGGCGTAGTCGGGAGAATCAAGTTAATGAAGCCTTACTGTCAATTCAGAGCGTAAACAGCATTCCATTAAGTGAGGCCTAGTCAGGGAAATTAAGTTAATGAAGCCTTACTGTCAATTTTGGGCGTGGTCTGTGGTTTGTAGGGGTGTAAACTTTCTGTGGGAAGTGAATTGGGTGTTTGTGTTTGTGCCTCAGCCCTTTGCCTTATCCTCCTCTGACAGTTTATTATGGGTCGGAATGTTCATGTTGGCTGGCCAGTACAGGAGTTATGCTAATCCGCCCTTATTGGCAGCCAATCATGTTGTCAGAATGTAGAGGCTGGGAGAGTCGTTGGCAGCCCCGGAGGATGCTGGGAAATGTAGTTTTTTACTCGTTGTTTTGGGGGCCTTTTAGGTTTGGGGGGAAAAGATTCTTTGCTACAAACATACCTTGTCTGAGGCCTATTTCTGTTGGCAAGTTTGGTGTCTCTGCGTTGTAAGTTTTCTCTGTTTGGGACGGTCGTTCCATGACGACTCTTCCTTTATATATAAAGATAAGGCGCATCTTTCCCTTTAAGAAATGGAACCATAGCACTCTCGCGTCACCTAAGAAGTGACGCGAGAGTGCCATGGTTGCGCCATCTTGGGTTTGCTCAGACGCGGCTAAACAAAGTTAGAGTTAGTGCTGCAGCTGCGCGTCAATTTGGGATCCCAGCAAGACAAGCGAGTGACAGTGATGGAGAAGTTTTTGAGAAGGGAAAATGCAAATGCCGAACAGGGCCCTGGACAAAATTATGACACATATGAAGGCCCTAATATGAGTGGTGGACAAAAGAAAAAAAGAGTGCATAAATACATTTAAAAACATATTAACTATATGTATTACTGTGTTAGAGTGTCGTTTTATGTCATTTTGGTTGGTGGTGTGCCCCAGGATTTTGTAAATGTAAAAAATGTGCCACGGCTCAAAAAAGGTTGAAAAACACTGGTTTATAGAGTTAATTTGAGAGTCATTTTTTTACAAACAAGGGTTTTTTTTGGTTATTTCAATTTTCTCTAAATCTTCTAATAACTTCTTATTCCCTTTCCATCGTTCTTTATTTTGATCTGTTGGATTGTTTTGGAAATTCTGAAATAATTTCTCACCTTCCTCTTTTTAGCCCCTCCTTTCTCTCTTTTAGTCTTTTTAAATACCCTTTTCCATTGTGATGCATCTTCCTCTAATGTTCTCCCGCAATGAGGACATCGGTTTCCAGACGGAAGGAGGTCCCAGTCAGGGTTGCCTTGACACACCTTCTTCCTCTTGTCACATTTCTCGCTTTGATTCGTGTCCCTTCGAATTCCACAGCACTGCTGGTCACAGCTGACCTCCAGTTAGAGCGCTCAAGGGCCAGGGCTTCCCAGTTCTCGGTGTTTATGCCACAGTTTTATAAGATTGGCTTTAAGCCCATCTTTCAATCTCTTTTACTGTCCACCACTGCTATGTTTCCCGTTTTTTGAGTTTGGAGTATAGTAGCTGCTCTTGAGAGATTGTGATCTCTGGGCATTCGGACAATGTGGCCTTCAGTCCAGGGGAGTTGATGGTTAAAGACCCAGTTTGGACGCGCATTTCTGCCCTCCACATGAGAACTGAGGGAAAACCAGACCTTGGCAAAGCGCACCTTCTCTGATGGCTAAGGAGGCGCTGCAAGGAGGGAGCGCTGAAAATGTGGCCCCAGATGCCACGGAGGAGCGCTTTGGGCACCTGGGGCCAAAGCGCCATGGGGGGGGGGGGTAGAAGCAGACTCATCCCGACTTCCTCCCTCCCTTGGATACTCACTCCCTACGCTCTACAAAACATTGCCCTGTCAAAGGGGGAGCCAACAGGACCTTGGATTGCTTTCTCCAAGTCCCCCGAGCCTTTGGCCAATGCCATGAGGAATAACCCGACTCTGCTGGAGGCAGGGGCGGTCCTACAAGGTAGGCCAAGTAGGCGGCCGCCTAGGGCGCCATCTGGGAGGGGGGCGCCATCCTGGCCGCATGGGGCGCCATCCTGGCCCTGCTGATGTTCCTCAGACAGTGCCGCAGCTGCCTGCGTGTGCTCCGACGTGTGTTCCGACGCCGCTTCTGGGCATGCGCGCGGGTTTTCGCAAGAGGCGCAGTTGCTCCAGAGCTGAAGTTGAGCGCAGGAGCAACTGCACATCCGCGAAAACCTCCGCGCATGCCCAGTAGCTCCCTTGCGCAGAAGCCTGTAAGCAAAGCACTCCCTATCGGGCAGGCAGGGAGTGCTTCCCCTCTCCTTTTGTCTCCGCCCCGCTTTTGCGGGGAAGGAGAAAAGAATCAGTGAAGGAAGTGTAAGTGAAGGAATGAATGAAGGGCTGACCTCCTCCTCCTCCTCCTCTGTGACCTCTTCTCTCCCTCCTGCCTTTCTTCGGCTCTATTTCTGTCTAGACCTGAGGGGCCTGAGGCTATGAGGAGTTGTGGGAGTTGGAGTCCAAAACATCTAGAGGGAGGGAGGGCCCAAGTTTGCCAGGCCGCGCTGCCTGTATTCGATCTCATTTGAACATTTTGGCTGTTTTTCTATTTACATTTACATTGGGATCCTAATTTTGGACTTATGGGAGACTCCTATGGATTATGAGACGGGTGATAGGTAATATATTCTGATTTTGATGCATTTACATTGCATTTCTTGTTGATTATTATACAGTTCTGCTTAATATTGTCATACAATATAATACAAATACAATATAACAATAGAGTAATGATATATTTTATATTACATGTAATATTACAAACAATATTGCAGTATAGTGGTATTGTACAAAATAGTAATATATAATATTTTATTTTACTTTATTTTGGGTTATTTGAGTTTTATAGGAGTAATGGAAATATTTAGTAGATGATAATTTTATTTAAATAAATAATTTTATTTATTATTTTATAATAATAATATAATATAATGTTACATTATATTATAATGTCAATATATTATAATATAATTATATTGTAATGTAGTATAATATAATTATGATATAATATAGTATGAGTATGGTATAATATATTGTATATACATTGATACAATATAATACTACTAATGGTATTGTGATATTATAATTGTATATTTGTTTTACATGGGGGCAAAATAATGTTTGGGGGGGGCACCAAAATAATGTTCGCCTACCATTTCAAATTACCTTAGACCGCCCCTGGCTGGAGATTAGGGCGCTGTGTGAGGCTTCACCAGCCACTTGCTCCGGAGGAAAAGCAAAGTGAGAACTGGGAGGAGGCGGTGGGCTCGGGGAAAGAAAGTTGGGGCTGCCGTGGGAAGCTCTGGAGTTTCTTTGTCCCGTGTTGACTTGGGAGAAAGAAAGAAGGGGTGAGAAGGTGGAGATAGGCCATTTTTGCGGATTCCTTTCCGAAAATGGCGGCGGTGGCTTCGGAATGGCAAATACACTTCCGGGTTGCTTACATCGCTTCAAAACCGAATTAATCCGAATTCATTCCGATTTTAGAAGCATTCCGACGGACCTAACCAGGCCACACACACACACCTCACAAATTGTATGAATATTCACACAATATATTTAAATTTCATAATTTAGAAATTGGGTTTCTAGTAAAATTGAATCACCATGCTGTGAAAGGATCCGTGACGAAAAAGTGTGTCATCAACATGACACACTGCTGCTCGCCTTCTGCCAGGAGCTACTAGAACAGCTCGCATAACACCTTTCCTGGTTACCGATCAAATTCCGGATCTCCTTCAAAGTGTTAGTCTTGACTTTCAAGGCCTTACATGGTTTGGGGCCAGTGTACTTGAGGGAGCGGCTTACCCCATATACGCCCAGAAGATCACTGCGCTCAAAGGGTTACAACTTGCTCGAGGTCCCAGGTGTGAAGTCCTATAGGCTATCTAGCACACGATAGAGAGCGTTCTCGGTGGCCGCTCTGGTCTTGTGGAACTCACTGGCAGCCGAGACGCGGGCCCTGCGGGCCCTGATGGCCTTTCGTAGGTCTTGCAAGACCTGGCTATTCAGGCAAGCATTCGGCGACTGACTAGTGCAGTGTTTCCCAACCAGTGTGCCGTGGCACACTAGTGTGCCGTGAGCAATCATCAGGTGTGCCGTGGGAGATTGGAGATAGGAGGGAGGGAGGGAGGGAGGGAGGGAGGGAGGGAGGGAGGGAGGGAGAGAGAGAGAGAGAGAGAGAGAGAGAGAGAGAGAGAGAGAGAGAGCCTGCCTGTCCTATCGGGAAGCTCTAGCCGGGGCTCGATCCCTTGCCTGAGTCCCGCCAACACAGCCTTCTTTTGGGAAGGCTTGTGCCGTGGGACTCACCACTTGCCTTCTTGGGCTTCCTCCTCCCCTCCTCTCCTTCCTTGGCCTCGGAAGGGTTTGAGCCAAAAGGCGGGGACTGCGTCAGACGGAAAGAGCCGCGCGGAGAGAAAGAAGATCCTGGGAAGAGACTTCCCCGGGTGCCCCGGCTGCCTGGGGGCGGATCTATACCGTAGCATTCATGCAGTGAGGCACCCCTTGGTCTTCCAGGGCTCAAACCTGGGGAATCCCGAGATTTGTAGTTTGTGGAGGCTCAGGATGGTGTCAAACTACCACTCCCATGATTCCCTCGCACTCAGCCAAGGCGGGTCAAGGGGCGTTCGGGACACAGGGTTTCACACTGAGTGTATAAATACATTTAAAAACATATTAACTATATGTATTACTGTGTTAGATTGTCATTTTGTGCCATTTTGGTTGGTGGTGTGCCCTAGGATTTTGTAAATGTAAAAAATGTGCCGCGGCTCAAAAAAGGTTGGGAAAGACTGGACTAGTGTTTGAATTAATAATCTTTCCACTCAGCCGTGTTGCTACTGTACTCTATTGCAAATCAGCTTGTTCTGATCTATTGCAATATTTTATGTCACTGTGATTGGTTTTAGGAATGTTTTATGATGTTTTAGAATCCCTGTGTGATTTTATATGTTGGAAACCGCCCTGATCCTCGGGAAGGGTGGTCTAGTAAGTCCAAATAATAAATAAATAAATAAATAAATTAAAGTTGGAATTCTGTTCTAAATGAACTCCTTAGCCATCTTGGGGTGAATCTACACTGTTGAACACTGTTGGAACTGCCATGTCACATCACAATGAAATCATGGGATTTGGGAGTTTTGCAAGGTCTTCTAGCCTTCCCTGCCAAAGAGTTCTGGTGCCTCAGCAAACTACAACTCCCAGGATTCTATCACACGAGACAAGGAAGTTTATATGGTGCCAAACCGTATTTATTTATTGTACAGTGTAGATGCAACCTTGGGTGGGGAGAGGTCAAAAGAGAGGTCAAAAGAAGATCATTGGGTGCAATGGCCCCTGATCAGAAGACAGTCAAACAGTTTGATCTCCCAGTCCTCTTCCCTCTTTACCTCCGTGCATTGGCTCTGGGTGATGAAGAAAACCCGGGCAAAAGGGTCTGAAAGTCCGCTGCTGTCCGCGGCAAAGAGGCTCCTGGCCTGGTACATGTGGACACGGAGCTGGAAGACCTGTTTCTCTGCAGAGGGAGATAAAGAGCAGAAGGTCATGGTCTCCATGGACAAGGAAGGGGACCCCAAAGGCCATCCAGTCCAGCCCCGTTCCGCCAGGCAGGAAGACATAATCACTGGAAAAAATAATAATGCACATATAGGTTTAAGAAAAAAAAAGTCTTACTGGTGTAAAGGAGGCAGATGGGTGGGAAGTTCGGGATGCCCTGTCCCCTGGCTAGTTTCTTCTCCTCGAAGCCGCAAGGAAGCCCTCCAAGGTAGTCCTTCCGCTGCTTGTTGAGCCCCAGCCACAGGTAGATCTCCATTTTGGCCTGCACTGTCCAGCCGGCCGGTCCAAAGCCCCTTTTCCCTGGCAACTGAGAAAGATCGGGGTCGAGGAAGGCAAGGAAAGGTGTTTAGTCACTGCACCAAAGCCTCCAAGCTAACTCTGGAGATAGACTCCGCAAAACACTAAGGATGCAATTGGATATTATGGTTGCCTGCTGTCAAATCGTTTCCACCCCCAGATTTGGCTTCGGGACCACAGCTAGTGGGCCCCACTATTGGCTAGTAGACCACCCTGCCAGCACCAATTGTTTTTAAGTGCAGGCCGAGGTCTTTAGGCACTGCACCCAGTGTGCCGATCACCACTGGGACCACCTTGACTGTCTTGTGCTGGAGTCTTTAGATCAGGGGTGGGCAATTATTTTTTCCGAGGGGCCACACGAGAGCCAAAAAATATTATGGAGGGCCGCACCTAAAGGCGGAACTACAGTCTAATCTATACAATTTATTTAGTTATTTATTTACTATATTTACTATATATTACACATCATTAACATATTAATATTTCAAGAAATATTCATATATTATTAGTATTAATATCATAATTATTATATTATGGTATATACTGTATATATATAGACATTATAATATATTGAAATTATAATATAACATTATATTATATTATTTATTATATTATTATAAAATAATAATAAAAACCACTAAAATAAAATAAAATTCAAGAAGACAAAGTATGAACCAAGATGGAATGGCCCAATGGATCCAGCCCAGAGGATGACAAAGCGGCCCCAGTCGCTGCTGCAGCAGAGGAGAGCAGAGCAGCAGGCGATCGGAGGCTGCCGGCCTCCGCCCGCTCTCGCCCCCAGCCGTTCCCCAGCGGATCGCCCTGCTATGGAGTGCCTGCCATCCCCGGGCCTGCAGGGGGAGCAGTCAGTGATCTGAGGCGGCTTATTCGACCTAGCGACCCGGAAGACGATCAAGTCTTCCGGGTCGCCAGGGCGATCAGCCCCACAGGTCGCCGAGTGCTCCCACTGCAGGCCCAGATCGCCTGGCACTCCAAAGCCGCTGCTCCAAAGGGATGTCAGGCACTCCAAAGCTGCGATGGGATGGCGGCAGCGGCACCCCTTCCTCTTGGCCCCACCCCCGACGCCCTTCTCCCCGGGCCAGACAGAATCGGCTGCCGCGCCGGATCCGGCCCGCGGGCCGTAGGTTGCCCACTCCTGCTTTAGATCCGCATATCATCATCATCTTTAAATCCTGTTGTTGTTGTTGTGTCCTGCAAGTGGTTACTAGGCCCCACTATTACATTGTTGACCCCAGCAGTGGCTATACATCTCTGCTACCAGTTAACAAGCCCTGTTAGTGACTAGTGGGCTTTGCTAGTGGCTTATGTGCCCTACTAGTGGCGAATGGGCTCCATTACATTATGTAGCACAATTTTTGTTCCTGGGTTATCGATGTCGTTTCCTAATTGGCTCTATCATATAAACATGGAAAAGCTTTATTAAACTGCAAAAATATTGTTTTTCTAGGACAGCCTGATATACTGTAGCACATTTTGCTCTAGTTTTTCAATGAAGATCTCACGGAGTCTCAGCCAAACAGGAAATAACACCCTCAAACCAGAAACAGATTTTGTTGCATCGTGTCATTACGTAGTGGAGACAACTATTGACTACTAGGCCTGTTTGATCAAGGGAAAAAAATGGTTCAAAACTCGTTGCAGATGTAGGGGGCGCTGGCAGTTTGAATCTAAATGACTTCCGAAATTTTCCAAAAAGAATTGTGGGAATTTTATGAATTTTTCAGAAATCTCGGAATGGCTTTGTTAATGGCAGACATGCATGCACAGTAAGAAAGAAACAGCACTGGTAAAAACACCCAGTTTGGATGTGGATGTGCATCTCTCCGCGTCAGTACTGGGGTGAGAGCCCTGTGCAGCTCTCGCGCCAGGGCTAACGCGGAGGGAAGCACATCCGCATCCAAACTGGGTTAAACACCTAGTTTGGACGCGAATGTGCTTCCCCCCGCGTCTCGCCCCAGGTCTAATGTGGAGGGAAGCACATCCGCATCCAAACTGGGTTAAACATCTAGTTTGGACATGGATGTGCTTCCCCCCGCGTCTTGCCCCAGGTCTAACACGAAAAGAAGGACATCCGCATCCAAACGATTCCTTTCCGAAAATGGCAATGGTGGCTTCGAACTGGCAAATTCACTTCCGGGTTGTTTACATTGCCTTGAAACCGCTTCAAAAGTGAATTTAATCTGCATTCATTACAATTTTACGAGCATTCCGACGAACCTTCCCAAGCCTATTGACTACAGGTTCCTGTTAGTGGCTAATGCGCTCCACTAGTGACTAGTAGGCTCCAATAATGGCTAGTGGACTGTACTAATGGTTACAGGTCTTTTAGAGCAGTGTTTCCCAACCAGTGTGCCGTGGCACACTAGTGTGCCGTGAGCGATCATCAGGTGTGCCGTGGGGAATTGGAACCTCCAATACCCTTTCTTCCCCCTCCTGCCCACAGTGCTCTCTGGGTGTAGGTGAACTACAACTTCCAAACTCAAGGTCAATTCCCAAGCAAACCCTTTCAGTACTTTCTGTTGGTAATGAGAGTTCAATATGCCAAGTTTGGTTCAATTCCATTGTTGCAAGAGTTCAGGATGCTCTTTGATTGTGTGTTAACTATAAATCCCAGAAACTGTAACTCCCAAATGTCAAGGTACATTTTCCCCCAAACTCCATCTGTGTTCACATTTGGGCATATTGAGTATTCATGCCAAGTTTGGTCCTGATCCAACATTGTTTGAGTCCACAGTGCTCTCTGGATATAGGTGAACTACAACTCCAAAACCCAAGGTCAATGCCCACCAAACTCTTATAGTATTTTCTCTTGGTTATGGGAGTTCTGTGTGGGAAGTTTGTGTCTTTCTGCCATTCCTGCCAGGATATCTATGTTGTGTTCATCGAAACAGGCCCAGGTTTCACACTGAGTGTATAAATACATTTAAAAACATATTAACTATATGTATTACTGTGTTAGAGTGTCATTTTGTGTCATTTTGGTTGGTGGTGTGCCCCAGGATTGTGTAAATATAAAGAATGTGCCGCGGCTCAAAAAAGGTTGAAAAACACTGTTTTAGAGCACTTAATGGATCCTGTTATTGGCTAGTGTGCCCAGTTAGTAGTTAATAGGTCCAGATATTGGATAGTGGATATGGCCTGCAGATGTTGTAGCCCCAGCTAATGGTAGGTGGGCCCTGCTAGTGGCTTTTTGTGTGCCTTCAAGCCATTTCCACCCCAAGATCTGACATGCAAACCCCAGAAAGCAAGGTGTGTGCCTTCAAACTACAGTGATTCTAAGACTACCCTATTGCAAGGTTCCCTTGACAAGATTTGCTCCGAGGAGGCTTACCATTGCTTTCCTCTGAGGCTGAGACAGTGTGACTCATGCAAATACACCCCAGGGGTCTTGTGGCCAAGTTGGGATTTGTACCCAAGTCTCCAGAGTCGTGACACTATATTGACTCTCTTTGAAATAAGTAAAACCAAATATTCCTCCCACCCGCTACTTTGGGCTCACCTTCAGGAAGACGGTTTTCACTTTGCCACAGTCCTTGCCCGTTTCCTCGTCCACGATGGAGTACAGGATGTCCTTGGAAGGGATGCGAGCGTAGGCAATGCGCTTGTTGTTGCTCATCATCCAAATGAAGACCTCTGGGATGCTGTGCTGGGGCTGTGGGAGGGAAAGGGAGAGGTGGGGGACATAAGAAGCGGGGTGTAACTGCTTGCTAATTTCCTCCACGGAGTTGGAAAGGATCTATTTTGGATGCAGCCTATAATTGCACTTGCTCTTTTGTGAGATACAGGACCTCACCTCGTCAGCCAGGAAGCGTAGTTTTTGCAGGAAGTTCTGGGACTGTTTCAGCTTGTCCCGGATGGTGGTTTTCTTCACCTGGGAACGCATGGTCTTGGCCTGCTGGCCCATCGTCTCCTGAATGGTTGTTGGCCCAAGAAGAGAGAAATGAGAGAGAAGGTGATGGAATATGAATCTAGGAGACTTTGTAGACCTCAAGCTGATGGCTAGTGGGCCCCACTAGTGGCGGGTGTAACCTACTACTGTAGGCTGGTGGGAACTGCTATTGACTAGTGGAAGCTGCTATGAGCTAATGGGACCTGCTATTGGCTAGTAGGATCTGTTATTGGCTGGTGGAATCAACTATTGGCTGGTGGGACCAGCTATTGGTTATTGGGACCAACTATTGTCTAATGGGACTGGCTATTGGTTAGAGGAACCGGTTATGGGTTAGTGGGACCAGATATTGGCTACTGGGACCAGATATTGGTTATTGGGACCAGCTATAAGCTAGTGGGAACTGCTATTGGCTAGTGGTAGCAGCTATTGGTTATTGGGACCAACTATTGTCTAATGGGACTGGCTATTGGTTAGTGGAACCAGTTATGGGTTAGTGGGACCAGCTATTGGCTACTGGGACTAGCTATTGGTTATTAGGACCAACTATTGTCTAATGGGACCAGCTATTGGTTAGTGGAACCAGTTATGGGTTAGTGGGACCAGCTATTGGTTATTGGAACCAGCTATTGGCTAGTGGGAACTGCTATTGGCTAGTGGGGCCAACTATTGGTTATTGGGACCAGCTATTGGCTATTAGGACCAGCTATTGGTTATTCGGACCAGCTATTGGCTAGTGGGGCCAACTATTGGTTATTGGGACCAGCTATTGGCTAGTGGGAACTGCTATTGACTAGTGGGACCAATTATTGGTTATTGGGACCAGCTATCGGCTAGTGGGACCACCTATTGTCTAATGGGATTGGCTATTGTTTAGTGGAACCAGTTATGGGTTAGTGGGACCAGCTATTGGCTACTGGGACTAGCTATTGGTTATTAGGACCAACTATTGTCTAATCATGGGACCAGCTATTGGTTAGTGGAACCAGTTATGGGTTAGTGGGACCAGCTATTGGTTATTAGAACCAGCTATTGGCTAGTGGGAACTGCTATTGAGTAGTGGAAACTGCTATTAGCTAATGGGACCTGCTACTGGATAGTGGGAACAGCTATTGGTTAGTGGAACCAGCTAGTAGGACCTGTTATTGGCTAGTGGACCTTGCTATTGGATGGTCAACCTTCTCTGTGGTTATTATGTACCACTACTGCTTAGTTAGGATCTGATACTGGCCAGTGTGAGTCACCAATGGCACCTGTTAGTAGCTAGTGGCTCTGCTCCTGGGTAGTGGACCCTGTTAATGGGTAGTGGGGTCCACTAGCAGTTACTGTTCCCCCATAGTGGCTAGTGTGATCTGCTAATAGCTAGTGGCCTTCAGTAATGGCTAGTGGGATCCGCTACTGGGTAGTGGACCCCACTAGCGACTTGCTAGTTGCTAGTGGATCCTTACTTTTGGGTAGTGGGGCCACTACTCATTTAGTGTGCACTGTAGTGGCTAGTGTGTCACCATTCTTGGGTAGTGGATGCTGGTAGTGATTAGTGAGTCCCACTATTGGCTCCTGGCCCCTGCAAGTGGCTAGTGCAGAATGAACTCCAAGTTTCAGCTGAAGCAAAGCTACCAAGCATGCAGGACCTATGGTGGGATTGACAGTATGGTACCTGGGACAGCTCCTCAGACATTCTCACTAAAACCCAGAGCTGAGACCCAGCACAACCTGACCCCTGGAGCTCTCCTCCCACACCCTCGGCCTCCCGGGGAGACTCTCACCAGCTCTCGCATGCAGGACTTCAGCCTCTCTCGGTCCAGCCGCGTCCGGGAGGAATGCCCCTGCTCTTTGTTGGCGAGCGTCACAAACCGCCTGCAAAAGAGGAGCACCATGAGACCATTCACATAAAAGAGAAGGAAGAATACAAAGGCATGCACTTACGGGAGGGGAACTTGAACTCAGAGCCCTTTCCACTTCCAACCAAAGTGTTCCCAACTCACAGGCAACTGCTGCTCAGTTCCTCCAGAACACCTCGCAGACGCCGTTCCGGATGGGGCTTCTCCGTCTTGATCATCTCATGAACATCATTGAGGCCTTCTTCCTAAAAGGCCATAAACAACACTCAATAAAGAAAGCCAAAAGCAGGTCTGGGAAGATCGTTCAACAGAGCCCTTGGGTTGCAACGCTGCTCGCTTCTTCCAATCCTTGCAATGGCTGAATATGGCATAGAAAATATTGATCTGTGTTCAGTTTGTACCGCTACATAGTTATGGAATAAACCAATCCTATAATTCCAGAATTAACATCTTTCAAATCAGACATGGTCAAACTTTAGCCCTCCGGGTGTTTTGGACTTCGATTCCTGAATTGTGGGAATTGAAGTCCAAAACACGTAGAGAGCCCAAGTTTGCCCATGCCTGATTTGGACACTATCCTGCTATTGCTGCAGCCTAGAATTACATTGGCTTTTTAAGCTGCCTCATCACATGTTCTGCTTGTAGTCTGTTTGGGCCAAGACACTCACCAGTTTGTCTGCAATTTTGTCCATGATGTTGGAGTTGTAGAGCCGCCGCCTCTGGTCCTGCCACCAACTCTTCATGTAAATGCAGGGCTTCTTGTCGAAATACGGCAGGTGGAAGTAGTTCCTGGAAGGGCGGGAGGGAGGGAAATGGCACCTTGAGGGAATGTAAGCTGAGCCTCCAGCCATGCTATTATTAGATAGATAATGCACTCTCAGACAGGTGTGTCCCTATTGTGAAATACTGTTGGAAAATACAGTTCTAATGGACATGTGGTGACACACCTATTGAAGGGTTAAGTGGGTGATGATGTGGAACTGGAGAAACATGCTGAAGAAACTGAGTCATGACTATCCTTTAAAACCCTCCTGCTAGATACATCCTACCTCTGCTCACGTCCAGTGTTTATTTATTTTAAAATTTTAATATATTACATCTGGCTGGGCCATTATGGTTTTAAACTTTGTGTTTTATTGCTTACTAGCTTGGGGACCTGGCGGTGCCCGGGTTATTTGAGGAAGGCATTGTGTGCCATAGTTCGTCATTGGTGTGGGCCAAAGGAAGTGAATCATCCATGGTCCATCCTTCCTCAAACTGCACCAGGATGTAGGGTGCATCTTGGGGGGGGGGTGTCTGTGTGCCAAGTTTGGTCTTGTTCTGTCATTGTTGGGAGCCTAGTCAGGAAAATCAAGTTGAGGAAGCCTTGTTGTCAATTTTGGGCCTGGTCTGTGATTTATAGGGGCTGCAGTGTTGTTTGGGAAGTGAATGAGGTGAAGGTACTGCAAATCCCATCATTCGTGGCCTATCCTGCCCTAAACCACACCAGGTTGTGAAGTGGGCCATTGGTCCCTTGTTTGCCATGTTTGGTCCTGATCCGTCATTGCTGTGGGCCGCAGTGGCTGACTGCCTGAGGCCCTTTGCTTTCCCTCTGAGTCACCTTAGAAGTGTATTGGGTGAAGGTACTGAACATTCCATTTCCAACAGAAAAAACTGGCTAACTTCAACTCCAGCCATTTTTGCCTGCCTCAGGTCCTTCCCTTTCCTCTCTGTGCTGTGTTTTAATGTTGGGAAGCTGGCCAGTCACAGCCATTTATGCAAATAAGCCCACAGTTGCAGCCAATCAAAACGCTGGCACATATTCGCTCGGTCGCACCACCCACCCACTGCCCGCATACACTGACTTTTATTATATACATAGATATGTGAGTTTATTGATTGTACTGTCTTATTATTTGCTGCTGTGTTGTTTTACTGGAGTGTTATTGGGCTTGGCCTCATGTAAGCTGCCCTGAGTTCCTTCGGGGAGATGGTGGCGTGGTATAAATAAAGTTATTATTATTTTTATTTATTTATTTATTTATTTATTTATTTTTCGTTCTTGTATGCAGCCACCCCTTGAGGGCTCGGAGCGGCTCACAATCACAAGCATAAAAACAGGTAAAACTTCAGATAAAGTTATACTAAAATTAGACTAAACTAGCTACGCAGAGTTACAGAAATCAACAACCAAATGCCAGTTTGAAAAGATGGGTTTTGCAGGCCCTGCGGAAAGGGGACAGATCTTGCAGGGCACGCACTTCAGCCAGCAAAGTGTTCCAGATAGTTGGAGCCACCACAGAGAAGGCCCTACGTCAGGTCGATGCCAGACGGATGGTTTTAAAACCGGGCATTTCGAGGAGGTTTAGATCTTCGGAACGGAGTGACCTCTGGGGTTGATAGGGGGTAAGATGGTCCCTCAGAAACACCGGCCCCAGACCATGCAAGACCTTGAAGGTTAACACCATCACCTTGAAAGTGATCCGGTGCTCGACCGGAAGCCAATGAAGCTGCTGTAGGATGGGAGCTATGTGACTCCTCGTTGGCACTCCAGCGAGAAGTCGAGCAGCGGCATTTTGGACGAGCTTAAATTTCCGGATCACAGACAAAGGCAGGCCAATGTAAAGGGCGTTACAGTAGTCTAACCTTGAGATGACCTTGGCTTGGATAACCGTGGCTAGGTCGTCTCTGGACAGGTAGGGGGCCAGCTGCCTGGCCTGCCGCAGATGGAAAAAGGCGGTTTTGCTGACAATGGAGGCCTGGGCCTCCATAGACAGCGCAAAGACAACCCCCAGTTGTTGTTTTTTACTAATGATGATGGGTGTGGTTAGGGTTGCCATATGTCCCTTATTCTAAGGGACGTCCCTTATTTTGGCCCTAAAATTTGTGTCCCTCTTTTTCAGGCCCTGTCCCTTATTATTGACTAGCAGGACAGGACTGGGCGGGGTTGACCAGATGAAGGTGTGCGCTGCGGTTTCCACGGCAATGCCTGCCCGGGGATTCCAACTCGCAGGGCAGCCTGCGTCCCCGTTGGAAGGAAGAGGACTTTTTCAAAGTACAGTAGACTAATTAACCGTTACCCAAGGGGAATGTTGGATCATGTTGGATAAAGATAGTTTCTGGTTGCTTGAGAGTTACTCTTAAAATAGGCCTAGCTGTGCATCCCAATACTATACAATGCTGTGCATCCCATACTATACTATACCATTAACTATTGACATAATAATCATGAAGATGTACTGTCTTATAAAATTTATTTTATTGTAATGTTTAGACAGTGCACTTTTAAAGTCAGCAAAGTCAAGTAGTAAATACAGATGGAGAAAATTAGGTAGTTCTGATAATGTTTGTTCTGCATGACAAAGCATGCAGAAACATACCATGTGCTGTTAAGAGGGTGTAAGTCAGTTTCTTTTGTGAGTTTCAATCATTATCTTATTCTGTTCATAAAACTATTTCTACCTAACGTTTGAGTTTCAAGTTTTTTAATGAAGTGTCCCTTATTTTTGTGAAAAATCCCGTAAATGTCCCTTATTTCTTATATCGAAAAGTGGCAATCCTAGGTGTGGTATTTCAGCCTGGTATTCATGTACATGCTGGGGATGATGGGATGGCTAGGGCTGAGGAGGATGCTAGTGATGTTGATGTGAATTCTGAACTGCAAAGTGATGTGCAAAGTGAAATGTCAGACAAGGCTAGTTCTCCTGAGAACGGCTCCGTTCCCATGGTTGTAGATGAACATTCCTGTGTAGAAGGAGGTAACAGCCAGGCCGAGATTGGGACACCTGGAGATTTTAATGAGGCTCCTTCTGAGACTCCTTTTGACCGTTGGGATAACATTCGCACTTCTAGGCGTGATGCCACTTTGAGGCGGAGTGGGCGGCTGACAAATCGAAAGTAATTTTCCCTTTATTAGAGCTAGCTAGAAAATTAGCTTTCAGACTTCAAGCTTAGTTTGAATGTGTTTCATGTTATCTTGCCTCCAAGGTTTTGCCTGGCCTAGGACTGGGCCTGTTTGTTCCTGAATGATGCCTTGTTTTTCCATGGGATTTTATATCCAGCTCGATGCCTTATTTTTGATACTAGAAACTATTCGAACTGTATTTTTACCTGAGAAATATCTTCTACTTTTGATCTGCTTTTAACCCTTTTGTTGAACATTATATTTGCTTCAATAAAAGCCTATTCTTCATAGACTGCCTGCTGTGTGTATGATCTGGGGGGGGGGGGGTTCTCCTTGGTCTGAATTGCAACAAAGGGCAAAGTGCCTCGCCATCCAAGGTAGGTAGCTGGACTACCCTACCGTCCGGTCAACCCAGCCACAGTATCTCCGTCTTTGCTGGATTCACCCTCAATCTACTGGCATGCAGCCATCCAGTGACAGCCTCAAGGCACTGATGGAAACAAGAGGGTACGGAGTCCGGCTGACCTTCCATCTTCAGAATGAGCTGGGTGTCATCAGCGTACTGGTAACATTCAAGCCCGAAACTTCGAATCAGCCTAGCAAGTGGTCGCATGTAGATGTTAAATAACAAAGGGGAAAGTATAGCCCCTTGAGGGACCCCAAAAGTTTATTTATTTATTTATTTATTATTTGGTCTTGTATTCCGCCCCTCCCTGCAGGCTCGGGGCGGGTCACAACATTTAAAACAGGCGGCATGTGATGGCCATGCAGCCATACAATAAAAATACAATAAAACGATAAAACATTAAAACATTACAAGTCACATCACGAGGTATTAAAGGGAACGCAGACATTTCCTAGGGCCCGAGGCACCGGTATATTAGGCAGCTGTAAAACAGTCACCCTAACCAGTGAGCCTAGTCAAAGGCTAGTCTGAACAGTATAGTCTTAACAGCCCTCCTAAAAGCGATGAGCTCTGGAATAGCCCGGCTGTCATCTAGAAGGGAGTTCCATAACACGGGGGCTGCTACGGAAAGGCTCTCTGCTTGGTTGTAGACAGATGGCAGGAGCGGATTGATGGTACTACGGTAGCAACCGATTCTGTTCCTCTGAACGTCGTGATCTGGGGGGAATGTATAAAGTTAAAGGTGCCCTCTCGGAGACCAGCCCTCCCCGAGACCAGACCTCCCCTTTCCACTCACTGTCCCCGGTTGTGTAGAAAGGACAACAACCATATTATTATTATTATTATTATTATTATTATGTGACAGTCATGATGAGAGCTGCATCATTCACTTTTGTCCCTGGCTAATGACGAGTAAGCAATGGGTATAAAGGATGGCAGGAAGCGTTTGTTCTCTCTCTCTTGCCATGATTCTCTTGCGTCTCACTGTATATCTGTTGCTGATATCTGTTAGGTATGTTGTGACTATATCTCTGCCAGGGGCAGTCCTACCGGTAGGCAAAGGACGCCGCTGCGTGGGGTGCCATCTGGTTAAAGGGCGCATTCCCCCGCCCGCCAGACAGCGCCCGGCCGATGTTCCACTCCCCCTCCCTCCCTGCCTGCCTCCCTCCCTGCCATCCACACAGGACGTGGCCCTGGTGCCCCCTCTCTGCCTCCAGCCCCCATCCCTGCCCACCCCCGCCTCCTTCGGCCTTCTCTTTAGCCACCAGCCACCCGCTCCCTCCTTTCCTCTGAGTCTTTTCAGTCACGGGAGGGGAGGGAGTCCTCCGTGAGTCACGCTGGGGAGAAGCGGAGAAACTCCAGCTGCTCCGCCAGGGCCAGCGCTTGGGCCGAGAGGCGCATGTGCAGCCCGCCTCGCCGAAGCCTCCCCCCTTCTTTCCTCCTTCCCCTCCCTCCCTCCCCTCTCCCTCAATCTCTCTCTCTCTCTCTTTCCTTGCCGGCTGGGTGCTGAAGTTGGGTGGATGGCAGGCAAGCAGCAGCAGCAGCTCCGTTAGCCAACCCGCGGCGCCCGCCTTTCTTTGCCTTGCCTTCTTCCCTGTGGGCCTCCTTCCCCTGCACCGGGAATTGTCCAAGCGCAGGGGAGGTGTGGGTAAGGCGGACCCTCCTCCCTTTGCCTTTCCCTTCCCAGCATGGTCTGCGCCCTCCTCCTCCTCCTTTGCATCCCTTGTCTCGGCTTTCACTTCTTCCCAAGGCAGCAAACACGTCTGCTGTTGCAAAGAGGAAGTAATAGGCGGGGGGATGGATGTGGGCAAGGCAGGGAACTTGTGGGGGGAGGAAGGGGAGGGGGGTGAATACAAGAGGGAGTGCTGTGTTTACAGGCTTCTGCGCTTGCGCACAGGAGCTTCTGGGCATGCGCGGAGGGGTGCGGCACCAAAATAATGTTTTTTTGGGGGGGGGTGCGAAAATAATGTTCGCTTACCATTTAAAATGACCTTAGACCGCCCCTGATCTCTGCATATGCGATTGACTGATAGGAAATCAGGGGATCCTGATGTGTCTGTGTATATATGTACATAAAGAAATGTATCAAGATTAAAAGCCTCCACTGTGAGTTTGGATGAAAACGGAGTCAAAGATTTTTCTTAAACAGTGAGCGGCACAAGGTCACGCTGTGTAGTAAAACTCTGTTGACAACTGATAAAGACTCTGCAATGTATGGGTTTATGTTTATAGCTTGCCCCTGAGACAATCAGTTTGCCGTTCAGCATCTTTAGGAAGGGTGTGACTGAGGCAGGACAAAACTTTGATAGCTATGACCTCTCCCCAACTCTACTTTTTCAACCAGTAGGACCCTAGGAGTTGGAGGGAACCCAGCAGGATGGCATACATAGTTTTCATAAAATCATGGAGTTGGAGGAGACCACATGGGCCACCTAGTCCAACCCCATGCCATGCAAGAAAAGACAGGAAGGCAAGAGGGGAGAGGAAGAACTTGCCAACTACCAAAGTCCAACTCGAAGTCACACTGTGCGCCTTCAAGTCATTTCTGACTGTTGGCAACCCTCAGGTGAACCTATCCTGGGGTTTTCTTGGCAAAGGTATTCACAGAAGGTATTCCCTTTGCCTTCCTCTGAGGCTGAGAGAGTGCGACTTGGGTCGCATGCCTGAGCGGGGATTTGAATCGGGATCTTCTATGTCTCAAATCCACCTTGGATAAGTTTCCCAACTGGTTGGAATATTTCTGGGGATTAGTCCAGAAGGTTTCTACAAACTTTGGAAATAATCGTGGGCAGGAAAGGCAGAGGAATGGAGATTTCCCCCAAGTGTTTTGCTCTCTGCTCTTCTTCCTCCCCCTTGTTGCCCACCCATATTTGCACCATCGCAGCTCTGGCTGAGCTCACTTGCCTGTCAGTGACCAAAGGCTTCATGGGCGGAGTGACCGACACGGAGATGAATTCTCCCTCGTCGCCTCCTTCTTCTTCGCTCTCGTTCTGAAGCAGCTCCGATTCCTCTTCGTTGCCGTCTCCTCCGCCTTCTTTCCTCTTCTTGATGACGGGCTTGGACATCCCATCAATCTCGTTGCCATAATTGCCTTGGGGAAAAGGGAAAGGAAGGGGGGGGGGGAATCTGGGTTCAAAAATAGCCTGAACATTTCCATTTCAACATGGAGTGAGTCCGTTCTGGATTTGAGTCCGAACCTATTATTCTAGGTTGCATCTTCACTGCATAGTTTCTACCATGTAGATGCATATTGTAACACAGTGTTTCCCAACCAGTGTGCCGGGGCACACTAGTGTGCTGTGAGCGATCATCAGGTGTGCCGTGGGAAATTGGAACCTGGGGGGGGGGGGGGGGAGTCTAGTGTGTTGAAGTATAAAAACCCTAAGAAACCTACCTCAATAAAGGCACAAAACTACAAACACCCCCCTCCCCACCCGCTGTCTACTTGGTCTCTCCCTCTCCATGCATTGGGAAGGCCCGCCTCCCTTTCCCCAAGTAGAGACCTCCTCTTGCCTCCTGGGGGTTCTGTGTGGGAAGTTTGGCCCAGTTCTATCATTGGTGGGGTTCAGAATGCTCTTTGATTGTAGGGGAGCTATAAATCCCAGAAACTACAACTCCCAAATGTCAAGGTCTATTTCCCCTGAACTCCATCTGCGTTCATATTTGGGCATATTGAGTATTCATGCCAAGTTCAGTCCTGATCCAACATTGTTTCAGTCCACAGTGCTCTCTGGATATAGGTGAAGTACAACTCCAAAACTCAAGGTCAATGCCCACCAAACTTTTATAGCATTTTCTCTTGGTTATGGGAGTTCTGTGTGGGAAGTTTGTGTCTTTCTGCCATTCCTGTAGGATATCTATGTTGAGTTCATCGAAACAGGTCCAGGTTTCACACTGAGTGTATAAATACATTAAAAAACATATTAACTATATGCATTACTGTGTTAGAGTGTCATTTTTGTCATTTTGGTTGGTGGTGTGCCCAGGATTTTGCAAATGTAAAAAGTGCCGTGCTCAAAAAAGGTTGGGAAACACTGTTGTAACATACCTCTGTAAGGACTCCAGTATTTGCTTCTTTTGCTTTTTAATTAAGCCACAAAGCTCCAAAACACCTGGGGGGAGGGCTGAAGTTGGCCCATGCTTCCCTGAATTCTTTCCTCTATGGAGGCAAAGGCAGGGTTTTCAATGGAGCAACCCCTAGAAATGGATGGCAGGCCCCTGCATATTCATTAGGATACAAACACATGCCCGAAACCTTGATACCAACCGATTGTGACCTCAAAGTTGATTGGTTTGTCTCCGTTCTTCCTGTCAACCATGGTGGCCTCCAGCAAGGACCCAAAAAGGAAGAACTCCTCCATCTTGCCAGTGCAGTTCTGCAAGAAACCCAGCCATTGTATTATCATAATCTTAGATATTGAGAAGGCATAAGCCCAACCTTGAGGCTGCTTGCAATATCAAGCAGACACTTACATCGGAGACCGGAGTGGCCAGCTCTACCTGCACCTCAGTAGAGCTAGTGAGCTCCGGGTTGCTGGTGTCCAATATCTCCACTGCCAAGCCGAGGAGCAGCCGGGCCCGGAAGGAGACCCCTTCCCCGAGCCCCTCATTCAGGTCCTGGTGCTCGTCCATCAGGGTGTAATTGCGGGTGGAGCCGTACATGTTTACCCAGGCCGGACCGAAGGTGGGTAGGAAGCCTGCAGGAGACGGAGGACCGAGAGGGAGAAGCTGAAACACACAGCAACTTAGTGATTCGATGGGTGATAAGTGCAGTCTCATGGCCCAATGCTACTGTTGTAGCCTGGTCAGATTCTGAGTGCTCAGAAGATGAGGAAAGGGATGCTGGGATAGATTCAGAGGGCACAGAGGAGGATAGAAGTGGCCTGGAGATCGTTGTTTTGGAATCTCCTGGCAGTTTCCACAAAACTGGAGAAAGAGATATCAGTTCTCTTGAGAACCTGACAAAAGTTCAGGCTGAAAAATGTGGGAGATGATTGTTTGTCTAGGCCAGGCCTGTCCAACAGGCGGCCCGCGGGCCGCACACGGCCCGCCAGCCCCTTGGATCCGGCCCCCTACCCTCCTGCAATAAAAAAAATATTTTAAAATCCCCAAAAAATAAAAAGTGCGCATGTGCGCCACGGTGCAAGCGCCATCCATGGCCGCCGCAAGGGAGCTTCCCTTGGCTTCGCCCTCCATCCTACAGCGTCATGGCCGGGCGCCAGAAGCGGGCGATTTTGCCACTTCTGGCGCCTGAGAGTGACACTGTAGAAGGGAGGGAGGAGCTAAGGGGAGCTTCCCTTGGCTTCGCCCTCCCTTACAGCGTCACTCTCGGGTGCCAGAAGCGGCGAAATGCCCCCCCCCGCGATCGGCCCCACCCCCGCTGCGGCCCCCCAGGTGATAAGTCACCGGAATTCTGGCCCCTGGGCCGGTAGAAGTTGGACAGCCCTGGTCTAGGTCAAGGCGTTTGGCATTGTGGAGACAGATCATGCAACAAAGACAGACTTACTTTTCCCAAGAGCTTAGAGATAAGGAGACGAAAAGCAGGTGTGTGAGAAATGATGTTATGGGAGGGAATGAGGTCTTTTAAAGTGGTTCCTGCTGGTATAATTCTTTTTGAGAGCAATTCAGATGAACAGCCCTCGATTTTTGGTCCTATGTTCTTGAAAATGCCGTAAACAAACAAACAAACAAACAAACAAATAAGTGTTTCACAGCCTTTATGGTTTTGATTTGGTTTTTGTTTTGCATTTGGTATGTTTTTACTGGCTGTATGCTGCCTTGAGCCCTTGACTGGGGAAAGGCAGGGTATAAATTCCATAACTGAATAAATATATACAGCATATAAAAGATATGCAAACTTTACAGATTCTCTCTCTCTCCGCACCAACAGCAATTCTCCAACGACTCTCTCCAGCAGCCACCATCCATTTCTCATCAACCCACAAGGTGGGAAGGATGGTGAAGGCCATTTGTTCCCTTCCCTCTGGCCTCACCTTTGTCTCCTTCGTTGGAGATCTTCCGGAGATCGATGAAGTGGGTCCCAATGGCCACATCGTTGACCTTGTCGGAGTCGCGGATCTGGACCTTTATGCGCTTGCAGAGCGGGGGGAACATCTCAGTGAAGACAATCTGCTCATTCCAGTAGGGCTCATAGCTGCTCTTCTGGACAGACGTTTTGCCCTAAGTGGGGAACGCATGGCAGAAAAAGGGGGAAAGCTGAATATTAAGACCAATTTATACAATTGGCTATCTGGCAGGTGTGAAACACGATCTCGTACCTTCTGTCCTGCAAAAACAACCTGGACATAGGGGTCCACCAGGTCTTTGTTCTCCCCGATGAGCGCCTTCTTGACGTTGGCCATGATGCTGGTGTTCATGCGTGGAAGGCCCTCCGCCCGGTAGATCTTGATGTAGAAGCGGGCCCACTGTCGCTCCGGAGGGACTCCGTCGGGGAGAAGAAGGTTCCTTGGGGAGAAAAGGAAGGCATGTCCTAAGGTGCATCTACAAACATTGTGGGATGGAAGTGGTTTGTCAACACTAGACTGGCCATGACTCAAAGATTCCTCTGGTGTTGCTATAAGGAGTCAAACAAACAGGGCGTGGTGCTTAGCAAGCTAAATCAAACACACGAATCTCGAGGCTTGTGAGTAACGGTTGTTATTGTAACAAATCAAATGTAAACCAAAGAATCGGAGGGAACCAGACCCATGTTTTTTTTCTTTGAAATGTGTGTATAGCGGGGAGTCCTCAAGGGATCATTTTCCTGCAATTCGGATTGCACAGTGTATGGACTGGTTTGCCCTTGTGGAAGCCTCTATGTGGGCGAAACTAAACGTTGTCTACGCCTGAGGGTCTCTGAACATTGTTCGAAAATCTGCCGGGGGTCTGAGGACTCCCCGCTATACACACATTTCAAAGAAAAAAACCATGGGCCTGATTCCCTCTGATTCTTTGGTTTACAGCGGGTAATTATCCCTCCTCATCAAAACCCCGATGTGCTACTCAGGCGGGCAGAAGCGGCTCTAATTCTAAAACTCAACAGTGAACAGCCCTCCGGCCTCAACGAGAAGTTGCATATTCATGATCTAACCCTTTAAGACTCTACTGATGCTCCTCTCTTTGCTCCCCAGCCCCACCTGTGCTCCTTACCTCCAGTGTGTACTTAATTGTATTGTTCGCTCTAATTAGTTGCATTTGCCATGACCACATAGGGGGACACACTTCTCGCCCTATGCTCTAGGTATGTTTATTTGCCCTGTATTATTAATGGATTATTGCCTCTTTTGACCATGTTTTACTTATTGCCATATTTGGTGTAATTTTGATATTGCATACCATGCTACCATGCTAATGATTGTTTACTATGTGGATTGCTTTATGGATGTCGAGATGACTTATCTTATATAATTTCTCACAGACTTAAATGGTCAATGTACCTTGTGGACACCTCTACCCATTTGTCGCATAGCCTTGACAAAGACCAGCCAGGTCGAAACGTGGAAAGGGCTCACGCACCTGCGTCCTCGTCGGCTTTCGACGACAACGGCACACCACCGATTACCCCACTTGGGGTCTACCCTAAAACACGCATCGGCGTGGGGATTACAAATTTATTTAACGCAACGGCGTTTGGATTACAAATGGACGTTTGCTTATTACTTTGTTGTGTGAATTAACACGTATTTGATTTGTTACAATAACAACCATTACTCACAAGCCTCGAGATTCGTGTGTTTGATTTAGGTTGCTATAAGGAGACCTGCCTTAAGGAAGCATGCTTGCTCCATCAATGTTTAACATCTACACTAATTATCAGGCACTGCCAGAAGGGATAGAAAGTTTAATCTATGCTGTTGATTGTGTCATCACCACCCAAGCAGGGAGCTTTGAAATGGCTGAACAGAAGCTATCTGAAGCTTTAGGTGGTTTTACTGCCTATTACAGGGAAAACCAACTGATTCCTAATCCATCTAAAACACAGACATGTGCTTTCCATCATAAGAACAGAGCTCTGAGGATGACCTGGGAAGGAATGCCACTGGAGCATTGCAGCACACCCAAATACCTGGGAGTTACCTTGGACCATGCTCTGACCTATAAGAATCACTGCTTAAATATCAAACATTTAAAATGAAATGGAAAGAACAAAAAGACGAGATATTAAAAAGAGAAATACAGTAAGATACTATAGTAAAATGTTGGAATACAATAAGATTTAGATAGATTAAAAGGTGGACTATGTAAACTCTTTGTATTCACACACAATAATTGCTTAATGAGAAATCAAACCATATTAAAAAGATATTATATTGAAGGTGATGGAACACAATTAGATTATGTTTGATCAAAAGGATAAGATAATATTTGATTAATTTCATTTGGAAGTGGCTAAATTGGGGGAGTTATGAAGATAATAATCAAAAGATTATGGTGATTGTGGGGTGGGTCACAGTGGGACATTTTGATTTGGAGTTTGTTGTGTTGTTGTTGTTGTCTTTTTAGTGTATAATGATTTTTAAAGGAAGTTTGGCCAATGTAGGCTCTGAGGCTTATGAATTAATATAAATATTAAGCAGATAGATAGATAGATAAAATAGAAGCATGGATGAATGGATGGATAGATAGATGATGGATGGTTGGATAGAAGGATGGCTGATGGATTGATGGATAATGGATGGATAGGTAGATAGATAGATAGAAGGATGGATGGATGGATAGATAGATGATGGATGGATAGATAGCTGATAGATGGATAAATAGTTGGATAGAAGAATGGCTGGATGGATAATGGATGGATAGATAGATGGATAGAAGGATGGGTGGATGCATAGATGGGTGGATAGATAGATAGATGATTGATGGATGGATGGATGGATAGATTGGATAGAAAGAGGGCTGGATGGACTGATGGATGGATAGATGGGTGGATAGATGGATGGATAGATGGGTGGATGCATAAATGGATGGATGGAGGGATAGATGGATGTGGATGGATGGATGGAAGGATGGATAAATAGATATATTGATGGATGGATGGATTGATAGAGGGATAGATGGTTAGAAGGATGGATGGATAGGTAGATAAGTAAATTAGATAGATAGATGATAGATAGATGGAAAGATAGATAGATGGACAGATGGATAGAAGGATGGATGGATAGGTAGATACGATAGATAGATAAAAAGATAGAGATAGATGGATAGAAGGATGGATAGGTAGATATGATACTAGATGATAGATAAATAGATAGATAGAGGGATAGAGAGATAGATGGATAGAAGGATGGATAGGTAGATACGATAGATAGATAGATAGATAGATAGAGAGGGATAGATGAATGGATGGATGGATGGATAGGTAGATACAATAGGTAGATAGATATAGATAGATAGATAGATAGATAGATAGATAGATAGATGGACCGAGCAATCGATCGATAGATAGATGGTTAAATGAGTGGATGGATGGACGGACGGATGGTTTGATGGAAATACAGGCAGGCAGGCAGGCAGACGGATGGATGGATAAAGGGAGAAGGGATAGATGGATGGATATGTAGATAGGCAGATAGATACATAGGTAGGTAGGTAGATAAGGCAGAAAGTTCCATCCAGCAATGTCAAAAGGGAAAGGGTCCCAGGGCCGGCACCCCTCCCTCCTCACCCCTCGATGTCATCCTCGTCCGTCTCGTTAGCTTTGTGAGGCGTCTTGATGTTGTCCCCTTTGCCCACCACCGCAACGTCCACTTTGAGGTAGCCCTTCAGCCCGGCTGTGATGTCATCTGGGTCAGACAAGATGGCCCATTTGTGGTGGAACTGGTGCTCTGCAAGGAGACAGGAGAGACCTTGGGGTGGCCGCTGCATCAGAACATGCTGCTTCCAGCTATTCCGATCAGCAGATGCAATGCACATTGTGTATCCATGTGCAATGGGCACCCATGTGCAATGTGAATCTGCACCATAGTGGCAATATAGGTGCAATTCCGGTTGCATGAGAATCCACATGAAGCAAAAACATCCAACATCTGCAGGACTCTAGCGTATGAATTCCAGATGCAACGGTCACCGAAAGTGCAATGTGTCCTCGCCCTTGTGGTGCGCTATGCTCCTTCCCCAAAGCAATCTACATGGTCCCCAAGGTTTGCAATGTGCCAGACAGCCAGGCATTCAAGGTTTTCAGTGACATGGATTTGCTTTTAGCAGAGAATGATCACGCATTGACTCCTATATGTCTGCAGGGAAGTCGCTCAGCCTGGGAATTGTTGGGATTTGTAGAAATCCTAATAAATAAATAAAAATAACTGTATGTTTGTTTGTTCAGTTATACTCATGAGTAAATGGGGTTTGTGTGGCTGTATACTCGAGTGTAGGACATTTATAGTTTGAGTAGTTTTGCTGCTTGGTGCAAGCTCTGAGTACAGCTAATTGATCAGACTCACCTGGGCTAATTGAGTGGGTGGAGTTCTGGGACTATAATTTCCCCCATGTTGCTCTTTGTTTTTCGTTACTCATTCAAGAGTAATAGAAGCTGAATTATGCTTCTATGGTTTTTGTAGCTCAAGCTGGAGCAGAAGAAAATTGTGTATGTTTCTGTTTTTGTTGTTCAAATAGAAGCAAGAGAAGCTACCGTAGATAGGTTTCTGAGTTGTTTACAATATTTTTTTTTAGAGAGAGCGGAAAGAAACAGCAGTCTATTGTTTGTTTGAATCTGCTGTATTATTTGCTTAAACTGTAAGTAAGCTTCTAAGCGGGAGAAGCAGGGCAGAATCATATCTGTGTTTGCTTGAATCTACTGTTTATATTTTTTTACCATACTTGAAGCTGAAGCAAGCTTTTATTCAAGTAAGCTGCTAAATGTTTTGTTTAAAGTTTTTTGCCAAACAATAAAGATAAATTTGCCTGCCGTTTTTGGCAAGAACGACTGCCTGTTTTATCTTGTCTGAGTCATTCTTCGTGTGGAAGATAAGAGCTGTGTGTGTGTGTGTGTGAGTGAGTGTGTGAGGAGCGACTTGAGAAATTGCAAGTCGCTTCTGGTGTGAGAGAATTGCCTGTCTGCAAGGATGTTGCCCAGGGGACGCCCGGATGTTTATGTCTATACTCATGGTTAACTTCCGCAGAGCAGAGGACTACAATTCACATAACTCTCTGCTATAATAATAATAATACTATTTATTTATATTCCGCTCTTCTCACCCTGAAGGGGACTCAGTGCGGATTACATTACACATATGACTGACAGTCCCTGTCGGAAGACATACAAATTACAGTACACAGAGCAAGTTTTTAGAAGGATTTCTTCTTTCTGGCTGCGTCACAGGGTGTGGTTGCTCCATTACGTCATTGTTGTTATGTCATTGCGTCGTTACGTCACAAGGTGGTGCTGTTGTTCCATCCTCATGACGGGAGCTTCTGTTTCTGCATTCCACCTTCCCGACAGCCCAACTTTTTCAGGTGTTATAAAGTCCTTCTGTAAAAATCCTTCCCTGCTTTGCGGTTCCCAATTTTATCTATTCACAGCTGGGCTGTTTTCGAACTGCTGGGTGAGCAGTGGACAGGGCTCACCCAGTCCAAGCCAGTTCGAGAATTGAACTTGCAACCTTCAGATTGTAAGCACAGCTGTGTTACCGCTGTGCTATCTCTTCCTGGTGCAACAGGAATGTCATGCCTTTTCACTTCTGCAGATTTGCAGGCGTGAAGGCAGCATCCTTCTCTCTTACATCTTCTGAAATCTTTGGAAAGAACTGCTTACGAAATGGTGAACTTCCAGCAACCTTTGGGGTTCTTTGCAGACTAGGGTACATCTACACCAGGCATGGGCCAACTTGGGCCCTCCTCCATGTGTTTTGGACTTCGACTCCCACAATTCCTAATAGTCTACCGGCTGTTAGGAATTGTGGGAGTTGAAGTCCAAAACACCTGGAGGGAGGGCCCAAGTTTGCCCAGGCCTGATCAACACTGTGGTTTGAGACCACTCTAACTGCCATGGCTCCACAATATGGAATGCTGGGAGTTGTGATTTTATTTATTTATATACTATATTTCTATACCACCCCTCTCAGCCCGAAGGCGACTCAAGGCGGTTTACATATGGCAGTCAATGCCCACAAAATAAAAGCAAGATAAAAACTATATAAAAACAGTAAACAATTAGCAATTAAAACCATAAAATACCATTCTCAGCGTCTCAACATTAAAATCATTTTCTATCGCATCGTCATATCATTCCATGATCACAATTAAACAGTTATATTTCATCAGCAAATGCCTGCTCGCACAGCCAGGTTTTAACTTTCTTTCGAAATGTCCGATCAAATGTCACCCAGTTCCATAGCCGAGGGGCCACCACTGAGAAGGCCCTGCCTCTTGTCCCCGCCAATTGGGTCTGCGAAGAAGGCGGGACTGAGAGCAGGGCCTCTCGAGATGATCTTAAACACCTAGATCAGGGGTGCTCATTAGGTAGATCGCAATCTACTGGTAGATCTTGTAGGGTGTCCTGGTAGATCGCAGGCAGGACGGGAGGAAGGCTCAGTCCCGCTCCGCAGGCTCCCGACGCCGCCCAATTGCTGCCAGCCCTGGGTTATCTGAGGTCCTATCCACACAGTTGAATAAAATTCCATGTTATCTGCTTTGAATCAGATTATATGGCAGTGTGGACTCAGGAAACCCAGTTCAAAGCAGATATTGTGCTATATGTTTCACATTTTTGTAGTGGGTAGGTAGATCATTTTGTCTTGGTTGTTTTATAAGTAGCTCGCATGCTGAAAAAGTGTGAGCACCCCTGGCTTAGATGGTTCATAGGGAGAGATGCTTTCGGACAGGTAAGCTGGACCAGAGCCATTTAGGGCTTTAAAGGCTAAAGCCAGCACTTTGAATTGTGCCCGGTAAGAAACTGGCAGCCAGTGGAGCTGGCACAAAAGAGGAGTTGTGCGCTCCCTGAGCGCCGCTCCTGTTATCAACCTGGCTGCTGTCCATTGGACCAATTGAAGCTTCTGAACAGTCTTCAAAGGCAGCCCCACGTAGAGAATGTTGCAGTAATCTATACGGGATGTAACCAGAGTGTGGACTACCGTGGCCAAGTCAGACTTCCCAAGGTACGGGCGCAGCTGGCGCCCAAGTTTTAACTGTGTGAATGCTCCCCTGGTCACCGCCGAAACCTGGGGTTCCAGGCTCAGCGATGAGTCCAAGATCACACCCAGACTGCGAACCTACGCCTTCAGGGGGAGTGTAACTCCGTCCAACACAGGCTGTAACCCTATGCCCTGTTCGGCCTTTCGACAGACCAGAAGTGCCTCTGTCTTGTCTGGATTCAATTTCAATTTGTTTGCCCTCATCCAGACCGTCATAGCGGCCAAGCACCGGTTCAGGACCTGACCAGCCTCCTTAGTAGCAGGTGGGAAGGAGTGACAGAGTTGGACGTCATCTGCGTACAGGTGACACCGCACCCCGAAACTCCAGACAATCTCTCCCAACGGCTTCATGTAGATGTTAAACAACATGGGAGACAATATTGAGCCCTGAGGAACCCCACAAGGCAATGGATGAGGGGTTGAACAGGCATCTCCCAATGACACCATCTGGGAACGGCCCTCTAAGAAGGACCAGAGCCACTGCAAAGCAGTACCTCCAAGGCCCATTTCTGCGTGGCGTCTCAGAAGGATACCGTGGTCAATGGTATCAAAGGCGGCTGAGAGGTCCAGAAGAACCAACAGGGACACACTCTCCCTGTCCAGCTCCCGGCATAGATCATCCACTTTTAGCCTCTTCTGCGAAGGAGTGCTGGTGTCTCAGCAAACTACAACTCCCAGGTCTCCATCACATCGCAGACCTTTCCAATTGTGTGGCTGCACCAAGGAAAGCAGGCATGTTGATTTCTCTTTGATCCTGATACTTATTTTCAGGTCAAGCCCACCTTCCACACTCTTTCTTTCCTTCTTTCCTTCCTTTGTTTACTTACCTAACTGGCTGTAAACGGTGCCGACATCCATTTTGAAGGAACCCACCAAAGTCCCGCTGCGCAGGAGGTTCTTGGAGTGGATCACCTGGGAAAAGGTAGAATGTGTTAAGCCCCCGGCATTCATCTATCTATCTATCTATCTATCTATCTATCTATCTATCTATCTATCTATGTATATAATAAAAGTCAGTGTTTGCGTGCGGTGGTGCGGCCCACTTCACAACCTGGTGTGGTTTAGGGCAGGATGGGCCACGAAGGATGGGATTTGCAGTACCTTCACCTCATTCACTTCCCAAACAACACTGTAGCTTATAGATCACAGACCAGGCCCAAACGGCCCCAGACAGAGGGGATTGGTTGCCACTGAAATGGTATTTGCATAAAGGACTCCGATTGGCCATCCATCCACATTCCAACATTCTAAGGTGACTCAGAGGTGAAAATTATTTCAATGCTACTTCACAAGGCCTCAGGCAGTCAGACACTGTGGCCCACAGCAGTGACAGATCAGGACAAAACTTGGCAAACAGGGGCCCAATGGCCCACTTCACAGAAAATGCTGGAAGGGTTTGGTGGACCCTCACCCAATGCCACAATTACAAATTACAATACAGAGCCCCCATGACCCACTCTACACCCTGGTGCTGTTTCAAAGAGGACGCACCATAGATGATGGGACTTGAAATAGCTTCACTCAGCTTCGGAGACCGCTGCAACCCTCATCCAGAGAATGATCAAGACCAAATGTGACACACAGAGCCCCCATGACCCACTCTACATCCTGGTGCTGTTTGGATGGGGATGGACCATCCAGAGAATGATCAACCAAATGGGACTTGCAGTACCTTCACTATGTTCCTGAGACCACTGCAAGCCACATAAACATCTAATAGGAACCAACCTTGGCACACAATGCCTTCCTCAAATAACGCGGGCACCGCCGCGTCCCCAAGCTAGTAATGTAATAATAACAAAACGGACTATTTTCTACCCCAAACTGAGGATCTACAATAAATGGAATAGGAAGGAACTAAGCTCGGGACCTACAGTAGCCTACTCGAACCTAAGCCTCATCTACACTGCCATGGAATGCAGCTTGGAACTGCATTATATGTTCAGTGTAGACTTGTCTAATGCAACACAATGTGGTTAAACTGTATTATATGAGTCTACACTGACCATATAATGCAGTTTCAAGCTGAATCATGGGACTTTGTCTATCCTAAAGTGCATCCAAACTGGGGAAATGATGCAGTTTGATACCACTCTGACTGCCATGGCCCACTACTAGGCAACCCTAGGAGTTGTAGTTCTACAAATAGGAACTTCACTGGCAGAGTGCTGAAGTTCTCACCAAATGACAGTTCCCATCATTCCACGATATTGAGCCATAGCAATGAGGAGCCTCCGGTGATGCAATGGGTTAAACCCTTGTGCAGGCAGGACTGCTGACCAAAATGTCTGTGGTTCAAATCCGGGGAGTGGGGTGAGCTCCCCTCTGTCAGCTCCAGCTTCCCATGTGGGGACATGAGATAAGGCTCCCACAGGATGGTAAAACATCCAGGCTTCTCCTGGCCAACATCCTTGCAGACAGGCAATTATCTCACACCAGAAGCGTCTTGCAGTTTCTCAAGTCGCCCCTGACACACACACAAACACACACACAGCCATGGCAATTAAAGTGGTGCCAAACTACATTAATTCTACAGTGTAGATCCATCACCAGTTTGAACGTTGTTACTCCTAGTAGAGCGTGTTACCGCTTGCTTCCATCACCAGTCACTTGAAAACAGTCCTATAATAATGCATATTTTGTACCGTTGTTTTGCATAAAAAGATTTTGCATGCTCTCTCTCTCTCTCTCTCTCTCTCTCTCTCTCTCTATCTATCTATCTATCTATATACTAGCTGTACCCGGCACACGTTGCTGTGCCCTATTTTGGAGATGCGAGGAAGTCTGAGTATGTAAGGGTTGGAGTTGTTCTTAGTTATGGTGTTGTTGGGGTCATGGCTGTGTTGTTGTGGGTTGTTTTGTGCCTCAGCCCTTTGCCTTATCCTCCTCTGACAGTTTATTATGGGTCGGAATGTTCATGTTGGCTGGCCAGTACAGGAGTTATGCAAATCCGCCCTTATTGGCAGCCAATCATGTTCTCAGAATGTAGAGGCTGGGAAAATCGTTGGCAGTCCCGGAAGATGCTGGGAAATGTAGGGGTTTTTTTACTTGTTGTTTTGGGGGCCTTTTAGGTTTTGGGGGGAAAAGTTTCTTTGCTACAAACGTACCTTGTCTGAGGCCTATTTCTGTTGGCAAGTTTGGTGTCTCTGCGTTGTAAGGTTTCTCTGTTTGGGACGGTCTTTCCATGATGACTCTTCCTATATATATAATATGCCTTTTGCCTCATCCATATAGTAACAATTTTGCAGAAAGAGAAAATACTTACCGACAATTTTATGATTTTGTCGAACATGACGTCCGGTGGAACATGGAAGTCAAAGACAAAGTACTAGAAAGAAAAAGAAAGATGATTTATCAAAAAATGTAACAGGCATCAAGGATTTGAAGGAAGAGAAGGAGGAGGAGAAAGCAGCAGAAGCAGAGGAGGAAGAGGCAGAAGAAGAAGAAGAGGAGGAGGAGCAAGAAGAAGAGGAACAAGAGGAGGAGGAGGAGGAGGAGGAGGGAGCAGAAGCAGATGAAGAGAAGGAGCAGAGGAAGAAGAGAAAGAAGAGGAGAAGGAAGAAGAGGAAGAAGAGGAGGAGGAACAAGAGAAAGAGAAGGAGGAGGGGAGGAAGCAGAAGTAGATGAAGAGAAGGAGCAGAGGAAGAAGAGGAGAAGGAAGAAGAGTAAGAGGAAACAGCAACAGAAGCAGAGGAGGAAAAGGCAGAAGAAGTAGAGGAAAAGGAAGAAGAGGAAGAAGAAGAGGAAGTGGAGGAGGAAGGGGAGGAAGCAGATGCAAATGAAGAGAAGGGGCAGAGGAAGAAGAGGAGAAGTAAGAAGAGTAAGAGGAAACAGCAGCAGCAGAAGCAACGGAGGAAGAGGCAGAAGAAGATGAAGAAGGAAAAGGAGGAAGAGGAAGAAGAGGAAGAGGAAGAAGAGGAGGAGGAAGAAGAGGGGAGGAAGCCAAAGCAGATGAAGAGAAGGAGCAGAGGAAGAAGAGGAGAAGGAAGAAGAGTAAGAGGAAACAGCAGCAGCGGAAGCAGAGGAGGAGGAAGAATAGATGAAGAGAAAGAAGATGAAGAAGGAAGAGAAGGAGGAGGAGGAAGAAAAAGCAGAAGCTGTAGAAGAAGAGGAGGAGAAGGTGGAGGAAATAGGAGGAGTGGAGGGGGAGGAAACAGCAGCAGATTAAGAGGAAGAGAAGCAGAGGAAGAAGATGAGAAAGAGGAGAAGGAAGAAGCAGAAGAAGAAGATTAGGAAAAAGAAGAAGCTAAAGAAGAAGCAGAGAAGGGGAAAGGGAAGGAGTAGGAATACTTTATTTTTATCATCATCATCATCATTATCCCATTCATTTTCCCCTCCCTTCAATTGAGATCCAAAGTATCTCACAATTTTTAGAAAACGAATGATGTCCGACCTCGGAAATGCCGTATTTTGTCAGAACTGGAAAAGTGAAACTATGGGTTCAAGTCTTACCTCATTGTAATAGGGGCAGTTGGTCGACTCCTTCATGGAGGTGTATTTCTTCTCATCCCCGACTTCCACACAGACCACTGGATCCATGTTCAGCCCCACCAGCTGCCGGGCCTCGATGACCGTGATGCTGACCTGGGGAGTCGTGGGGAAAGCATTAGGTTCTTAGGCAGAAGGCCATCCCTCAGGAGGGATTGGACGGTGTCTCCTGGCATAGCAAGGGGTTGGACTGGGTGGCCTTTGGGGGTCCCTTCCAACTATAGTGGAATATTGTCTGTAAGGCCTGGGCAATCATGGTTCTAAATGGTTCTAAAGTACTTACAAAACTAACATTCTGGTGGTGAAAACTAGGTGGCGCTGGTGCTTTGCTTCTACAGTGTTGCTAAAGTTCTGGTGGTGAACACTAGGTGGCGCTGGTGCTTTGCTTCTACAGTGTTGCTAAAGTTCTGGTGGTGAACACTAGGTGGCGCTGGTGCTTTGCTTCTAGTGTTGCTCTAGTTCTGGTGGTGAACACTAGGTGGCGCTGGTGCTACAGTGTTACCCGTGTTGCTAAAGTTCTGATGGTGAACACTAGGTGGCGCTGGTGCTTTGCTTCTACAGTGTTGCTAAAGTTCTGGTGGTGAACACTAGGTGGCGCTGATTCTTTAGCTACTGCAGTGTTGCTAAAGAGTTCTGAGTGGTGAACACTAGGTGGGCGCTGGTGCTGCTTCTACAGTGTTGCCTAAAGTTCACAGTGGTAGACACTAGGTGGCGCTGGTGCTTTGCTTCTACAGTGTTGCTAAAGTTCTGGTGGTGAACACTAGGTGGCGCTGGTGCTGCTTCAGTGTTGCTAAAGTTCTGGTGGTGAACACTAGGTGGCGCTGGTGCTTTGTTTCTACAGTGTTGCTAAAGGTTCTGGTGTGAGTGAACACTAGGTGGTGCTGGTGCTTTGCTTCTACAGTGTTGCTAAAGTTCTGGTGACGAACACTAGCTGGCGCTGGTGCGTTGCTTCTACGGTGTTGCTAAAGTTCTGGTGACGAACACTAGGTGGCGCTAGTGCTTTGCTTCTACAATGTTGCTAAAGTTCTGGTGGTGAACACTAGGTGGCGCTGGTGCTTTGCTTCTACAGTGTTGGTAAAGTTCTGGTGGTGAACACTAGGTGGCGCTGGTGCTTTGCTTCTACAGTGTTGCTAAAGATCTGGTGGTGAACATTTCAGAACTAAAACAAAATTTTCAAAATTTCGATATAAATGGCAGTTCCTAATTGGTTCTGTCTTAAAAATCACCAATAATGAAATAATAACGAAGTTTTGAAAGTTTTGTTGGAGTTCTAAAATGTTCACCACCAGAACATTAGCAACACTGTAGAAGCAAAGCACCAGCACCACCTAGTGTTCACCACCAGAACTTTAGCAACACTGTAGAAGCAAAGCACCAGCGCCACCTAGTGTTCACCACCAGAACTTTAGCAACACACTAGAAGCAAAGCACCAGCGCCACCTAGTGTTCACCACCAGAACTTTAGCAACACACTAGAAGCAAAGCACCAGCGCCACCTAGTGTTCATCACCAGAACTTTAGCAACACTGTAGAAGCAAAGCACCAGCGCCACCTAGTTTTCACCACCAGAACTTTAGCAACACACTAGAAGCAAAGCACCAGCGCCACCTACTGTTCACCACCAGAACTTTAGCAACACTGTAGAAGCAAAGCACCACCGCCACCTAGTGTTCACCACCAGAACTTTAGCAACACTGTAGAAGCAAAGTACCATCGCCATCTAGTGTTCACCACCAGAACTTTAGCAACACTGTAGAAGCAAAGCACTAGCGCCACCTAGTGTTCACCACCAGAACTTTAGCAACACTGTAGAAGCAAAGCACCAGCGCCACCTAGTGTTCACCACCAGAACTTTAGCAACACTGTAGAAACAAAGCACCAGCGCCACCTAGTGTTCACCACCAGAACTTTAGCAACACTGTAGAAGCAAAGCACCACCGCCACCTAGTGTTCACCACCGGAACTTTAGCAACAATGTAGAAGCAAAGCACCAGAGCCACCTAGTGTTCACCACCAGAACTTTAGCAACACTGTGGAAGCAAATCAGCAGCGCCACCTAGTGTTCACCACCAGATCTGAGCAACACTGTAGAAGCAAAGCACCAGCGCCACCTAGTGTTCACCACCAGAACTTTAGCAACACTGTAGAAGCAAAGCACCACCGCCACCTAGTGTTCACCACCGGAACTTTAGCAACAATGTAGAAGCAAAGCACCAGAGCCACCTAGTGTTCACCACCAGAACATTAGCAACACTGTAGAAGCAAAGCACCAGCACCACCTAGTGTTCACCACCAGAACTTTAGCAACACTGTAGAAGCAAAGCACCAGGGCCACCTAGTGTTCACCACCAGAACTTTAGCAACATTGTAGAAGTAAAGCACCAGCGCCACCTAGTGTTCACCACCAGAACTTTAGCAACACTGTAGAAGCAAAGCACCAGCGCCACCTAGTGTTCACCACCAGAACTTTAGCAACACACTAGAAGCAAAGCACCAGCGCCACCTACTGTTCACCACCAGAACTTTAGCAACACTGTAGAAGCAAAGCACCAGCGCCACCTAGTGTTCACCACCAGAACTTTAGCAACACTGTAGAAGCAAAGCACCAGCGCCACCTAGTGTTCACCACCAGAACTTTAGCAACACTGTAGAAGCAAAGCACTAGCGCCACCTAGTGTTCACCACCAGAACTTTAGCAACACTGTAGAAGCAAAGCACCAGCGTCACCTAGTGTTCACCACCAGAACTTTAGCAACACTGTAGAAACAAAGCACCAGCGCCACCTAGTGTTCACCACCAGAACTTTAGCAACACTGTAGAAGCAAAGCACCACCGCCACCTAGTGTTCACCACCAGAACTTTAGCAACAATGTAGAAGCAAAGCACCAGAGCCACCTAGTGTTCACCACCAGAACTTTAGCAACACTGTGGAAGCAAATCAGCAGCGCCACCTAGTGTTCACCACCAGATCTGGAGCAACACTGTAGAAGCAAAGCACCAGCGCCACCTAGTGTTCACCACCAGAACTTTAGCAACACTGTAGAAGCAAAGCACCACCGCCACCTAGTGTTCACCACCGGAACTTTAGCAACAATGTAGAAGCAAAGCACCAGAGCCACCTAGTGTTCACCACCAGAACATTAGCAACACTGTAGAAGCAAAGCACCAGCACCACCTAGTGTTCACCACCAGAACTTTAGCAACACTGTAGAAGCAAAGCACCAGCGCCACCTAGTGTTCACCACCAGAACTTTAGCAACACACTAGAAGCAAAGCACCAGCGCCACCTAGTGTTCACCACCAGAACTTTAGCAACACACTAGAAGCAAAGCACCAGCGCCACCTAGTGTTCACCACCAGAACTTTAGCAACACACTAGAAGCAAAGCACCAGCGCCACCTACTGTTCACCACCAGAACTTTAGCAACACTGTAGAAGCAAAGCACCAGCGCCACCTAGTTTTCACCACCAGAACTTTAGCAACACACTAGAAGCAAAGCACCAGCGCCACCTACTGTTCACCACCAGAACTTTAGCAACACTGTAGAAGCAAAGCACCACCGCCACCTAGTGTTCACCACCAGAACTTTAGCAACACTGTGGAAGCAAATCAGCAGCGCCACCTAGTGTTCACCACCAGAACTTGAGCAACACTGTAGAAGCAAAGCACCAGCGCCACCTAGTGTTCACCATCAGAACTTTAGTTTTGTAAGTACTTTAGAACCATTTAGAACCATGATTATAAATGAATATAAATGATGTAAACAAATAAATGTAAATAAATGATTGCCCAGGCCTATTGTCTGCCAAAGGCCCATATAGTTTGGTCCTTAATATTGCGACATTATTATTATTATTATTATTATTATGCAATAGGATTTTATTTATAGTTTTGGAAAGGCTCCCAAATGCTATCTAGTCTGACCCCATAAGTCTGCTATAATTTGTGATCTCATATGGTTTTCAATGTAGTGGATTCTCCTTCTCTGGTGGTTTATAATCAGAGGCTGGATGGCCATCTATTAGGAGAGCTTGGGCTGTGTCTCACTGTCAGACCGAACCAGAGTGGATTGGATGGCCTCTGGGGGTCCCTTCCGATTCTAGGATTCTATTATTTCTATCTGCACAATCCTTTACTCTGGATTTAATAAGTACCCGGGGTGCAAATCAGGACTTAACACATATATTCATATGTTCACAAACAATTGCAAATGTCCAAAAATATTCATTATGGTGGTGGCAAGAGAAATCTTAAAGTGGGATTTGGGAGAACAGACTATTCAAAATAATGGAAGATGGAAGCGTCTGACCTGGTAATCCATTGGCCTCCCAGCGCTCGGCTCCATTTTGATATCAGGCTTTGACCTGCAAAAATAATATTAATGAACATTTCATAATAATAATAATAATTAAACTGCCCATGCTATACATTGGCATGTATGCATGCATATATTTCTCAATATGTCTCGGAGCAAAATTATTATTATTGCTGTAGTGGAGCAGTATTTACTATCTGGATTTGGCACAGCTCCGAGTCAAAACTTCTTCTTATGTTACTTCTGGGCTGTGCTGCAACTAGTTAATAGCCAGCGGCATTAAATCACTACTGACCGAGAGGTCATGAGTTCAAAGCCAGCCTGGGTCAGAGTGAACTCCCGTTCATTAATAGTCTAGCTTGCTGTTGACCTATGCAGCCTGACACACAGTTGCATCTGGCAAGTAGAACATTTAGGTACCGCTTTATGCGGGGAGGCTAATTTAACTAATTTACGACACCATAAAACCTTCCAGCAGCGTGCAGAAGAATGAGGAAGTACTCCATCAAGGACTTGGTGTCAGCAGCAGCTCCCCCTGTGGCCGGAATCGAGAATACCCACATGAAGCTGGAATAGCTGTAATCTTAAATTGCCTTTGTGTCTGTCTATATATGTTACTAGCTGTACCCGGCACGCGTTGCTGTGCCCTATTTTGGAGATGCGAGGAAGTCTGAGTATGTATGGGTTGGAGTTGTTGTTAGTTATGGTGTTGTTGGGGTCATGGCTGTGTTGTTGTGGGTTGTTTTGGTGGGTGGGATGTTGGAGTCCTATGGAGTTGTTGTTGTGTGGTGTTGCTGGCGTTCTGCATTGCTTGTGGATATACAATGTTTTTTGTTTTTCCGTCTGCTGTGTTGATGTAGAGTTTGATGCGTGTGTGGGTGGGGTACTTTGGAAGTGAGTGGAGGTACTTGAAATCCCATTATCCATGGTGTGTCCTCCTCTAATCTGCAGTAGGATGGAGTGTGGGTCATGGGGTGCATTGTTTGCCACGTTTGGTCTTTATCTGTCTTGGTTCTGGGACACAGTGGTCTGTGGGGAATGATGGGTTTTGAAGTACTACAAATCCCATTATCCATGGATGTACTTCAAGTCCCATAATCCATGGTCCACCCTCCTCCAAACTGTAGTATAATGTAGCGTGGGTCATAGGGGCTCTGTGTGCCAAGGTAGGATACTGTAAATTCAGGCCATACACAATGACCCATGAGCTGAGGCCTAGTCAAGAACAGCAAGTTAATGAAGCCTTACTGTCAATTCAGGCCATACACAATGTCCAATGAGCTGAGGGCTAGTCGGGAGAATCAAGTTAATGAAGCCTTACTGTCAATTCAGAGCGTAAACAGCATTCCATTAAGTGAGGCCTAGTCAGGGAAATTAAGTTAATGAAGCCTTACTGTCAATTTTGGGCGTGGTCTGTGATTTGTAGGATTGTAAATTTTGTGCCTCAGCCCTTTGCCTTATCCTCCTCTGACAGTTTATTAGGGGTCGGAATGTTCATGCTGGCTGGCCAGTACAGGAGTTATGCAAATCCGCCCTTATTGGCAGCCAATCATGTTGCCAGAATGTAGAGGCTGGGAGAGTCGTTGGCAGCACCGGAGGATGCTGGGAAATGTAGGTTTTTTAACTCGTTGTTTTGAGGGCCTTTTAGGTTTTGGGGAGGAAAGTTTCTTTGCTACAAACGTACCTTGCTTGAGGCCTATTTCTGTTGGCAAGTTTGGTGTTTCTGCGTTGTAAGGTTTCTCTGTTTGGGACGGTCTTTCCATGACGACTCTTCCTTTATATATATATGTCTAAATGGCATTGAATGCTTGCCATGTATATGTGCATTGAAATTTACCCTGCGCCCTCTGCAGGGTGTGAAGGGCAGAATATAAATACTGTAAATTAATAAATAAATAATAATTATTATTATTGAGTCAAAACTTGGCCTATTTCACTCTCACAAACAAGAATGATTAATAAGATTACAATGATTTTCTGCCAATATTTATTCCATCAGAAAAATGGGGGGAAATTTCTTTTTTCTCTCTCTACCAAATAGAGAAACAGTGGACGCCTTGCTTCTTATGTTAGCCCCAAACCCAGTAGGCCCATGAGATGGGGCGAGTCAACATATAGGTAAATCCCATTGACTCAGTGGGCCTCACTCAATAGTCAGGACTAGCAATGGAGAAAAAAGGAGCATGAGGAGAAGATGGAGAAAGAGAAGAAGAGGCGAAAGGGAAAGAAGAGAAGAAGAAGAGGAGGAGGAGCAAGAGGGAGAAGGATAAAAAGAGAAGGAAGAAGAAGGGGTGGAAGAAGAAGATGAAGAAGCAGGAGAAGGAAGGAGAAGGAAAAAGAAAAGGAAGAGGTGGGAGGAGGAGAATAGAAAAGGCAAGAAAGAAAAAGAGGAAAAAGAGCAGGATGGAGGAGGGTAAAAAAGGAAGAAGAGGTGGAAGGAGGAGGAAGAGGAGGCGAAAAAAGGAGAAAAAAGAAGAAAAGGAAGAGGAGGTGAAAGGGGGAGGAAGAGGAGAGGGAGGAGAAGGAAAAAAGATTCAGGAAGAAGTGGAGAAGGTGGAAGGAGGAAGAAAAGGAGGAAGAAAGGGAGGATTAGAAAGAAGAGCAGGAGGAGATAGAGAAGAGGAAGAGGAGGAGAAAAGGAGAAGAAAGAAGGAAAGGGAGGAGGAAGAGGAGGAGAAAAGGGAACAGGAGGAGATAATGGAAAAGAGGAGGAGGAAGAGGAAGATTAAAAAAGAAGCAGGTAGAGGAGGTGCAGGGAGGAGGATGAGAGAAAAGAGCAGGAGGAAAAGATGGAGAAGGAGGAGAAAAAGGAGAAGGAAGAAGAAAAGGAGTAGGAGGAGCAGGAGGAGATAATGGAGAAGAGGAGGAGGAGAAAAAAGAAGCAGGTAGAGGAGGAGGATAAGAAAGAAGAGCAGGAAGAGAAAATGGAGATGAAGAGGAAGTGAAGGGAAGAGTAGAAAGAAGAAATAGAGGGGGAAGAAGAAGTCCAAAGTTCTTCAGAAGATGGGAAGGAAGAGACATCAAATCTGCTGAAATGAACAAGGAGGCCCTGGTTGTGGAAGGGTTCCCTGCCTGGAGGCGTTCTTCCCGGGACGCTCACCTCTTGTTGGAGACGTTGGTGGTGACGGCAGTGACAGAGGCCAAGGAGATGGTGTCCGGGTCCAGGCCGCCCCCCAGGCGCATGGCTTTGCGGTCCAGGTCCTCGGCTTCCAGGACGGCCGGTTCATCTGGCAGGAAGGAGAGAGAAAGAGGAACATGGCTGAGACCATTCTTAACTGAGTCTAAATAATGGAGGAAGATAACAAGAGGAAGAAAAGGAGGTGAAAATGGAAGGAAAGCAAAGAGAGAAGGAGGAGGGAAAGCAGGGGGGAAAACAAAGAAGAAGGAGGATGGAGGAAAAGGTGGAGGGTGAGAAAGAGAAGAAAGAATGGAAAGCAGAGGAGGAAGAAAAGGGAGGACGACAATGGTCAGAAAGGGAAAATCAGCGAAGACAAGGAGATTGCTGAGCGGCTAAATGACTTCTTTGCCTCCGTTTTCACACAGGAGGACATATGCCTGCAGCTGAGTCAGTTTTTTCAGGGAGGGAATTAAAAGAATTAAAACAGATAGAGATAAACAAGGAGGATGTTCTCACATGCCTTACTAAACTAAATGTCAATAAATCACCAGGGCCAGATGGCATCCACCCCAGAGTTCTTAACGAACTCAAGTGTGAAATTGCTGAACTTAGCTAAGATATATAGCTAAGATCAGGCACTGTACCCGAGGACTGGAGGGAGGCAAATGTAACACCGATCTTCAAGAAAGGATCCAGAGGTGATCCAGGAAATTATAGACCAGTCAGTTTAACCTCAGTTCCAGGCAGAGTGATAGAAACCATTATTAAAGAAAATATTACTAGGCACATAGAAGAACAGGCATTGCTGAAAGAAAATCAACATGGTTTCTGCAAAGGCAAATCATGTCTTACTAACTTGTTAGAATTCTTTGAGGGTGTAAATAAACACATAGATAAAGGGGACCCAATTAATTTTGTTTACCTTGACTTTCAAAAGGCTTTTGACAAAGTCCCTCACCAAAGGCTCCTAAATAAGCTCTTCAGCCATGGAATCAGGGGACAGGTCTTGTCCTGGATTGGAACCTGGCTAAACTGTAGGAAACAAAGGGTGGTAATAAACGGACATTTCTCTGGGTGGAAAGAGATGAGAAGTGGCATACCCAAGGTTCAGTTTTGGGTCCGTTACTTTTTAATTTATTCATTAATGATCTGGATGTAGGAGTGAATTCTGAGGTATCAAAGTTTGCAGACGACACTAAATTGTTCAGGGTAGTTAAAAATGAAACTGACTGTAAAGAGCTCCAGAAAGATCTCTCGAAATTGAGTAAATGGGCAACAAAGTGGCAAATGCATTTTAACCTAAACAAGTGTAAAGTCATGCACATCGGGGCAAAGAACCCCAAATACACTTATCAACTGATGGGATCAAAGCTTTCCGAGACAAACCAGGAAAGGGATCTTGGGGTCTTGGTGGACAGCTCAATGAAGATGTCAACCCAGTGCGCAGCAGCACTGAAAAAAGCAAATTCTATGCTTGGCATGATCAGAAAGGGAATCGAAAATAGGTCGGCAAATGTTGTATTGCCTCTCTACAAATCGATGGTAAGGCCACATTTGGAGTACTGTGTACAATTCTGGTCTCCGCACCTTAAGAAGGATATAACGGAACTGGAAAAGGTACAGAAAAGGGCAACAAGAATGATCCAAGGGATGGAGCAGCTCCCTTATGAAACCAGGTTGCAACGCCTTGGTCTTTTCAGCCTTGAAAGACGGCGTTTAAGAGGTGACTTGATCGAAGTGTATAAAATCATGCATGGGATAGAAAAGGTGAATAAAGAAAAATTATTTTCTTTGTCACAAAACACTAGGACTAGAGGGCACTCCTAAAGCTCCAAGGTAGGAAAATTAGGACTAATAAAGGGAAATATTTCTTCACCCAGAGGGTCATTGGGTTATGGAACTCACTTCCAGAGGAGGTTGTGACAGCTGTCAGCCTGGACAACTTCAAGGCAGGATTAGACAGATTCATGGATACCAAGTTACTGAAAAGGACATTCAAGTGCCACCTCGGAGTTGGTTGAGGTAGGCAGGATTTCCCTGGGTACTGGCTGTGGGGGGTCGGGAGCAGGTCAGTGTTTTGCCCTCCCTTCTGCTCGAGATCCCCGTGTACAACTGGTGGGCCACTGTGTGATACAGAATGCTGGACTAGATGGGCTGAGGTCCGATTCAGCATGGCTCTTATGTTCTTATGTTCTTATGAGATGGAGACGGAAGAAAAGGAATGGGAGAATGTAGAACAAATGATGAAGAAGGAAAAGAAGATGGGAAAAGATGAGGGATGATTGCTCTGTGATATACTCTGTCTCACTGTAAACCAGGTAAAAGAACACTTTTAATGCTTTTATGGTATCCATGGCATGCATGTTTAAACCGCTATTATTCACCTTGTTTCCTGTGGTCGTCTTTGGGGTGGCGGACTTTGCCCAGCTTCATGGCGGAAAAGACCCCTTTCCCAGCTCTGGAAGAAAAAAAAACAGTAGGTGAGAGCTTCTAAAATACAGCCTACGGGATCCAATATCCACTGGTGGTCTCCCATCCAAATCCTAGCCAAGGATGACCCTGCTTAGCTTTCAAGGCCAGATCGGATTGGATGCTTTTTGGGATATTGAACCTTTAGAGGGTGGAAAGGAGCCGGTCTGCTGGTGTTATTGAAGTCCAAATCCCATTGGTCCCAGTCAGTGTGGCCAAGAATAAGGATACTGGGAGCTGCAAGTCCACCACAATAACAAAAAGGACTCCGTCACCAGCAATCTGCAGGGCCATTAATTCATTTTCTTAGCAAAGACACTAAAACATCCAACCTGCAGCCAAGATGAATCAGAAGCCCCAAACAAGATAAATTACAATATATTAATTAATAGAATTATAGGATTGCAAACGAGTCCCCATGAGGCCACGTACTCCAACCTTATGCTCAGTGCAGGATTTCCAAGAAGGAGCTTAGCTGGTTGAGCAGAGTTTAGGAATAATCTACAATCCTTCCAACCAGCATTATTGGGCTTTTTTTGGACTACAATTCCCAGAATCCACCAACCAAGATAATAGCTATAGATCTTTCTGGGGACTACAACTCCCAGTAACAAAGGATGCATGAAAGAGTCCAGAAATGCAGCGTTTCCAGTTACATTGGCAAGAATCCCTCATTATGGTGGCTTAGAACCATATTGGCGGCTGCACGATGGGAGTTGTAGTACTTCAGAGTGCGTTCCCCAGGCTCCAGTTTTGAAGGGGAAGATTGGTGAAAATGGACAGCTGGGGAAAAGTTGAAGAATCTCAACTCTCCCTTGTGCCCACCAAACGAGTCTGTGAGACTGGCAGGGCCTCCCCCGAGGAGCGGAGGGTTCGAGCTGATTAATGCAGTGGCTGAGGGCACTCCAGCGGGATCTCGGCCACTGCATGCCTTCCTCCCGCCTTTTTGCCATGAGCTGCCATGTCCTCATGCCAAGAGGACACGGGAAATTAGATGGGCCCGAAGTAAGTGCCCAGGGGGGGGGGCGCATCTGGCCCCCAGGCCTTAGTTTGCCCGTGGCTGATGTAGTAGTAGTAGTGATATCAGGGGTGACCCACCCCCAGGCCTCTGTCTAAAGATAGTTCAGAACCAAGGGATTCATAGTTTTGTTGCCGAGGGCAACAGTTCTCAAGCTGCAGGTCGTTCCGCGAGTGAACAAGTCCCAACTCCAGCATGCACGCCTGTTCCCGGGTGAAAACCCCCACGCCCTTCCCTAAGCCCCGCTGGAGTCTGTTCAAAGGGTTCTTTCCTCCTTCTGACTTTTCCCTACTTCTCCTGAGTTTCTTTATTTTTTTTTCTCTTCTCCCGTCTCCCCGGGCGCCTTAAGACTGCGAGGAGAACCGCATCTAAGGAAAAGATGCGGTGGCTCAGGCGGCAGAGCCAAGACCGCTCGGGATGGGAATCCCGGGTTCGAGGCCCCCAAAGGGAGGAAAGGAACTCATTTTTGCTTTTTTCCTTTTATCTTTATTTTCCTCTATTCCTCTCCTCTCACTTTTGGGACGCCTCTGGATCCAGAAGAAAGTTTTAAGAAAGGAATTGGCCTGTGGAGCAGGAGGCCGCCTCTGTCTATGTTGGGTTGGCATCAGGAATCAGGAAATCATAAATCATAATAAAGGTTCATCCCTGTGTCTGTACCTCTGTACAATATTGTCTCCCTGCCCCCTGACCCCGTGTAAACCTTCCCCTTCCCCTTTTGCCTGGTTAAGAAAGATTGCCTTGGGAATGTTTTACTGTGTTTCGCTAGGAAGAAATGTAACTGAAGCCTGTCTTTCCCAAAACCTTTTTTGGATCACCATATTCCTATTGCATGCGTTATTCTGACGGAAAGTCTTGTTATGGATCAGCTGAGCCCTAGTCTTACGCCCCACATTTCCGTCAGCCCGAAGAGGATTTCGTCCGTCTGAGTCGTCAAACTTAATCCGCCTTTGGGACATGGACAATACATGTTTGTTATTCATAGTGGGTCTCACAGCTGGCCTCGGAACCCAGGTGTGACCCAAAATAATCCTTTTGTCACCAAAAGGTCTGAGTGAGTTTCTGTCATCAGATCTCTTCCCCTTTTTCCTTTCATTCCCATGAATGAAACGCCAACTCCACTAATCCTATCACTCCAGATATCACTCGGGTCGTTTACCCGAAAGGGATTCTTTTGTTATATCCACATGCCATTATTGACAGCAGTTTCCGTCTAAGCCTCCCTTCCCGGATATACCATATATGGCCCCAGACCTCTGATTGGCTAGGAGGGCGAATGGGAGTGAGCGCTGATAGGTTCCCCGGAGCCGGTCAACTTCCCGCCCATCAGCTGGTCTCGACGTTTCGGCCAATCATAGCCGGAGCCGGCCCAGAAAGGGGCAGGCGGGAAATTCAATTGTTTTGACAGTTTTGTAACCTTTAAAAACCAATGTTTTGATTGTACATGCATGCGTTCCTTGCGGGAATCAGGGTATTGCGGTTCGCATCCTCTCAGCTGAGCAGAATAAACAATTTCGTGGCATCTACCTTGCAGATTGGTGAGCATAATTGGGTCCAAGGGAGGCGGGTAGACTACGAGGGCCTAACCGCTCCTGGCTCGCCAGGTTAACTGAACCCTCGCGGGCTCTGCTCCGTGGTCGGTCCACGGGGCTTGTCCGGTTGTCAGACAGCCGGCCTGGGGGATTGGCAGCTGTTCGATAACAGTTTCATCCCGGACACCAGACGGGAGTGGTCCATTAATCCCCTATTTCCTCTCCATGTGGGAACCTAAGGCTCTCCTCTTGGCCTCACATGGCAATGTTTTCTATAACCCAAACACACCAAGTTATCTCCCTTTCCGTTCAGTTTTAAGGACTTTTCTTATGATTTATAGATTCCAGAGGCCTGTGCCTCATGTGGCTTTGCCTTGTGCTAATCCAAACGAGCCCCAGGAAGGCAAGATGGCTTGGGGTCTATAGTTCATTTCTACCTCCAAGGACTTATTTTCATGACCTTTTCCCAAATCCAGTGCTTCAAAGACTCTTTCCAAGAACATATGAACTCTCCCTCAGTACGTATACCTACATATGGACCTGGTTTGCTCTCTCTCTCTCTCATGGACCTTTTTCCTTGTGAAGATAATAAACTTTATATCTCTTTGGTCTGGGGGTGGGGTGGGTTGAAGGGAGGGATGATCAAAGGTGGTGTGCTCTCCCTACATGACCCCTGATTTTTCCTTATGTGTTTTTCATGTCTGTGATATAGTGAAAATATTGGGATCGCCACTTTAAAAAGCCACATTTGCTCTAGCTCCCTGGGCAAGGTTTCCAAGCTGCATTCTTGACCTGTGACTCATTAACCATACATTCATTTGCCGCTCAAAATAATTATCATTGCCCCATCCAGTCAATATTGCACCTTTTTGATATCTCCCTTCCTACCACAGGAAGGAGGAGAATAAGGGCAAAGACCTTATCTTACACCCTAGGCTCTTTGTTTACCCTCCAATTTACTGAAACTCACACAAAAGGATTTTTGGTCTTGCTTGGCCAACAGGAAATCACAGATTATAAGGCCTTTGTCTGCAACTCAGAAAAACTGGTTTGGGCTGAAGCCCAGCTTCATGGCACACTCAGGACCATCCCTTCTCTCATTATTCCTCCTTCTTCACCCTCATTGGCTGGGGCCATGCACAGGGACCGCCTGTGCCCCGCCTGCAAGAGATGACATCTGCCAATCAGCAGCAGGGGTGGGAAGAGGGAAATTCAAATCTGTAACCCTATAAAAGGGATGTTCACCAATGTAGCTGCTTTGCAGCATGGGTGAATGATTGCGGCTGTGGTCCCTTCCAGCTGGACTGAATAAAAAACCTCAATGGCACCCTCTTCAGGCTTTGGTGAGATCTGTTTAAATTAAGACATTTTAGGAAAAATGGGATTGGTTGCTTCCTTCCTCACCAGGTTTCAACATGGGCCCTCTTTGGTGGGTCTAAATTGGCCTGTCTTCATGGCAAGGCCCCCAAATTCTGTTCGTTATCAGTAGTAGCAGCAATAATAACAACAAAAACAATAAAATAGTAGTAGTTATTGTTGTTCATTGTCTCAGGAGTCCTTGCAAGCTGGGAAATGATACAGAAATATCACCAAACAAACAAACAAACAAACATCCAATTGAATGTCATGGCTGCAGCTCTTCTCCATATTGGAAACAAGGTCTATCTGTCCCAGTTCTCTTCCTTGCACAGCACTTGAAAGATGCAGGCTGTAATCTCACTGGTGAGTCTCAGCCATCGTTCCTGTCTGCCTCCAATGCATTTCTGGCCTATGGCATCCCTAAAGACAACGTATCACTAGGTTTATTTGGGGCAAGGTTTGTTCAGAAGGGCTCTGCCCTTGCAATCCTCTGACGCTGAGAGAGTGTGACGTCTGCCCAAAGTCATGCAGGCTGTTTCCACAGCTGAGCAAGGATTTGCACCCTGGTCTCTAGAGTTATTTATTTATTATTTATTTTAGTGACGACATTTATATGCCGCCCTTCTCACACCGAAGGGGACTCGGAGCAGCTTACAAGTAAAATGTGAATACAATATATTATATTATTACCATAGCACAATATTAATATTATATATTACATTGTACTATAACATTATACTGTAATATTATTAGTAATATTACATGGAACATAAATATATAACTATAATATCATATTAGTAGTAGTAGCATTATATTGTATTACGTTATACTATTATCAATATTATATGTGACGAATGTTGCCGTCCTTGAGCAAGCAGGGATCACCAGCGTTGAGGCCATGCTATTGAGAACACAGCTGCGCTGGGCAGAGCACGTCTCTAGGATGGAGGACCACCGCCTCCCAAAGATACTACTCTATGGTGAACTTACCACGGGTCAGCGCAAGAGAGGCGCCCCCAAAAAGAGATATAAGGACTCCCTGAAACAACATCTCAGGCTCGGCCAGATTGATCACCAACAATGATCCACCCTGGCCTCACATCGGGAGGCATGGAGACGCACTATCCACGATGCTGCGGCCTCTTTCGAGAAGACACGCCGAACGGGTGTCGAAGAGAAACGACAACGCAGAAAGAACCGCAACTTGGAAACAACATCACCCAAGGAGACTTTCTGCTGTGCTTTCTGCAACCGAACTTGCCTATCTCAGATTGGCCTTTTTAGTCATCAACGCGCTTGTAAAAAGCATGGGATGAGTCCTTCCTAAGAATCTTCATTTGCGAAGTAATGCCGAGAGAGGGGATACTATTATCAATATTATATGTATATATTATATTATATTGTTACAGTTCAAGTTGACTCCCTGCTGGCTCTCCGCTATAGGAGACCCTCTAAATCCACAGTCAATGGGTCTTCAGCCGCACAACGTCCTTGCTACCAGTGACCTGATTTGACCCGCTTCTCTCTTTGACCCCAAGTGTCCATTCATGAGTCTTGTAACTGGATAGAGATGGGCACTAGGGGCATATACACCAGCCATCAATGGGCACGGAGGGGACACATCTTGACCATAGGAAACACCTCATTCAAGTACTTCATCCCTTTTCCCCCATGGGTTGCATCCCAATAAACTAGTATCAGCATAGCATGTCCCAGATCCACATGTAAAGCAAGTTCTCAGCACTCCATAGAACCACCATAACCAAGACACCCCCCACCCCCCATATATCTGGGACAGTGAATCTATTTCTAGTTTTGGGTTTTGGGTCGCTTTCAAGGAGCCTCCACCTAAGGAAACGAATCTTTGGAGGAGCCTCCAGACACCTCTATTCACTCTCTCCAGAATGAATTCATAGAGTTGGAAGGAACCCCCAAAGGGCATCTAGTCCAGCCCCCACCACGCAGAAAAATGCCATCCACCAAAGCCTTCTAGACAGATGGCGATCCAGGCTCTGCTTAAAAACCTCCAGAGAAGGAGATACACCCATAGTGAAGCCACCATTCAACACAACTCAATCACATGCCTTCTGGCAGTCACTCCATCAAGACAAAACACCATTGCACCCCATTACCCTATTACGGCCCATTACCCCACAAGCTCAGTGACCTCTCCCTCAAAGCAACCACTCACCTGTCGCAGGTAAGGCAGACTCGGAGACCTCACTGGCGCCTCACGGCTCCCATCCCAGCAGCAGCGAGCAAAGGGCAGCTTACCCAAAAGGGGTGCCTTGTTTTAGGGTCCCCGATCCTTCAGCTTCTCCCACCCTGTTTCCCGCCACTTGGGGGGCATCAAACCCAGGTTTTGCGGCTCCCCTTTTGGCCCCCAACCCTGCCCAAAATTAGCGTGGCGGCGAGGAAAGGAATGGCGCAGATGGGAAATCAGACGGGCGCGACGGCGGAGAACTGATACCTTCCCCTTCGTGAATATTGGATGAGAACATCGGAGATAGCATGGCACTCGTTTGCCAGAGCCGGCGGAGAGGTTGCCCTCCCTCCAGGTGTCCATAGGGCCAGAATGAGGGACATCTGTGATTTGGTTTGGGATTTCTGGGCCTTTTCTAGCCATCAGAGTTTGCAAAAAGAGAAACAAGGCTTCGGGGTTCCTTGTGTTTGAATTTTGAACGGGGAGCAAAAGACACCCTCGTGCTGCCAGGTGGCTGCTCTGCCTTCCAAGGAGGCCAGGACCAGATCTGGTTACGGGCCGCTGATGAATTATTCACGGCTTAATCTGACTTTATAATAGCTAGGAATGTGTTATGAGGTGAGGGATTATCTCCTTTTTTAAAAAAGGGTCTTGGTCTGTCATCCATAGTCAATGAGCAAGGGGATGCGTTTGGTTGCATCTATGCCAGTGTTTCTCAACCAGTGTGCCGTGGAAATTGGAACCTCCAATACCCTTTCTTCCCCCAAACTTGGGCAAACTTGGACCTTCCAGGTGTTTTGGACTCCAACTCCCACCATTCCTAGCAGCCTCAGGCTCTTTTCCTTTCCCCCTCAGCCATTTAAGCAGGAAAGGGCCTCAGGCTGTTAGGAATGGTGGGAGTTGAAGTCCAAAGCACCCAGAAGGCCGAAGTTTTCCCATGCCTGTTTTAGGGACCTTAAAGTGGTGAGCCTCCTTCCAACATTGTGATTCTGGATAGAAAACAAACAACAACATAACATAACATTGTTTGAGTCCACAGTGCTCTCTGGGTGTAGGTGAACTACAACTTCCAAACTCAAGGTCAATTCCCAAGCAAACCCTTTCAGTACTTTCTGTTGGTAATGAGAGTTCAATATGCCAAGTTTGGTTCAATTCCATTGTTGCAAGAGTTCAGGATGCTCTTTGATTGTGTGTTAACTATAAATCCCAGAAACTGTAACTCCCAAATGTCAAGGTCTATTTTCCCCAAACTCCATCTGTGTTCACATTTGGGCATATTGAGTATTCATGCCAAGTTTGGTCCTGATCCAACATTCTTTGAGTTCACAATGCTCTCTGGATATAGGTGAACTACAACTCCAAAACCCAAGCTCAATGCCCACCAAACTCTTATAGCATTTTCTCTTGGTTATGTGAGTTCTGTGTGGGAAGTTTGTGTCTTTCTGCCATTCCTGCCAGGATATCTATGTTGTGTTCATCGAAACAGGCCCAGGTTTCACACTGAGTGTATAAATACATTAAAAACATATTAACTATATGTATTACTGTGTTAGAGTGTCATTTTGTGTCATTTTGGTTGGTGGTGTGACACAGGATTTTGTAAATGTAAAAAATGTGCCACGGCTCAAAAAAGGTTGAAAAACACTGATCTATGCGATGGAACGCATGCAACTTCACCCCATTTGAACTTCCCTGGCTTAATACAATGGGATCCTGGGAGCTGTAGTTTAGTCAGGCACCAGCACTCTTTCGCAGCAGCTAAAAACCTTTTAAAATATCCCCAACTCTCTGAGCCATCCCCTATAATTCATGGTTTCAAACCTTTGGCTATTTTGAACCCTTTTCTCTGGACACATTTGAGGTTGTCTCTATCATTGAATTGCTTTGCGCATAACTGGACATGGTTTTATTTCAGGTACAGTTTGACCAAAGTAGAATAGAGTGGGACTATGATTTCCCGTGATCTAGACCAGGGGTGCTCAAACTTTTTTGGCCTACCTCCCCCTTTCCAGAAAGAAATTTGCTCACCGCCCCCTAGAATATTCCATATACAAAAGAAGACTCATGGCCGTTCCAGGTAACGAGAGAGAGTGGACGCTGTGAGTGTGTGCTCCTGCAAGTTGGAATACCCGGGGCAGGCGTTGCCTGGAAACTGCAACACCCGCCCCCTTACTCTCCTCAACCCCGCCCATGGCGCACAGTCCTGTGCGCCGTGGGCAGAATTGTGGAGAACAAGGGGGTGGGCGCTGCGGTTTCCAGGCAACGCCTGGCCAGTGCACACAGGCCCTTTCCTTTCCCACTGCCCCCTTACAGGGGCTCAGCGCCCCCCAAATCTTCGGAGCCTCCCATCGCCCCCTTTGAATGTCCCACCGCCCACCAGGGGGCAGTACCACCCACTTTGAGAACCACGGATCTAGACCAATGTTTCTCAACCTGGGGTGTTGCGAGGGGGTGTCAGAGGGGTTGCCAAAGACTATCAGAAAACATAGTATTTTCTCTTGGTCATGGGGGTTCTGTGTGGGAAGTTTGACCCAATTCTGTCATTGGTGGAGTTCAAAACTATCCGAGTCTGAAAGTTTTTTAAAAAAAAAATCGGAATGTTTCCGAATTCCAAAATTTTGGAATGGCTTATTAGCGAAGGCTAATGGCGGACACGGATATTTAACCCGGTTTAAACATGACAGCTGTGTTTCGCCCCAGATCTAACGTGGAGGGAAGGCATCCCCTCCAAACTGGGTTAAAACCTAATTGGAAGCCCCTGCCTTCCCTCCACGTCAGAACTGGGGCAACAGCCATGGACGCATCAGAACATGCGAAAATGGTGGCGGCTTCAAAATGGCAAATTCACTTCCGGGTTGCTTACATCGCTTCAAAACCGCTTCTAAAGTGAAATAATTCCAAATTCATTCCGATTTTCATCATATTCCGAAAAACCTAACTAGGCCTAGTATGCACACTGTCAGAAAAAAATGCAGCTGTCATAAAGATTGTTTGGGGTTTGACAATAATAATAATACATCATCTGTTTGGGGTTTGACAATAATAATAATACATCATCTGCAAATATGTTTACTTTATAGTAATCTACCATAAAGTAAATGCATCTATCCCGTTGAATAAATGCGGTTGGACAACACTTTAGTTGCCAGGGCTCAATGCTACAGAATCCTGGGAGTCATAGTTTGGCAGATAGGGCCAAAAACCTTGTAAAACTATAATTCCTGGAACTCCATAACAAGAAGCATTGACTGCTAAAGTGTCAAACTCAGGCCCGGATTAACACCTTTTTGCGCCCTAGGCCACACTTTGGAATTACGCCCCCTTTAAACCAACCTCTACCCCCCACACACCACTCAGACCCACACTTGGCTGGCTTTCGCCATGGTGCCTCCGGAGCAGAAGAGAAAGGCGAGTAGGCACCATCCTGCCACCTCCAAGGTCCCCATGCATTCCCACCGGCTGGAAAGCTCCGCTGTGCTCTGAAAGTCTCCTCGGGAGGCTTGGGGACAGCGCAGCGGGTGCAAACTCACTCCAAAGGCACGCACGAGAGAGAGAGAGAGAGAGAGAGAGAGAGAGCAAGAGAGGGAGAGATGTTCGCTTGGCGTGTGCTCCCGCAGACCGAGGGAGGATTCAAGTTGGGGTTTGTGCGGCTTTTGTTTGACTGCTCCCGAAGGCAGGAGAGCCAGACCCTGGCCTTGATTCTTCCCTCTCTCCCTTTGGCCAAGCAGCCCGCTTCGGTTTGGTCCGAGAGCGCAGGAGCGAGCCTGGGTTGGTGTGGTCTCGTGCGGGGGACCTGGGAGAGGTCCACCCAAGCAACGCCCTTTCTCTCCCCTCTCCTGCCCTCCCTCTCTTCCTTCTTTACTTTCTTTCTTTCTTTCCTCCTAGTTGCCTCCTTCTCCTCCTTCTCCCTTTCCTCCCACCGCCCTCTCCAGGACTCTGCCGCTCAGCTCTGGCTGCAGCCGGGGGAGCCAGGTGAGTCGCCATGGATATGGCTTCCCCGGGAGCCAGGAGGTCAGGCCAGCCAGAGAACTGCGGGCAGATCAATGGATCAATGCGAGGGCCCCGCCACAGCCCAGAGAGCGAGAGACGGAGGGGACGGAGCAGAGACTTTGCCGGGAGAAGGGGCGAGGAGGGGCATGAGAAAGGGGGAAAGAGGGGCATGGATCAGTTTGGGCTTGCGCCCCTAGGCCATGGCCTAGGTTGGCCTTATGGGTAATCCGGGAATGGTCGAAATGCATTAATTCATCAATAGATGCAACCTGTGGGTCTACAGTCAGCTACAGGCCCACTTGAGTTCCTTTTTGAGTCATTGCTGTCAGAAAAGTTACATTTGCTGATATTAGGTTTGTTGGTCTGCTCTTTGGTTTTGAAGGAAGAAAGGGATGTAGGGACAAAAAAAGACACACACAAAAGAGAGAAATCTAGGAGAAATGCAGAAAGTGAGAGAAGCCGCAACCTACTTGTTTGTCTTGTCCTTGCCTTTGCTAAAATGGTTGGGGAGAAAAAGCAGATTACAAATCAAAAACACTTGAGGGATGAGGGAGAGGCTTCGTTAATTAACCATCACGATAATGAACACAGCCCTCCGCCCCCAAAGTCCCACCTTTTCCTACCAATTTAGCTTGATAACAACCCTACAAGGTAGGTTTGGGGTGCATCGATACTATACAATGAATTTAGTTTGGCACCACTCTCAGTGCCATGGCTCTTGTATGCAATGTAATCCTGGGAGTTGTAGTTTAGAAAGGCACCAGCTCTCTGAAATGTTATAAGAAAATATTTCATGGGGAAGGAGCGGAATTTGCATTCAGAAGCGTAGACCCCCTTGTGTGTTTGCGTGTCAGGAGCGACTTGAGAAACTGCAAGTTGTTTCTGGTGTGACAGAATTGGTCGTCTGCAAGGACGTTACCCAGGGGACGCCTGAATGTTTTACCATCCTGTGGAAAGCTGGTCCCTGGGCAACGTCCTTGCAGATGACCAATTCTGTCACACCATAAGCGACTTGCAGTTTCTCAAGTCGCTCCTGACACACACACACATGTCCCTGCATGAGAAGCTGGATGGGAGCTCACCCCACTCCCAGGATTCAATCCTGCTGGCACAAGGGTTTAATCCATTGCACCACTGAGGGCTCCATGTTGACCCCCCTGTTGAGCTACTCTCTTGCAATGGGCAATTTCAGCTTCATCAGTAATGATTCATTTTCCCCTCCATCACCAGAATTTAATTATATGTTGTCTTTGGGTGCATCTTCAGTGTAGAATTAATGCAGTTTGATACCACCTTAAATGCCATGGCTCAGTACTATGGGATGCTGAGAGTTATAGTTTGATGAGGCACCAGAGAAGGCCTGGGCAATCATGGTTCTAAATGTACTTACAAAACTAAAGTTCTGGTGGTGAACACTAGGTGGCGCTGGTGATTTGCTTCTACAGTGTTGCTCAAGTTCTGGTGGTGAACACTAGGTGGCGCTGGTGCTTTGCTTCTACAGTGTTGCTCAAGTTCTGGTGGTGAACACTAGGTGGTGAACACTAGGTTCTGTCTTAAAAATTGCCAATAATGAAATAATAATGAAGTTTTGAAAGTTCTGTTAGAGTTCTGAAATGTTCACCACCAGAACTTTAGCAACACTGTAGAAGCAAAGCATCAGCGCCACCTAGTTTTCACCACCAGAACTTTAGTTTTGTAAGTACTTTAGAACCATTTAAAACCATGATTGCCCAGGCCTACTAAAGACCTTGCAAAACTACAACTCCCAGGATTCCACGACAGTGAAAGGGATATCAAACTGCACTGAATTTTACAATGTATTTGCAGAACGCTTCAATAAACGGGGAAGAATTGGGAGAAATGCAGTGTTGTGCTTTAGGGACTTAGAAACTTAAGTGCAAACTAAACTGTAGCAAGGCTGCACCAGAAGCATCATAATACCTGAATGGCAAACCGAGATGTTTTTTCTCCTTCCCTTTAGCTTTATCTCTGGAAATATAAACATATTAAATCAGTTTGGCTGCAATAGGAAAATAATAATAATAAATAATTTTAAAAATCCATTAACTTGGAACATGGGCTGTAAAAGAACGATGGGAGCTATGCCAATGGCTAATAATTATTGCTACACTATGTATCCCATTGTCCTTGATCTTTGGCTTTGGCTGCTGTGAACTGCAATCCATCAAGCTTTGAAAAATGAATGATTTTGCAACTCTGCCATATAGGGTCTGATTATTATTGGAACCCTAGACTGCAGAATACAGGGATGATGAATATACATAATTCAATATATAAATCATAGATGAATAGTTTGATTGGAAAACCACAGCAAACAGATTAGAAGAGAGAAGTCGATTAAACAAGGAGGGTGCCTCCACTGTAGAATTAATGCAGTTTGACTCCACGTTAACTCCACTCAATGCAATGGAATCCTGAGAGTTTCGCTTTCCCTGCCAGAGAAAGCTGGTTAGTGCTTCACCAAACTTCCAAGTTTTCCCATAGCAGAGTCAGTGCAGTTAAAATGGAGTCAAACTGCATCCATTTCCCTCTTCCTTCCTTCCTTTCTCCCCTTCACCCTTTCCTTCTCCTTCTCCTTCCTTTTCCCTCCCTCTCTCCCCTTCCTTCTTTCCTCCATTCTCCCTCCTTCCTTCCTTTCTTTCTCCCTTTCACACTTTCCTTCTCTCCTTCCTTTTCCCTCCCTCTCTCCCCTTCCTTCTTTCCTCCATTCTCCCTCCCTCTTCCTTCCTTTTTTCCTCTTCTGTTCTTTCCCCCCAAGTCTTCATTTCCTTCTCCTTCCTTTCTTTTCACTTCCCTCTCTCTCTCCTTTCTTTTCTTCTTTTCCCTTCATTATTTTCCTTTTTCCTCATCCCCTTTTCTTTCTTTTCCCCACCCTTTCCTTTCCTCCCTTCCCATTTCCTTGTCTTTCCCCTTCCTTGTCTCTCTCCTGCTATTCTTTTCTTCCTTTTCCATAGTTCGTTCTTTTCTTTCTTCCGCTCCTGCTCTTTCCTTTATTTCCTCTTTCTTTCTCCCTTCTTTCCTTCCTTCCTTCCTTCCTTCCTCTCTTCCTTCCCAGAGTCCTGAGCATGCCTTTTGCAGAGCCAGGTCTGAAGTGTCCGGTCATTCTGCCAGGGAAATCCTTTTCTCATAGTATGTACTAGCTGTACCCGGCACGCGTTGATATGCCCTATTTTGGAGATGCGAGGAAGTCTGAGTATGTAAGGGTTGGAGTTGTTGTTAGTTATGGTGTTGTTGGGGTCATGGCTGTGTTGTTGTGGGTTGTTTTGGTGGGTGGGATGTTGGAGTCCTGTGGAGTTGTTGTTGTGTGGTGTTGCTGGCGTTCTGCAGAGCTTGTGGATATACAATGTTTTTTGTCTTTCTGTCTGCTGTGTTGATGTAGAGGTTGATGCGTGTGTGGGTGGGGTACTTTGGAAGTGAGTGGGGGTACTTGAAATCCCATTATCCATGGTGTGTCCTCCTCTAATCTGCAGTCGGATGGAATGTGGGTCATGGGGTGCATTGTTTGCCAAGTTTGGTCTTTATCGGTCTTGGTTCTGGGACACAGTGGTCTGTGGGGAATGATGGGTTTTGAAGTAGTACAAATCCCATTATCCATGGAGGTACTTCAAGTCCCATAATCCATGGTCCACCCTCCTCCAAACTGTAGTAGAATGTAGCGTGGGTCATAGGGGCTCTGTGTGCCAAGGTAGGTTACTGTAAATTCAGGCCATACACAATGTCCCATGAGCTAAGGCCTAGTCAGGAACAGCAAGTTAATGAAGCCTTACTGTCAATTTAGGTCATACACAATGTCCAATGAGCTGAGGGCTAGTCGGGAGAATCAAGTTAATGAAGCCTTACTGTCAATTCAGAGCGTAATCAGCATTCCATTAAGTGAGGCCTAGTCAGGGAAATTAAGTTAATGAAGCCTTACTGTCAATTTTGGTCATGGTCTGTGATTTGTAGGGGTGTAAATTTTCTGTGGGAAGTGAATTGGGTGTTTGTGTTTGTGCCTCAATCCTTTGCCTTATCCTCCTCTGACAGTTTATTATGGGTCGGAATGTTCATGTTGGCTGGCCAGTACAGGAGTTATGCAAATCCGCCTTTATTGGCAGCTAATCATGTTCTCAGAATGTAGAGGCTGGGAGAGTCGTTGGCAGCCCCGGAGGATGGTGGGAATTGTATTTTTTTAACTCGTTGTTTTGGGGGCCTTTTAGGTTTTGGGGGGGGAAGTTTCTTTGCTACAAACGTACCTTGTCTGAGGCCTATTTCTGTTGGCAAGTTTGGTGTCTCTTCGTTGTAAGGTTTCTCTGTTTGGGACGGTCTTTCCATGACGACTCTTCCTTTATATATATAGATATATTATATGGCTCTCACTGAAATAAATTTCCAAATATTTTGCTTTCATGGCTCTCTGAGTCAAAAAGGTTCCCAACCCCTGGTCTAGGGGCTGGACAGAAATGTTAATTCAAAGCATCAAACAATAACCTAGGCTAGGCTTGAGAGCCTAAAGGTTATTGCAATGCCCAGCCATTTGGCAAACACCGGTCACCTTAATCCAGTCAACTAGACATTTCTTCATTGTTTCCTTGTTGCCCACCTCCCTTCCATCTCATTGGCTGAAATGGCCAAAGCAGGGCTTGGGCCGTTATTGGCTCTCCTGCTGGCTTGCTGACATCACAGCCAATCATAACAAAGCCAGATCGAGGGTGGGCATGGGAACTTTTGAATCTGAAAGCTGTAAATATTGTATCTCTCTGCCCAATGGGTATGTCCATTTGTTGGCAGATTATGGCAATCGTCATCCTTTCCAGCTGGAATGAAATAAAAACCTCGGTGGCTTTCTCAACTTGGTGAGATTTATTCTGGAATACTGGCTTCTCTTTCTCACCACGCAAAACCCACAATGGCTTGGGTCTCTCTCTCCACAGCCATTCTAAATTGCTCGACAACACAACCACCATCATCCCCCACCAGCATAGCCCCGCTCAAGTAGGAATTTTGCAGTATATTTTTGCAGCCCTAGATTTCCCCACTCGCATGCACACACACACAAAGAAGAGCATGAAAGGACATAAAAGGGGGAAAGAGCTGAGGTTGAGAGGTTGAACCTGTACCTGGAGACTCCACGGTCCTCGCTGTTGTGGCAAATATGGTGAAGAGAAGGCAAGAAAAACCATTCAGAACATGGGAGCCAAGGGAGCCAGGTCATAACTATATGAGTACTAGCTGAACCCGGCACGCGTTGCTGTGCCCTATTTAGGAGATGTGTGGAAGTGTGGGTATGTAAGGGTTGGAAATGATTTGGCAATGTGTTTTGTGGGTGTATATATGTGTATGTGTGTCTGTATGTGTGTGTGTATGTATGTGTATGTATGTGTGTGTGTTTGTATGTGTGTGTGTCTGTGTCTGTTGGTGTGTGTGTGTCTGTGTCTGTTGGTGTGTGTGTATGTGTGTGTGCATGTGTGTGTGTCTGTGTATGTATATGTGTTTGTGTATGTATGTGTATGTGTGTGTATGTATTTGTGTGTGTATGTGTATGGATGTGTGTGTATGTTTGTGTGTGTGTGGCTGTGTATGTATGTGTATGTATGTGTGTGTGTATGTATCTGTCTTTCAGGCGCGGCCGCTGGAACCGCGGGGGACACGGCGGAGGGCGGATCGGTGATCTCCGGGCCTGCCTCCCGCCCTGCCGCGCATGGCCAGCGTCATACGCGGCCTGCCCCTTTTTGGCTGTGCTGGGTGGCGTCAGGCCCCTTTTGGGAAGTCCCGCCTTTCGGACTACACTTCCCAGAAGGCCCTGCATGGCCACTTCCAGTTTATGCGGAGGTTTCTGGGAAGTGTAGTGCGGCGCCCCAGAGCTGCTCTGGGACCGGGGACGTGTGGGCACGGGCAAGGATGGCGAGGAGGCGGTTAGGGCGCCGCAGTTGTGGCTGCGAAGGTCCCGGTGAGTGGGGAGAGAGGGTGACGGGATGGGTTGGGGGGTTGGGAGGGAGTGGTCGGAGTGCGCCTGCGCGATTGCTCTCCCTCTTTACAGCGCTCGCGGCCAGCGCAGAACGGGAGGCAATGGGCGGTTTTTGGGGGCTGTTTTTGGGGGGGTTGCAAGGTAGGGAGGTGGGGTTTTTTGTGTTATGTATGTACCTCGTGGTCTGGGGAAACGTGTTTCGTGGGATTTGTGTTAGTGGGGTGTATAGTTTGGCCGTGCATAACGGACAACCCACGACCACTCGATTTATATATATATAGATACACCAGGGGTGGACAACCTATGGCCTGCAGGCCGGATCTGGTCCGGGAGCCGCTTCTGTGCGGCCTGGAGAGAAGGGCGTCGGGGGCGGGGCTAAGAGGAAGGGGTGCCACTCATTTCCACCAAATGCTAAGGATGCTGTCCAAGACCTGAACCAGTGCCTGGCCGCTGTGACTGTCTGGATGAGGGCGGGCAAATTGAAGTTGAATCCAGACAAGACAGAGGTCCTCCTGGTGAGTCGCAAGGCCGAACAGGGTATAGGGTTACAGCCTGTGCTGGATAGGTCACATTCCCCTTGAAGGCTCAGGTTCGCAGCTTGGGGGTCCTCCTGGACTCATCACTGAACCTGGAAACCCAGGTTACAGTGGTAGCCAGGGGAGTTTTCGTGCAATTAAAACTTGTGCGCCAGCTGCGCCCGCACCTTGGAAAGTCAGACTTGGCCAAAGTGATCCACGCTCTCGTTACATCCAGGATAGACTACTGCAACGCTCTCTACGTGGGGCTGCCTTTGAAGACTGATCGGAAGCTAGAAATAGTCCAACAAGAGGCAGCCAGGTTAATAACTGGGGCGGCATACAGGGAGCATACAAATCCCATGTTACGCCAGCTCCACTGACCGCCAGTTTGCTACTGGGCACAATTCAAAGTGCTGGATTTGGCCTATAAAGCCCTAAACGGCCCTGGGCCAATTTACCTGTCCGAACACATCTGCTCCTATGATCCATTACAGAGATTAAGATCCTCCGGGGAGGCCCTGCTCTCCGTCCCACCATTGTCACAGGCGCCATTGGTGAGGATGAGAGATAGGGCCTTCTTGGTGGTCACCCCCTGATGGGATCAGATCGGCCCCCTCCCTCCTGTCCTTCAGAAAGATGGTCAAAGCTTGACTGTGGGACCAAGCTTTCGGGACAGAGCAATAAAGCAGCAATAGCAAAGATTACCAGGCCGATTAGATTAGATGCAGATGACCAAGACGGTTTAAATGGTGTATTTTAATTATTGAGATTAATGTTTTTTTAATGTTTATGCATGCGTATATGAGTTCTCGTCCCGGCATTGAATGTTTGCTGTATATATGCTGTACTCCCCCTTGAGTCCCCTGAACTGTGTGGAAGGAGCCTAGGATTCAATGAGGCTCGATCTACACTGCTCTATATCCCAGGATCTGATCCCAGATTATCTTCTTATCCCAGATTATCTGACAATGTGTAGACCAGGGCTTCCCAGGAAGTCGATTGCGATCGATCAGTCGATCCCGGGACCAAAGGAGGTCGATCCCAGGATGGGGCGCTTCTCAGATGGGGCAGAGCCAGGCCATGCCAAGTCCCTCCCCCTCCCCCGGCTTTGGCACTCCCAGCAGCTTCTCCAGGCTTGAGGATGGCAGTGCCAAGCCAGTAGTGGCATAGCTAGCACAAGGCTGGCTTGGCATTGCCATCCTCAAGCCTGGAGAAGCTGCTGGGAGCTCCAAAACCGGAGGGGAGGGGGCGGAGCTTGGCGCACCTTGGCTCCTCCCCCCCTCTGGCTTCTGCTCTACCAGCAGCTTCTCCAGGCTTGAGGATGGCAATGCCAAGCCAGTGGTGGCATAGCTAGCACAAGGCTGGCTTGGCACTGCCATCCTCAAGCCTGGAGAAGCTGCTGGGAGCTCCAAAACCAGAGGGATGGCAATGACAAGCCAGTGGTGGCATAGCAACCTGGCTGCCATCCCAAGCCTGGAGAAGCTGCTGCTCTACCAGCAGCTTCTCCAGGCTTGAGGATAGCAATGCCAAGCCCGCGGTGGCATAGCTAGCACAAGGCTTGCTTGGCACTGCCATCCTCAAGCCTGGAGAAGCTGCTGGTAGAGCTGAAGCCAGAGGGGGCGGAGCCAGCTGCGCCAAGCCCCGCCCCACCCCTCCCCTCTCCAGCCTTGAAGAGGTAGGTAGATCTTTCTGACTTGGTTTTATTATAAGTAGCTCGCATGCTGAAAAAGTGTGGGCACCCCTGGTGTAGACTCATATTATCCGGCTCACAGGGCATAACACTGGCTGGATCTACACAGGGTTTCTATTGTGTCTTCCTGCCTGGCAGAAGTGGGGTTGAATTGGACGGCCTTTCAACTCTAGGATTCGACAGAAGGGAACACCAGGCCTAAATTTCCTATGGCTTAAATACCTGCCAACGGATTGGTACCCATCTTGGTTCTTACGCCGGATTCCTGTGGGTTTGCTGGATCCAAGCAGAGTGAGGGAAACACAGAACAAGGCGTCAACATTGGGACATTCGGGGGCGCAGACATCAGAATGGAACGGTCAACTTGCGTTGATCTCAACTGGGGGATTATCCCTGGGAGAGGGATTCATGCAGTAGAAGGGGGTCACAATCGGCATCCTGGATGGGACCCGAAAAGCGGCAGCCCAATCCAAATCATGTCACAATAAAAGAGGCATGAATAATTCACCTGGGCCAGATCGGATTCTGCTTCCAAGCTCCATCCCGGCTATTAATTTTTAACCGCAAACAGGGGATTGGGTAACGGGTTCGAGTGCCGGCTTTTGCATCCACCAAAGTCTGAATATGGAATTATGGGGTAAATTGAAAATACGGAACTATTTCAACCCAAATCCAGATTGGTGTAGCTCAGGCATGGGCAAAGTTTGGCTCTCCAGGTGTTTTGAACTTCAACTCCCAAGGCTATGCAAATGGAAAGCACTCGATTGACAGAGGAGAAAAAGGTGTGGATAATGTCCACCATCCTCCATTCATTTCAAGCTCATGCATCACTCCACACCCGCTTTACCCTTCGTAGTTTTCTTCGTCTTCACCCAAACTGCTCCAATACAGAAAATACAGAAAATAGATTATTCCAAAGAATCCAAGGATGTGATGCATCAGGGGAGAAATGCACCCAAACAGGAATCGACACACCAACATGCTTTGCAAACACACGCAAAAGCCAGCGCTATCATTTCTGTGAACACAATCCCTAAAATCTAAACCCTGAAACACGAATTGATAAATCGGATATGCTTCTTAGATCTAACTGGTCTTCCTTGGACATGTCTATAGTTCATATTTCTTATTAGTTATCATATTTTATTTTCAGTCTTGAACGTTTTCAGAAACTTTCCCCGAACAAAGAACCAACTGTTCAAAATGTTTGCTTTGGGTTTGATAAAATTAATATGATGTCATCTGCAAATACATTAACTTTATGTCCGTCCCCCCGTCCCCCATATGTATGCCTTGATTTTCCAATATTTTCCTTCTTAATTCTGCTAATGGTTCCTTTGCTAAAAGCAAAAAGAATAGGAGGAGGATCCACAACATTGTTAGGTTCATCTAGATATTGGGAATTGTTTGAACTCGACACCATTCACAAACACAGGACTTTTTGCATTCTCATAAAACTGTAGGGTTCCAGCCTGGTGGACTTGGGCAGACCCTGGGGGCTCCGGGCCAGGCACCAGCTGACCCGGGGGAGATAGAGGATGATGGGTGGCCTGATGCATTTGACACTACAGAAGAGAGCCTGCAATGAGATAATACATGGCTGGAGGGTTATGGAACCGCAGACGAATTTAGTGAAGATTCCATGGAATTAGACTCTGATGAATATGAAAGGCCAGGCGGCCTTGGGTCTCAGGAAAGAGTGTCTACTCCCTTCACAGATGGTGAGATGGGAGACGGGGAGTTTCCTGGTTCCCATTCTGATAGCGATGCAGCTGGGCGTGCTAATGAGAAGGAATTCAACAGGAGGGGCAGTATCTCGGCTTCTAGGAGAGATTGGAGAAAGGGGATGCGTTGGACGCACAAGAGTTAGTTTCCTATATCTATCCAGCCTGGGAAAGCTTTCATCAGATCTGAAGCTACCTTTAGCTTGATTCACGTCTCTCGATCCTGTCTCCAAGTTCTTGCTAACCACCGGGGCGGTTTGGATTCTGTTTCTATTGACCGCAGTTGCGGCCGGTCTCAAGTGCCACGTTTGACTGCTGGAGCGGTTGCTTCGCTTTGGAACTTTTTTTGGGATTCAATCCGCTTTGACTTTTACTCTGGACTAAGTGAACTCTTTTTGGATTGCTTTCTTTTTACCTCTTTGGACTATTTTTATCTTTTATTCTAAATAAAGAACATTTATTGCATTTGCCTGTGTGTGTGTGATCTAGGGGGGCTGCCTGGGTTCTGAGGTGCAACAAGAACTAATTTATAATTGCTACAAACCTATCTCCCACATTCATTTCTTTTACAATCTAAATCAGGCATGGGCAAATTTTGGCCCTCCAGGTGTTTTTGACTTCAACTCCCACAATTGTCCTGGATTGGAACCTGGCTAAACTGTAGGAAACAAAGGGTGGTAATAAACGGACATTTCTCTGGGTGGAAAGAGGTGAGAAGTGGCGTACCCCAAGGTTCAGTTTTGGGTCCGTTACTTTTTAATTTATTCACAAATGATCTGGATGTAGGAGTGAATTCTGAGGTAGCAAAGTTTGCAGACGACACTAAATTGTTCAGGGTAGTTAAAAATGAAACTGATTGTAAAGAGCTCCAGAAAGATCTCTCGAAATTGAGTGAATGGGCAACAAAGTGGCAAATGCATTTTAACCTAAACAAGTGTAAAGTCATGCACATCGGGGCAAAGAACCCCAACTACACCTACCAATTGATGGGGTCAAAGCTTTCCGAGACAAACCAGGAAAGGGATCTTGGGGTTTTGGTGGACAGCTCAATGAAGATGTCAACCCAGTGCGCAGCAGCAGTGAAAAAAGCAAATTCTATGCTTGGCATGATCAGAAAGGTAATCGAAAATAGGTCAGCAAATGTTGTATTACCTCTCTACAAATCTATGGTGAGGCCACATTTGGAGTACTGTGTACAATTCTGGTCTCCGCACCTCAAGAAGGATATAACGGAATTGGAAAAGGTACAGAAAAGGGCAACAAGAATGATCCAAGGGATGGAGCGGCTCCCTTATGAAACCAGGTTGCAACGCCTTGGTCTTTTCAGCCTTGAAAGACGGCGTCTAAGAGGTGACTTGATCGAAGTGTATAAAATCATGCATGGGATAGAAAAGGTGAATAAAGAAAAAAATATTTTCTTTGTCACAAAACACTAGGACTAGAGGGCACTCCCTGAAGCTCCAAGGTAGGAAAATTAGGACTAATAAAGGGAAATATTTCTTCACCCAGAGGGTCATTGGGTTATGGAACTCACTTCCAGAAGAGGTTGTGACAGCTGTCAGCCTGAACAACTTCAAGGCAGGATTAGACAGATTCATGGATACCAAGTGTATCGGTAGTTACTGAAAAGGACATTCAAGTGCCACCTCGGAGTTGGTTGAGGTAGGCAGGATTTCCCTGGGTACTGGTTGTGGGGGGTCGGGAGCAGGTCAGGGTTTTGCCCTCCCTTCTGCTCGAGATCCCCGTGTACAACTGGTGGGCCACTGTGTGATACAGAATGCTGGACTAGATGGGCTGAGGTCCGATTCAGCATGGCTCTTCTTATGTTCTTATGTTCTTATGTAATTCCTAACAGCCTACCGGCTGTTTTAACTAATCCCAACTCTGTCTAACACTCCTTCTCCTTCTCCTTCTGACACCCACAACCAACTTTTCTGACACCCAGCCACAAACTGCTGTCAGATTTCAAAACACCTCCTCTTCAGGGCATTATTATTTCTTTTTCCAAGTTAGGCTCCGCCCCCTTCCTGCTAGCCAATCCTAACTCCCTCATTTCCCTTCAGGCTGCTCTTTAGGCACACCCCCTTTTGGAAACGAGAATCCTAAAATGGATGATGCCCCCATGGCACCTCTTTAAGATGGCTGCCATTGTCTTGGGCCTACTTTTACAGGCTTTTCCTAGCCTTCCGGGTTAGGGAATCACTACACCCCGGCAGCCAGAGAGGCCTTGGGCAGCCCTGCAAAGGCTGCTGGGGTGAGGTGGGGAAGCCAGCCCTGGCCAATCCAACCAGCGGAAGGGCCGGCTTCCCCACTGGAGCCCGCGGACTCACTGTTTCGCAATTATGGTTTAATTTAATTCTAAACCCTAACCGCGAAACAGTGAGTCTGTGGAAAGCGAACTGCAAAACAGCGAGGGAACACTGTAGTTTGAAACTACTTGAACAGCCATGACTCCGTGCTAGGGAATCAATGGGAGTTGTACTTTAGTGAGGAACATCTCCCATAGGTTTGAACCATGGAACTCAAAATGGTATCAAACTGTATTAATTCTACAGTATAGACGAGCCCATCACTATTCCCAAAGAGGTTCGGTACACATATCTCAGGGCTGGTATTACTTTGAACTATGATGCATTCAACATGGTATGGGGGTGATGACCTCTAAAGCTTCCTCTCTTCTAGGATCCTGAGAAACAGCTCAGTGAAGCCCATCACCCCATTGAAGAGCCCATCTGTTGGCTCTTGCAGTGTCATTTAGGCAGTATTTGAGTTCAGGGAGATGTTGTTTTCCCTCCTGCTGGGGCCAAGAGATTAGCTGACTAATAAGACGTATTTTTCTAAAGAAGTTGGAAGCACCGGCAGCAAAGGACTCTTTAATGAAGTCTGCCGACGCTCTGTTCAAAGAACGCAGAGACGGGCGAATCCTCCAAACATCACGTTGTGAATAATGGCACACTCAAGAAGCAAAGCTTGCCTGCAAAAGGCCTTGGGGATGTACTTAATGGAGTGTGCTCCGCTAGTGTTGTTGTTGTTGACTTACAATGATCCTAAAAATGAGAAATATGCCTCCTCTCAAGAGACACAGATGGCATCTATACTGTCTATATCAGGGGTATCCACACTTTTTCAGCATGCGAGCTACCTTTAATAACAACCAAGTTGCAAAGATCTACCTGGCGCATGCGCTTCTGCTGCCGCGCTCTCTCCCGCCACCATTTTCCGTCGGTGCGGGGCTTCTTTGGCCAATGAGGCTTTAGTGCGCGGGCCCTGGCACTCATCTCTTGACATGGTGTGGTGACGTGACCGCCCATTGGTTGCTCCTGGGGGGAGCAGGAGCAAGGCGAAAGCGTGCGCAGGGATAGGATGCGAGGCTGCGGGAGTGAGTGAGTGAGTGTGTGTGAGAGAGAAGGCCTCACCGGAGGAGGATGGCCCCTGTGGTGGGGCTGCAGCTGACGAGCACGCCCTCGACGCCGGTGAGTGAAGCCTGGACGGGACCCCAGTGCCGAATCCTATCCCTGCGTGCGCCTTCCCCTTGCTCCACCCCCCCCCCCAGGAGCAACCAATGGGCGGTCACGTCACCACACCGTGTCAAGAGACGAGTGCCAGGGCCCGCCCACTAAAGCCTCATTGGCGGAAGAAGCCCCGCACGGGCAGAAGAAAGCCCTGCGTGGGTTGAAGCTGGCGGCGAAAGTGCGCGCATGGCGGCGAGTGTGTGCAAGAGGGGTGTGCGCATGCAGCACCCCATCCTGCTGCGAACTACCTCAGATGGGCTCGCAATCTACTCGTCGACTTCCTGGGCAGCCCTGGTCTATATAATGCAGTTTGAATCCACCTGGACTACTATGGCTCAAAGGTATGGGACCTTGGGAGTTGTGGTTTTGCTTTAGCTTTCTCTGCCAAACAGTGCCGGTACCTCAGCAAACTACAACTCCCACAATTCCACAGCTTTGAGCCATGGCCATTAAAGTGGTGTCCAACTGCATTCATTCTACAGATCAGCAAATGTCCCAAGGGCCATCTAGACGAGTGTTTCCCAAACTGGTCTTCCAAATTGTTTGAACTTTAGTTCCCAGAATCCCTGATCATTGACCAAGGTAGCGGAGGCTTCTGGGAGTTGAAGTCCAAAGTTTCCAGGATGACTTGAGTTTGGGAATCATGGTGTCAACTGACTTTCTGTGAAGGACGACATAGCCAAAGCTTGCTTGAAAGGTGCCCAATTGGACCTCTGCCTGAATACCTCCACTAAAAGAATGCATTACCTTCTGAGAAGCCTGTCTCTCCACCAAATACCTTTGGCCATCAGGAAATTCTTCCTAATGTTAAGGTGGAAGAACTTGAACCCATTGTGTCCTACTATCAGGAGCACCAAAAAACAAGTTTTCACCTTTCTCAATAAGACGTCTTTCACAATATTTAATCATGGATGTCATGTCCCCTTCTCTTAGCCTTCTCTTAGCTCAGGGCTGTCAAACTTATGCTGGCCCAAGGGCCGGAATTCTGGTGAGTGATCACCTGGGGGCCGCAGTGGGGGGCGTGGCTGCTCGTGGAGGCGTCCTGCTCGGCCTGCCCCTTTTCGGCGGGGCTGGGTGACATCCTGACGTCATCTAGCCCCGCAGAAAAGGGACAGGATGCTGGCGTGGACGCCCGGCGTCCTATCCCTTTTCGGCAAGGCTGGGTGACGTCCTGACGTCACCTAGCCCCGCAGAAAAGGGACAGGACGCTGGCGAGGCGTCCTATCCCTTTCTGTGCAGCAGGGTGACATCCTGGCGTCACCTAGCCCCGCAGAGAAGGGACAGGACGCTGGTGCGGCGTCCTATCCCTTTTCTGCGTGGCTGGGTGACGTCCTGACGTCACCTAGCCCTGCAGAAAAGGGACAGGGCGCTGGTGTGGCCCTATCCCTTTTCTGCGTGGCTGGGTGATGTCCTGATGTCACCTAGCCCCGCAGAAAAGGGACAGGACGCTGGCACGGACGCCCGGCATCCTAACCCTTTTTGGCGAGGCTGGGTGACGTCAGGCGTGGCGCCTGCGCCGAGGAGGAAGAGGTGGAGGGAAGCCGGGGCCTCTGCCTCCACCTCTTCCTCCTCAGCGCCGGCGCCACGCCTGACGTCACCCATCCCCGCTGAAAGGGGCGAGCCGCGCAGGACGCCGGGCATGCGCGCCAGGGTGGGAGCGGCCCCGCCCCGTGAGCAGCCCTGCCCCGTGAGTGATTTTTTGGTGATTTAATTAATTAGAAGCGGAGGTCTTGCGGGCCGCGTCTAGGGGGCTGGCGGGCCGTGTACGGCCCGCGGGCCGCCAGTTGAGCAGGCCCGCCTCAGCTAAACACCTAACACTCTCTTAGACACTCTTCGTAAGGGGTCATGGCTCCTAGGCCTTTGACCATTTCTAATGGACACCTTCGATCCTGTCCAACATCTTAAATTGCTTTGCTCAGAACTGGGTGCAGGGTTGTCATTCCAGGTGAGATCAGACCAAAGCAGAAGACAACCGGGCTATGACTTCCTTCCATCTAAACACTATATTCCTATGGATGCAGCCTAGAATGGCATTGGCTTTTGAGGTGCTGCATCACATAATTGGCTTGTGTTTTACTAAAACTCCTAGATCCCTTTCACGTGGACTGTTGGTATGATTCCCCTCGATCTACACTCTATACTAGGGGTGGATATCTCCAGTTTTAAATACTTTGACATCCGTTAATTTTCATATTTAAAATGGATTTCAAAGTTTTTTGTCCCTCGGGGCCCAACCCGGAAGTGTAATTTCTATACCGAACCTGGGTGCCGCCATTTTTGTAAAAGTCACGTTATTAGGTCGTTTTTCCCCCTCAGTTCTCAACTCGCGAGAGGAGACTGGAGGGCAGCAGCCCCCTCCTTTCTCCTCTCGCAGCAGCCCCTTCCTTTCTCCTCTCGCAGCAGCCCCTTCCTTTCTCCTCTCGCTCCTCCTCCCCTGCCAGGATCTAAAGCGCATCAAGGCTTGGCACGGTTTAGATCTTGGCAGGGGAGGAGGAGTGAACTCAAGGCTTGATGCGCGTTAGTTCTTGGCAGGGAAAGAAGTGCGGGCACCTCCTTCCCTGCTGAGAACTAACAGGAAATAATAACAAATTTTCGTTAATAATTATGTTTCAATTACAAAATCTATTGAAAATATTTTGGATTAATTTCTATACCGACCCAGCAACAAAGATCCCCCCCCCCCGAGTTTAAAATCAATTTTTTTATGGATCAACCACCCCTACTCTATACTTCTATTGATGCAGCCTAGAAAGGCATTGGCCATTTTAGCTGCTCCTTCACACTGCTGGCTCATGTTCAGCTTGTGGTCTACTAAAAGTCTATAATATGATTCCATCCCATCAACTAGACACTCTACTCCTATTGATGCAGCCTAGAATCCCATTGGCTTCTTTACCTGCTGCAACACACTTCCGTTAGATAGATAATGCATTGTTAAACAGGAATGTATTGACTGTAACCCTATTGTGAAATACTGGTGGAAAATACCATTCTAATGGACATGTGGTCACACACTTACAGAAGGGTTAAGTGGGTGATGATGTGGAACTCGTGGGACATGCTGAAGAAGCTGAGTTATGACCATGTGACAGGCATGATAAGGGTTTCATCATTCACTTTTGATCCTGTTTGATGGCGAGAAGAGGGCAGGAAGTGTGTGTTCCTTCTCTTGCCATGATTCTCTTGCTTCTCGCCATACATTTGTTGCTGATATCTATTACCTACATCAGGGCTGTCCAACTGGTTGCCCGGGGGGCGTATATGGCCCCCAGCCCCTTCCCTGCGGCCCCCTAAGCCTTTTAATAAAAAATAAAAATAAAAAATTAAATTAAATAATAATATTTTAAAAAATTACCCACTTCCGGGTTCCGGAGCAAGTATCGCGAGACTATGGAAGCCACACGGGATTTCGCTCTCAATGCGAGATCACGCCTGCGTTGAGAGCGAAATCCCGTGTGGCTTCCGTAGTCTCGTGATACTCCTGTTGCCGAAATCTCGGCTACTTAATCCCTGCGGCCCATGCAGACGCGATTTGGACCTTCTCGGCTACTGCCTCGGTCGGTCGTCGCCTCTGCTCGTGGTCCGGCTACTCCTGGATCCTGCGAGTTTGGGAAGGTAGGCTAACCTTATGTATTCCCTCCCTGCATTTCCCCTTAGTAAAAGATTATATTTGATTGTATGGATGCCTCTTATGAGAGCTGGGGGCGGGGTGGGGGAGGAGCCAGGGCGGGGGCGGAACTGAGGGCGGGGGCAGACCCTTCGGCCCCCCAGGTCATCAGTAACTGGAATTCAGGCCCCTGGGCCGGTAGAAGTTGGACAGCCCTGACCTACATCATGAATATATCTCTCCCTATGCCGTTGACTGATAGGACATCAGGGGATTCTGGCGTGTGTGTATATAGCTGTACACAAAGCAACATGTCAAGTTTAAAAGCCTCCACTGTGAGTTTGAATGAAAATTGAGTCAAAGAGTTTTCTTAAACAGTGAGTGACACAATAATATTGCACAGGCTGTGCAATAAAAACTCTTCTGACAACTGATAAAGGATTCTGAAATATATGGGTTTATTTTTCCTGGCTTGCCTCTGAGAGAATCAGTTTGGTGTACAGAGTATTTAGGAAGGGTGTGATTGTCAGGAGCAAACTACAAATCACACATCTATCCTGCTTCAACAATTTTCGGCTTATGTTCATATTGTTGAGACTGTTTAAAATGTAGTGGGAGATTTTAATATTGATTGTGTATGTTTTAAAGCTTGCCATTTGCTATGTGCCTACAATGTGCTATGTGTGTATGCAGGGAGCTGTCCAGCATTCATTGAGTTAATGCAGTGGTTCCCAAACTTTTTTGGCCTACCGCCCCCTTTCCAGAAATTTTTTTACTCACCGCCCCCCTAGAAATTAATTTTTTAAAAATATTAATAGCAATTAAACAGAAAGATATATTTATTAATATTTCTACCTTTTTCGTAAAATATAATAAAGAAAGTTGTAAATTAGAAACATTTAAGTTTGAAATTATGAAATTATTTATTGAACTTAGAATAGAAAGGTAATACAAAAAAAAAGTTAAAACATTTGAAATCATCTGAATGAGAAGGTTTGAAACCACTGAGTTAATGTATCAAAGAGCCACTATGTGTAGAAAGTATTGCAATGATGTATTTCTGTTTCCTGATTAATGAGACCGGACTTTGTGTCATAACTGTGGGAATGTCTGGAGGCCTGGCTTGTAACTGGTAACAGCAGAAGCCAGCGCCATTACTTCTCATGCTGCGTGCTGGAGAGATCGGATGATTTAGTTCAGGGGTGGGCAATTATTTTTTCCAAGGGGCCACACGAGAGCCAAAAATATTATGGAGGGCCTCACCTAAAGGCTGAACTACATTCTAATCTACATAATGTATTTATTTATTTACTATATTTGCTATATATTACACATCATTAATATTAACATATTAATATATCAAGAAATATTCATATATTATTAGTATTAATATCATAATTATTATATTATAGTATATATATAGACATTATAATATATTGAAATTATAATATAATATAACTATATTATATTATTTATTATATGATTATATTATTATCATAAAATTATTATAAAATAATAATAAAAACCACTAAAATAAAATAAAGTGAAATTCAAGAAGACAAGGTGCGAACCAAGATAGAGGCTGACATCCTCAAGGGAGGAAGGATCCCAAGATGGAATGGCCCAATGGACCCAGCCCAGAGGATGGCAAAGCGGCCGCGCAGAACAGAGCAGAGCAGCAGATGATCGGAGGCTGCAGGCCTCTGCCCGCTCTCGCCTCCAGCTGTTCCCCAGCTGATCGCCCTGCCATGGAGTGCCTGCCATCCCGGCAATGGAGCGCCTGCCATCCCGGGAGGCGATCTGGACCTGCAGCGGGAGCAGTCGGCGACCTGAGGCAGCTGATCGCCCAGGCGACCCAGAAGACTTGATCAAGTCTTCTGGGTCGCCAGGGCGATCAGCCGCCGCAGGTCGCCGATTACTCCCACTGCAGGCCTGGATTGCCTCCCGGGATGGCAGGCACTCCAAAGCCGCCGCTCCTCCGATTGTTTTCCGGAGCGGCGGGCTGTCTGCCGACGCAGGCCCCACAGCCCGCATGGGATAGCGGCAGCGACACCCCTTCCTCTTGGCCCCGCCCCGGACACCCTTCTCCCCGGGCTAGACAGAATCGGCTGCCGGGCCGCATTCGGCCCACAGGCCGTAGGTTGCCCAGCTCTGATTTAGTATGCGGTCTGTATATAGCTGTAAATAAACAGTTGATAGTTTTATGGCTGCGATTTCGTCAGACCTTTTAATCACCGGGAGCAGTGTGTGCCACAGCTCCAAAACATATTATTATTATTATTATTAAACTTTATTTATACCCCGCCACCATCTCCCAGAAAGGACTCGGGGCGGCTTACATAAGGCCAAGCTCAACAACACAGCAATAAAAACAACAACACAGCAACAAATAAAAACAATACAATCAATAAAACATTTGAGGTCTACTAAAACTCCTACATCTCTTTCACACCCCCTTTTTCTCTTCCATCTTAAACACACCCACTTTCCTCAAGTGATCCTCATAATACTTGGTTTCCAGAACTTTTGACCATTTCAGTCGCCCTTCTCTGGGCACTTTCCGCCTTGCCCATCTCTGTCTTGATTTGTGGTGCCCAAAACTGGAGGCAGAACTAACAAAAAAGGCTGAGCGGTGCATTTTTGCCTCCCATTTCCCCACTTGGATATAGCTGAGAAAAAGCACAATCCCGCAAGGGCACACAGCACTGCAAACACACTTTTTGAGACGTTTCACACTTTTTGAGACGTTTACACAATTTCCGTAAACAGCAATGAAGTTCCAAGTCATTCCAAAGCACAAAATAAAACCATGATTTCCATCCTTTCCACATTTCCTTCGACATTTCTTCCTTCACCGACTGGAAGAAATGCACACATTTTGTGTAAACTTAGCCTTGGGTGTGAATCCAGATCTAGGGTGCATCCCCATTGTGGAATTAATGCACTTTGGCACCATTGCCATGGCTGAGTGCAATGGAATCCTGGGAGTTGTAGTTTCGTGAGGCACTAACACTCTTTGGCAGAGAAGGCTAATGGCCTTGCAAAACTACAACTCCCTGGATTCCACAGCACTGGCAGTTACAATGGGGTCAAACTGCATTGATTCGGTAGTGTAGATGTGGACTTAACGGTCTCCAACACAGCACTGCAAACCATGTACCTTGCATTGAGGGACCCTTGGCTGATGGTGTCCCCCTCACCCAAAAGCTCATCATCGCTATGGTAAAACATCTCGTCTTCTTCTTGCCTGCAAACAATGAGCGGCAACAGATATGCTAGGAATTACAATTATCCAGGAAAATAGCATTGATAAGGACCCACAGTAGCATTGTTTATAAAGCCACCATCCATGGAAGGGCTTCCATATTATGTGCCCAGAAATTATGGTGACACCCAGTGCCAAACCCTTAGAACACCCTCTTAAACAACCATCGCCAGTGTTGTATGTCAGCCTGTTCAGCCTGTGATTGTGTTTAATGATCAGGTTGCTTTGGGTGATGGGATTGACTATGTTGTATCTAATGATCAGGTTGCTTTGGGTGATGGGATTGACTATGTTGTATCTAATCATCAGGTTGCTTTGGGAGATGGGAATGACAATGTTGTTCATGTTCAAGTTGATTCCTCTGATGGGAATGGGGATGCTGTCTATGTGGATGCTCCTGAAGGGAATGGGGACGATGGGCTGTCTCCTGGGCCTGGTTTTAGAGACGTGGAGCCTGAATGCAGTTCAGTTGATGGCTTAGACAGGCTTGTGCTGCTGCAATGAAAATCTCAAGGTCTTGAGCCTGGAAGAAGCTCTGAGCTACAGTCACAGGCTCAGTTATCTCCAGGTGTAGAATTTAATGAGGCCTTGAATAAACGAAGAGCTTTCAACCAGCAGAGACAAACAAATGAGAATAAAGGTACTCAGACAGATTACAGCAGAAGCTCGTAGACCAGCGGTTCTCAACCTGGGAGTCGCGACCCCCAAGGGGCTCGCCAGGCCATTTTCCAGGGGTCGCAAAATTGCCTCGGTTGGCCCCAACCCCTCTGTCAGCTCCTGTGCGAGCCAAATAGCCAAGCGCTCCTGGTTGGCTCCTCCTCCTCTTCCCACAGGACTGCAAGGAGTCAGGAGGAGGAGCTTGGAGGCAAAGCCGCATGCGGGAAAAAGCATGCGGCTTGGCCCTCGCTCCCTGCCAAGCTCAGAAGAGGCAAGGGTTGAGCAGAAGGTTCCCCGTCATTCACCTCTTGCCCCCACTGGGCTCGGAAGGGATGAGGGGTGAGTGCAAGCCCCCCCCCCCCCGCATGGCCAAGGCTATGGTAGTCCTATATGCCAAGTTTGTTTCAATTCAATTGTTGGTGGAGCTCAGAATGCTCTTTGATGCCTGGGGAACTATAAATCGAGAGAGAGAGAGCGAGCGCGCGTGCTAGAGAGAGAGAGAGAGAGCGTGAGAGAGTGTGTGCGCTAGAGAGAGACAGAGCATGCGAGAGAGAGCGCGAGAGACAGAGCGAGACGGAAGGGACAGAGCAGAGTTTTGCTGGGAGAAGGAGCAAGGAGGGGCATGAGAAAGGGGGAAAGAGGGGCTTGCGCCCCTAGGCCCCGGCTTGCGCCCCTAGGCCTTATGGGTAATCCGGGCATGTCGCAGATGCGTTTGGTGGGGACGAGAGACAGGGCCTTCTCGGTGATGGCCCCTCGGCTGTGGAACGCCCTACCTAGGGAGATGAGATCGGCCTCCTCCCTGTTGTCTTTCCGAAGGTAGGTGAAAACCTGGCTTTTCGAACAGGCTTTTCTGAGCACAGCATAGCTCTATGAATGTATGGAATGACCCGATGATGAATTGAATGTTATCACGACATGGTTAATGCTCACGATAACGTTTTTATGCTGTAAGGTTTTTTAATGTTTTGTAATATTTTAAAATTTAATTTTATACTGTATATTAATGGCTAATGCTTTCTTAGTTGTTTTTAATTGTTACTGTGCTGTGGCATTGAATTATTGCCATTTGTAAACCGCCTTGAGTCGCCCTTGGGCTAAGAAGGGCGGTATAAACTCTGTATTTCTACAAAATATTGAAAGTTTGAATATATTTTTATCTCTCTTAACCAGCAGGGTGAATGCAAGGGAAGATACAGTTCCAACTTCAATAGAGCGTGGCAGTTTAACTGCACCAGTAGCCACTAGAGGGCGGCATCTACAAACTGAATCACTGGGATAATCAGAACCACCAAGGACATATCACTATCTACAATGTAGAATGAATCAAGATTGAAAACAACAAGGCTCAACACAATAGAAATAAAGTCATTGGGACCCACTTTAACCACAATGGCTCAATGAGGTTGAATCCTGGGAGTTATAGTTTTACAAGGACTTTTCATCTTGTCTGCCAAAGTGTTCCAGTGCCTCAGTCAACTACAACTCCCAGGATACCGTGGCCAAGTCATATACTATACCACTAGCTATGCCCTGCCACGCGTTGCTGTGGCCTATAGTGAGAATTTTTGAAGTAGAGGTAGATATCTGGACTATTATGAAAGAGAGGCACCTACTTCTTCCTTCCCCCCTTTTTCTTCCCCTTTCTCTCCTTTCTTCCTTCTTTACCTCTTTCTTTTATTCCTTCTTTCACTCTTTGGTTTCATCCTTCCTTCCCTCTTTCCTTCCTTCCCTCCCCCTTTCTCTACTTCTTCCTTTGTCTCCTTTCTTCCGTTCCTGTTTCCTTCCTTCTTTCACTTTTTATTTCCTTTTCTCCTTCCTTGCTTCTTTACCTCTTTCTTCCTTTCCTTGCCTTTTTTCCCTTTCTACTTTCTCTTCTTCCTTCGGTACCTCCTTCCTTCCTTCCTTCTTTCCCTGCCTCATTCTCTCTTTCCTTCCTCCCCCTTTCCCTCTTTCATTCCTTCCTTTTTCCCTCCCTCCTTCCTTCTCTCCTTCCTTCCTGTCCGTTCTCCTTCCTTCCTTCTTTACCTCTTTCCTGCCTTTCATTTCCTTTTTCTTTCCTTTCTACTTCCCTTCCGGAGAAGGGTGGGTCCAGAGCGGGAAAGGGGCAGGGCTGGAGTAGGGAGGTGGAGCGAGGGACAGGGCCTCTTCTTGCCCCTCCACCACATTCCCCTCCCCTTGCCTCAGGGATGGGGCTGGAGTAGGGGATGGGGCTGAAGCTGGGGGTGGGGCCTCTTATTACCCCTCCACCACATCCCCCTCCCTTGCGAAAGGGAAAGAAGAAAGGAACGAATGCTAGAGGGAAGGAGGAGGGAATGTGGTGAGGGAGAGGGGGCGGGCCCATAGTGGGACAACGGAAGATCTGTATTTTGTTAATTTAATGAATTTTGAGGGGTTATTTGGGGGGATTTTTATCGTTGGTCACACCTTGCGTTGTGAGATGTTTTGCTGCCAAATTTGGTTTGTATTGGCCCCGTAGTTTTTTTTTGTTTTTCAGGTACTCATGATGACAACAGCATTTTTATATATATAGATTATACTGTAATATTATTAATAATATTACATATAATTTATTTATTTACTTCATTTCTTTTTTTCTTTTCTTTAAACAAATTTTTATTTTATTTTAACACACACAAAAAAACATACCAAACACTCACAGAACATTTACTTCATTTCTATTACACCCTTCACACCACGCAGGGGACTCAGGGCGGATTACAATGTACACATTACATTTAGATACACAAACACACACAGAGGCAATTTAACACCTGGCCACCAGGGGGAGCTGTCGCACTCCTTCATTCCTCAGCGTGTTTCCTGGCGATCTTTTTATGGCCTCGTAAATCAGTTACATTTAGCCTCCCCCACTAAGTGGTACCTTAATTTCCTACTTGACAGATGCAACTGTCTTTCGGGTTGCAAAGGTCGACAAAAGGCTACACAATAGGTCGAGAGCCCACCTCGACCCGGGCAGGCCTCGAACTCATGACCTTCTGGTCAGCAGAGATCTTATGCAGCTGACACCCAGCCAGCTGCGCCACATTCCTGGTGCTATATTATATAATTATAATATCATATTATTATTATTTTATATTGTATTATATTATAATATTATAAATATTATATGTATATACAATATATTACATTCTATTATTCGCATAGCACAGGAGACAAGATGGAACTGTCTTCCTGGGTCCGCTCTCTTCACAATTTATATCCACAATATAAATTCACATTGAAAACTACATTAAAAACAAACAAACATGAAAATAGTAATATATCTATATTTCTTGCATTTGTGTTTCCGGCACAGGAAACAGTGTGATTGGTACAAATCACAGGAGGCAGGGTTCTCCGGCTTTGGAGAGCTCCGTATTGTATTTCAATAATGTATAACCTAAAAGGAATTAGGAATCATTTCCTCTCATCTAAACTCGAGGATTGAAACCATATATTGGATTGATCTTATCGGTGAACTTGTTCCTTTAGGCAATTTGCAGGGCTTGAATTATCCTTCCCAACGAGGCCAAAACGAACGCTTTTCCCATTTTTCAAATTCGTTTTGCAAATCAGAGCCAGCATGTTCTTGGCAGATAATGAAAGGCCTGCGATAACCGCTGCCTGAATAATTCCCCAAAATGGGTTCAGACTGAAATTAACTTCAACTCTTGCAACTCTGCGACTGGATTGACACCGTAGAATTAATGCAGTCTGACGTCACTTTAGCTGCTATCACTCAAGGCTACAGAACCCTGAAAATTGTAGTTTTACAACAACAACAACAATCTTTATTTATACCCCGCCACCATCTCCCCAATGGGGACTCAGGGCGGCTTACATGAGGCCAAGCCCAACAGTGCATTACCATAAAATAATAGAAAACAAAACACAAAACAGCAACACAATGAGGTAAATAAATCATTAAAATGCTCTAAACCAGTGTCCGGTTTTAATGGATTCGTTTCAATTGGTTCAGCTCGAGGATGTGGACAAGATCCTTGGAGAGGCGAGGCCCACTACATGCATCCTAGACCCCTGCCCATCCTGGCTGATAAAGGAAGCCAGAGGGGGTTTGGCAGAGTGGGTGAAGGTGGTGGTTAATGCCTCCTTACAGGAGGGCAAAATTCCAGCCAGCTTAAAGCAAGCTGTGATAAAACCGCTGTTGAAAAAACCATCACTGGACCCCACTCAATTAGTGAACTATCGGCCAGTTTCCAATCTCCCCTATTTGGGCAAAGTCATGGAACGTGTGGTGGCTTCGCAACTCCAGAGGTTCTTGGTAGACACTGATTATCTTGATAATCACAGTCTGGCTTTAGGCCGGGACATGGTACTGAAACAGCCTTGGTCGCCTTGGTAGATGATCTACGCCGGGAACTCGACAGGGGGAGTGTGTCCCTGTTGGTTCTGCTGGACCTCTCAGCGGCTTTCGATACCGTTGACCACGGTATCCTTCTGGGTCGCCTTGCAGACATGGGGCTTGGGGGTACTGCTCTGCAGTGGCTCCAGTCCTTCCTGGAAGGTCGTACCCAGAAGGTGTCATTGGGTGACACCTGTTCGGCTCCACAGCCGTTGTCCTGTGGAGTCCCTCAGGGTTCAGTTCTGTCCCCGATGTTATTCAACATCTACATGAAACCGCTGGGAAAGATCATTCAGAGTTTCGGAGTAAGGTGTTATCTGTACGCAGATGACGTCCAGATCTGTCACTCCTTCCCACCTGTCACCAAGGAGGCTGTCCAGACCTTGAACCGGTGCCTGGCCGCTGTGTTGGACTGGATGAGGGCTAGCAAATTGAAACTAAATCCAGACAAGACAGAGGTCCTCCTGGTCAGTCGCAAGGCCGAACAGGGCATAGGGTTACAGCCTGTGTTGGATGGGGTTACACTCCCCTGAAGACGCAGGTTCGCAGCTTGGGAGTGATCCTGGATTCATCGCTGAGCCTGGAACCCCAGGTCTCAGCGGTGGCCGAGGAGCTTTTGCACAGTTAAGACTCGTGCGCCAGCTGCGCCCGTACCTTGGGAAGTCTGATCTGGCTACGGTCGCCCACGCTCTGGTCACATCCCGAATAGATTACTGCAACGCACTCTACGTGGGGCTGCCTTTGAAGACAGTTCGAAATTGCAATTAGTCCAGCGGGCGGCAGCCAGATTGCTAACGGGAGCTACATACAGGGAGCATACCACCCCTGTTGTGTCAGCTCCACTGGCTGCCGGTCCAATTCGGGCTCAATTCAAAGTGCTGGTTTTGACCTTTAAAGCTCTATACGGTTCTGGCCCAGCCTACTTGTCCGAACGCATCAGCCGCTATGTCCCACCTCGTAATCTAAGATCATCCGGAGAGGCCCTGCTCTCGCTCCCGCCACGTCTCAGAAGAGGCTGGGGGGGACGAGGGAGAGGGCCTTCTCGGTGGTGGCTCCCCGCCTGTGGAATGCGCTTCCTATGGATGTACGATCCACCACATCCCTCCTGGTCTTCAGGAAAAAAGTAAAATCCTGGCTGTGGGACCAGGCATTCGTACACCAGCACAAGGCAGCATTTTAGATTGGTTTTTAATGGAAGTGGGTGATTATAGCCAATGTTTTTATGGACTGAACATTGTTTTAATCCAGAGTGAATGTGTATGGTGCTAATGTAGTTGTATTTTAATGTATTTTTAATGTATTTTAATTGTTGAAGGGTTTGGGGTTTTATATTGTGATTATGTGGGCATCGAATTGTGCCGTACTGTAAGTCGCTCTGAGTCCCCCTTGGGGGTTGAGAAGAGCGGGTAAAATCCTGAAATAAATAAATAAATAAAAATGACACAAAATGACACTCTAACACAGTAATACATATAGTTAATATGTTTTCAAATGTATTTATACACTCAGTGTGAAACCTGGGCCTGTTTTGATGAACCCAACATAGATATGACTTCCTCTCACATATTTATACATGGTTATCATGTCTTCTCTCAGCCTTCTCTTCTTCAGGCTAAACATGCCCAGCTCTTCAAGCCGCTCCTCATAGAGCTTGTTCTCCAGAATTTTGTGAAATTTCACCCTGAGTGAAACTTGCTTCCAGTTAACTATGGATGTCATGAAGCTGTTATAAACAGTTCCTTGTGGGGGGGGGAGGCAACTCTCGAAAAATCCAGTAAAATAGTAAATAAATAAATAAATTCCAAGCGGAGAGGCTCAATTCGTTTCTTGGAAACCTATGAGGGGGCTGCTAGGAGGGGGGAGAGTGCCAATTTGCATACCACCCCCCTGTTGTGTCAGCTCCACTGGCTGCCGGTCCAATTCCGGGCTCAATTCAAAGTGCTGGTGTTGACCTTTAAAGCTCTATACGGTTCTGGCCCAGCTTACTTGTCCGAACGCATCTGCCGCTACGTCCCACCTCGTACTTTAAGATCATCCGCGGAGGCCCTGCTCTCGCTCCCGCCGGCTTCCCACATGCGGCTGGTGGGGACGAGGGAGAGGGCCTTCTCGGTGGTGGCTCCCCGTCTGTGGAATGCGCTCCCTAGCGACATACGATCAATTCCATCCCTCCTGACATTCAGGAAAAAAGTGAAAGCCTGGATGTGGGACCAGGCATTCGCATAGTAGCACAGGACAACACTTTAGTAGTTTTAATGGAAAGTTGGTGAATAGGGCTCAATGCTTTTATGGATGGAACACTGTTTTTAACATAGGTGAATGCATAGGATGTGTGAATATAATTGTATTTTAATGTATTTTAGTGTCGAATGCTGGAGGGTTTTATATTGTGTTTTATACTGCAATTGTGATGTAGGCATCAAATTGTGCCTTTTGGAAGCCGCTCTGAGTCCCCCCTCGGGGGTTGAGAAGAGCGGGGTAAAATGCCATAAATAAATAAATAAATAAATAAATTTCCCATGGTACACCTGATGATCGCTCACAGCACACTAGTGTGCCACAGCACACTGGTTGGGAAACACTGTCTTACTGGCCTGGACATCTTGGGTTCGAATCCCACCTCACTCCATCTCTGGGGTCCCTTGGAACCTTCCCATTTGGAAATAGGATGGTTCAACCCCTCAACACCTTACTGGGATGGAAATCTTGAGTTCAAATCCTGTTAGATAGAAATGGCAAAGCATTTCTAACCATAGAATAAAATACTGTTTGATAGACATGTGGTATATTTTTGTGGTATATTGATAGCACCTGTGTAATGACTATGAATGTCATGGTGCAAAATACCTGAGGAGGTGAAGTAATGGCTGAGTCAAAACTATGTGAGGGCTATTGCAAAAGGGTTGCATCAGACAGTGTCCCTCACTGATGACCTGTCGGCAGGTGGCTATATAAGGAAGATGAAAGGCTCCATCTTGCTCTCTCCTGTGTGATGGAAACCATTATTAAAGAAAAAATTACTAAGCACATAGAAGAACAGGCATTGCTGAAGGAAAATCAACATGGTTTCTGCAAAGGCAAATCATGTCTTACTAACTTGATAGAATTCTTTGAGGGTGTAAATAAACACATAGATAAAGGGGACCCAGTCGATATTGTTTACCTTGACTTTCAAAAGGCTTTTGACAAAGTCCCTCACCAAAGGCTCCTAAATAAGCTCTTCAGCCATGGAATCAGGGGACAGGTCTTGTCCTGGATTGGAACCTGGCTAAACTGTAGGAAACAAAGGGTGGTAATAAACGGACATTTCTCTGGGTGGAAAGAGGTGAGAAGTGGCGTACCCCAAGGTTCAGTTTTGGGTCCGTTACTTTTTAATTTATTCATTAATGATCTGGATGTAGGAGTGAATTCTGAGGTAGCAAAGTTTGCGGACGACACTAAATTGTTCAGGTAGTTAAAAATGAAACTGACTGTAAAGAGCTCCAGAAAGATCTCTCGAAATTGAGTGAATGGGCAACAAAGTGGCAAATGCATTTTAACCTAAACAAGTGTAAAGTCATGCACATCGGGGCAAAGAACCCCAACTACACCTACCAATTGATGGGGTCAAAGCTTTCCGAGACAAACCAGGAAAGGGATCTTGGGGTTTTGGTGGACAGCTCAATGAAGATGTCAACCCAGTGCGCAGCAGCAGTAAAAAAAGCAAATTCTATGCTTGGCATGATCAGGAAGGGAATCGAAAATAGGTCGTCAAATGTTGTATTGCCTCTCTACAAATCTATGGTGAGGCCACATCTGGAGTACTGTGTACAATTCTGGTCACCGCACCTCAAGAAGGATATAACGGAACTGGAAAAGGTACAGAAAAGGGCAACAAGAATGATCCAAGGGATGGAGCAGCTCCCTTATGAAATCAGGTTGCAACGCCTTGGTCTTTTCAGCCTTGAAAGACGGCGTTTAAGAGGTGACTTGATCGAAGTGTATAAAATCATGCATGGGATAGAAAAGGTGAATAAAGAAAAAAATATTTTCTCTGTCACACAACACTAGGACTAGGGGGCACTCCCTAAAGCTCCAAGGTAGGAAAGTTAGGACAAACAAAGGGAAATATTTCTTCACCCAGAGGGTCATTGGGTTATGGAACTCACTTCCCAGAGGAGGTTGTGACAGCTGTCAGCCTGGACAGCTTCAAGGCAGGATTAGACAGATTCATGGATACCAAGGGAATCAGTAGCTACTGAAATGGACATCCAAGTGCCACCTCTGTGTTGATGGAGGCAGGCAGGATTTTCCCGGGTACTGGTTGTGGGGGTCGGGAGCAGGTCAGGTTTTGCCCTCCTTTCTGCTAGAGATCCCCGTGTACAACTGGTGGGCCACTGTGTGACACAGAATGCTGGACTAGATGGGCTGAGGCCCGATTCAGCATGGCTCTTCTTATGTTCTTATGTTCTTATGTGTGACTCAGTCTGAGTATCTGCCTGTGTTGTATATGACTATTTGGTTACTCTGATTGTTTGTAGGTACAAGCTGAATGCGGATCTGAAAATCCTGTTTCTACATTTTATTTATTTATTATTATTTATTTCTGGTATTTATACCCCGTCACTTCTCTACCCCCGAAGGGGGACTCAGGACGGCTTACATTCGCAACGGTACAAGGCCGGTACACCACAATACAATATAATCAAAATACAACAATATATTCAAAGTCACATACAAAAACATTAAAAACTATTGCATAGTCATTAAAACCAATATATAGAGCAGGGGTGCTCACACTTTTTCAGCATGGGAGCTACTGATTAAAAAACCAAGTCCCAAAGATCACCTGCCCAGAAATGTAAAACGTGTAACATTTATTTATTTATTTATTTATTTATTTATATGTATTATTCATTTTTATGTACCGCTCCTTCCAGCAGGCTCGGGGCAGTTTACATAAAATGAAGTTATAAAACATCAACATTTCAATTTAATAACAACAATATAAAACAGAGCATAAAAATACATCCAACCACCCCATTTCTCCCACACTGCCATATTAGCACACATATTCTCAGCCAGAAAGTAAGAAGAGAGGCTTTCGAACTGCAAGGCCATTTAATACTCAGCAAGGTAAACAAAGGGGCCATACATCCAACCACCCCATTTCTCCCACATTTCCATATTCCCCAACATATATTTCTCAAGGAACAAAGCAAGCAGAGAGGCTTTGGAGCTAAAGGGCCATTTTTAAACATTAAAAATAAACAAAGAGACATGCCACAGAACAATCAAGCACCCACCCCAAAGTAAAAAGATCGACCTTTGAGATGCGGTAAGGAAATGACCCCAAAGCGTCCTTTTCCTCCGTCGTTGCTCCTATTCCCACACCGCCAGCATGCGTGCTGCCTCCAAGAGCTTACGAGAAGTCCGAGAAGCAGAATAGGCGCTTCTGCGCATGCGCACGGGGCCAGCCATGCATCGTGTCATCCAGGCCCACCCCCTTTGGTCTCCTACGACTCTGAGTGGCTGGAGAAGGACGGAGGAGGAGGAATCCAAAAGAGGGGGCCCATTCTGCCTCTTGGACTCTGGGTGGAGCTTTTGGAGGCTGGGCGCGAGCAGGAGCGGGGAGGAGCAACGACGGAGGACTTCTTTGCAGCGTGCAGGGGGCGCGTGAAGAGGACCAACAGCAAAAAAAACCTGGTCAGGGGCCCGAAGATCACCCTGGTGATCGCGATCACCGTTCTGAGCACCCCTGATATAGAGCATTAGTTAAAACCATAAGACAAGCACTGTGCCATCTGCCGTAACGCCATTCCAGTCAATGTCCAATAAAGTGCAAGTTACATCTGCTGCCCAAAGGCCTGGTCCCAGAACCACGATTTTAATTCCCCCCCCCTGAAAGCCAGGAGAGATGGAGTTGATCTTATCTTGTTTGGGAGTGCATTCCATAGGCGGGGGGCCACCGCCGAGAAGGCCCTGTCTCTCGTCCCCACCAAACGCATTTGCGATGATGGCGGGAGCGAGAGCAGGGCCTCCCCAGATGATCTTAGGCTGCAAGATGGGACATAGAGTCCACCTACCTCCATCTCTTGTATGCCTGGGGTCCCTTGGAACCACCCTATTAGACAACAGGTTGATTCAATACACACAACAGGCTCCGGCCAGGCTGGGCAACCCTTCCACCCTTCCCCATTGGGGCTAACTGGGGTCTCGTTACCTCCGGAGAGCCCGCTCCGCGGCGCTGGCCTTGCTGGGCGACTGGCGGCGGCTGCTGGGAAGCAAGGCATCCGTCTCATAGGGGTCCCCCTCGGATCGGGGCCGGCTGGGGCTCTCCAGGAACTCCTCATCATTCCAAGCGCCAACGGTGCCATCCATGGCCTGGTACCGGATCTCGATGGAGACGCTGGTCTGGAGAAGAATGGAGAAAGAAGCATTTGCCCCTGGCTTAGTTATATCACTTATTGAATTTGGTACCTGGCAAAGCCTGAGGTTTTTAAAATATTATTTCGTAGTGCCATTTACTAGAAACAATTACATTTGAAAAGTTTCTGTTCCTGGTTTGAAAGTGTTATTTCCTGTTTAATGGTGCGGTCCTTACTTTGAAAGTAGTTGTTCTACTCAAAAAACTTGCCAGTTCTTAAAGTTGGTCATAATGGGCCTGTGTGCCAAATTTGGTCCAGATCCATCATCAGTAGAGGTCACAGTGCTCTCTGGACGCAGGTGAACTACAACTCCCATCATCCTGGGTCAATTACCCTCAAACTCTGCCAGTTCTTAAAATTGGTCATGATGGGTCTGTGTGCCAAGTTTGATCCATTATCGGTGGATGTGGAAGCCATCTTGGAAAAAACAAACACAGGTAGGTAAGTAGGGAGGTAGATACTTTGGCTTTTATTTATGGAGAAGAGATCTAACATGGGACTCTCAGTACATTGACTCGTACTTTGTAGAATTGATAGCATTTTAACTGCCATGGCTCAGTGCTATGGGATCCTGGGAGTTGTAGTTTTGATTGTGTTTCTTGCAGGACAGAATGGAAAGGAACTGGGTGGCATTTGGGGTTCCCTTCTAACTCTAGTGCAGTGTTTCCCAACCTTTTTTGAGCTGCGGCACACTTTTTACATTTGCAAAATCCTGGGGCACACCACCAACCAAAATGACACAAAATGACACTCTTAACACAGTCATACATATAGTTAATATGTTTTTAAATGTATTTATACACTCAGTGTGAAACCTGGGCCTGTTTCGATGAACACAACATAGAGTTGTAGTTCACCCGCAATCAAAGAGCACTTTGAACTTCATCAATGATGGAATGGAATCAAACTTCCCACACAGAACTCCCATAACCAAGAGAAAATACTATAAGAGTTTGACCTTGACTTTTGGAATTGTAGTTCACCTATATCCAGAGAGCACTGTGGACTGAAACAATGTTGGATCAGGACCAAACTTGGCATGAATACTCAATATGCCCAAATGTGAACACAGATGGAGTTTGGGGAAAATAGACCTTGACATTTGGGAGTTACAGTTTCTGGGATTTATAGTTAACACACAATCAAAGAGCATCCTGAACTCTTGCAACAATGGAATTGAACCAAACTTGGCCTATTGAACTCTCATTACCAACAGAAAGTACCGAAAGGGTTTGCTTGGGAATTAACCTTGAGTTTGGATGTTGTAGTTCACCTACACCCAGAGAGCACTGTGGACTCAAACAATGTTATGTTATGTTGTTATTTGTTTTCTATCCAGAATCACAATGTTGGGAGGAGGCTCACCACTTTAAGGTCCCTAAAACAGGCATGGGAAAACTTTGGCCCTCTGGGTGCTTTGGACTTCAACTCCCACCATTCCTAACAGCCTGAGGCCCTTTCCTGCTTAAGTGGCTGAGGGGGGGAAAGGAGAAGGGCCTGAGGCTGCTAGGAATGGTGGGAGTTGGAGTCCAAAACACCTGGAAGGACCAGCTTTCGACAGAGACCTCTTCCTCCCCCTTCCCCTTCGCGCCCTTCCTTCCCCCTCCTGCCCAACACTTACTTTTTCTTCTCCACTGCCGCTTCTGCCGCCATTTTGATCCGAGGGGGCAGCGTGAGCGTGTTCAGGAGGGGAGGGGGGAGGGAGGAAGACGTGACCCGTGTGGGCGCTACTGCGCGGACTCGCCCCAGAGCAAAGCGAGGCAAAGCGCACAGAGCGAGGCTGGGAAGAAGGGAGCCCGAGTGGAGAAGAAAACGTTTTCGGCAGGAGGGGGAAGAAAGGGTATTGGAGGTTCCCATTTCCCACGGCACACCTTATGATCGCTCACGGCACACTAGTGTGCCACGGCACACTGGTTGGGAAACACTGCTCTAGTGGACTATAGACTTCTTGGAAGTCCAGTGGCGTCTCCTTCCTTGAATTTTTTTCCTAAGCGGAGATAGAGTTGCCACCTGTTCTGTATCATACGGGACATCCCCTATTTTTGCTCTGAATTTCGTGTCCCGTATTTTCAGCTCTTGTCCTGTATCGACAGGACAGGACAGGTGGCAGCAGGACGCAAGGCCGGGTCAGCAGTGAGCACCACCGCACTGCCAGCAGCTTCTCCCCGGCGCTTACGCTCGCTCGCCTCACACTCACTCGCAGGCAGGGCAGGCAGCAGAGCAGCCCCAGCAGAGCGCCTGTACGGTCACAGGCGGCGGCTTACTGCGCCGCCAGGCCAGCACCCACCTTCTTCCTAACCTGCCCCTTGCCCTATGGTGGGCTCCGCTCAGGTCAGCCAATGAAGGCAGGCCACCACGTAGCGTATGCGCGGGAGAGAGGCGAGAGCAGCAGAGACAACACAAGGCTGAGCTGAGAGCAAGACGACACCAAGAGAGCAAGAGAGAGAGAGAGAGAGAGAGCCAGGCCCAGAGAAGATTCCATCCGAACTTAGCAGGGAGCAGGTCAGCGAGGCTTACTGCCTTTTGGGGGGTGGTTTAGGAATTGGTCCATTTTTCCTGCAACCCCAACCATTTCAGGACAAAATGGGCAGCCTACCATTTAATTCCCTGACATTATTATAAAGCTATTATTATTATTATTATTATTAGTAGTAGTAGTAGTAGTAGTAGTAGTAGTAGTACTGTATGTAGTCTCTCTCTCTCGGCATTACTTCACGAACGAAGATTCTTAGGAAGGACTCATCCCACGCTTTTTACAAGCGCGTTGATGACTAAAAAGGCCAATCTGAGATAGGCAAGTTCGGTTGCAGAAAGCACAGCAGGAAGTCTCCTTGGGTGATGTTGTTTCCAAGCTGCGGTTCTTTCTGCGTTGTAGTTTCTCTTCGAGACCCGTTCAGCATGTCTTCTCGAAAGAGGCCGCAGCATTGTTGATAGTGCATCTCCATGCCTCCCGATGTGAGGCCAGGGTGGACCATTGTTGGTGATCAATCTGGCCGAGCCTGAGATGTTGTTTCAGGGAGTCCTTGTATCTCTTTTTGGGGGCGCCTCTCTTACACTGACCCGTGGCGTGTTCAACATAGAGTAGTATCTTTGGGAGGCGGTGGTCCTCCACCCTAGAGATGTGCCCTGCCCAGCACAGCTGTGTTCTCAATAGCATGGCCTCAATGCTGGTGATCCCTGCTTGCTCAAGGACAGCAACATTCGTCACATAGTCGGTCCAGTGTATATTTAGGATTGTGCGAAGACAGCACTGATGAAAGTCGTAGGTAATGGCGATAGGTGACCCATGTTTCAGACCCATAGAGGAGAATAGACAGTACCATAGCTCTGTACACACTGATTTTGGTGCTTTCTCTCAGGTGCTTTTTGCTCCAGACCAGGGGTGCCCATACTTTTTCATCATGCGAGCTACTATATGAACAATCAAGTTGAAAAGATCACCTGTTGTGTATGTGAGCGTGCGCGCACATGCATGTGCGCATGCTCCTACTGCAGCCTTCCATCCGGGAACGGGATCCTCCTTGCCTGCGCGCGCGCTCTCTTAATGTCTTCGTTGCCTTCCTCCTTCCTGCTGCGTGCTTTCGCGAAGCAGGAAGTCCCCATCCCATCCTGCTTCTTGCGTACACAGCAGGCCCCTCCCATGCACACAGCAGGAGAATATTTATAGGCGCACCCACCAGCGCTCTGGCCAGATATGGCTTCGGCGGTGGCTCGGAAGGCGCAGGGCTGGGAAAAGGGGCCAGCTGGCTGCTGCCTGGGCCGGGAAACTCAACCAAGAGAGGGACCCTTGTGAGGCTGGAGCCTCCCCATGGCAGCCTCCCCCCCCCTCCCTCCTCCCTCGAGGCTTCCTTACCTGGGCAGGAGAAGGAAGAGTGGAAGAGGTGCTTCCCCAAAGTGACAGATGCGGGGGGGGGGGGGCGCCCTTCCTTCCTTTCGAGGGTGTCACTCAGAAAGGACGCCCAAGTGGACGGCTGGCAGGAAGGAGGACCCCTCCCACTGGTGGCAGTCCATGCCCACAGGGGGGGGGAGAGAGAGAGAGAGAGAGAGAGAGAGAGGGTGGGTCTTCCTAGCCAGCTCTGGAGAGCCACCCTCTGTCTGTCTGTCTGTCTGTCTGTCTCTCTCTCCCCCCTGTGGGCCCTCGCCGCCTTTCTCCTTCGAGGGCGAGGGAGGGCGAGGTGAAGAAAGGCGGCAAGGGCACAAGCAGCAGCAGCAAGTGGAGTCTCCATCCCCGCATCCCCTCCTCCTTGGGTTCAGCCCCAGGAACACGGCAGAGCCCTCCCTCCTCGCCCCCAACCAAGGAAAGAAAGCAGCCACACATAGCTCGCCCGCCCAGGTCTCAGCTTGGAATGGGAGTCCCGAGGGCAGCAGCAGGGTTTGCGGCGGGGCTTGCTTGGCTTTGCCCCACTTTGCCCGGCCTCCTTCGCCCCTTTTTATCTCCCTCTCTCCTTCCAGCGCCCGCCTGCCTACCTGCCAAAAGGATCCGAAAAAGTTCTCCGGTTTTCTTTCTTCTCTCCTTGGCTCTCTCTCTCTCTCACACACACACACATTCCCTCCATCCCTCCCACAGCCTTGCATCCTATCCGTGCGCGTGCCTTTGCCTTGCTCCCGCCCTCCCCCCAGCGGCAAACAATGGGCGGTCATGTCTCCACACCGTGCGTGGCAAGACGAGCACCAGGGCCCGTGCACTAAAGCCTCATTTTGGCAAAAGAAGCCCCGCAAAGGTGGCGGCGGGAGCGCACGTGCGCGCGCATGGCAGGAGCGCACCATCCGGCTGGTGAGGCCCAAAGATCACCTGGAAGAGGGCCAAAGATCACCTAGGTGCTCCCGATCACCATAATGAGCACCCCTGCTCCAGACTCTTTTGTGACGCCTTCCGAATGCACTCTATGCCTTTGCTAATCTGTGATCTATCTCTTTGTCAATCTTGGCGTCTGAAGAGATGATGCTTCCCAGGGAGGTGAACTGCTGAATGGACTTAAGCACAGATTTGCCTATGCTGACGTGGGGATGGTGGTGTTCTTCCTGTGGTGCGGGCTGGTAGAGGACTTCCGTTTTCTTCAGGCTGACTTCCAGCCCAAACAGCTCTGCAGCTGTTGCAAAGCAGGATGTTAGGCGCTGCAGGGCAGCTTCTGAATGGGCGACAAGGGCAGCATTGTCAGCAAAAAGCAGCTCACGGACTAGATAGTTTAGAGTAGTACATACAGTACAATGCATTAGGTATGACAAAACCTGCAGAAACATTCTATGTACTGTTAAGAGGGTGTAAGTCAGTTTCTTTTATGAATTTCAACCATGATCTTATTCTGTGAATAAAACTATTTCTACCTAAGGTTTGATGTTGAAGTTTTTATGAAGTGTCCCTTATTTTTGCGAAAAATCCTGTATTTTTAGGTAAATGTCCCTTATTTCTTATATCAAAAAGTGGCAACCTTAAGCGGAGGATAGATGGTCATCTGTCGGGAAGGCTTGGATGGTGTCTTCCTGCCTTGCAGAAAGAAGGGGGTTGGACTGGATGGCCTTTGGGGTTCTCTTCCAACTCTAGGACTCTACAGAGGTCTCTTTGTCCGCATTGAGGACTAGTGACTTAATTCTAGCCTTGTGGAAACACATCATTCCCTCGCCTTGGGTTTCTTGCAAAGGCCTTGACTGAGCCCCGCTTGTTGTCACAAATCAATGCAGAGATGTTTTCGTACAGCGCAGGTTGGATGACCCTCTCCAGTATCCATGGCAACCACACAAATCGCAAGGGAAACAATTTAGAAATATATATATATATATATTCGGTTTTTACATTTTCTTCTCTGTACGGTTTTCCTTTTGGGTGACCTCCATCTCGAGAGAGAGAGAGAGAGAGAGAGAGACAGGCAGCAGCTCGTTAGGAGCCGGAAACCTGTGCACAAAGCCCAAGTAGACCCCGGCTAACCATTTGCAGATCCTAAAGCAATGCTGAGGAAGTTCCTTTTTTTTGGTAATGTAACTCTTCAGAAACAAAAGCATTTTTAGAAAGTAAAGCAGCAGCAGCAACAGTTTTAGCAGATCAGAGACTTCTTGAGTGTAGCGGTAGAGCAAACGAGCTTTGGCAATGACAGGAGCAGAAGCCAAGCTCTAAACCAGGGGTGCTCAGAATGGTGATCGGGATCATCATGGTGATCTTTGGGCCTCATCCTGGTGATCTTGAGGGCCCTGACCAGGTTTTTTGCAGTTGGTCCTCTTCACGCGCCCCTGCACGCTGCAAAGAAGTCCTCCGCCGTTGCTCCTCCCCGCTCCCTGCTCAACCCCTCAACCTCTGAGGATACCTGCCGTAGATGCAGGTGAAACGCCAGGAGAGAATGCTTCTGGAACATGGCCATACAAGCCAAAAAACTTACAGTAACCCAGTAATTCCAGCCATGAAAGTCTTCAACAACACATACTCACTTACTTAGTTTCCAACAGACCCCTCAACCTCTGAGGTTGCTTGCCATAGATGCAGGCAAAACACCAGGAGAGAATGCTTCTGGAACATGGCCATACAACCCAAAAAACTTACAGTAACCCAGTGATTCCAGCCATGAAAGTCTTCAACAACACATACTCACTTACTTCAGGCTAAGCAGGCCGGGGCCATTTTGAATCTCTGAGAGAGAGAGCGGGATATAAATAAACAATTTATATCTTGCTTCCCAGCAAGATATAAATTCTCATCCGCTGTCAAACACGAAAGCGGATGTTAAAAAAAAATCAGAGCCTGGGGCTTTCAGAGCTTTTAGACTACAATCCCCAGCAGGCATTATGAACACTGCCTTTGGCGGGCCCTTCTGTAGTCCATTTTAAAAGATGCCCATGCGCAAAAAGCTAGATTAGCAGCGAGAGAACGGAGTTGCTAAGATTTTCAGGCAGCAACTCTTCCTTCTTTCTCGGTGGCTTCTCCTTTACTATGTGCGGTGTGAAAGGGGAAGCTCCTTAACCAGAGCCGGGGGAGATGCTCCGCACTGGCGCATGCCCGTCTGGACGTACTCATGCGCGCACCCTGCCTTTTTGCACCCCGACGCCTGCGATCTACTAGTACTGCCTCCGCGATCGACCAGTAGATCACAATCGACGTAATGAGCACCCCTGATCTAAATTATTTCAGACATCTTCTCTCGCTCCATGCTCACAGGAAAAGAAAAAAATTTGAAACTCAGGGCACTTCCAGAGAGCACTAAATCACGGGTTTTAGTGAGGGGCAACAAATCCCGGGACTTCAGGAGAGGTCCACATTGTTGGAGTTCAGCCTAATGATCGTGGCACTCTGAGAAGGGCAGAATATAAGTGTTTTAAATAAATAAATAATAAATAAATAAATACACAAAGGCAAAGGTTTCCCTTTCCGTCTCCGGCGTTTGGAGGTGATGCTCAACACTGGCCATGGGGAGGTGCTCTTGTTTTATTTTCCATGCTGAGGAGCCTGTTGTCCGTAGACCCTCCTAGTCATGTTGCCAGCATTGCTGCAAGGGCGCCTTTTGCCTTCCCACCAAGGTGGTACCTATTGATCTACTAAAATTGCATGTTTTCAAACTGCTAGATCGACAGAAGCTAGGGCTAACAGTGGGAGCTCAACCCCACCTGCGGCTTCAAACTGCCAACTTTCCAGTCAGCAAGTTTTCTGCCACTAGTGGTTTAACCCGCTGTGCTACATATTGCACTCCAGACCAGAAAACCCTCAGCTGAGTACAACGCAAGCAGTTTATTAAAGATAATTAAAAGCAGTAGCAGTGAAAAGCAATCCACAAAAATAGGTAAATACAAAGAGGTAGGAAAGATACATAGGAACAGGTAATCCAAAGCACTTCAGCATGAAAATTACAAGGCACTTAATACAGAAATCTATCCAAGGCAAGGCTTCCAGGGAACTGAGAGAAAGTCTTGACTCAATTCCAATGCTGCTTCGTCTGGCTACAGATTCTGTACTTGAGACTTTTATCCTCAAATCTATTCAATATCCCAAGCGGCCAGGAATTGATTTCTTCTCAGCTTTGAATCTGCTATCAGTCTCTCCTGCAATCTGCCAGAACACCTGAGAGCCTGGTTTGTTTTTCTGTGCTGACTGAAAGTACTTTTCCTATCTACTGACTCATGAATTTCTGCAGCTGGAGCAGGAGCCGCAGGCGCCAAGCCTTTCTCAGGCTCAAAGCCTAGACCAGGGCTGTCCAACTTCTACTGGGCCAGGGGCCTGAATTCCGGTCACTGATGACCTGGGGGGCTGTAGGGTCTGCCCCCGCCCCCGGCTCCGCCCCCTCCCTGCCCCCGGCTCCGCCCTCTCCCCTCTCCTCTTATTTTTATTTAATATTAAATATATTTAATTCCATCCTCCCCTCTCCTCTTATTTTTATTTAATATTAAATATATTTAATTCCATCCTCCCCTCTCCCCTCATTTTTAATTAATATTAAATATATTTAATTCCATCCTCCCCTCTACCCTCATTTTTAATTAATATTAAATATATTTAATTCCATCCTCCCCTCTCCCCTCATTTTTATTTAATATTAAATATATTTAATTCCATCCTCCCCTCTCCCCTTATTTTTATTTAATATTAAATATATTTAATTCCATCCTCCCCTCCCCCTTATTTTAATGTATCCCATCTCCCCTTATTTCATCTTTAAATATATTTAATTTTATACTTAATACATGAGGGGAGATGGGGGGAGGGAATGAGGAGCCCCCTGAGGAGCCCCCTGCTTCGGCCTACCTTTTCCAAACGCGCAGGATCCAGGAGTACCCGGACGACGAGAGAGGCGACGACCGACTGAGTCGAAGAAGGTCCTAATCGCGTCTGTGGGCCTCAGCGATCCAGTAGTAGAGTAGCCGAAGAGTATCGCGAGAATACGCAATCCACACGGGATTTTGCTGTCAACGCCGGCGTGATCTCGCGTTGACAGCGAAATCCCATGTGGATTGCGTATTCTCACGATACTTGCTCCAAACCCGGAAGTAGGTATTTTTTAAAAAAAATATTATTTATTTATTTTATTTTTCAATTTTTATTTTTTATTAAAAAGCTTAGGGGGCCATAGGGAAAGTGCTGGGGGCCGTGTACGGGCCCCGGGCCGCCAGTTGGACAGCCCTGGCCTAGACAATTCTCTGGTAGCAATTCGGGGCCAGGGAACAGACCACCATCCCCAAACCCTTCAGGAACATTCCCATCAGAAAAGTCAGTTTGGACAGGAATCGCATTGTCATTCTCTGCATATTGAGCAACCTCATCATCAGAAACATCATTAGATACATAAACCTCAGAAACATCATTGTCATTCCCAACATCCAGAGTACCCTGATCATTAGACACAATCACAGGCTGAACTCCAACACTACACTGCCATATAATCCAGTTCAAAGCAGATAATCTGGATATTATATATAGTGTATTTTAGCTTCTGTGTCTTTTAGGGTTTGAAACTGCATTGTATTGGTTTTATTTATTTATTTACATCATTTATATTCCGCCCTTCTCACCCCGCAGGGGACTCAGGGCCGATTACAATGTACATATACAGGAAAACATTCAATGCCATAGACACACAACATATAGACAGACACAGAGGCAATTTAACATTCCAGCTTCTGGCCACCAGGGGGAGCTGTTGCATTACTTCCTTCTTTTTGCGTACTTCTTGGAGTTTTTTTATGGCCTCGTAAATCAGTTAAATTAGCCTCCCCACTTAAGCGGTGCCTTAATTTCCTACTTGACAGATGCAACTGTCTTTCGGGTTACAAAGGTCGACAACAAGCTACACAATTGGTCGAGAGCTCACCCTGACCCGGGCAGACTTCGAACTCATGACCTTCTGGTCAGTAGAGATCTTATGCAGCTGACTCCCATGCGGATTATATGCCTTGATAGTCTGGATTATATGGCAGTGCCGAAGGATCCAAAGAGGGCAAAAGGGAAGGGCTTTCCCTGCAGGTAACTCATCTTCCTACCTATTTCCTTAATGAGGACTATGAACTTGTGCAGGATGTGGCTGAGTTCCAACAGAAGCAGGAGAAAGAGAATTACAGAATAATGGAACCAGAGGTGGAAGGGACCTCCAAAGGACATCTATTCCCTCTTGATTGTGCACCCCTGCCTAGCTGATGGGAGTTGGACTAGATGCCCTTTGGGGGTTCCTCCCAACTCTAATGAAGTATAGGCTACCTGGGAGTCCAGTGGAGTCTCCTTCTCTGTATAAAAGCGATATATCATTTACCTGAATTGCGGCGTTGTTGTCGTCGATCAGGGTGTCGCTCACCTCCAGGTGTCCTTCTTCCACCACTTTCTGCAGGACCATCTGGAAGGTTCCAATGAGTCTAAAGGGCAAACACCAAAAATGCCGTGAGGAGGCTGGACTCGCCATCTTTGGAAGCCATGAATAATCAAACTAGGAGTCCACACTGTAGAACAAACGCAGATTGACACTGCTTTGAATTCTGCGGCTCAATGTGATGGAATCCTGGGAGTTCTAGTTTGACGAGGCACTACAATATTGATCCAAGGCCTTGTAAAACTACAACTTCCAGGAGTCTATAGCATTGAGCCGTGGCAGGGACTCATGGCAGATTACAATGTACACATACATGGCAAACATTCAATGCCATAGACACACAACACATATAGACAGACAGTCAGAGGCTAGTTAACGTTCCAACTTCTGGCCACCAGGGGAGCTGTCGCTTGACAGTCCATCTGCGACACTGAGGAAGTACTTTCTGCATTCCCCGCATGCTTTTGCTGGAGATTTTTATGGCCTCGTAAATTTGTTATATTAGCCTCCCCGCACATAGGTAGTACCTAAATTTCCTACTTGACAGGTGCAACTGTCTTTCGGGTTGCAAAGGTCGACAACAAGCTACATAATTGGCCAGAAGCTCACTCCGACCCGGGCTGGCTTTGAACTCATGACCTTTCGGTCAGTAGTGATCTTTAATGCCGCTGACACCCAGCCAGCTGCGCCACAGTCCAGGTGAGTCAGTCCTTAGCTCAATCCCACTGATTCAATGGGTCTACTCCATTTTACTTTGTGAGTGCATTGAATGGCATGTCCATCCTTGGTTTGTCCATCTTTTGAGTCTCTGGAGAGGAAAAGAATAATAATAATAATAATAATGTGTGTGGAATCTAACTATAGATCCAGGGCCGTAGCCAGGATTTTGTTTCGGGGGGCTGAGTTTGTTTCGGGGGGCTGAGACTGGGTGGAAGAGGGTCTACCCTAGCAAACCTTTTGTATTGTTATCCCAATAACCCCATGAATGTGGGATATAATGAGCATGGTGATCAGATCATGATATGAATAAGCATAACAGTTTAAATAATGTACCAGTAAGGCCTTTTCGTGACCACACTGAGAATTTCGGGGGGCTGAAGCCCCTTAGCCCCGGGCTACATGCCTGTATAGATCCATACACATGCAGAGAGAGAGAGAGAGAGAGAGAGAGAGAGAGAGAGAGAGAGAGAGAGAGAGAGAGATGTAGATATACTGGAGCAAATCCACTGAATCAATGAGACTGAGTTTATAGATATATGTGCTATACCTATTATCTTAGGCAACACCCTTGTGAATATCTCTCTCAGTGATTCTATTTATTTATTTATTTATTTCGGGCATTTCTATCCCATCCCTCAATGAATCTATTCCATATCTATATACAAATACATACACACATATCTCTATCTATCTATCTATTTATCTATATGTAATTACAGACCCATGTGTGCGTGTGTATAGATAGAAACAGAGAGAGAGAGAGAGACAGAGAGAGAGAGACAGAGAGAGATGGAGTAGATCCATTGTATCAATGGTAGTTATAGATATATATGCTCTATCTATTGATTGATTTATCACAGGTAATATTGCTCTCCAACCTTACTGGTTCAATGAATCTGCTCCATATCGATATACATATCCATACACACATATATCCCTCTCCCTCTCCCTCCCCCCCCCTCACTGTGTGTATGTGTGTGTATCCGTAGATCCAGATCTAGATCCATATACAGATAAATATAAATATAGGCAGAGATAGGAAGTAGATCCATTGAGTCAATGGGATTATAGATATACGTATATGCTCTATCCATCCATCTATCTATCTGTATGTGTGTGTGTGTGTGTGTGTGTATATATATGCGTGTGTATGTATGTGTTTGTTTATGTGTGTGTATGTATATATATATATATATATATATATATATATATAGATGGATCTAACTATAGATCCATATCTAGATCTATATACAGATCAACATGAATATGTATAGATATTTTTAACTAGATCTGTATTGTTCATAGTTATAATTATCCCTAAATATTTGATCTTAGCTGCTGTTATTATACCAAATCTCTTTTCTAAGTCCTCTTTCTCTCTTCTTCCTATATTTTTTGATAGTATTTTAGTTTTTTCCTTGTTTATTTTAAAGCCCATCGCTGAACCAAAGTCCTCAAATTTATCTAACCATTTTCCCATGTTGTCTAGTGGCTCCTCTATTATGCAGACCAAATCATCTGCAAAAGCTTTAATCTTTGTAGACTCTCTTTTTAGTGCTAGGCCTCTAAGTTCTGGGTCTATCCTGATGTTCTCTAGTAATGGTTCTAGACAGAAAATAAAAAGTAGAGGTGAGAGGGGGCACCCCTGGCGAGTGCCTTTTGAGATCTTTATCATTTCTGAGTGCTCCCCATTAATTACTAATTTTGCTTGTTGTTTGGAATATATAGCCTCTATTGAATTATAGAAGTGGTAGCCTATATCCATCTCTTTTAATTGTAGTTTAAAAAAATCCCAGTTTACCCGGTCAAAGGCCTTTTCTGCATCTATGAACAGAAAGGCAACCTTCTTTTGAATATGTAATCTATAATATTCTATGGCATCAAGAAGTATTCTGACATTATCCTTTTGTTGTCTCCCCGGGAGAAATCCTGCTTGGTCTGGCTTTATCCAAGTACCTAAAAATGCTTTGAATCTATCTGCAAGTATATTTGTGAATATTTTGTAATCTGTATTGAGGAGTGAGATTGGCCTATAATTTTTCACTTCCATTTTGTCTGAACCTTCTTTATGTAGTAAAACAATATTAGCGGTAGTCCAAGAGCTGGGGGGAGGTTTGTTGTCAAGAATGTCGTTCATTGTTTGCGTAAGGTTCGGCACTAGGTCCTCCTCAAATATCTTATAATATCTTGCCGAGAACCCATCGGGTCCTGGTGCTTTGTTGGATTTCAGCTCCTTTATTGCCTTACTTACTTCTTCTTTTGTAATGTACCTATTTAAGTTTTCTCTCTCCTCCTCCGAGATTTTGCTTAACTTCAGATCACATATATATTTTTGTATTAGCTCTTTAGGAATCTCTTCCTTTGTGTATAGTGATTTATAAAATTGGAAAAACTCATCTATTATTTGTTTAGTATCACATAGAATCTTGCCCTTGTTTCTTATTTGTGTTATGTGGTTTCTTTGGGTTTTTTTCCTTACCTTGGCTGCCAGCCATCTACCCGATTTATTAGCATGTTGGAAATGTTTTTGTTTAAGGAACTTTAAGTTTTTTTCAATAGTTCCAAGTCTATGCGCTCCATTTGCTTTAACAACAGATCGTATTGAAGTTTGAATTCCTTATTACTTGGCTCCTTTTTGAGGTTGGAATCTGCTTCTTTAATCTTTAATAGCAGCTCCTTCTCTTTTTTTTGTTTGGCCTTTCTGTTTGCGAATTCATGTTGTATTAAGAGCCCCCTTAATACCGCCTTGCTGGCGTCCCACACTATACTGTTTGGTAGTTCTGGTGTGCAATTAAATTCAAAGTATTCCTTTAGGGCTTTCCTATATTTCTCGATATCTTCTGGTTTCCTGATCAATTCCTCTTTTAATTTCCAAGTTATAGATGGTGTTTTATATCCTATGTGGAATTCTAAGATTCCGTGATCTGAGAATATTTTAGGTATGATTTTAATTTCGCCCATGGATGTAAATAAATTCCTGGTTGTCCAGAGCATATCAATCCTTGACCAGGAGCTATATCTATTGGAATAATAGGTATAGTCTCTGGCACCCGGGTTCTGCTCTCTCCACCCATCTATAAGGTTTAGATTATCTAGAATGCTAATTCCTTGTTTTGGGAGTTGGCCGCTGTTCTTTTCCTTTCTCTTTCCCCCTGATCGGTCGAGGGACTTGTCTACCACCCCATTAAAGTCCCCTAATATCAATAGTTAAGTCGTGGGCAACCATTTCTATTTGTTTCCTCAATAACCTCAGGAACTTTATCTTTGGCCCATTGGGGCATATATATTACATATTAGTACCTTTTATTATTCCAGATTATCAAGACACCCACCATTCTACCTTCCAGATCTCTAAAGGCTAGTTCACTCTTTATGTTTTCCTGGATATATGTTACCACCCCTCGTTTCCTCTTTGTATATGCTGAATAATACATCTTTCCCAGTTTTTTTTGGGCTAGATAAGCCACATCATTATTCCTAATGTGAGTTTCTTGTAAGGCTATGATCTGGGCTTTTTTTGAGTATAGGAAGTTGAATATTCTGTTTCTTTTTTTGGGGATATTGATACCATTTACATTATTAACAATACAATTAATAACCATAGAATAACCTTTTCTTGCTGCCTTCTTCTTCTTCTTTCTTCTTCTGGGCTCTGGTTAGAGTTCTTTGGTTGGAATGGTCCACAGGTACTAGTTTTGAAGTAGGTTTTGGCTTGCCGCCTGCTGCCCCTTGGCTCTCCGCAGTGTCTTCCTGTCCCGAATCAGATTCATCCTCCGAGGCTGAGTTTGGGCTGGATTCCATTATTTTTTTGTAGAAAAATTTTGCACTGTCCTCTGTTGTTATCCAGTGCTTCTTATTTTGCCATGTCATCATGAGCCCTTCTTTCCTCTCCCAACGGAATTTAATATCTCTGCACTTTAATTCGTTTGTAAGGAAGAAGTATTTTTTCCTCTTTTCCAGAGTGTAGGCAGGTAGGTCCTTGAAAACTTGGACTCTCCGTTTCTTATAAGTTATTATGTTGTCATTGCTTAGCCTGAGCATTTCATCCCTTATCACTTTACGATTGAACTGGACCAGGACATCTCTGATGGAGTTGTGTTTCCTAGAGTATTTAGTACTTAGCCTGAATACTCTGTCGATTTCTTTCTCGACCTCAGCTTGTGGGGATCGGGAGGTTTCTGCCAATATTTCAACGATCTTTCCTCTCAGATCTTCCCTGTCCTCCTCTTCGATGTTGCGGAATCTCAGTTGCAGGTCCTTTTCTTTGAGTTCCCATTGTTCCTGTTGTTCTTTCAATCTCTGGCTAAGAAGCTCAATCGAGTCCCCCTTTTTTTTCAGGGTGTCTTCTAATTTATTCTGCCTTAGTTCCAGATTAGAATCCTTTTGTTTCATGGTCTTGAGCTCCTCCTGCATGTTGGTCATCTGGCTTTTTATAACTCCCAGTTCCTCTTTGAGGTTCTTATTCATATTTTGCATTTCCTCATTCATCTTTTGCATTTCCCCCTTGATAAGTTGTTCCTGTTCTCTCAATATCTTTTCCTGGTCTATCAGCAGTTTTTCCTGCTCTGCTTGTTTTTGTGTCATTTCTTCCTGACTTTTGGATATTTTTATGATTTCCTGGAATAAATCATCGAGCGTCAGTTCCGAAGCACCAGAGCACTTCCTCCCAGGTGTTTTATTGTCTTTTGGAGGCTGCTTGCCAATGTCTATCTTCCCCTTTCCGTTCATTGTGGTGTGTTGGGTTACGTCTCACTTTATCCTCTCGGGTCCTGACGCCTTCGTCTGGTACCGTTCTGTAGGATTTGGTGATGTTTAGTATGTTATATCTCTTTTGGGATCTCTATGATAACTATGATAGGACGTGGCTCGAACTAAAAGGAAAATTAAACAAATGGAAACACCTCAACCTATCCCTTCTGGGAAGAATTTCTTTGATAAAGATGAGCCTTCTGCCGAAAATGATTTTTCTTTTTCAAAATATCCCTATTTTATATAATAAAAAATATTTCCTGACATGGAACAAGGAAATAAGAAAGTTTATTTGGAAAGGGAAACCTTCTAGAATAAACTGGATAAATATGATTGACAAAAAACAGAGTGGGATTCAACGTCCCGGATTTAAAAACATACTACGAGGCATGCGCTCTAGAATGGGTGGTGGAGTGGGTAAAATTAGAGAATACATCAATACTCAACTTAGAAGGGCACGACCTCAGGGTAGGCTGGCATTGCTATATGTGTACGATCGAGCCAGCATAGAAAAAACTTCAATAATCATTATATTAGAAGAGCTCTGTTGAAGGTGTGGAACACATATAAAGGAAGACTATGCGAAAAAACCCCCCTCTGGATCTCCCCCCAAGAAGCCTTTTATAGGAGACAGCAAGATAATAAAACATGGCTACCCTATAGCATGCTGTTAAAGCAATCCCCAACAGGGCCGATCTTAAAAGATATGAGTTCATTGAAAGAGCTGGACAATACAATGAATTGGCTCCAGTACTTCCAAATAAATGAGATCTTTAAAAGATAAACTACAGGGCTTTGGAGAAACCAATACAACCTGGGATAAACTAGTAAAAAAAAAAAAAGAACAAGAGGATATCTTCCCTATACAATACACTCTTAGAATGGCAGACAGAGGAGGAGAGAGTCAAATCATGTATGATCAAATGGGCCCAGGACATAGGCCGCTCTATCCCTCTGACTCGCTGGGATAGAGTGTGGAATAAACACCTAAAATTGACATATGCCTATGACCTAAGGGAGAATATAATGAAAATGGCTCACAGATGGTACCTAACACCCACGAAAATGGCTAAATTCAATAAGAACGTTAGTAACATCTGCTGGAAATGTAAAAAAGGAATTGGGAGCCTATACCACATGTGGTGGAACTGCCATAAAGCAAGAGTGTTTTGGAAGGTGATCTATAGGGAGATGAGAAAGATGTTAGAGATCGATTTTGAGTTTAAACCCGAATACATGCTTCTGGGCTTGATTGATTTTGATTTAGAGGTTAATAAAGAAAAATTGTTTATATATTGTACAATAGCAGCGAGGATGACCTATGCAAAGAGGTGGAAGGCTGAAGACACTCCCGAGTTATGGGAATGGAAATCGAAAATCTTGGACATAGCAAACATGGACTCATTAACAGCTGCACTAGCGGAAGATATTCACAGAGAAAAGACAGATTGGTCCTCGTCACTTCTTACTTCAATAATTTGAAGATAAATTTATTGGTTGAACTTTAGAACATTGATACAAAAGTATTACCCCACTAGGACTTTGTGGAGGAAGTTCGAATATCTGACTCTTTCATTTGAGTAATTATCAAATCAACATTTATTTTTAGCCGTTTGGCTACTTCCAATATGGGAGCTAACTTATAGGGAATTGAGTGAGTCGGAAGCACTCTGTGTTTGTTTTGTTCTGTCCTGCCCTGTTAGTCTCGCGTTGGGGAAGTGGGAGGGGAAGGGGGTGGGGGTGGGAGGACACTCGTCTGTCTTGTGGTACAGCCTTGCACGGCTGTTCGTGTGTGTCTTTTTCTGTTAATTTTATCTTATATTTCAATAAAAATTATTTTAAAAAAAATGAATATGGATAGATAGATAGATAGATAGATAGGTAGATGATAGGTAAAGAGTAGATCCATTGAATCATTGGGATTGAGTTATAGATACATATGTTCTATCTCTCTCTGTGTGTGTATGTGTGGATCTAACTACAGATCCAGATCTAGATCCATATACAGATCAATATAAATATGGATAGACAGATGATAGATAGCAAGATAGAGAGTAAATCCACGGAATCAATGGGATTGAGTTATATATATTTATGCCAGATCTAGATCCATATACAGATAAATATAAATATAGACAGAGATAGGGAGTAGATCCATTGAATCAATGGGAATGAGTTATAGATATACCGTATATGCTCTATCCATCCATCCGTCCGTTCGTGTGTGTATGGATCTAATTACAGATTCAGATCTAGATCCATATACAGATCAATATGAATATGGAAGGAGGGATAGATAGACGATAGGTAGAGAGTAGATCCACTGAATCATTGGGATTGAGTTATAGAGATGTTCTATCTGTGTGTGTGTGTGTATCTAACGATAGATCCAAATCTAGATCCATATACAGATAAATATAAATATGGATAGACAGATGATAGATAGCAAGATAGAGAGTAAATTCATTGAAACAATGGGATTGAGTTATATATATTTATGCTTGATCTACCTATCTTCCTATGTGAATGATCCCCCCCCACACACACACACCCCGCCCACCCCAAAAGTCTCAAAGTGTCACATCTTTTCGGGTAGCACTACCGAATGCATGGGTATTCTTTACCTCCCGCGGATAAGGTGACATGTATCCCATTAAAAAATGAAGAGCCCGTGTCGGTGCGCCTCATTCCACCACCTGCTCCATGAATAATGCATCCCCTCCTGGCCTTGTGTATTTATTACCTTGCAAGCAAACTGACCTTTCCCTTTTCCTTTCCCTTTGTCAGAAGACATGCGGCCCGTGTCAGCCGAGATCTGCCTGAACAACCTGTTCATTTTCCTTGATGCTTCGTTTAGCTGCCATTTAATGGCAATCTTGTGCCACAAAGACCTTATCCCTGCCAGGTAGACGGAGAGAGCAACTTGCTAAGAATTAATCCAGGTTGACACCACTTTAAATGCCATGGCCGGATGCAATGGAATCCTGGGAGTTGTAGCTTTGCAAGGTCCTCAGCCTCCCCTGCCAGAGAGTGATGGCGCCTCACCAAACTACAACTCCCATCATCCCTTAACATGGAGCCATGGTAGTTGAAGTGTCTCAAACTGCTTTCATTCAACAGTGTAGATAAGGCATGGGCAAACTTTGACTCCAGCTGTTAGGAATTATAGGAGTTGAAGTCCAAAACACCCAGAGGGCCGAAGTTTGCCCATATCTGGATGTAGATGCAGTTTTTCTTAAGTATGATGTGGATCTATGATTTTTGTTTACTTGTTTAATTAGGGCTTTAAAAGTTTATTTTAGCCATAGAGGTCCATCGGATAACTTTCAGAAACCAAAACAAAGCCCAATAAGTTATCTAAGTAACTTTGAAAAGAACTGGAAACTAGAAAGTAACTTCAACTTCTCTTTCCTGCTCACTAAGAGTGGCAGTGAAGCCGATCTGGGCTTAAGTCCAAACTTTACAGCACCTATCTATTCCTGGGCAATCATGGTTCTAAATGGTTCTAAAGTACTTACAAAACTAAAGTTCTGGTGGTGAAAACTAGGTGGCGCTGGTGCTTTGCTTCTACAGTGTTGCTAAAGTTCTGGTGGTGAACACTAGGTGGTGCTGGTGCTTTGCTTCTACAGTGTTGCTAAAGTTCTGGTGGGAACACTAGTTGGCGCTGGTGCTTTGCTTCTACAGTGTTGCTAAAGTTCTGGTGGTGAAACTAGGTGGCGCTGGTGCTTTGCTTCTACAGTGTTGCTAAAAGTTCTGGTGGTGAACACTAGGTGGCGCTGGTGCTTTGCTTCTACAGTGTTCCTAAAGTTCTGGTGGTGAACACTAGGTGGCGCTGGTGCTTTGCTTCTACAGTGTTGCTAAAGTTCTGGTGGTGAACACTAGGTGGCGCTGGTGCTTTGCTTCTACAGTGTTCCTAAAGTTCTGGTGGTGAACACTAGGTGGCGCTGGTGCTTTGCTTCTACAGTGTTGCTAAAGTTCTGGTGGTGAACACTAGGTGGCGCTGGTGCTTTGCATCTACAGTATTGCTAAAGTTCTGGTGGTGAACACTAGGTGGCGCTGGTGCTTTGCTTCTACAGTGTTCCTAAAGTTCTGGTGGTGAAACTAGGTGGCGCTGGTGCTTTGCTTCTACAGTGTTCCTAAAGTTCTGGTGGTGAACACTAGGTGGCGCTGGTGCTTTGCTTCTACAGTGTTCCTAAAGTTCTGGTGGTGAAACTAGGTGGCGCTGGTGCTTTGCTTCTACAGTGTTGCTAAAGTTCTGGTGGGGAAAACTAGGTGGCGCTGGTGCTTTGCTTCTACAGTGTTGCTAAAGTTCTGGTGGTGAACACTAGGTGGCGCTGGTGCCTTGCTTCTACAGTGTTCCTAAAGTTCTGGTGGTGAACATTTTAGAACTCTAACAAAATTTTCAAAACTTCATTATTATTTCATTATTGGCAATTTTTAAGACAGAACCAATTAGGAACTGCCATTTATAACGAAATTTTGAAAGTTTTGTTAGAGTTCTGAAATGTTCTCCACCAGAACTTTAGCAACACTGTAGAAGCAAAGCACCAGTGCCACCTAGTGTTCACCACCAGAACTTTAGTTTTGTAAGTACTTTAGAACCATTTAGAACCATGATTGCCCAGGCCTACGGGGTACTATCTAAGATACCAACCAAATATAAATCAATCAATTCTTGCATCAATTATAAAACATGTATAAGCACAAAGCAATTGATGAAACTATACAATAACTCCAAAACTGCTCAATCCTAAAATGACTCAAACTACAGGAAAGGAGATTCCACCTGAACACAAGGAAGAACTTCCTGACTGTGAGAGCTGTTCAGCAGTGGAACTCTCTGCCTGTCCCAGAGTGTGGTGGAGGCTCCTTCTATGGAGGCTTTGAAACAGAAGCTGGATGGCCATCAGTCGGGGGTGCTTTGAAAGCAATTTCCTGCTTCTTGGCACAGAGGCGGTTGGACTGGATGGCCTACAAGGTCTCTTTCAACTCTAGGATTTTATCATTCTATAAGTCCATTTGTGCTCTTCAAACTCTCTTACCATAAAATCCCTTAGGTATTTTGCCAATAGGTTCCAATCCCCTTCCAAAATAATAATACAAATACTAATAATAATAATACATTTTGCAGACCTACCCACCAAATTGTTAGCTGTTTTAAATCTCTGTTAAGAGAGGAACTAAGACTATAAATAAATAGAAGAGGAAGAAGATGAAGGAGAAGGAGAGGAGGAGGAAGTAGAAGAACATAAGGAAGAAGAGGAGGAGAACATAAGAACATAAGAACATAAGAAGAGCCATGCTGAATCAGACCTCAGCCCATCTAGTCCAGCATTCTGTATCACACAGTGGCCCACCAGTTGTACACGGGGATCTCGAGCAGAAGGGAGGGCAAAACCCTGACCTGCTCCCGACCCCCCACAACCAGTACCCGGGGAAATCCTGCCTACCTCAACCAACTCCGAGGTGGCACTTGAATGTCCTTTTCAGTAACTACCGATACACTTGGTATCCATGAATCTGTCTAATCCTGCCTTGAAGCTGTCCAGGCTGACAGCTGTCACAACCTCCTCTGGAAGTGAGTTCCATAACCCAATGACCCTCTGGGTGAAGAAATATTTCCCTTTATTAGTCCTAATTTTCCTACCTTGGAGCTTCAGGGAGTGCCCTCTAGTCCTAGTGTTTTGTGACAAAGAAAATAATTTTTCTTTATTCACCTTTTCTATCCCATGCATGATTTTATACACTTCGATCAAGTCACCTCTTAGACGCCGTCTTTCAAGGCTGAAAAGACCAAGGCGTTGCAACCTGATTTCATAAGGGAGCCGCTCCATCCCTTGGATCATTCTTGTTGCCCTTTTCTGTACCTTTTCCAGTTCCGTTATATCCTTCTTAAGGTGCGGAGACAAGAATTGTACACAGTACTCCAAATGTGGCCTTACCATCGATTTGTAGAGAGGTAATACAACATTTGCCGACCTATTTTCAATTCCCTTTCTAATCATGCCTAGCATAGAATTTGCTTTTTTCACTGCTGCAGCGCACTGGGTTGACATCTTCATTGAGCTGTCCACCAAACCCCCAAGATCCCTTTCCTGGTTTGTCTCGGAAAGCTTTGACCCCATCAGTTGATAAGTGTATTTGGGGTTCTTTGCCCCGATGTGCATGACTTTACACTTGTTTAGGTTAAAATGCATTTGCCACTTTGTTGCCCATTCACTCAATTTCGAGAGATCTTTCTGGAGCTCTTTACAATCAGTTTCATTTTTAACTACCCTGAACAATTTAGTGTCGTCTGCAAACTTTGCTACCTCAGAATTCACTCCTACATCCAGATCATTAATGAATAAATTAAAAAGTAACGGACCCAAAACTGAACCTTGGGGTACGCCACTTCTCACCTCTTTCCACCCAGAGAAATGTCCGTTTATTACCACCCTTTGTTTCCTACAGTTTAGCCAGGTTCCAATCCAGGACAAGACCTGTCCCCTGATTCCATGGCTGAAGAGCTTATTTAGGAGCCTTTGGTGAGGGACTTTGTCAAAAGCCTTTTGAAAGTCAAGGTAAACAATATCAATTGGGTCCCCTTTATCTATGTGTTTATTTACACCCTCAAAGAATTCTAACAAGTTAGTAAGACATGATTTGCCTTTGCAGAAACCATGTTGATTTTCCTTCAGCAATGCCTGTTCTTCTATGTGCCTAGTAATATTTTCTTTAATAATGGTTTCCATCACTTTGCCTGGAACTGAGGTTAAACTGACTGGTCTATAATTTCCTGGATCACCTCTGGATCCTTTCTTGAAGATCGGTGTTACATTTGCCTCCCTCCAGTCCTCGGGTACAGTGCCTGATCTTAGAGAAAGGTTATATATCTTAGCTAGAAGTTCAGCAATTTCACACTTGAGTTCCTTAAGAACTCTGGGGTGTATGCCGTCTGGACCTGGTGATTTGTTGACATTTAGTTTAGTAGGGCATGTGAGAACATCCTCCTTGTTTATCTCTATCTGTTTTAATTCTTTTAATTCCCTCCCTGAAAAAAACTGACTGAGCTGCAGGCATATGTTGTCTGTCCTCCTGTGTGAAAACGGAGGCAAAGAAGTCATTTAGCCGCTCAGCAATCTCCTTGGATGAGGCAGTGGTGTCGAGAGGAAGGATTTAGATTTGTTAGGAACTGGGGAACATTTTCAGGAAAGCCAGACCTGTACAAAAGGGACGGGTTACACTTGAACGAAAATGGAACCAGACTGCTGGCGATTAATATTAAAAAGATTTCAGAGCAGCTTTTAAACTGATTCCTAGGGGAAAGTCGACAGGAGCTGGGCAGCTTCCGGTTCGAGAGGGTGAAATGCCAAGTATGGAGGACGAAATCCATACACAAATGGCTGAGTCAACAGAAAAGATAGATAGTAGTAGTCGAGAGGTAGGACATGGTAGGCCTTCTACAAACTCTCACAAACAGCCAAAGTTGAAAGTGCACCAGAGAAATAAATATAAATGTCTGTACGCAAACGCTAGAAGCCTTCGAACAAAAATAGGGGAGTTGGAATATTTGGCAAAAGAAAAAAATTGATATTATCGGCATAACAGAAACCTGGTGGATGGAGGAAAACAAATGGGACACAAAGATTCCAGGTTATAAACTGTACAGGAAGACAGGAGAGGGAAAAATGGTGGCGGTGTGGCCCTGTACATAAATGAAGAGTTAGAATCTCATGAATTAGAACTTCAAGAAATTTCAAACTCACCTACAGAAACATTGTGGATAAAAGTCCCAGGACAAAAACTAATCTAGCACTAGGGATCTGCTATCGCCCTCCCAACCAAACTCCAGAGGCAGACTGCTATCTGGAAAATGAAGTTAAACAGGCCTCAAAAAGAAATACATTAGTCATAATGGGGAGTTCAACTATCCCCAAATAGATTGGCCAAATTCTTGTTCTACGATGAAAGAGAGACAAGGTTCCTCGACATGCTAGCTGATTATTCCCTTGAGCAGATGGTCATGGAACCAACCAGGGAAAGGGATCCTGGACTTAGTGCTAACTAATGAACAAGATCTCGTTCAAGATGTCCTTGTAACTGAGCCCATAGGTACCAGTGACCATAACACAATAACCTTCAACGTAAGTTTGGATAGCAAACTGTCAGTGAAAACTAACACGGAGACATTAAACTTTAACAAAGGGAATTTCACCAAAATGAGAAAAATTGTAAAGAACAAACTAAAAGGAGCAGTAAAAAAATCAAATCCCTCCAAAATGCTTGAAACTGTTTAAAAATACCTTAAAACAGGCCGAACTAAAATGCATTCCAATAAAAAGAAAGAGGCATGGAAAGTCCAAAAGGACACCAGTATGGCTTACAAATGAAGTAAAAGATGTGATTGGAAAGAAGAAAAACTCATTTAAGAAATGGAAGGCTCTTCCTACTGAGGAGAACAGAAAGGAACACAAGCTCTGGCAAACTAAATGCAAAGCAACAGTCAGGAAAGCCAAGAGAGATTTTGAGGCACACATAGCAAAGAATATTTTAAAAAACAACAAAAACTTCTTTAAGTACATCAGAAGCAGGAACCCAACTAGAAAAGCAGTTGGGCCACTCGACGACAATGGTCAGAAAGGAGGAAGTAGAGGAAGAAGAGGAAGAGGAGGAAGAGAAGGAGGAAGAAGAGGAAGTAGAGTAGGAAGAAGAAAAGGAGGAACAAGTAGAAAACAAAGAAGACAAAAAAGAGGAGGAAGAAAAAAGGAGGAAGAATAAGAGTAAAAAGAAGGAGGAAGAGGAAGGAAGAAGAGGAAGGGTGAAGTAAAGGAAGAAGAAGAGGAGAAGGTAAGGAAGAAGAGGAGGAGGAGGAAGTAGAGGAGGAAGACGAAGAAGAGGAGGAGAAATAAGAAGAGGAAGAACACGAAGGAGAAGAGGAGGAGGAGGCAGAAGAAGTAGAAGAAGGTAAGGAAGAAGAGGAGAAGGAGGAAGAAGAGGAAGTAGAGTAGGAAGTAGAGGAAGAAGACAAAAAAGAGGAAGAGGAGGAAGAGTAAAAAGGAGGAAGAAGGAAAAGGAAAAAAGAGGAAGGGTGAAGTAAAGGAGAAAGAAGAGGAAGAAAAGAAGAAGGAAGTAGAGGAAGAAGAGAAGAAAGGAGGAGGAAGAAGAGGAAGAGGAAGAAGAGGAGGAGAAATAAGAAGAGGTGAAAGGAGAGGAAGAAGGAGAGGGAGGAGAGGAAGAAGTAGAAGAGGAGAAAGGAGAGGAAGGAGAGGAAGAAGAAGAGCAGGAGAAAGAAAAAGAGGAAAAGGAAGAAGAGGAAAAAGAAGGAGGAGGAAGGAAGAAGAGGAAGGATGAAGTATAGGAGGAAGGAGTGGAAGGAGAGGAAGAAGCGAAAGAAGAGGAGGAAGAAGAAGAGGAGGAAGAAAAGGAGGAGGATGAAGACATCCTTTCAATTAAAATGAAATAATTGCCAGCAAGGATTGTCAACCAACGCAATAGCTGGCTCAGCGTGACACCACAGAATACTCTCTTCAGTACAAAGGATGCCTTTTCTCTTTCTGCTTCCTGACTGCAGCAGCCCTTCTTCCTCTTTGGGGACCTTCCTCGCAGAAGGGAGGTCCTGCCCTACATTTAACTCGCAGCCCGCAGGCGCTTTTCCCAACTGCATTTAAAATATTAATATCTGTGTTCGTAGCTCCTTCTCTTATTTGTTTTGCAAGGAAAGCCAGAGCTAAGATGCCCATGGGGTTGATATGGGAGGGGAAGGGAGGAAGGAAGAAGGAAGGAAGGAGGGAGGGAGGGAGGGAGGGAGGGAGGGAGGGAGGGAGGGAGGGGAGGAAGGAAGGAAGGAAGGAAGGAAGGAAGGAAGGAAGGAGGAAAACCCACGCCTTAAAAATCCTTTTGCTTTAAAAACCCTTTCCATTCCAAAAGCCTGTCTGAAGAATGAAAGGGGGGGAAAATTATCATGGGAATTATAGTTTCACTAAGGTCTCTAGTATTTCATGGGCAGCTCACCACATTATATCTCCCAGGAATCCACCGCACCGAGACACAAGCAACTAAAGTGGTATCAAGCGTCATTCGTTCTACAACATAGATCAGGGCTGTCCAACTTCTACCGGCCCAAGGGCCGGAATTCCGGTCACTGATGACCTGTGGGAGCAAAGGGTCTGCCTCCGCCCCCGGCTCCGCCCCTTCCCCATCCCCGCCCCCAGCTTCGCCCCAAAAGGAGGAGGCAGCTGCGCAGGCCACCGCCAGCGCTGCCTCCTTTTGGGGATTCTGCTTGTGTGCGCATGGGCGCTCGCCGCTTGCCGTTCCACGCGGCAATCTCCGCCCGCAGGTGTCCTGCCGCCCTCACGGACTCCTGACGTCACCCAGCCCCGCCAAAAAGGGGCGGGCTGTGCAGGACGCCGGGCATGCGCAGCAGCGGCGAGGTGCCCTCCGCCATGTCGCTGGCTGCTCCAGCGGCCGCATCGGGAGCTTAGAGGAAGGTAAGCTCTCGGTGCGGCCGCTGCAGCAGCCAGCGACATGGCAGAGGGCACCCGCCGCTCCCGCCCTGCTGTGCATGCCCGTGAGCGCCCCCGTGAACGCCCCCCCAGCGGCCCCGCCCCCATTTTTTTCTAAATTTTTAAAAAACATTTCTTCCAGGAGGGTAGGCGGGCCGCGTCCAAGGGGCTGGCAGGCCGTGTATGGTCCGCAGGGCGCCTGTTGGACAGGCCTGACATAGATGGACCCAGAGAAGGCTAAAGCCCTTGTCAAACTATAACTCCCAGGATTCCACAGCCATGTCAGTCAATGAGGGATCAAGCCACATTACATTGCACAGTGTAGATGCACCCTTGGTTTGCAGAGGCTGAAGGCAAAGGAGGAAATGGGTTGAACTGGATGGCCTTTGGAGATCCCTTCCCACTCTAGGGGAATATAGATTGCCTGGGTTTCTCATTCTCTGGAGGTTTTAAAGTAGAGGCTGCATGGCCATCTGTCGGGAGGGTTTGCATTGTGTTTTTGCACCTGGCAGGAAGAAGGGGGCTGGGCTGGATGGCCTTTGGGGGTCCCTTCTAACCTTATGATTCCTTTTTATATATATAGATCTGTCAATCCAATGCACGGATTTAATGAACCGCACTTCTCCATAGAGCAAGGAGACAGGGACGGCCAGCCTCGATGCCTCTGCGACATCATTAAAGGTTAACAAGGCAAACCTTCAAAGCCCTGCCTTAGGAAGGGAAAGGCATGAAAGATTCAAAGCGTGAGTCAGGTCGCTACCTCCATCTGGCCTGAAAAAGGAATACAGTTGTCTCTCCATATCCGCGGAATCTGCACCCACAGATTTCACCATTCAGGGTTTGCACATATTGTTTTGAAATTCCAAAAGGCATAGACACTGAGAACTGGGAAGCCTTGACCTTTGAGCGCTCTAACTGGAGGTCAGCTGTGACCAGCAGTGCTGCAGCATTTGAAGAGGCACAAATGGAGGGCGAAAGGGAAAAACATGTCAAGACTGCATCAATAGGTGCCTAGGATCTAAATCAATAGGTGCATCAATAGGTGCCTAGGCTCTAAATCAATAGGTGCATCAATAGGTGCCTAGGGTCTAAATCAGGCATTGGCAAAACCTTGGCCTTCCAGGTGTTTTGAACTTGAACTACCACAATTCCTGGCCTCAGGTCCATTCCTTTTCCCCCTCAGCCAAGGAAGGAGGGAGGATGCTTCCGCTTCTGGTCCTGCCTCTTTCCCGCCTTTCTTCCCTCTTCCTTCTTGTCTTGCCTTTTTCACTTATTGGGAATGGAGACAGAGTTTGTTTTGCAGAGCGTGGACATGGTAGTCTACACTCTGGTTACATCCCGTATAGACTACTGCAAAGTTCTCTACATGGAGCTGCCTTTGGAGACTGTTCGGAAGCTTCAATTAGTCGAACGGACAGCAGCCAGGTTGATAACAGGAGCAGCACTAAGGAAGCGCACAACTCCTCTGTTCCGGACATGGCCTCCTTTGCGGAGGGAGGGAGCAAATGGCGTGCGGGTCTGGAGGGAGACACAGAACGCTGCCTCTTAGCACGCTGATCTCTGCCCCTAGATGGAGGCCATGGCTCTCGCGCCGGCTCCCTGCTGAATCCGAGAAGTGCAGCCGCAGCGGCAGGGAATACGGTCCCGATGGAGGGGGAGGATCCGGGGTGACATCTGGAGCTTCTTGATGAGGTGAATCCTGGATAGCACCTCCAAATCCGGGTGCCTCCAAAGCTCCCTCTTGCTCTTGCTCTGGTATCGGAGTGGGCGGACCCACAGGCCCTGCCCCTTCACCCTCCGTGACGGACGGGAGCGAAGCTACTCCCTCTCTCCACAAAGGAGGCCATGTCCGGAAGGGAGGGAGGGAGAAGAGGGGCAGGTCCTCAGGATTGGACTCGGGGACAGAGCCAGGCACCCTCCCCACAACCAACACACCCAATTCCCCCTTGGCATTCGCAAGCTCCGACAGTTGGGAGAGACCCCAGGGGCCGGCCATGGCATTTTTTTATTTCAACTTATTTATTTATTTATTTGGTCGGTGATCTGCGCCCCCTTCGGCTTGCGCCCCCTAGGTCATGGCCTATGTTGGCCTTATGGGTAATCTGGGCCTGGCCCTGTTCTTGGTCTCGCCTTCTTCGCAGATCCGATTGGTGGGGATGAGAGACAGGGCCTTTTCAGCAGTGGCCCCTCGGCTATGGAATGCCCTCCCTAGGGACATTAGATCGGCCTCCTCCCTCCTAACATTTCGGAAGAGAGTCAAGACCTGGCTGTTCGAGCAGGCATTTGAAGATGCAGCATAACTGTTTAATTGAGATTTATGGAATGATATGACGAAGCAATGGAAAATGATTTTAATGATGAGATGCTGAGAATGGTATTGAGGCAGCCTAGAATCATTGGCTTTTTAGCTGCTGCATCACACTCTTGCCGCATGTGGCTTACTAAGACTCCTAGATCCCTTTCAGGCCGATAATGAAGTATTTAAGGAGGCCTATCCTGTTGCCCCTTCGCCTTCTCAAATGAGTTGGGAAAAGAATCAGACGCAAAAAGCTTTCCCATCTGTATCTAGGCACACATTGTCCAAACCCAATGCATGCACATCTCATATACCACCAGAAACTGAGGGTTCCCACATCCATAAAGATAGTGACTCCATTGCGTGTTTTAGTCAGAACTTTAAATGAACTCTACAGTCTAAATTTCAAAGTAAGTGCCGCCCAATTAAATAGGAAATAACACTTTCAAACCAGGAACAGAATATTTTCCACATTTTGTTACATAGTGTTTTCAAAGACTAGGTGCTGAGTCTATTTGGGGATAGGATTCAGCACCATCAGCATATTCTGATGACAAGGGTATCTATGTACCGGGACTGTGGCAAAGTTGTATTAAAGATCACTACTGACCGAAAGGTCATGAGTTCGAAGCCAGCCCGGGTCAGAGTTAGCTTCTAGCCAATTGTGTAGCTTGTTATCTACCTTTGCAACCCAAAAGACAGTTGCATCTGTCAAGGAGGAAAGTTAGGTACCACCTATGTGTGGGGAGGCTAACTTAAACAAATTTACGAGGCCATAAAAAAAATCTCCAGCAAAAAGCCTTCGGGGACTGTGGAAAGTACTTCATCAGTGTCGCAGATGGATGGTGAAGTGACAGCTCCCCTGGTGGCCAGAAGAAAGTTAAGTAGCCTCTGCCTGTCTGTCTATATGTTTTGTGTATCTATGGCAGTGAATGTTTGCCATGTATGTGTACATTGTAATCCACCCTGAGTCCCCTGCGGGGTGAGAAGGGCGGAATATAAATACTGTAATTAAATAAATAAAATAAATATACACATTCAGAAGAAGACCTACAAGCCACTCTAAACATCTTTGCAAAAGCATATGAGATGCTCGGCCTCTCATTGAACATTGAGAAAACCAACGTGTTCTTCCAGCAGTCACCAGCCAATCCCTCTGCAATGACAAGGTGACTATACCCTGACAAACACCTGAGGCAAAGCACCAAAATCAGTGTGTACAGAGCTATCGTACTGTCTATTCTCCTTTATGGGTCTGAAACATGGGTCACCTATCGCCAACACCTACAACTCCTCGAATGCTTTCATCAGTGCTGTCTTCGCACAATCCTAAATATACACTGGACCGACTATGTGACGAAGGTTGCTGTCCTTGAGCAAGCAGGGATCACCAGCATTGAGGCCATGCTATTGAGAACACAGCTGCGCTGGGCAGGGCACGTCTCTAGGATGGAGGACCACCGCCTCCCAAAGATAGTACTCTATGGTGAACTCGACATGGGTCAGCGAAAGAGAGGCGCCCCCAAAAAGAGATATAAGGACTCCCTGAAACAACATCTCAGGCTCGGCCAGATTGACCACCAATAATGGTTCACCCTGGCCTCACATCGGGAAGCATGGAGGCGCACTATCCACAATGCTGCGGCCTCTTCCGAGAAGACACGCCAAAGGCGTCTCGAAGAGAAACGACAACACAGAAAGAACCGCAACTTGGAAACATTATCACCCAAGGAGACTTTCTGCTGTGCTTTCTGCAACCGGACTTACCTATCTCATATTGGCCTTCTTAGTCATCAACGCTCTTGTAAAAAGCGTTGGATGAGTCCTTCCTAAGAATCTTCGTTTGCGAAGTAATGCCGAAAGAGAGACATACCCTGACAGCTTGTTTTTCACTGATAACATTTGATTTATGTCAATAGTTTACATTAAATCTTACTACTTCACTACGTATTTTATGCTCATTAGTAGCATCAACCTTTGTGATATCTACACCTTCGTATATTCATTCCTTCATTCCTTCGTATATACTCCTCCAGTGGTGTCTTTTCCATTCTTTTTCTCCTGCCTTAACCCCTGCTTAGTTCTTTGTTTAATCCCTCTGCAATGTCATAAATACAGATTAATGGTGTAACATTAGAAAATGTTGACCATTTCTGCTCCCTTGGCAGCCACCTCTCCACCAAAGTTAACATCGACACTGAAATACAACACCGCCTGAGCTCTGTGAGTGCAGCATTTTTCCGAATGAGGCAGAGAGTGTTTGAGGACTGGGACATCCGTAGAGATACCAAGGGGCTTGTTTATCAAGCCACTGTTTTCCCAACCCTGCTATACGCCTGCGAAACGTGGACTGTGTTTACAGATGTCACATGCAACTCCTGGTACGATTCCATCAGCGCTGCCTCCAAAAAATTCCGCAAATTTCTTAGGAAGACAGGCAGACAATTGTCAGTGTGCTGGAAGAAGAAGCAAAGACCACCAACATTGAAGCGATGCTCTTCCGCCATCAACTCCGCTGCACCGGCCACGTTGTCCGAATGCCCGATCACCGTTGTCCTAAAGCAGTTACTCTACTCTGAACTCAAGAAAGGAGTGTGGCGCAGCTGGCTGGATGGCAGCTGCATTAAGATCAATACTGACCGAAAGCCAGCCCGGGTCGGAGTGAGCTTCCGGCCAATTGTGTAGCTTATTGTCGAGCCTTTGCAACCTGAAAGACAGTTGCATCTGTCAAGTAGGAAATTTAGGTACCACTTATGTGTGGGGAGGCTAACTTAACAAATTTACAAGGCCATAAAAAAATCTCCAGCAAAAAGCATGTGGGGAATGCGGAAAGTACTTCATCAGTGTCGCAGATGGACGGTCAAACGACAGCTCCCCTGGTGGCCAGAAAAAAGTTAAATAGCCTCTGGTTGTCTGTCTATATGTGTTGTGTGTCTATCTATATGTCTGTCTATATGTGTTGTGTGCCTTCGGGCTGAGAGAGGCGGTCTAGAAGCAAAGTAAATAAATAAAAATAAATAAATAAAATGTATGTGTACATCTGCCCTGAGTCCCCTGCGGGGTGAGAAGGGTGGAATATAAATACTGTAAATAAATAAATAAGAATGAAAAACGGAATGATGGAGGACAGGGAAAGAGATTGAAAGATGGGCTCAAAGCCAACCTTAAAAACTGTGGCATAGACACCGAGAACTGGGAAGCCCTGGCCTTTGAGCGCTCTAACTGGAGGTCAGCTGTGACTGGCAGTGCTGTAGAATTTGAATAAGCACAAATGGAGGGCAAAAAGGAGAAACATGCCAAGAGGAAAGCACATCAAGCCAACACTGACTGAGATCGCCTTCCATTTGGAAACCGATGTCCTCACTGCGGGAGAAGATCCGGATCAAGAATAGGGCTCCACAGCCACCTACAGACCCATTGCCAAGACACCGCATTTGGGAGACAATCATCCTCGAGCTACAAGGGATCGCCTAAGTAAGTAAGTAAGTAAGTAAGTAAGTAAGTAAGTAAGTAAGTAAGTAAGTAAATAAGGAAGGAAGGAAGGAAGGGAAAGGAGGGGAAGGAAGGAAGGAAGGAAGGAAGGAAGGAAGGAAGGAAGGAAGGAAGGAAGGAAGGAAGGGTTCAGCACCATGAATAACATTCTCCTTGAAAGCCCAGACCAAAATCTGGCATGGATTTGCTGCCCTGCTGGCATAGAAGTCAGCAGCCCTTATGTTTGAACTATTGGCACAATATGCGCCTACTCATAGCCAGAAGTCTCATAACCTTATCTAGGAAGAAGGGCAATTTCCAGACAATCTTTGCAATGCATCCCAGACGCCATCCCAAACGCAGTTGGCACAGATTGCAGTGCCTTTCTCTCCTGTCTTCTTTTGCCGCTTTAGTGTGATTTCCGATTCTCATATTTAATTCCCTCTCTTTAAAGGCAGAACTCGTCCAAAAAGCCTAGAGGAAGAGGATTTTTACAGAAAGCAGACCCACTTTGGCAGCGGTTTTGATCATTGCTCTAGAGACAAAAGGTTCTGCTTTTGCTCTCGAAAGAAAAGGAAGACTTTGATGCTTCAGGTATTAATGAGGCTCCCAGCTTCTGCCTTCAGGTTGACCTCCCCAGATCTAAAAAGGATCCCTTTGCACGTGGGCAGAGACACTATGGGTTACATAACAATGCAAGGGTGGAATAGCCCAATATCCATCCCACACAGGACTTGGCTTACGCAGAATAATAAAATCCTGGAACTACAGGACCCTGAAAGGCCATCCAACACAGCCCCATGTTGGGATTCAGCCTGTGTTTGTGTTTCAGGATCATGATGTTTCTGTTGTGGGAAATGATGGTGCCGAGGCTGAGCTGCAAGATGGAGATGGTTTGGTCAATGATTGTCATGCAGATAAGGACAGAGAGGCCTCAGTGCAAAGGGCAGTTTCTCATGAGAATATTCCTGCTGGGCAGAGAGATGATGGTTTACTCCCTCTCTCTGTGAGCTCTCAAGGTTTGGGTTTGGGCAACAATCTGACACCTGGGAATTTTAACAAGCAGCAGTCAGATAAGGAGTTGAAAAATGTCTGAATGCATCTCTCCCTATGAACCTTCAAGATGTTTAAGATCATCCGGAGAGGCCCAGGCGCGTTTGGTGGGGACGAGAGACAGGGCCTTTTCAGTGGTGGCTCCTCGGCTTTGGAACACCCTTCCTAGTGATATCTGATCAGCCCCCTCCCTCCTGACATTTCGCAAGAAGATCAAGACCTGGCTGTTTCACTGGGCATTTGCAGATGTAGTATGATTATTAAATTGAGACCTAAGGTACGCCGCCGCCGCAATTGGAAATTGACTTAATAATGAGACGCTGATATCGTATTTTAACTTTAATTGCTAATTTCTATATGATATGATTGTGTTAGTAACTGTTGATGTATTTATCTCGGGCAGTCCTTGCCATGTGTACACTGCCTTGAGTCGCCTTCGAGCTGAGAGGGGAGGTATAGAAGTAGACTAAATAAATAAATAAATAAATAAAAATAGGCAGCTGGAGTTTAGCCAGGATCAGCAGGAAACTCAAGGGTTACATCGCTCTGAAAGACTTTGTCAGATAAGAGCCAAGAGTGGGAGGGAAACAAAACCAGTTTCTGGGTTTTGGGATATAAGGTTTGCTGACCAGTGCCTGGCCGCTGTGACGGTCTGGATGAGGAGGAACAGGCTGAGGATCAATCCTGATAAGACAGAGGTCCTCCAGGTCAGTCGTTTGTCTGACTGGGATATTGGGTGGCAACCTGAGCTGGACGGGGTTACACTCCCCCTGAAGTTACAGGTCCACAGTTTGGGGATCCTCCTGGATTCAGCACTGACACTTGATGCTCAGGTGTTGGCGGTGGCCGGGAGGGCCTTCGCACAGTTAAAACTTGTGCGCCAACTGCGACCATACCTCATGAAGACTGACTTGACCATGGTGGTCCATGCCTTGGTTACCTCTAGACTGGATTACTGCAGTGCACTCTATGTGGGGCTACCCTTGAAGACGGCCCAGAAGCTTCAACTTTCTCTGAAGGTTTTTATAAGCAGAGGCTGGATGGTTACCTGTCATTAGGAAACATGGGATCTCGATTAAAACATGGCACCAGTCCATGGGATGGAACAAATCAAGAACTTTGGTCCAAAAGCTGGCTGATGGAGTTGATGAACAACTGTACTGCATCCTGTCAGATCCCCAAAATCTGGAGAAAAGCAAGAGTCATAGCCATCTTGAAACCAGGCTATAGACTAATCTCCTTGTTGTGCCATCTTTAAAAAGTTCTGGAGAGACTTATTTTGCATAGAATTATGGAAGAAGTAGACCCATGTCTAATTCCACAGCAAGCTGGCTTCAGGAAAGGCAAAAGCTGCACATCGCAAGTGCTGAACCTGACTCAGCACATAGAAGATGGCTTTGAAAGCCAGCAGATTCCAGGAGCTGTCTTCATAGACATGTCAGCAGCATATAACACTGTAAACCACCGCCTCCTCCTGAGAAAAAAAAATTATCACAAAGGATTACCACCTCAACGGCCTCATAGGAAATCTGCTACAAAACAGAAGCTTTTTTGTTGAGTTCCAGGGCCAAAGAAGCAGATGGCAAAAACAGAAGAACGGCCTGCCTCAGGGGAGCGTGCTTGCTCCATCAATGTTCAACATTTACACAAAGGACCAGCCATTGCCAGAAGGGACAGAGAGTTTAATCTAGGCTGACGATTGTGCCATTGCTGCTCAAGCAGGGACATTTGAGATGGTTAAGCAGAAGCTCTATGAAGCTTTAGGTGCTCTTACTGCCCATTACAGGGAAAGCCAGCTGATTCCTAATCCATCTAAGAACAGACAAGCATCCCAAGCACTGAGGATTACCTCGGAAGGAAACCCACTGGAGCATTGCAGCACACCCAAATGCCTGGGAGTTACCCTGGACCATTCTCTGACCTACAAGAAGCACTGCCTGAATATCAATCAAAAAATGGGCGCTAGAAACAATATCATGCGAAAGCTGACTGGCACAACCTGGGGATCACAACCAGATACAGTGAAGACATCTGCCCTTGCGCTATGCTACTCTGCTGCTGAGTACGCATGCCCAGTGTAGAACACATCCCACCACGCTAAAACGGTGGATGCGGCTCTTAATGAGACATGCTGCATTATCACGGGGTGCCTGAGCCCTACACCACTGGAGAAATTGGTTCCTTCCCGATCTGGCCCCAAGGCGACAGCAGGGAAGCCGAAGGGACGTGGGGGGGCACTCCTTTGGGGGGGGCTGACCCCCTTTGGGAAGGAGAGCTGGGGGTGGCAACGGCTGCGAGCCTCTGCCGCAGTTTGTTCTGAGGCTCGGAGCGACCCCGTGTGCTCAATTCCTATTAGTCCTGCTCAGCTGAGCCCGCGCGAGCTTCGGTCACTCAGCGCAGCCCTCCCTTGTGGGACGGTGATAGGCCCCCTGCGTGTGGGCGTCCCGGAGGGGGGAGGGGGTTTGGCGGAAGCAGCGGCATCACGAGGGGGGAGGGTGACAGGATTATGTAAATGTAAAAAATGTGCCGCGGCTCAAAAAAGGTTGAAAAACACTGACATAAGGTATGGGATTCTTTTAGGTCGTGCCATTTTGCCAGGTTGTCTTTTGATCTGCCCACTCCACTTCTGAGCCTATTCAGGGACTTCCAAGTCTTCTTGGCATTCGGAAACTTTGAGTCTCCACTTAAATCCAGCTCCAGCCTTTGGCATTTGGTGGCATTGGATCTCCATTAAAACCTGATGCCAGTGCTTGGCATTTGCTGAAGTTGGATCTCCATGAAAACATGGTGCCGGTCATTGACATTTGGAGGCGTTGGGTCTCCTTTAAAACACGATACCAACACTTGGCATTTGGAGACAATGGGTCACTATTTTAAAATGGTGCCAATATTTGGTGTTCTTTGGCGTTTAGAAGCATTGGCATTAATTCTGGATGGACCTGGAAAGACTGGAGGGGCAAGGAGGAAGCAGAGTGGGTCATATTGCCATCTAATTAGCCACCGAAGCTGATGCGTGGCCAAGGAACCAGGGCACAGAGGTCCCGTCACAAAGCCGTTCCAGAGCATCTCTGAGCGGAGATTGCATCCATAATTCAGATCTCTGTTGGCATCGTGTGTCCTTCTTTTATCCTGCTGATACCAGATGAGCCCCATCAAGCATCTGCGGCTTATTCAGCGCACTGCCATAACAACGCGCACAGCGTGTGTGCGCCTGTTAACATTTCCAACACATAAGATGTGAACAAACGCACAGGATTCTTGGAGGCTTGGCACATGCCGTCTGCTCTCATCTGGGACTGCCTGGCGAGCCCAGACTTTGTTGATAGCAAGGCATGGAACGAGTCTCTGTTAGTAGGTCGGCTTTATTGATAGTGAATGGATGCAGCAAGTGGTCCAAAACACTCCAGTTCGGTAGCTGATGGGCCCCTGAAATGGAGAACGTTGCCGAAACAATCCCAGAATGGACACCCCAGATCTCCAAAGGTGGAAAGCATATGCCCTGGGTTTGCATGTGTCCATCAAAGAGAGGTAACATGTGCTCTGGGATTGCGTATATCTCCTCCAATTTATTTATTTATTTAAAACTTTTTTATCCCAATCTTCTCACCTCCTTGGAGGGACTCAGACTGGCTTACAGTAAGGATTCAATGCAACGATGCAAATTAAAAACATCATACACAATAAGATTAAAATACATATAGATAAAATACGTAAAAGCCAAATCGCCAAATAAAACATGATCAACTCAGTCCGCATATGTGGTCACTCATTTTGGTTTATACCTCGTCCCAGCCATTATTCTATTAATGCTTCGTTCCATATCCAGGTTTTCACTAGCTTCCTGAAGGACAACAGGGAGGGGGCAGATCTGATCTCACTCGAGAGAGAGTTCCATAGCCGAGGGGCCACCACGGAGAAGGCCCTGTCTCTCGTTCCCACCAGACACGCTTGCGAAGGTGGCGGCACCGAGAGCAGGGCCTCTCCGGAGGATCTTAGTGTCCTTGATGGTTCAAAGGGGAGAATCCGTTCAGACAGGTAAACTGGGCCGGAACCGTATAGGGATTTATAGGTGAAAACCAGCACTTTGAATTGTGCTCGGAAGCTAATTGGCAGTCAGTGGAGCTGGTGCAGCAAGGGAGTTGTGCGCTCCCTGTACCCCACTCCTGATAGTAACCTGGCTGCCGAGTGTTGGACTAATTGCAACTTGAGAGCAGTCTTCAGAGGCAACCCCACGTAGAGAGCGTTGCAGTAGTCTATACGGGATGTAACCAGAGCGTGGACTACCGTGGCCAAGTCAGACTTCCCAAGGTACGGGTACAGCTGGCACAAAAGTTTTAATTATGCAAAGCTCTCCTGGCCACCGCCGAGACCTGGGGTTCCAGGCTCAGCGATGAGTCCAGGATCACTCCCAAGCTGTGAACCTACGCCTTCAAAGGGAGTGTAACCCCATCCAGCAAAGGCTGCAACCCTATGCCCTGTTCGGCCTTACGACTGACCAGAAGTACCTCTGTCTTGTCTGGATTTAGTTTCAATTCGTTTGCCCTCATCCAGTCCACTACAGTGGCCAAGCATTGGTTCAGGATTTGAACAGTCTCCTTAGTAGCAGGCGGGAAGGAGTGACAGAGTTGGACATCATCTGTGTACAGATAACACTGCACCCTGAAACTCCAGATGATCTCCCCCAACGGCTTCATGTATACATATGTTGAATAACATAGGGGACAGTACTGAGCCCTGCACGACCTCACAGTACAATGGCTCCATGCCGGCTCTCAGCTGCACGTGCAGAATTTGAGGCGAAGGAGGGCGAAGGTGGCGCGCGCAGCTGACAGCCAGCATGTGAGCCAGATGCAATCGTCAAAAGAGCCAAATCTGGCTCGCGAGCCATTGGGTTCCCGACCCCTGCATGAGGGGCTCTGGCATTTATTTAGAACTTGCCAGAGAGCTCTAGTGCCTCCCTGAACTGCAAATCCCTGGACCCCAAACTGTACCAGTTGAAGCAGAACCATCTATATATATAAAACTAGCTGTACCCGGCACGCGTTGCTGTGCCCTATTTTGGAGATGCGAGGAAGTCTGAGTATGTAAGGGTTGGAGTTGTTGTTAGTTATGGTGTTGTTGGGGTCATGGCTGTGTCGTTGTGGGTTGTTTTGGTGGGTGGGATGTTGGAGTTCTGTGGAGTTGTTGGTGTGTGGTGTTGCTGGCGTTCTGCATAGCTTGTGGATATACTATGTTTTTTGTCTTTCCGTCTGCTGTATTGATGTAGAGGTTGATGCGTGTGTGGGTGGGGTACTTTGGAAGTGAGTGGAGGTACTTGAAATCCCATTATCCATGGTGTGTCCTCCTCTAATCTGCAGTCGGGTGGAGTGTGGGTCATGGGGTGCATTGTTTGCCAAGTTTGGTCTTTATCGGTCTTGGTTCCTGGACACAGTGGTCTGTGGGGAATGATGGGTTTTGAAGTACTACAAATCCCATTATCCATGGAGGTACTTCAAGTCCCATAATCCACGGTCCACCCTCCTCCAAACTGTAGTAGAATGTAGCGTGGGTCATAGGGGCTCTGTTTGCCTTATCCTCCTCTGACAGTTTATTTTGGGTCGGAATGTTCATGTTGGCTGGCCAGTACAGGAGTTATGCAATTCCGCCCTTATTGGCAGCCAATCATGTTGTCAGAATGTAGAGGCTGGGAGAGTCGTTGGCAGCCCCGGAGGATGCTGGGAAATGTAGTTTTTTTACTCGTTGTTTTGGGGGCCTTTTAGGTTTTGGGGGGGAAAGTTTCTTTGCTACAAACGTACCTTGTCTGAGGCCTATTTCTGTTGGCAAGTTTGGTGTCTCTGCGTTGTAAGGTTTCTCTGTTTGGGACGGTCTTTCCATGACGACTCTTCCTTTATATATATAGATCCTTCATCTGGTGGTTCCTGTCTTATAGACAAAGAAACCACACAAGGCAGACACACAAAAACAGCCCACATACCCAGAAAACCCTACAAGGTATGCATACCACAAAAAAACCCAAAAAAGAACCAACGGCCACAAATCCAAAAAAACATTATGGACTACAACTCCCATGATCCCACACACCACCTCCCTCTGGCAGTTTACAGTGTCGGAATTTTGGTGGAGCTGGCCAATTACAGGCATTTATGCAAATACTCCCTCAGTTAGAATGTAGAAGCTGGGAGCCACCCCCCCCCCCCCCCGGCAGTTTATAATGTCAGAATGTTGGTGGTGCTGGCCACTCAGAGCCGTTATGCAAAACAGGCAGGTAATAAAAGGCAATCCAAAAGGTAGAAGCTGGTGAAGGGACTAGCAAAAGGAAGGGGGAAAAGGTAGGGAGGGAATGGAGGGAGGGAGACAAGGGGAGCAAGAACTGAAACAAAAAGGGGAGGGATGGCGGGAAGGAGGGAAATGAAAGAAGAAAGGGAAGGAGAAGAGGCAGGAGGACAGAGAGAAGAGAAAAGCTGAGGGATGAGGGGGAGAGAAGAAAGGAAGTATAAAAGGCAGAAAGGGATGTTACTGTTGGTCTTCGCCACATGCACACACATGTGTACATATAGACATGCACATATACACACATATATACACGCACTGAAATATACACATGCACACATACATACACACATCTGTACTTACACACATCTACACATATACACGCATATACATATACAAAACCACACATATACATAAGTACACACATCTACACATATACACGCATATACATATACAAAAACACACATATACATAAGTACACACAAATACATGCATATACATAAACACATATACATAACTACACACACATATACACACACACATATGTACACATAGACACAAATCCATATATATACATACATACACACACAAAACACATATATATAGACTGGGACACAGGAAAGAGAAAAAGCCACAGCAGCGCGTGGCCGGGTACAGCTAGTAGTGGTATAAATATGGAGTATGGAAAAGAACTGAGGGCTACTGAAAACAAAATACTGCAAAGGAATCAGGTCTTGACCAAAATTGGGTGTTAAGCAGAGTGGGTCCTGATTATTATCCAGATGGGAGACCACCAACAAATACCACCAGCAGCCTTGTTTCACAGTTAGGAACTGGCAAATCAGGTCCAGAATGAACAAGACAAATTCCATAAATGAACGTTGCTATTGCTACTCTGGGGCTTCCCCAAACCCTCGTGAAAAATGGACTTTAATAACTCGGTGTGCCTTTATTTTTAGCAAAGGCTTTCAACGTAATTACAGGGCTGCCAAAGACCCCCCAGGGATCCCATCGCAAGAAGAGAGCACCGAATGGGCCTCCAGGTGTTGTCTGAATTACATTTTAAATTGCATTTCCAAAGCAAAGAGAGTCGATCCCAGAGCTGCGGAAAAGAGAGTTTCAAACGATTCCCAGGGCGGCTTTTAGTGGGACAAAAGCAGTCGGAAGCACATCACACGCTGGTGCATTGCAGCTGGGCTCCAAATAGGAAGCAGAGTTAAAAACAGACTTGTGTGATTCTGCAAAAGTGAGTATCAGGGTTCCCAATTTACTTGATAACTTGATAAGGCCCGTACAGCTTTTTAAAATTCAATTTCCTACGTGTTGCTCCATACGGTATTGCATTTGGCGCTCCAAGTTCATCCACATCAAAGCAGGCCCAGATCACCCATAAGGCCACACTAGGCCATGGCCTAGGGGCGCAGCCGGGGGCGGTGCCAGATACGCCCCCCCCCATTTTAATTTTTTTTTTAAAAAGTTGATCTTTGGGCGCTTCTGCGCCTGCTCGCCATCCACGCCCGTCCCGCCCCCTTTTGCTGCACTCCTCCTTCCTTGGCTCCTTTCCCAGGTTGCCGGGGGCCAGGCTTCCCTTCCGCCTCCTCCGCGACGCGCCCGGCTTCCTTGACTCAAGGAAGCCGGGCACATCGTGAAGGAGGAAGGAAAGCCCTGTCCCCGGGGGCGAGCCTTCCCTTCCTTCCCCCTCCTCCTCGCCACGCATGCACCCGGCTTCCTCGAGTCAATGAAGCCGGGTGCATCGATGGAGAGGAGGGGAAGGAACTCACCCCGGGGTGAGCCTTCCCTTCCTTCCCCCTCCTCCTCGCCACGCACGTGCCTGGCATCGTTGACTCAATGAAGCCGGGTGTGTCGCGGAGGAGGACGGAGAAGGAAGGGAAGGCTTCCCTTCCTTCCACCTCCTCCTCGTCACGCACGCGCCGGCTTCATCACTCCTCGGGGGTGGGGCCCGAGTGACGTCACTCCCTCCGGGAGCGGGGCCTGAGTGGTAGCGCGTGAAGTGGGGCGTTATTCCAAAGTGTGGCCTAAGTCACAAAAAGTCTTAATCCAGGACTGCATCAAAACAAGAATCTAGATTATCTGCTCTGAAGTGAATTCTATGGCAGTGTAGACTCATATAATCAGAGGCTGGGTGGCCATCTGTTAGGGGTGCTTTGAATGTGATTTTCCTGCTTCTTGGCAGAGTGGTGTTGGACCGGATAGCCCACAAGGTCTCTTCCAACTCTAGGATTCTAAGAGTCTATAGTATACTAGCTCTGCCCTGCGACGCGTTGTTGTGGCCTATAGTAAGAATTTTCAAAGCAGGTAGCTATCTGGACTATTATGAAAGAGAGGCACTTACCTATTCCTTCCCCCCTTTTTCTTCCCCTTCCCGTTTCTCTCCTTTCTTCATTCTCTACCTCCTTCCTTCCTTCCTTCCCTCTTTGGTTCCATCCTTCCTTCTCTCTTTCCTTCCTTCCCTCCCCCTTTCTCTACTTCTTCCTTTGTTTCCTTTCTTCCCTCCCTGTTTCCTTCCTTCTTTCACTTTTTATTTCCTTTTCTCCTTCCTTCCTTCTTTACCTCTTTCCTGCCTTTCCTTTCCTTTCTACATTCTCTTCTTCCTTCCTTCGGTATCTCTTTCCTTCCTTCCCTTCTCTCTTTCTTTCCCTCCTTCCCCCTTTCCCTCTTTCATTCCTTCCCTTTTCCCTCCCTCTTTTCTTCTGTCCTGTCCTTCCTGTTTGTTCTCCTTCCTTCCTTCTTTACCTCTTTCCTGCCTTTCCTTTTTCTTTCCTTTCTACTTCCCTTGCCAAAGGGAAAGAAGGAAGGAAGGAACGCAAGAGGGAAGGAGGGGGAGTGCGGAGAGGGAGAGGGGGCAGGGCCAGAGCGGGACAACGGAGGATCTGTATTTTGTTAATTTAATAAATTTTGCAGGGTTATTTGGAAGGATTTTTTATTGTTGGTCACACCTTGCGTTGTGAGATGTTTTGCTGCCAATTTTGGTGGGCATTGGTATCGTAGTTTTTTTTTGTTTTTAAGGTACTCACGACAGGACTCTATCTCTCTCTATATCTCTCTCTATATATATATATATATATATATATATATATATCTCACTATGTAACAAAAACCCTGTCGCACTCCAGGAATAACCCCCTGACTTTAAAACACCACACACTGAGTAGGAAAACAATCTTTTTTAAAAATTGAAGATAGATAAAAACAGCACAGTAAAAATATGCTTTAAGAAAAGGTAAGTCCAATAAGATAGGAAGATAAGCAGGTATACAGTATAAGCAGGTAACCAGGCAGGGTTCAGCAAAAGTTCAAAAGCAAAATCCAGACTTTTGTCATCAAATCCAAATAACCAGGAAAACATTAATCCACAGCATGAGTTTATAATCCCAAGAGGCAAAGAGTCAAACCCTTGAACAAGAATTCTTTAACATGAATCTTCCAAGCAAGGCTTCCATGGAACAAGAACAGGGCTTCGCAGGGTTCTGAAATGATGCTTCATCTGATCATTATTTACCAGGCCCGGATTACCTATAAGGCCACCCTAGGCCCTATTGAGGCTGCCCGGCATGTCAATTTAGGAGGGAGGGAGGAGCCAAGGGGAGCCCCCACCCTTGGGGCCACTGCCGCGCATGCGCGGCATCGGCTCCGGGGGTGGGGCTTTCCTTCCTCCTCCTTGCGCTGGCGAGGAGGAAGAGGCGGGGCCGGGGGCAGAGCCTTTGGCCTAGGGCGCCAAAAGGCTATGATCCGGGCCTGTTATTTACCCTGAAGAGAACTTAAATCCCAACACCCAGAAACTGGTTTCGCTTTCCTTGACTGCCTCTCGCCCTTATCTCTTGAAGCCTAGCAGAGCAGCGAAAACCTTGGCTAAGCTGTCTATTCTGGTTAAATTCCAGCCATCTATCTATGTGCTCGTTATCTATCTGCTCATTAAGTCTTCCAGGTGTCTCGTTGTTTTCAAACCCCAAATCTTGGGAACTTTCTGGGTCAGGGAGTAAACTATCATCCCTATATGATATCGGAGGTGACCACCCCCTCCCCCCAAGGGTTCTGTAAAAGATAGTTCAAAACCAAGGAATTCATATGGTTGTTTTTATTCTTTATTGCTGTTTTATTGCCTGTAAGTCGCCCTGAGCCGAATGGGAGTGGCGACTGATAAATTCAAATAAATAAATAAATAAATAGTTACACCAAGGACACCAGGCTGGAATGATCCCAAAATCCCCTCCCCCCCCCCAATGTGGGAACCTAAGGCTCTTCCCATGGCCCCACATGGCAATGCCCCTGTAACCCACACTTTAGGAAATTTCTGGTACTTTTATGGGACTTTTGTTTACTTTCAAGGACTTTTGAGGAACCCTTTGGAAACTTTCCTTCTTTTCTTTCAATGACTTATGAATCCTAATGGGCTCTGGGCGGGTGGGATGATATGGTTTCTATTTCCTTTCTATATGAATGTATTCCCTATATGTTTTCCCCTTTCCCTGTGTCTAAAATATGAACATTGTAAGAGATGCCACCTTTTCGTGACCCCAGAAGCACAAGGCTCAAGGAGGAACGACATTCTTGAACCAGTAAATCCCTAAACAATGGACTGATCAATATATCTTGCATAGACATTCCTTTGTATGTCGGAGCCTGCCCAAACAAAGGATCAATGCCCCTATGGGCATTAGGAATGAGAATTCGGAGTCTGGCCATCTGGTTAGTTTGTTTTGCCCCCTGGTGAGCTTATCATTCATTGAAAAAGTGACATCTCGCCTTCGGAAAGCAGAGGAATGTCACATCTAGGCCCAAATTTTTTGCGTCCTAGGCCACAGTTTGGAATTAGGCCCCCTTTAAGCCAACCTCTCACCACCTCCAAGGTCCCCATTCCCACCAGATGGAAAGCTCCGCTGTGCTCTGAAGGTCTCCTCGGGAGTCGGGAGGCTTGGGGAGAGCGCAGCAGGTGCAAACTCGCTCCAAAGGTGCGCACAAGAGAGACAGCGAGAGAGAGAGAGAGAGAGAGTGAGAGAGAGCACGCGTGAGAGAGAGAGCAAGTGAAAGAGAGCACGTGCGCGAAGGCAAGAGAGAGAAAGAGAGAGAGAGCACGCGCAAGAGAGAGAGCACGCGAGAGAGAGAGCACGCACGAGAGCGCGAGCGAGAGACAGAGCGCATAAGAAAGAGAGAGACTGAGGAGACGGAGCAGAGACTTTGCCGGAAGAAGGAGAGATGAGGAGCATGAGAAAGGGGGAAAGAGGGGCGCAGACCAGTTTTGTTTTTTTTGGCCCAAGATCTGCCCCCCCCCCCTCGGCTTGCGCCCCTAGGCCATGGCCTCATTGGCCTTATGGGTAATCTGGGCATGGTCACATATGCCTCGCCTCTTTGTCTTCATCCCCACCGGCTGAAACTCAAGATCAGATATCGCCAATGACTCATATCCAGGAAAATACGGATTATTGGGGTTTGGAACTCCTGCCAGACCAAAATGTTTATTTCCTCACACAGAACAATACAGAGGCTAGCTTGAGGACCCCTCCGGGTAATCGCCACCAATCGGACAAATATTTAAAACCATGTAATCCATTCATCTTTCCTTCCTGGTTCATTGTTCCCTGCTCGGACCGCCTCCTTCGCTCCCATTGGACGGCGCTGGCTTCCTGATTGGCTGAACATTCTCATGGGAAGCTACACTTTGAAACGGCGTCCCTATGTCATTCTCTGCATTAATATCATTGACCAAACCATCTCTATCTTGACCCCCAGTGACACCATCATTCCCCACATCAGAAACACCTTGGTCCTGAAACACAAACACAGGCTGAATTCCAACAAACCCAGGAACAAAAACCATGTTACATTGTGTTATTATTATATCATCCGGTTTCTCAGACCTTACAAGCTCAGGGCAAGAAGACAAGGCTTACTTTATGTAGTAAAGCCATGTGTAGCATACAGGACCGGACGAAGGTAATAAAAAATAGTAAGCCAACATTTTTGGTGCCCCTTGGCTCTCCAGCCTGGTGGAGATCGTGTATGCGCGTGCGCCGGAGCATGCATGTGCGCAGCCAGCTAGTTTCGCGCATGCGCTATTGGGACAGAGTGCTTCTGGTGGATGGAGTAGCGAAACGCACTCCCAAGAGAATGAAAATGACAGAGGAACATTTTGCAGCCGGGGCGGAGCCTCCTGCCTCATGCCCGTGCGCCGGCCCACAGCAATGGCACGGCATGATGCGCCGAACCTGGCGGCCATGGTCGGATGCGCCCCTAGCCACGTGGCGCCCGGAAATGGCTGCTTACTTTGCTTACAGTTAAATCCACCCCTGGTAGCATGCTCTTTCTCATCACCATCGTCATCATCATCAACAACAACAACAACAACAACATGCTGCATCTCATTGTGACAGTATCTATAGCATTAATATATGTAAATGCTTTGACACGGCGCACAACCTTTCTCCCAAAGCAACTATCCAATTGATCTTGGAACCTCAATTGTACTGTTATCATCATTATAATTACTAATATTATTATTCTATGAGAGTGATGCCACAACCTTAAGGACACCCACGTAAGCCAAAGCGCCTGCAGATGTACTGAACCATCAAATTCCTTCTGAATTCCTCCCGGTGCTTCTCTCAAAGTAAAATGTGGAGAGTTCAATTTATTCCTTAATGCAAATTATGTAAATTTAGCATCTCTCTCTCTCTTTCACCCCAAGAGGAACCATCTGCCTCAATATTTTACCGAAAAGAAATCATGAATATGGTTCAGTTTTGATGTTTGTTTAATGACACCGGATCTCGAGGGGAGCGGAGGAGCCGAGGAAGACAGAAAGGAGCAAGCCCTGAGCATAGGACTGGGAATTCGTTCCAGATTTGCATTACGACGGCCCCGCCAATACACTGAAAAGAGAGCATATATCTCAAATGAAAGTCATATGGAGGATCAGCACTTCCCCTCTGGGGCTTGAATCCCATTGTTAGCTGTCAAGCTGCATGTAAAGTGTGGCATCAATGCAGTTTGACCCCACATTAGCTGCCTTGGCTCAATGAAAGCTATGGAAACATTCATTTATTTATTTGTTTGTTTATTTACATCAGGGCTGTCCAACAGGCGGCCCTGGGGGCCGTACATGGCCCCCGAGCCCCTTCCTTCCGGCCCCCTAACTTGTTTTAATAAAATACAAATAAAAAATAAAATAAAAAAACAAAAAAAGAACCTACTTCGGGTTTAGGCAAGCATCGCGAGACTACGCCAGCCACAGACGGGATTTCGAGGGAGGTCGAAATCCCGTCTGTGGCTGCGTAGTCTCGCGATAGCTGCCAAAATCTCGGGTCCTGCGGGATTTGCGGCTGGCCTGGGCGCGCGCCTCCTCCTCCCTCGCGGCTGCTTCCAGGCCAGCCCCCATTCCCTCAGAGAGAGGGAGGAGGGGAGTGAGGCAGGGAAAGCCCCTCCTGGCTCCGTCCTCTTCCTGTGGAGGGCCCTCGCTTCCCGCCCCGCTGATGGGAGAGCTGCCGCGCCTGGCCTGAGCTTGGCTTCCGCTCCAGCGGGGCTCTTCGGGGACGGCGGCGGCCTTGGCGCTTCGGCCCTGTGGCGGGGCTCCCGCAGTATGGGCAAGGAAGGGCCTGGCTCAAATCAATCAATCTAAAAACAGTGGGACGTTGGGTGAGGGGGGGAGGGGTCCCTCAGCGGTGGCTTCCTTTGCGCCTGCCCCCGTGGCTTGTTTTCCCTTCAGGGAGGGAGGGAGCTCTTTGGGCCTCCTCCACCCGCCTCTGGGAAAGGAGGCCCCATCAAGCCCTGCGACGGCATTGAGGTGTTTGGGGTTTTTTTGGTGTGTCCCAATTTGAATGTGGACTCAAATAACTCAAAGGTATTAGGAAACATTCCCCCAAATCCACCAGTGTTCTCATTTGGGTATATTGAGTATTCATGCCAAGTTTGGTCCAGATCCATCATTATTTGAGTCCACAGTGCTCTCTGGATTGAGGTGAACTACAACTCCACAACTCAAGGTCAATTGTAAGTAAATTAGAGCCGGGGAGGGGGCGGAGCTGGGGAGGGGCGGAGCCAGGGGCGGGGGCGGAGCCGGGGGCAGAGGCAGACCCTTCGGCCCCCCAGGTGATCAGTGATCAGAATTCCGGCCCTTGGGCCCGTAGAAGTTGGACAGCCCTGATTTACATCATTTCTACCCCGCCCATATCAGCCCGAAGGCGACTCAGGGCGGCGAACAATAGGCACAATTCGATGCCATATAAAACACACATCAATAGAGTAAAAACATTTCATTAAAATATATCTAAAAATATCACAAATATCAAAACAATGAACAATACAAATATTGTAAAAACTCTGTTGTCATATTCAGTCCATATCCGTTCCGTCGTCATAATCGTTCCTGGGTCATTTACGATTCAAGATTGTCTGATTAAGCTGAAGCTTCAAATGCTTGCTCGAAGAGCCAAGTTTTCAGGTTTTTTTCTAAAGGTAAGGAGGGAAGGGGCCAATCTGGGTAGGGAGTTCCACAGCCACAGGGCCACCACAGAGAAGGCCCTGTCCCTCGTCCCTGCCAGATGTGCTTGTGAAGCCAGCAGGATTGAGAGCAGGGCGTCCCCATACGATCTCAAGTCCCTGGTGGTGGGTTCATAGGGAGAGATGCGTTTGTAACTCCGCCCTGCCTGTCTCGCCGGCAACGGAGGCTGCACAGATGCTTCTGGATGAGAGAGAGGCAGGGCGCTCCCTCCAGAGGACCCGCCTTGTGCTTCCTTCTTCCTACAATGCGCCGCAGGCGAAAGAAGCACTGCGAGAGCTGAAGCCATCAGCAGGAGCGCGCGTGCATGCAGGCTGTGCGCGCACATGGTAGGAGCGCCCCATCCGGCTGGTGAGGCCCGAAGATCACCTGGAAGAGGGCCGAAGATCTACTAGTAGCTCGCGAGCTACCTAATGAGCACCCCTGGTTTAGGGCTTTATAGGCTAAAGCCAGCACCTTGAATTGTGCCCGGTAGCAAACTGGCAGCCAGTGGAGCTGACGCAACAGCGGAGTTGTGTGGTCCCTGAGCGCCGCTCCTGTTAGCAACCTGACTGCCGCACGTTGGACCATTTGAAGCTTCCGAGCAGTCTTCAAAGGCAACCCCACGTAGAGCACATTGCAGTAGTCTATACGGGATGTAGCCAAAGCGTGGACCACAGTGGCCGATAATAATAATAATAATAATAATAATCTTTATTTATAAGCAGCCACCATCTCCCCAATGGGGTGGTTCACATGGGGCCAAGCCCAACAACAGATTACAATAAAAACAAAATCAATACATCAACAATTAACACAGTAAACTACATTTAGCTAAGTAAAAGAACAAAATCACACAAGACAGGGCGGGCCGCATGTACAAATATGAAATGTTAAAAACTCGGGTGAGATAAACGGGGTGGCATTCTTTGTAAAGGAGAGCACATGTAAACAGTGGGGGGGGGGGGGATTTATGGACTCCGAGAATATCAAACTAAATATCTACTCTCGGAAGGCACAGTGGAAAAGCCAAGTTTTAAGCTGCTTTTTAAAGGGTTCCAGAGTGGGAGCTTTCCTAATCTCTCCAGGTAGGGAGTTCCAGAGTCGGGGGGGCACAGAGGAGAAGGCTCTCTCCCTTGTGCCCACCAGACGAGTCTGTGAGACTGGCAGGGGCGAGAGAAGGGCCTCCCCGGAAGAGCGGAGGGTTTGAGCTGGTTCATGGAGGGAGATCCAGTCACGAACGAAGGCGGGTCCCAAATCGTTTAGGGCTTTATAGGTGACTAGCTGTACCCGGCACGCATTGCTGTGCCCTTTTTAGGAGATGCGAGAAAGTCCAATCATCCACGGTGTGCCCTCCTCTAAACTGCAGTTGGATGGAGTGTGGGTCATGGGGGGCATGGTGTGCCAAGTTGGGTTTTTTTTGGTCTTGGTTCTTGGCCACAGTGGTCTGTGGGGAATGATGGGTTTTGAAGTACTACAAATCCCATTTTCCATGGTGGTACTTCAAGTCCCATCATGCATGGTCGGGGCTCTGTGTGCCAAGGTAGATTACTGTAAATTCAGGCCATACACAATGTCCCATGAGCTGAGGCCTAGTTAGGAACAGCAAGTTAATGAAGCCTTACTGTCAATTCAGGCCATACACAATGTCCAATGAGCTGAGCCCTAGTCGGGAGAATCAAGTTAATGAAGCCTTACTGTCAATTCAGAGCGTAAACAGCTTCCCAGTAAGTGAGGGCTAGTTAGGGAAATCAAGTTAATGAAGTCTTACTGTCAATTTAGAGCGTAAACAGCTTCCCAGTAAGTGAGGGCTAGTTAGGGAAATCAAGTTAATGAAGTCTTACTGTCAATTCAGAGCGTAAACAGCTTCCCAGTAAGTGAGGGCTAGTTAGGGAAATCAAGTTAATGAAGCCTTACTGTCAAATTTGGGCGTGGTCTGTGATTTTTCGGTTGGAAGTGATTTGGGTGTTTGTGTTGGGGATTGGCAGTTTATTATGGATCGGAATTTTCATGTTGGCTGGCCAGTGCAGCAGTTATGCAAATCTGCCCTTATTGGCAGCCAATCATGTTGTTCAGAATGTAGAGGCTGGGTGAGTCTTTGGCTGCCCCGGAGGATGCTGGTAAATGTAGTTTTATTTTTACTCGTTGTTTTGGGGGCCTTTTAGGTTTTGGGGGGGAAAGTTTCTTTGCTACAAACGTACCTTGCTTGAGGCCTATTTCTGTTGGCAAGTATTGTGTTTCTGCGTTGTATGGTTTCTTTGTTTGAGGTATACATCACATGACGTGAACCCATTTATGTAATAGATTACCTGTACCTTGAATTGGGACCGGAAAATAAACGGCAGCCAGTGAAGCTCTTTGAATGAAGGAACTGGGCAGGTTTGTGGGGGGAGAGGTGGTCATGAAGGTAGGCGGGTCCCAAATCGTTTAGGGCTTTATAGGTGATGATCTGAACCTTGAATTGGGACCGGAAAATAAACGGCAGCCAATGGAGCTCCTTAAACAGGGGGTTGACCGCTCCCTGTAACTTGCCCCGGTTATTAATCTGGCTGCTGATCGATGGACAAGTTGAAGTTTCCGGGCCATCTTCAAGGGTAGCCCCACATAGAGCTCATTGCAGTAATCCAATCTACAGGTAACTAAGGCATGGACCACCGTAGTCAAGTCAGACTTCACAAGGTATGTCGCAGTTGGCACACAAGTTTTAATTGAGCAAAGGCCCTCCCGGACACCGCTGAGATCTGTGTATCAAGCTTCAGCGGGACCGAGAGCAGGGCCTCTCCGGATGATCTTAAACACCTACGTAGATCTGGGGTGCTCACACTTTTTCAGCATGCGAGCTACTCTTAAAGCACAACAGTTGTGTGCTCCCTGAGCGCCGCTCCTGTTAGCAACCTGGCTGCCACATGCTGGACCCTTTGAAGCTTCTGAGCAGTCTTCAAAGGCAACCCCACGTAGAGCGCGTTGCAGTAGTCTATACGGGATGTAACCAAAGCATGGACCACCGTGGCCAAGCCAGACTTCCCAAGGTATGGGCGCAGCTGACGCAGGAGTTTTAACTGTGCAAAAGCTCCCCTTGTCTGGATTCAATTTCAATTTGTTCGTCCTCATCCAAACCATCACAGCGGCCAAGCACCGGTTCAGAACCTAAATATGGGTTCAGTAGTTTGGTGAGGCCTCAGCACCCTTTGGTGGAGAAGGATAGACTTTGTAAAACTAGAACTCCCATGATTTCATAGCATTGTGCCACGGAAGTGGTTTCCAACTGTATTCATTCTAGTGTAGATGCACTCAGCGTTGGGTAAACTCAATGCGGCCCCATATATACTGCATTATATGGTCAAGTGTAAATAATGCCATTCGAAGCAGTTTGAAACTTGTCGTTCGCCAGAGCAGGAATCCCTCTGACCTTAAACACCACACCAGCTTGGTAAAACCAGCAAGCAGATTATTGAAGAATACATGTAGGCAAAGCAGTAAAAATAGCAAAAACAGTAAAGGTCCGATATAGAAAACAATCCATAAATGTCAAGGGAAAACAAGATCCATAAGTCCATAAAAGCCATGAAACCAAGCACTTGTATCTATGAAACATGACAGCAGGAAAGTGTCATAGAAAAATCTTAAGCTTGGCAAAAACTTGGTACACGAAACCGGGAATGTGGCGCAGCTGGCTGGGTGTCAGCTGCATAAGATCTCTACTGACCAGAAGGTCATGAGTTTGAGGCCTGTCCGGGTCGAGGTGGGCTCTCGACCCATTGTGTAGCCTGTTGTCAACCTTTGCAACCCGAAAGACAGTTGCATCTGTCAAGTAGGAAATTAAGGTACCACTTAGTAGGGAGGCTAAATTTAACTGATTCAGTTCAATATAGCTGCAGCTAACCAGTGCAATTCCATCCAATTTGCAAATGGCACCAAATCGAAAGAGATAGCGTATGCCCCAGAGGACCGTCTTTACATAAAGTATGCTCAGACCAGAGCCCAAACTATATATCTCCATGCACAGGCTCACATATATAGATGAAGATGTATGGAACAGTTAGGAAGAAAGTGCATAACATGATTAGGCACTTTCCAAAGCATATCGCTAACTCACCTGTTGGAGAACACCTTGCTGTAGTTGAAGACCTGGATTTCCAGCATCTCGTTGACATCGATACTGCTCGCAATGGGCCACCGGAAAGTCTGCAGAGAGAGACCCCCGAGGAGAGGTGAGGGACCACATTGCAGGATCACTGAACAGAAGGGACCCCCAAAGGCCATCTAGCCCACCCCTCAACTCCATTCAGCCAAAGCACAGGCTTCCAACCTCTGGTCCAAAACCAACATGAAGAAGAGCCCAACGTCTTCTTGAGAGCAGTTCTATTTTCACGCAAGGGTATAATTCATGTCATTTGATACCATGTTGACTGCAGTGGTCCGAGAATTGCAGTTTTGCAAGGTCTTGAGCCTTCCAGTCTATATAATTTGGGCACCTTGACAAACAACAACTCCCACTATTCTGTAACATTGAGCCATGGTGTCAAACTGCATTTGTTCTACAATGTGGATGCCCTCACTGTCCTGTTGCTCCAGGATTCACCCTCCACTCTGCTTCACCTTCACCTTCTGTCTAAAAGCAAGTTGGTTATGTTCAATGCTCCATTTTCTGGGGGGGAAACCCAAGAAGAAATAATTTGCTCATTCTGTGTCACGATGCAAGACCTAGGCCGGCCCCTTAATCACACACACAGAGACGATAATCAGCTAACTACTTTATTGAATAATAAAAACAGTAGAAAAGGGTAATTGTCCATAAAAATATCAAAAGTAATCCAAAAGGTAAAAGGTATAGTCCAAAAGCAAACTTGGCAAGAAAGATCCAAAGACTTGGCAAGGCTCCGCTTAACTAGCGGATCAAGGAACAAAACAAGGTTACACGATACAAACTCTTCTTGGCAGGCCACTAGCCCCGAACTTAGCTACGTGGTCTTGGCTTCGCTACACATCTGTATAGGATAGACGTGGCCGAAGTACTGAGGATCCGTTCCCACGGATCCTATACTTAATCCCCTTGGCGAGGCCCCCGACGCTCTAGGCTTCTCCTCCAATCTGTGCTGCGGGCCCTCGGTCGGTCTAGGCTGTGGAACCAACCCCTCCTGCTAGCCTCAATGCTCCGTCTCCTATCAAACGTTCGACCTTGCCTCCCAACACCTGGTTCCCTATCTTCATGAGAGTCGAACTCCCCATCTGTTTCCCGGGCCTCTCCCTCGGTTGTTTCCCACATTCTTTCTTGCGAGCCTCGCCCCCCGGCCGTTCATAATCTTCACTATCACTGCTTTCGAATTCCGTCTGGCCTTCCTGCATCTCGTAAGGATCAGGCCAGCCGTCATCCCAGGCCAGGCTTTCTGGGGGATGAAGGCCCAGCTACCTAAAAATCCCCTTCTTCTAGCCCCTCGAAATCCTCTTCAGAATCAGCTGGCTCCAATGCGAGTGGGACCCCCGGTGCTGCCCCCTGCCCTCCAGGCACAAACGAGAACTGGTGTGCTACATTCTGCCTTAATTCGGGAAAACTGCCGTTAATCATCTCTCTCTTTAATATGTTGTTTTTACTCCTGTGATGCTTTTATATGTTTGTAAGCCGCTCCGAGCCCTCGGGGAGTGGCGACATACAAGTCCAAATAATTAATAAATAATAAATAAATAAATAAAATTTCCAAAATTGGGTTTTGTTTGTGTAAGTCTGTGATGAATAAGCTATGAGCAACTCTGTCTGGTATCAAATGCATAATGATCTCAACAGAGGCTGCTGCAATAACAATAGTAATAACAGTAATAATAGTAATAATAATAATAAATACACATGGTGCTTTGCAGTAAAACATGGCATACAATCACCGATACAAATCAAAATGTAATGTTCGTTTGTGGGATCCCACAACTGAATGGAAAGCATTTCACTTGACATTCCCACCAGATAAAGGTTTGTTATCTTTCTTTTCCTGTAAACGAACTGATCTTCGTTGTGTTTTAATGGTTGTGTTTTAATACTTGGTGGTCAAAATTTTAACGTCTTTTTATAAACTTGTTGATTGACTTAACATTAATTGTTTGTATTTATTTGCTATTTATTTCCAGCATTTCCCCGCTCTTCTCAACCCCCGAGAGGGGAATCAGAGCGGCCTAACAAAAGGCACAATTCGATGCCAACGTAATAAATACAATATAAAGTCTAAACATACAGCATTAAAATACATTAAAATACAATTAACATTAACACATCATACACATTCTCTTAAGTTAAAAATAGTATTCCGTCCATAACAGGAGCATTGGGCCATATCCATCAACTTGCCATTACAAATCCAGTCCAAAGTGCCGCATTGTGCTAATGTGCAAACGCCTGGTCCCACAGCCAAGATTTCACTTTTTTTCCTGAATGCCAGGAGGGATGGGGTTGATCGTATGTCACTTGGAAGCGCGTTCCACAGATGGGGAGCCACCACCGAGAAGGCCCTCTCTCTCGTCCCCACCAACCGCGTTTGAGAAGTTGGCGGGAGCGAGAGCAGGGCCTCCCCGGCTGATCTTAAATTACGAGGTGGGACGTAGCGGCTGATGCGTTCAGAGAAGTAAGTACTGTGATTGTTTGTTTGTTGGCATCTAATGATTGCCAGCTGTAAGCGCCCGGAGCCCTCCTTCAGGGGTTGAGAAAGACGGGATATAAATGTTCAAAATCTATATAAATAAAAATGTAATGTTCGTTTGTGGGATTAACATAACTCAAAAACCACTGGGCGAATTGACACCAAATTTGGACACAAGACACGTGTCAGGCCAACAAGTGACCATCACTCATAAAAACGCTGAAAAACACAGTAGAAGACACTTAAAAAGCCAAAAAACAAAAAAATACATTACAACGTATGCACAAAACCACACACACACACACACACATATATATATATACGTAAATGCACATATACACAAATATATACACACACAAAACTGTACATTGGCCTGCCCTTGTATGTGATCCGGAGACTTAAGCTCATCCAGAATGCTGCTGCACGACTTCTCACTGGAGTTCCAGTGAGATGTCACATAACTCCCATCCTTCAGCAGCTCCATTGGCTTCCGGTCAAGTATAGACTACTGCAACGCACTCTACGTGGGGTTGCCTTTGAAGACTGTTTGGAAACTTCAACTGGTTCAACGGACAGCAGCCAGATTACTAACAGGAGCGGCACTCAGGGAGCATACTACTCCTATGTTGCGCCAGCTCCACTGGCTTCCAGTCTGTTACCGGGCACAATTCAAAGTGCTGGCTTTTGCCTATAAAGCCCTAAATGGTTCTGGCCCAACCTACCTGTCTGAACGCATCTCCCCTTATGAACCATCTAGGACATTAAGATCGTCTGGGGAGGCCCTGCTCTCGACTTAATCTACGTCACAAATATGTATGGTGGGGACGAGAGACAGGGCCTTCTCAGCGGTGGCCCCTCAGCTACGGAACGCCCTTCCCAGGAATATTAGGTCAGCCCCCCCCCCCTTTGACCTTCCGAAAAAAAGTCAAAACCTGGCTATTTGAGCAGGCGTTTGAAAAGGCAGTGTAACAGACTATGGAACAATTGGACTATGAGATCGGATTATGTTTTTATCTAGGAGACGTAATGATATGTTTTAATTATTGTCATGGTTTTTAATTGACCTGTTAATGTTCTTAATTGTTTAAAATGTTTTTTATGATATTGTTGGCATTGAATTATTGCCATGTAAACCGCCCCGAGTCGGCTTCGGGCTGAGACGGGCGGTACGGTATACAAATGTACCAAATAAATAAAATAAATTAATAAAAATTGAACTGGATGGGGATTGTGTAATAGCTGGTCTATTTTAACCTCTGTTTTAACCTTCGTTTTTAACTTTTGTGGTATGTAATTTTACCTTGGCATTTTAATGATGACACTTTTCAATTATCTTTTAACTTAATTGAGTTTTAATGTATGTTAGTTCACTATTACAGGAGTTTTAGGATAGTGATTAGTGTCTACTTGTGTACGTTTCTGTTTTTGTCTTTAATGTTGATACGGTCAATGGACTAATCCAGTGTTTTTCAACCTTTTTTGAGCCACGGCACATTTTCTACATTTACAAAATCCTGGGGCATACCACCAACCAAAATGACACAAAATGACACTCTAACACAGTAATACATATAGTTAATATGTTTTTAAATGTATTTATATACTCACAGTGTGAAACCTGGACCTGTTTCGAGGAACACAACATAGATATCCTGGCAGGAATGGCAGAAAGACACAAACTTCCCACACAGAAATCCCGTAACCAAGAGAAAATACTCTAAGAATTTGGTGGGCATTGAGCTTGGATTTTGGAGTTGTAGTTCACCTATATCCAGAGAGCACTGTGGACTGAAACAATGTTGGATCAGGACCAAACTTGGCATGAATACTCAATATGCCCAAATGTGAACACTGATGGAGTTTGGGAAAAATAGACCTTGACATTTGGGAGTTACAGTTTCTGGGATTTATAGTTAACACACAATCAAAGAGCATCCTGAACTCTTTCAACAATGGAATTGAACCAAACTTGGCATATTGAACTCTCATTACTAACAGAAAGGACTGAAAGGGTTTGCTTGGGAATTGACCTTGAGTTTGGAAGTTGTAGTTCACCTACACCCAGAGAGCATTGTGGACTCAAACAATGTTGTTATGTTGTTGTTTGTTTTCTATCCAGAATCACAATGTTGGAAGGAGGCTCACCACTTTAAGGTCCCTCAAACAGGCATGGGAAAACTTTGGCCCTCTGGGTGCTTTGGACTTCAACTCCCACCAATCCTAACAGCCGGAGGCCCTTTCCTGCCTAAGTGGCTGGGGGGGGGGGGCTGAGGAATGGTGGGAGTTGGAGTCCAAAACACCTGGAAGGTCCAAGTTTGCCCATGCCAGCTTTCGACAGAGACCTCTTCCTCCCCCTCTCCCCTTCGCGCGCCTTTCTTCCCCCTCCTGCCAACACTTACCTTTTCTTCTACACTGCCGCTTCTGCCGCCATTTTGATCTGAGGGGGCAGCGTGAGCGTGTTCAGGAGGGGGGGGAGGAAGACGTGACCCGTGCGGGCGCTACTGTGCAGACTTGCCCCAGAGCAAAGCGAGGCTGGGAAGAAGGGAGCCCAAGTGGAGAAGCAAAAGTGTTTGGCAGGAGGGGGAAGAAAGAGTATTGGAGGTTCCCATTTCCCACGGCAAACCGGATGATCGCTCACAGCACACTAGTGTGCCATGGCACACTGGTTGGGAAAAACTGGACTAATCAATAAACTTTGCTTGCTTGCTATAATATAATCAGAGGGAAGCTTATTCCTAAAATACAGGTTTTGGTCCAGGAACCTCATCGCCGGAATCAGTCTTGAATTGGGAGTCTTAAGTGCATCTAGACGTTAGAATTAATACAGTTTGATACCACTTTAACTCCCATAGCTCAATGTTATAGAATCTTGGAAGTTGTAGTGTGACAGTTTGGCAGATAAGGCTAAAGGGCTTGCAAAACTACAACTCCCAGGATCCTATAACATTGAGCCATGGAAGTTAAAGTGGTGTCAAACCGCATTAACTCTACGGTGCAGATGCATACCTTTGCTCCTGCTTCCTGTGGTAAAAAAAGCTCTTATGGTCCCGTTTTCCTAATTTCTGGCATCACAATCAACACGTTGGGCCCTTCCACACAGCCCTATACCCCAGAATATCAAAGCAGAAAATCCCACGTTATCTGAGTGCAGACTCAGATAACCCAGTTCAAAACAGATATTGTGGGATTTCCTGCCTTGATATTCTGGGATATAGGGCTGTATGGAAGGGCCCTTAGGGAAGACAGTGTTAGACTTCCAAACGTTTGGGATTTTGTAGTCATTTCTGTTTGTTTCCTGTGCATCTAGTAAACAAATAACTATTAAGGGAGTTGTTTATTTGCATTTGCACATTTGCACAGCATGCAACCTTTTAATTTAAAAACAAAAGATTGTTCTACATAGTAATCAATCCTATTGTTGGGCTGATCCTCTTTGTTTCATTGGAATAGATCAGGGGTCAGGAACCTATGGCTCGGGAGCAGGGGCGGTCTTACCTCTCCCATCATGGTAAGCGAAGATTATTTTGGCGCCCCCCGGTGGCTTCTGGACGATGCCGCGCATGCGCGCCGGCGTCCCGGTTCACGCATGCGTGCTGGCATCACGGTTCGCGCATGCATGTTGGCGTCACGGTTTGCGCATGTGCGCTGGCGTCCCGGGTGGCTGCGTGCATGCGTGCTGGCGTCCCACGTGGCTGCGCAGCTGCGTCCCACGTGGTCACACGGCCAGCTGCGGAGGCGCGGGCAGCACTGGCTCCCAAGCGCGCCTCCACCCGGGCGGCGGGCGGGCAGTGCATGGCGGGCGGCCGGCGGGCGGCGCCCCTCCCAGGTGGCGACGCCCCTCCCAGGAGGCGTCGCCCTACGAGGCCGCTTACTCCGCCTAATGGAAAGACCGCCCCTGCTCGGGAGCCAGATGTGGCTCTTTTCATGATTGCATCTGGCTCTCCAGAGCAGCCTGGGCCTCGGTTTCCCAGCATGCAGTGGGGAGGAGTGACACATTCTCCATTCTCCCTCTTCCTTCCTTCCTTCCTTCCCTTCCTTCCTTTCTTTCTCCCCTTCACCCTTTCCTTCTCCTCTCCTTCCTTTTCCTCCCCTCTCTCCCCTTCCTTCTTTCCTCCATTCTCTTCCTTCCTTCCTCTTCCTTCCTTTCTTTCTCCCCCTTCACCCTTTCCTTCTCTCTTTCCTTTTCCCTCCCTCCCTCCCCTTCCTTCTTTCCTCCATTCTCTTCCTTCCTTCCTTCCTTTTTCCCCCTTCAACCTTTACTTCTCCTTCTCTCCTTCCTCAGGTCTTTTACATACCCCCCTCTGGCACTTTAGAGTGTCGGAATGTTGGTGGTGCTTGCCAATCAGAGGCGTTATGCAAATAATCCCACAGTGGCAACCAATCGGAAAGCTGCCACATATCCTTCCATCCTCCGCATGCATACATACAAACATTCACTTTTATTATATACTGTACATAGATAGATTATAAAGCCTTTGACTGTGTGGATCATAATAAATTGTGGCAAGTTCTTGGTGGTATGAATGGGGATACCAAGCCACCTTGTCTCTCTCCTGAGGAATCTGTATAACGCCTAAGTAGCAACAGGAAGAACTGACCATGGAACAACCGAATGGTTCAAGATTGGGAAAGGCATACGGCAGGGTTGTATACTCGCACCCAACCTATTCAACTTGCATGCAGAACACATCATGCGATGTGCGGGGCTTGATGAATCCAAGTTAAAATTGCTGGAAGAAACATTATTGTTAGATATGCAGATGATACCACTTTGATGGCTGAAAGTGAGGACGGGCTGAGGAGCCTTCTAACCAAGGTGGAAGAAGAAAGTGCAAAAGCTGGTTGCAGTGAAACATTAAAAAAACCACCAATATTCTGGCAACCGGGCTGATTGATAACTGGCAAATAGAGGGAGAAAAAATGGGGGCAGTGACAGGGTTTGTATTTCTAGGTGCAAAGATTACTGCAGACACAGAGTGGAGCCAGGAAATCAGAAGACGCTTCCTTCTTGAGAGGAGAGCAATGTCCAATCTCGATCAAATAGTGAAGAGACATCACACTGACAACGAAGATCTGCATAGTTAAAGTAATGGTATTTCCCATAGTCACCTATGGATGTGAGAGCTGGACCAGAAGGAAGGATGAGTGAAGGAAGAGAGATGCTTTTGAACTGTGGTGTTGGAGGAAAGTTCTGAGAGTGCCTTGGACCGCGAGAAGATCCAACCAGTCCATCCTCCAGGAAATAAAGCCCGACTGCTCACTGGAGGGAAGGAGATGCACCGGGAATGTGGCGCAGCTGGCTGGGTGTCAGCTGCATAAGATCTCTACTGACCAGTGGGTTTTCGACCTATTGTGTAGCCTGTTGTTGACCTTTGCAACCCGAAAGACAGTTGCATCTGTCAAGTAGGAAATTAAAGGTACTTCTTAGTGGGGAGGCTAAATTTAACTGACTTACGAGGCCATAAAAAGATCTCCAGGAAACACGCTGAGGGATGGAGTGCGACAGCTCCCCCTGGTGGCCAGATGTCAAATTGCCTCTGTCTGTCTTGTGTGTTTGTGTGTCTAAATGTAATGTTTACATTGTAATCCGCCCTGAGTCCCCTGCAGGGTGAGAAGGGTGGAATAGAAATGAATTAAATAAATCTATCTATACATCTATCTATCTTCTATCTATATATCTCTATCTCTATACCTTAATAAAGCGGAATGTTTGTATGTTTGTTTGTTTCTATGTTTGTTTGTATGTATGTATGTGGCAGCGTTCTGATGGACTCCCGGCCTCTACATTCTGACAACATGATTGGTTGCCAGTGAGGGAGCATTTGCATAACGCCTCTATTGGCCAGCCAACACGAACATTCTGACCCTCTAAACTGGCAGAGGAGGATAAGGCAAAGGCCTGAGGCAGTCGCCAACATGAACATTCCGATGATCTAAAGTGGCAGAGGGGGTAAGGAAAAGGCCGGAGGCAGTCAGGCATGGTGGGAGTTTTAGGCCAAAACACTCTGTGACCCCTTTGCGACCCTAAACAATGAGAGAACAAGACCAAACTCGGCACAAGACCCACTCTACATCCTGGTGCAGTTTGAGGGAGGATGGACCATGGATGACGGTACTTGCAGTACTTTAACTCACTTGCTTAGAGCACTCTGGCCCACACCATAAAAGGATCAGGACCACATTTGGCACACAGATGCCCACTTGCCCACTTTACAACCTGGTGCGGTGTAGGGCAGGATGGGCCACAAATGATGGGATTTGCAGTACCTTCACCCGATTCATTTCCCACAGAACATTGAAGCCCCTACAAATCACAGACCAGGCCCAAACTTGGCCCACACAGAGTACCCATGACCCACTCTACATCCTACTGCAGTTTGGAGGAGGGCAGACCATGGATGATGGGACTTGAAGTACCTCCAATCATTTCCCAAGACTGCTGCAACCCTCATCCACTGACTGATCAAGACCAAACTTGGTACACAGAGCCCCCGTGACCCACACCACATCCTACTCCAATTTGGAAGACATTGGACCACAAATGATGGGACTTGAATTACCTTCACTCACTTCCTGAGACCACTGTGAGCCAAATAAACAACTGATAAAGACCAACTTTGGCACACAATGCCTTTCTCAAGCTAGTAAATAAATAAATTAGAGGCAAAGATGAAGTCCTTTGGCCACATCATGAGAAGACAGGAAAGCTTAGAGAAGACAATTATGCCGGGGGAAATGGAAGGGAAGAGGAAGAGGGGTCGACCAAGGGCAAGATGGATGGATGGGATCCTTGAAGTGATTGGCTTGACTCTGAAGGAGCTGGCGGAGGTGACGGCCGACAGGGAGCTCTGGCCTGGGCTGGTCCAGGAGGTCGCCAAGAGTCGGAAGCGACTGAACAAATGAACAACAGAGATGCATTTGCACTGTAGAATGAATGTGGTTTGGCTTCAGTTTAACTGTGGAGAAAGGAAAGGCCACTGTGAGACCACAACTCCCAGGACTCTGTAGCAGAGACCTATGGCCGCTTAACGTGGCGTCCAACTGCATTCATTTTACAGCAGAGCAACAGGAAAACAACATTTTCTTGAAGGGCACATTTTGTAACCATATTTTGAATGTTTTTTCCCACCTGTAGCAGAGACTGCGACAAAGGAGCGCAATTGGAAGGGATTTTAGTATTTTCAGCGCCAATGTCAGGGAAAGAGCTGATACAATGAAACAGAGAAGTGAATGTAGAGATGGCTTTGGAAGGGGCTGCACCTTCCTCCAAGAGACGTATCTTTTTTCCTCAAGGTACTATTTGTAAAGCCTGCAAACCTCGCTCTGCAAAGGAAGAGAGCAGAGCCAACATTTACAAGCAAAGATGGCTTCCTTCCAGGTCTCCCTTTGTGCTGCTTCGCTGTATTGCTGCCAAGGCAACTAAAGTGGTCTCAAACTGCATCCATTCTGTAGCGTAGATGCATTAATCCCAACAGCCACGACTCCATGCAATGCAATCCTGGGATTGTAGATTATTGATGCACGCACATCCAATGTTTGGGACAGAAGAGTAAGGCTGTGTAAAACTACAACTCCCAGGATTCCATAGCATTAAGCCATAGTGGTTAAAGGGGTCTCAGCCCCCTTCTACACTGTGTAGATCAGTGTTTTTCAACCTTTTTTGAGCTGCGGCACATTTTTTACATTTACAAAATCCTGGGGCACACCACCAACCAAAATGACACAAAATGACACTCTAACCCAGTAATACATATAGTTAATATGTTTTTAAATGTATTTATACACTCAGTGTGAAACCTGGGCCTGTTTCGATGAACACAACAGAGATATCTTGGCAGGAATGGCAGAAAGACACAAACTTCCCACACAGAACTCCCATAACCAAGAGAAAATGCTATAAGAGTTTGGTGGGCATTGACCTTGAGTTTTGGAGTTGTAGTCCACCTATATCCAGAGAGCCCTGTGGACTCAAACAATGTTGGATCAGGACCAAACTTGGCATGAATACTCAATATGCCCAAATTGCATTGTTTTATTTTGTTCGTGAGTCGGCATGAGTGTTGCCTGCCGATCACTATGTATGTCTTGTAACCCATTTGGAAGAGGCGGAATACAAATGCAAATAATAAATAAATAAATAAATAAATAAATGTGAACACAGATGGAGTTCAGGGGAAATAGACCTTGACATTTGGGAGTAGTAGTTGCTGGGATTTATAGTTTCCTACAATCAAAGAGCATTCTGAACCCCACCAATGATAGAACTGGACCAAACTTCCCACACAGAATCCCCAATGCATGGAGAGGGAGAGACCAAGTAGACAACGGGTGGGGGTGTTTGTAATTTTGTGCCTTTATCGAGGTAGGTTTCTTAGGGTTTTTATACTTCAACACACTAGACTCCCCTCGCCCCTCTCCTGGAGGTTCAAATTTCCCATGGCACACCTGATGATCGCTCACGGCACACTAGTGTGCCCTGGCACACTGGTTGGGAAACACTGCCCTAGAGCCATCTTCCAATCCATCATGCTAGTTTTTAAGTTGAACCTATCTGTCAGGATATATTCAGAGAGGATTTCTCCTGCATTTCTTCTGAGGCCGAGACAGTGTGACCTGTGCCTTGGGTACCTAGTGTGTTTTCATGGCTGCGTATTTGAACCCAGAGTTATTGCCCAATGTCTCTTGTGTTGCCTTCCTCTGGGGCTGAGAGAGTGTGATCTGCCCAATGACTATGGGCACGAACCCTGTTCTCCACAAATGCTGGAAAGCTTTGCTTTGCAGTGATCATCCAGAATCTCCATCCAGAGCCGTGGCACATCATTCATCACCATAATCATTGTAAAACATTGTGATTTCCAGGGAAAATGCTCTCCTTCTTTTGCACGAGGGACTGCTAGGCTTTCAGAAGCAATTACAGTCCACACAAAGGCATTTAATTGCAAGCGGTTAGTGAATTATCAGGAAATCTTCACACACGTCGTCGATGGCAATACGAGAAGCGGCTCCAATGTCAGGCGAGACGTTCAATGATTTTTTACAGGAGAGAGGAATGCTGTGGTAGCAGCAAAGCATTGATCCGGTCAGGAAAGTGGGAGTAATCTGACATAGGGTGCATCCACACTGATGGAATTAATGCAATTCGGCACCACTTTAACTGCCATGTTCCAATGCTATTTGACCCCGGGAGTCGTAATGCAATAAGGCACCAGCACTCTTGGGCAGAGAAGGCTGAAGACCTTGTGGAACTACAACTCCCATAATTCTGTAGCATTGAGCTAGGGCAGTTCAAGGCTCCTTCTACACTGCCATATAACCCAGATTATCAAATCAGATAATCCACATTATCTGCTTTTGAATGGATTATAAATGTCTACACAGCACCGGGACTGTGGCGCAGCTGGCTGGGAGCCAGCTGCATTAAGATCACTACTGACCGAAAGTCATGAGTTCGAAGCCAGCCTGGTTAGGAGTGAGCTCTCGACCAAAATTATGTAGCTTGTTGTCAACCTTTGCAGCCCGAAAGACAGTTGCATCTGTCAAGTAGTAATTTAGGTACCACTTTGTGGGGAGGCTAATTTAACTGATTTACGAGGCCATAAAAATCTTCAGGAAGTATGCAAAGAATGAGGAAACGACAGCTCCCCTGCTGGCCAGAAGCTGGAATGTTAAATAGCCTCTGAGTGTCTGTCTATATATGTTGTGTGTCTATGGCATGGAATGTTTGCTATGTACAGTATATGTACATTGTAATGCGCCCTGAGTCCCTTGCGGGGTGAGAAGGGCAGAATATAAATACTGTAAATAAATAAATAAATAAATAAATAAATAAATAAATAAAATTTAGTTCAAAGCTGATAATCAACTGAAAGGGCTGCCTTTGGAGGTGTAAAACTTTTCTTCTTTGGTGGCCTTTAAATAGAAGCTTGATGACTCCCTGTCAGGAGTGACTGAGTTGTGTATCCCTGCGTGGGTTGGACTAGATGACCACTGGGGGTCCATTCCAATTTCTAGAACCATCAAATCCTAGAGTTGGAAGGAAGAATCAGGACCATGTAGCCCAACACGCTGCCAGTTAGGAAAAACACAGTCAAAGCATCCCCGACAGATAGCCATCCAACCTCTCCTTAAACGCCTCCAGAGACAGAGACTCCACCACATTCTTATGATTCATTCTGTGAAGGCCTTTAAACATAAGTTGAGTGCTCACGTGTTAGTAGTGCTTTACCTGTGGATTGCGACATTGATTTGGGGTAGGACTAGATGGCCTTTGGGTTCCCCTCCCAGCTGTAGGAGTGCATGCTTCTGTTCGAAACTTGGAATAGTACATAGGTTTTTCATGCAAGGCAACTGAGCAAATGCCTCTCCGAGTGAGAGAGATCTCCTTCCACCCGACTGAACAGCTGCCAAGAAACTAATGATCAGACTATTACTTTGCAAAGAATTATTGCCACTATAAAGAAAACCCGACAGTAGCAAAAAGTGACCACAAAACAGTCTGGATTGATTGGGGGGCCTGGCTCATTCCATTAACCACCTCCGCCCAAGAGGTAGTTTGGTACTGCTTTCCCCTGAGGCTGAGAGAGTGTGACTTTCCTTGGCTGAGATTAGAAAGTTTCCCTCCAACCACTGAAATCATAGAATCCTAGAGTTGGAAGAGACCACGTGGGCCATCCAGTCCAACCCCATTCTGCCAAGAAGCAGGAAAATTGCATTCAAAGCATCCCCGACAGATGGCCATCCAGCCTCTGTTTCAAAGCTTCCAAAGAAGGAGTCTCCACCAAACTCCAGGGCAGAGAGTTCCACTGCTGAACAGCTCTCCCAGTCAAGAAGTTCTTCCTCATGTTCAGGTGGAATCTCCTTTCCTGTAGTTTGAAGCTATTGTTCCATTGCGTCCCGGTCTCCAGGGCAGCAGAAAGGAAGCTTGCTCCTCCTCCCTATGACTTCCCCTCACATATTTATACCTGGCCATCAGGCTAAACATGCCCAGCTCTTTGAGACGCTCCTCATAGGGCTTGTTCTCCAGACCCTTGATAATGATAATAATAATAATAATCTTTATTTATACCCCACCACCGTCTCCCCAATGGGGACTCAGGGCGGCTAACATGAGGCCAAGCTCTTCTAAAATACAATCTCTCGGCATTACTTCGCGAACGAAGATTCTTAGGAAGGACTCATCCCACGCTTTTTAAAAGCGTGTTGATGACTAAAACGGCCAATCTGAGATAGGCAAGTTCGGTTGCAGAAAGCACAGCAGAAAGTCTCTAGGATGGAGGACCACCTCCTCCCAAAGATACTACTCTACGGTGAACTCGCCACGGGTCAGCGCAAGAGAGGCGCCCCCCAAAAGAGATATAAGGACTCCCTGAAACAACATCTCAGGCTCAGCCAGATTGATCACCAGAAATGGTCCACCCTGGCCTCACATCAGGAGGCATGGAGACGCACTATCCACAATGCTGCGGTCTCTTTCGAGAAGACACACCGAACGGGTCTCGAAAAGAAACGACAACGCAGAAAGAACCGCAACTTGGAAACAAGGAGACTTATCACCCAAGGAGACTTTCTGCTGTGCTTTCTGCAGCCAGACTTGCCTATCTCAGATTGGCCTTTTTAGTCATCAACGTGCTTGTAAAAAGCGTGGGATGAGTCCTTCCTAAAGAATCTTTGTTCGCAAAGTAATGCCGAGATTAGTAATATTACATGTAATATAAAATATATAATTATAATATCGTATTATGATTAATAGTATTATATTGTATTACATTATAATATTATCAATATTATATGTATATACAATATATTTTATTATATTCACAGTGTAGGAGGCATGATAGAATCTTCACCCATCCTTCTCTATTTAGCAAAACTGCAAAATTGCTAGTGTTAATGAATTTCAAAGAAACGGGCCACCTAGCAGATGTCTTTGCCTTCCTCTGAAGTTGGGAGAGTGTGACTTTACCAGCAGTTCTTGCACGACTGAGCAAGGTTTCGGACTCTGGTCTCTCAGCGTCGTAATCCATCACTCAAGCCACACTTGCTCTCCTAAATTTATTTATTCGATAAGACAATCTTTGCAACTTCAGACCGTGCTTTCTCTCTGGCCCAATTAAACCGGACGTGCATTTCCGGTCCTTCCCTTCGTCTTCTCCTTCATGCCGGGGCCTCGAGGGAAATCATTTCTTCATTGCAGCCAATTACAAGCATCCTGTTCTTGGAGGCAAACGCGTGCACTTGAATCACGTCCCACAGTTTAATTCGGACGGAGGGATGAAAAGAGACTTAATGGACCGGGATGCTGTGGAAGGAGCATCGGATTCCAGGCAGGCCATGCAAAAAAAGAGAGGAAAATGTGGGCTGGGGAGTGCTACTGTTGGCTTCTGTTTGTGAGAGAAAGGACCACTTGGGAGCCACAATGCAGTCTTATCAGGTGCTATTCAACATCTTTATCGACAAATCAGATTTAGGGGTGAAGATAGAAGAGAAACAATTGAACTTCATTTGGAAAAACCAAGCATATATATCATTTTCCACTCAACTAAGAGAAAACATTGGATGGGACCTCATTCTATGACTTATATGCAGGAGTCAACATACACCAGGGGTCGCCTTGTACACAGGAGTCATCTTATATGCGGGAGTCGTCTTATACACCAGGGGTCGCCTTGTACACAGGAGTCGTCTTATACGCGGAAGTCGTCTTATACACCAGGAGTCACCTTATACACAGGAGTCGTCTTATATGTGGGAGTCGTCTTGTACAGCAGGAGTTGTCTTATACACAGGAGTCGTCTTATATGTGGGAGTCGTCTTATACACCAGGAGTCGTCTTATACACAGGAGTCGTCTTATACACAGGAGTCGTCTTATACACAGGAGTCGTCTTATATGCGGGAGTCAACATACACCAGGAGTCGCCTTATACACAGGAGTCGTCTTATACGCGGGAGTCGACATACACCAGGAGTTGCCTTATACACAGGAGTCGTCTTATATGCGGGAGTCGACATACACCAGGAGTCGCCTTATACACAGGAGTCGTCTTATATGCAGGAGTCGTCTTATACACCAGGAGTCGTCTTATACATGGGAGTCGTCTTATATGTGGGAGTCGTCTTATATGCGGGAGTCGACATACACCAGGAGTCGCCTTATACACAGGAGTCGTCTTATATGCGGGAGTCGTCTTATACACCAGGAGTCGTCTTATACATGGGAGTCGTCTTATATGTGGGAGTCGTCTTATATGCGGGAGTCGACATATACCAGGAGTCGCCTTATACACAGGAGTCATCTTATATGCGGGAGTCGACATACACCAGGAGTCGCCTTATACACAGGAGTCGTCTTATATGCGGGAGTCATCTTATATGCAGGAGTCGACATATACCAGGAGTCGCCTTATACACAGGAGTCGTCTTATATGCGGGAGTCGTCTTATACACCAGGAGTCGTCTTATACATGGGAGTCGTCTTATATGTGGGAGTCGTCTTATATGCGGGAGTCGACATATACCAGGAGTCGCCTTATACACAGGAGTCATCTTATATGCGGGAGTCGACATACACCAGGAGTCGCCTTATTATACACAGGAGTCAGTTAGCCTTATATGCGGGAGTCATCTTATATGCAGGAGTCGACATATACATGGGAGTCGTCTTATACACAGGAGTCGTCTTATATGCGGGAGTCGACATACACCAGGAGTCGCTTTATACACAGGAGTCGTCTTATACACCAGAGTTATATACATGGGAGTCATCTTATATGCAGGAGTCGACATATACCAGGAGTCGCCTTATACACAGGAGTCGTCTTATATGCGGGAGTCATCTTATATGCGGGAGTCGACATATACCAGGAGTCGCCTTATACACAGGAGTTATCTTATATGCGGGAGTCGACATACACCAGGAGTCGCCTTATACACAGGAGTCGTCTTATATGCGGGAGTCATCTTATATGCGGGAGTCGACATATACCAGGAGTCACCTTATACACAGGAGTCGTCTTATATGCGGGAGTCATCTTATATGCAGGAGTCGACATATACCAGAAATCGCCTTATACACAAGAGTCGTCTTATATGCGGGAGTCGACATACACCAGGAGTCGCCTTATACACAGGAGTCGTCTTATATGCGGGAGTCGTCTTATATGCGGGAGTCGACATATACCAGGAGTCGCCTTATACACAGGAGTCGTCTTATACATGGGAGTCGTCTTATATGTGGGAGTCGTCTTATATGCGGGAGTCGACATACACCAGGAGTCGCCTTATACACAGGAGTCGTCTTATACATGGGAGTCGTCTTATATGTGGGAGTCGTCTTATATGCGGGAGTCGACATACACCAGGAGTCGCCTTATACACAGGAGTCGTCTTATACATGGGAGTCGTCTTATATGTGGGAGTCGTCTTATATGCGGGAGTCGACATACACCAGGAGTCGCCTTATACACCAGGAGTCGTCTTATACATGGGAGTCGTCTTATATGTGGGAGTCGTCTTATATGCGGGAGTCGACATACACCAGGAGTCGCACACAGGAGTCGTCTTATACATGGGAGTCGTCTTATATGCGGGAGTCGTCTTATATGCGGGAGTCGACATACACCAGGAGTCGCCTTATACACAGGAGTCGTCTTATACATGGGAGTCGTCTTATATGTGGGAGTCGTCTTATATGCGGGAGTCGACATACACCAGGAGTCGCCTTATACACAGGAGTCGTCTTATATGCGGGAGTCGTCTTATACACCAGGAGTCGTCTTATACATGGGAGTCGTCTTATATGTGGGAGTCGTCTTATATGCGGGAGTCGACATATACCAGGAGTCGCCTTATACTCCTGGTGTATGTCGACTCCCGCATATAAGATGACAGGAGTCATCTTATATGCGGGAGTCGACATACACCAGGAGTCGCCTTATACACAGGAGTCGTCTTATATGCGGGAGTCATCTTATATGCGGGAGTCGACATATACCAGGAGTCGCCTTATACACAGGAGTCGTCTTATATGCAGGAGTCGACATATACCAGAAATCGCCTTATACACAAGAGTCGTCTTATATGCGGGAGTCGACATACACCAGGAGTCGCCTTATACACAGGAGTCGTCTTATATGCGGGAGTCGACATACACCAGGAGTCGCCTTATACACAGGAGTCGTCTTATATGCGGGAGTCGTCTTATATGCGGGAGTCGAAATACACCAGGTGTCATCTTATACACCAGGAGTCGTCTTATAGAGCGGGTGCTGAAACTTCCAATCCGGATTGGAGAATCTGTGGTTGCCGCATATGGTGGGGGGAGCTCAAAAATGGCAGTGTCTGCATCCCTGCCATATGCAGCGACTGCATGAAAGCATTAAGGGCGATGCTGTACAAGTACGGTAGAAGAAAATCCAATCATCAGGATTCGTGGACTTAATGCGGTCCCGATGGTGAGGTGAAGGGGCGCCTCACCGGGAAGGTGTAAGTGAAGGGCGGAGCAAGCTGCAGGCGTTCGGGGCGCCCGGGGTATGGAAAAAGGAGATAGAGTGGCTCTGGGCCCAGAAAAACACACCTCTTTTGCCTGTCTGGCCCGCCCTTGTATCCTATGACCATACCTCCTCCTCTGCCTCTCAGATCTCGCTCTTGAAGACGGCAGTGAAGCAGTGCAGGTGCGCATGTGCGAGATCTGAGAGGCAGAGAAGGAGGGACGGTCATAGGAAAATTACCATACTGAAATCAAATCTGATGCTTTCTAAATTGTTATTTGGTGTGCGTTGGTAAAGGGGTAGTCTTATGCGGCGAGTATATCCCAAACTCTATATTTTAACTGGAAAAGTTGGGGGTCGTCTTATACGCCAGAAAATACGGTACTCAGCATTTTTCCGAATGAAGCAGAGAGTGTTTGAGGACTGGAACATCTATAGGGAGACCAAGGTGCTTGTATACAAAGCTATTGTCCTCCCAACCCTGCTATTTGCCTGTGAAACATAGACTGTCTACAGATGTCACACTCAACTCCTGGAACGATTCCCTCAGCCTTGCCTCCGAAAAATCCCGCAAATCTCTTGGGAAGACAGGTGGACAAATATCAGCATGTTGGAGGAAGAAGCAAAGACCACCAGCATTGAAGTGATGGTCCTCCACCATCAACTCTGCTGGACCAGTCATATTGTCCGAATGCCCAAAGATCACAGTGTCCCAAAGCAGTTGCTCAACTCCGAACTCAAGAATGGAAAACGTAATGTTGGAGGACAGGAAAAGAGACTGAAAGGTGGGTTTAAAGCCAACCTCAAAAACTGTGGCATAGACACTGAGAACTGGGAAGCCCTGGCCCTTGAGCGCTCTGAGTGACTGGCAGTGCTGCGGAATTCGAAGAGGCACGAATGGAGGGTGAAAGGCAGGAACGTGCCAAAAGGAAGGCGGGTCAAGCCAACCCTGACCGGGACCGCCTTCCGTTTGGAAACCGATGTCCTCACTGCGAGAGAAAATGTGGATCAAGAATAGGCAGGCCAGGATTACCCATAAGGCCAACCATGGCCTAGGGGGGGGGGGGCGATCACGGACCAAAAAAATAAAAATAAAAATGTTGAAACAAATAAAATCGCAACATGCATGGAGATGAGGAAGGAAGGATACTGAAGGTCCTCCTTTTCGGCGCTGCCCCTGCCCCTTCCTGAATACCAGCTCCTGCCTCTGCTATTGTTGCGCAAAGGGCGTATGCGCAGGGGCTCTCGACACTGCCGTTGACGTCGACAGGAGGAACAATTAACTCCCTCGATGCCAACAGCATCCACTTGCTGGCTCCTTCAGTGCAAGTACAGGAAACTCCATTGCGCAGTCTGCGCATGCCCGAACACCATGAAAGCTGGTATTCCTCCTCCAACACAAGGAGAAGACTCCTCCTTACTGGAGAGGGAAGCGCAACTGCCGGCTACGGCACATGCGCAAACCCCAGTACAGGAGGAAGCCCAATGCGATAAGCCTCGGTATCGGGGAGAAGCACGGCATCGGTACAACTGCTGACTACAACGCATGCGCAATCCCCGATACCGGTAGGAGCCAAGTGCCTCAAGCTCCGGCTCCTCCCCCCATGCGTGCATCCATAGTGCCTGCCGAGAGGGAAACTCCTGTGGCGGACCTAGTGGGGCCACACCGGGAGAGCTGGATGCGGGGCCCTAAGGGGGACGAGCGGATGAAAGGATGTGGGGGGGGGTACGGTAGAGGTTGGCTTAAAGGGGGCGTAATTCCAAAGTGTGGCCTAGGGTGCAAAAAGGTGGGAATAGGGTTCCACAGTCACTTACGTACCCACCGCCAGGACCCACATCTGGAAGACAGTCATCCTCGAGTTACGAGGGATTGCGTAAGTAAGGAAAATAAGTAAGAAATTATAAAAGGGAATAAATGCAAACATTTCACATTGGGGCGGGGGAATAACATCTTCGTCCATGACTTGGACAATGATGGAATGACAGGCATGGTGACCAACTTCTAGGGACAATCCTCCTAGTTTACCTTCGAGCCACGCATTCCCAGGTCCCCAAACCCTTCCCCTGCAAAGCCTTTCCTTTCCCATTACATAAAGCCACCGGTGGCATTGCTGCAAACCTTACATAACTATCCCTGGCTCTCTCGCCTCCCTTCCTTCCTTCCTGCCAAATTGTGCACAAAGCGCTCAGGTGGCAAAAACGGGGCCTCGCCTCTCCTCCTCTCCGCTCTTTCTCTGCAGCACCAGGTTTCTCTTGCATTTTTTTGGCCCCCAAATTAGGCTTTTCTCTCAGGCTGCCACCTTCCGCTGGCTGCTTTGAGGAAGCCTCAGGACTTTGGCTCTTGTTTGTGTCAAGGAGAAGAGTCTGTGCATTGACTGTTCCGCTTAAGTGATTCAGGGGCAATGGGACGTTGTCCCAAAGACTGGATCTATTATTTATTTATTTATTTATTTCGGATATTTGTACCCCGCCCTTCTCACCCCCTGAAAGGGGGGAGGGACTCAGGGCAGCTTCCAGCCGGCACATATTCAATGCCCATACATAAAATACAATAAAATACACATCAAAATCAATAATTAAATAGTTAAAACATTAAATTAATACAGTAAAGCTTATTAAAAAGGGGGCCGGTCTGGACATCGTCGTCCCGCCGAGTTCTGTAATTGCCGTCTCCATTAAGCTAGTCCATAAACCATTTCCAAAGCAATTGTCGTCATTGTCATCGTCAAATCTGCAAGATTACCCAAAGGCCTGGTCCCACATCCATGTTTTTAATTTTTTTCTAAAGGAGAGGAGGGGATGAAAATGACCTAATTTCCCCAGGGAGTAAATTCCACAGGCGGGGAGCCACCATCGAGAAGGCCCTGTCCCTCATCCGCGCCAACCATGTTTGTGATAGGCGCGGAGCCGAGAGGAGGGCCTCTCCAGAAGATCTTAAACTCCTAGGTGGGACATAGAAGGAGATATGTTCGGAAAGGGATGCTGGGCCGGAACCGTATATGCTGCCATATACAGGAGGCATGGGCAAACTTTGCCTCTCCAGGTGTTTGGATTTCAACTCCCACAATTCCTAACAGATGGTAGTGGGAGTTGAAGTCCAAAAGATCTGCGTTTCATAGATCTGTGTGACCTCTTTCGCTGCCTTTCTCCTCCCTCCGCAAAAGCAGAGCACTGGGCGGAAGTGATAGAGTCGGCGTTTTCGCGTTGACTTGGATTTCTTGCGAGAACAGCCAAAGCCGGAAGCTCCACATCGGTGAATTGGGCAGTGAGCAAACCTGGAAGCATCGGGAGGCTGAAGCATTCACAGTTTTCCAAGAAACAAATTGAGCTCTCCGCTTGGAAATGTTTT